>OX465380.1:3289357-4489357 GCA_950004255.1 Mesopsocus fuscifrons
AGAGCTACCCGACTGAAATAATGGTCTAAAATCTCAAATCCAAACCAGCGTACAATAACGGGGAATCAAATCAAGTCGGCGGCCTCGCTGGGACGGTAACCATCCAGCTATAAAGCGTGAAATGAGGAGGAGGGAGGCGGGGGGATGTGGGGAAGAGAAACCTATTAAAATGAGTCAGTTGTAGGGGAGTCTGATGAGTTGGAAACGGGGGGGGGGGGGGGGGGGGGGGGGAATGGACAGGGCTGAGAAAGTGAAATCAGCGGTAAAAAACCGTCAGCAGGGCAGTCGGCAACCAAGGTAAGTATATTACTGAGGTTGGTATAAGAATCACGTCAAACAGTCGAGCATTCCCCCAACCAGTGAAGGCCCAGAGTAGCATTCACAGGAAAATCTCATATAGAGTCAAGGCTGAGGTTTCGTAGAAGCAGAGGGATGTGGGTCTTAGGGACCTACAGTTTTAGGTGGGTTCCCGACCACCACAGCCTCAATATGCATTTCACTGAACATATCAGAGGTGAGTGGCGAACAGAAAAAAAATTGATCGGATCGGGATCGAACCGCCTGTTACTGGACAAGCAGACTTCATAATGACCTGGAAAAACCTCTCTAGTTTAAATTCCTTGGGCGGGAACAACGAGGAGCGGTAAAAACCGTTACGGGGAAAGCGGAAATACGGAAAAGCGCTATTTTGTGTCGATAATGATTTCCACCAGATTTTTTTTTGTTTGAAAAGTCTTAGATTTTTCCCGTTGATTTCCCGATATCTTGTCGATGATTTTTTGTTTTCATCTCTTCGATTTTCGGGGAAAAAATGGTGTTCTACTGTCTGCTCCGTAATTATCAAGATATTTCGCATTTTCCATGGCAGGTTAATCTAACTCTTTTCGCCATATTTCGGATGAAAATGAATGGGTTTCACTAAATTATGACATTTTGATTAATTTTCATTCTATGCAATAAATTTAGATGTCCGAAGTTATCGGAGATATACTTTTGGATATTTTTCCAAAGCCTAAATTCAGAGCAGGAATGAGTTTTCAATCATATTTAAGGGCCACCATACCTCGCTATTTTTTTACGTTCCGATTTCAAACTTTGTGAGAAAACTATTGGATATTTAAGCATTCTTAAATATAGTATGTCTTTTTAACGTCATTACTCATGAGTCTATGTTGTGATTTTACGATCGAGTGATATTTGTCACCAAAAAATTGTCCAAAATTAACTGATCGTGAAATCACAACATAGCCTCATGAGTAATGACTTTAAAAAGACATAAGTATTATACTTCAGAATATTTAAATATCCAATAGTTTTCTCACAAAGTTTGAAATCGGAACGTAAAAAATAGAAGTAACTGTAAATTTTAATTTCTTGTATTCCAGAGTGTGGGACCAGTGCAATGTTATTCAAGACTATCTAACGGTATACGACGGAGGGTCGACAGTGGATCCCGTGCTCATACGCCTATGTGGGGGGGACGTGGTACCAGACATAATCAGCAGTGGCCCTAGCATGTTGCTGGAATTCCATACGTCAGGATTTGACAATCCATTCCACCCGGTTCCGCTCAGCTATCTACCTGGCTTTGAACTGGAGGTTCAGGTAAGTTGTTAAACTAGTAATTGAAAAGACTCGTTTAAAGAACTATCACTATCTATGGGGACCTACCGTTTTAGGTGGGTTACAAACCACCCCAGCCTCGATCGTAAAATCACAATAAGGGCCACCATAACATTCGCTATTTTTTTACGTTTGGACTTCAAACATTGTGAGAAAACTATTGGATATTTAAATATTCTGAAATATAATAATGTCTTTTTAACGTCATTACTCATGAGGCTATGTTGTGATTTCAGGACCGGTTATTTTCGGACAATGTTTTTGGTGACAAAAATCACTCGATCATGAAATCACAACATAGCCTCATTAGTAATGACGTGAAAAAGACATATTATATTTCAGAATATTTAAATATTCAATAGTTTTCTCACAAAGTTTGAAATCGGAACATATAAAAATAGCGAATATACCTATATTCAGCCTTAATAGCGAATGTAGGTACATATTCAGCCTTACAATAGGTAGCCTATCCCTCAGGGATGTTCGTATTCGAAAGAACACTTAATAATATGTCAAATTTTTCAATATGGCCAATAATTTATCCCTACTCGAAAGCCTGGGTCCTAAAAACTCCGTGTTTAGCAATAGGCGAAAAGAAGGGGCCCATTGCTGACTGGGATTTTTTATCCACCCATTTCATTTTATTCTCCACCATTTTTATCGCCGCTCTTTTTTAATTTACAGCTCCAGTTCTCGACTTTTATACTTTTTCAAGTATTTCAAAACAGTTTCGCTCCAAAATCACAATTTTATTGGGTAAACGTCCCTTTTCCCTACTCCGGAGTAGGTATACATTCTCGTATGATATGTAAGTGTTTTTATACTTGCTCGCTAGCCAATATTGCGGGAAAGTTTTGTTTTATGCAAAATTTTGAAGTTAGGGTTTTGTGTTTTCTTTGGTCGTTAGTTTGCACATGATGGGGACCTACAGTTTTTGGTGGGTGTCACTTGAACGTACCAGGAGGTGTATTCCCTTTCTCAAACGCCAGCAAACCCACCTAACTAACGCCTTCAAAATTTATTGTAAGAAGATAAGGTACGCCATCATGCAATATACGGAGAACAGTTCTTCTTACAATAAATTTGAAGGTGTTAGTTGGGTGGGTTTGCTGGCGTTCGAGAAAGGGAATAGACCTACAGAAGAGAGTGCTTGTCAGAAAATATTTGATTGGACTGGGATCGAACCTGTGTGACCAGTGTTCCTCTGAAGACGATTATATATACACGTCATGGCTATCGAAGCTATTATGCAGAAGATTATTTTCTGTTTGCCAGCATAGAGTGTACATCCGGTAGAAGTAGTTTCAATATACTTCCGGACTGCTTGAAGCTAAAACTTTCTCGGAATCCTGTTTTTCCAAAGGTATGAAACAAACAATAGCTTTGGCTTCCAATTCGGTAGGTACATGCACGGTTCTAAATCAGACTGGGATGCTCCAAAAGCTAAACATAGTGTGCTATTCGAACAAGAGAACAAAAGACTCGGAATAGGAGACTATGTTTAGCTTTCACAGGAGAACGGATTCCTTCGAAACGCATGACTGTTTTTGAACCCCTTAAAAAATATCCCTAACCTAATCAAACTTCACATTCTGGTGGGATATAAAATGGTGCGGGAAAGTGAAGTGGGGCCGTTGTCAGGCCCTTTATTCATGATGTTACATGAAGCCTCGTACCTAACTTGTGAGCAGGAGTTTTTATCGGCCGAGCACAGTTGAATTTTGAAAACAAAAAATAACAGTTTTTTATTTTTTTGTTTCATATGTGGTTCAGGTTCAGATGACCGGGTCACATAATCTGTCAGTCGTGAGCTGCGAAATAAATGTTTCAATTTCAAAATGTTGAATGCAATTTTTTCGGCACCTCTTTTTCATTTTTTTAAGCTTTTTCTAACACCCCTTTTAGTGTCGGTGGAGGGTTTTCAGGACTAATACCACGCTAGTCGAGGTCCTACCACCATTTTTATATTGTATATTTATACAGTACCTTTATGCCAACAAGCACAGGGGGAAAATTCTCCAGCAACTGGCATTCGAACCTGCGGCTTCCGCAATTTACCGAACGAACGCAATAATATGGCAATAGAACGGTTTCATACATAATGATCGTAAATTCACCACACAGCCTGTTAATTTCGACCGTTAAAAAGACATTATTATATTTCAGAACATTTAAATATCCAGTGTCCTCAAAACTTAATCTAAAACCCACCTGACCAAGAAGCATGACAGGTGGATCAAGACTAGAAACACGTATATGCAGACGAGATAATCTCCAGATTTTCCGGGATTCTGCCATGGTTGTATTACTATCAGATTAGCTCGGAGGTAGAGCCCACACCTGGTGACTAGCGGGCTCAGACGAGATTTGAAAGGGTAGCGTTTGGGCGCCAAAGTTTGAGTAATGGGGGGTGCTCACAGCTGCCAACCAGGCACAGTTTATCATCGCTTGTCGATTCGTGTAGCGGATTGCTCCTGCCGTCTGAGGAGCTTCTGCGTGCTTCAACCGTTATTCCCAGTATTTTCGTTTATAGCCCCCCTCACTCTAGGTTGAGAGTAACGACACACATTGCTCTTCAACCCATCCTATATGTTTCTATGTCCTCGGAGAATTTTTTAGACGAGATAACTAGCATGAGGAAGTTTCCCCGAGTATTTTGAGTACCCACATGACACATTTCGAAAACCTTCAAAAATTCAACCCTGTGGGGGTGGGGGTCGGAAAATGCTTTAAAATTCTTTTTGCCATATAATTCGCTTGCGGAAGTCTCCCTGAGTATTACAAATACCCACATGGCACATTTTGTGAACATCAAAAACTGACCATTTGAGGGGTCGTATCTCCCAAATTCGAGTTTTCCCAGATATACCGCTAATGAGGTATTTTTACCCATAATATGGACTATTACCCCTGAGAAAATGAACGAAATCGTAGGCGCCGATTTTGAGAAAAAATTAAAAACATGATTTTTTGAAGTTTTTGGGGGGCTGTGCCCTCCAATTTTAACCAATGGAAAATCGGACAATCTTGAGTGTGCGTATTATTATTTTTACACCCGTGTACCAAATTTGAACAAAATCGGCCGAACGGTTTGGGCCCACCATAATACATACGCACACACACAACTCGCAAAAAACGCTTTTTTAGGGTCTGGGACCTCTGATCGGCGCTTTTCAATGAAAAACTCAAAATTCTATATACTTCGTAATATGGGAAAGTAAAAAATAAATACAGGGCTTACAACCCAAAATTCCAAAGTAATTTTTATTTCTGACTAGACCATTTCAAGAAGTATCCATCGTGCTCAGCTGGCAGCACTACCAAATACCAGCTCCCCAACCATCAAGTTAGTACACGATGAGGGCCTACAGTTTTAAGTGAGTTTTCCGACCCACCACAGCCTCGATATATATTTCACTTGACACGCTGAACATATCAAAGGTGATTTACCGTCAAAAAAAACTTTGGTAGGTTCGGGATCGAACTGTGTCAGTGTTCCTCTAAAGACCACCATCTAGGGCACTGAGCTATCGAGGCAGTTTCTTTTCAATCAGTTATCTACCCACTTGAAGTATAGCTGAAAAATTCCTTACCCCATTGGAGTTTCAATTTTCTTTCGACGCAATGTCGTATTTTCTCGCGCATCGGAGATTTCCTATTTCCTCGCTTTGGTTTTCTTTCTCTATTTCCTCATTAGGTTTCCGCTGTGCGGTTGGGTAGGGAGAGATAGACGTTCTGTAGTGTCCTTGACTTCTCCTACCTTCGTCAAATTTCACTTTCAAGAGAGTGCGGTCTTCTAGTTCTCACGCATTGACCTTAAGGTCGTCTATGCAGTCGTATTTGTTTACGTTTTTTCTGCACACTTTATGAGGAAACTATTGGATATTTAAATTGTTCTGAAATATATTATGTCTTTTTAACGGCAGAAGTATGTTGTGAGGCCAATAATACCCAATAGTTTCCTGAAATAGTGTGCAGAACACCTAGTTTCCAACGTTAAACGACAGATATTATATTTCAGAACATATAAATATCCAACCTCAGAGAAGTGTCAATAAAAAACGTCCAAAAAGAACGCAGCATCTTAGCCCTATTAAGAATTACTTACTGGGTAAGGCTGAATTTCACCACCTCACAATAGTGCCTCCCAACGATCGAATAGCTATCGAATCGGTAAACCCAGCCGTTAAACTTATCCTATCATTAGGTTTGTCGTGTCACTAGAATTCGTTTGCTTTGTTTAGGTGTACGTTCATTGTACGTTTCAATAATTTCAACTTAAAAATAGAAAATAAACGGGGAAAAACACACTAATTTTTGGGAGAAAGGTATTAAATAGTTGGGTAGACAACAATCCCTGCCCGTTTCGCACCCAAATGAGTCAAATAAGGTATGAAAGTTATTGTTATTGCTAACGCACGGATTCACTAACGATAAGATCAGGGTGCTATCGTCAGGATGGTGAAAGCCGTTAACTTTTTTTTAGCGATAGGATAGCGCTATCGTGTACACGATAGTCTTCACGTTAAACTGGTGAAATTCAGCCTAGTTCTTTTAGAGCGGCCTTAACACTAGACTCTCACGACTGAGGTCCTGGGTTCGAATCCCGGTAGCAGCAATTATCTTTTGGTGGCATGGATGTCACACCAAATATTCATTTAGCTTCGGCCAACAAACAGTTTCTTTAACTGACAGCTGTGCCCTTGAGCCAAGGGTAAAGCAATGGAAGAAACAGTAACCACTAACAGTTTCCTCAGAAATGTCAACAAAGAACATTTTGTCAACAACCCAGCGTAAGGCTTACAAAAATGATTCCTTATTGTCTTGTCATTTCCAATTCTCAGAGAGCCAAGTCAATTTTTTGCTTTGAAAGACAAAATGAATTATAATTTTTTCGAAAATCCAACAAAAAGTTAATCCAGCCTTTTTGCCTAATAAACCTTTTTTAATCCCCCAGCTCCTCATTGGAGCCCCTAAGGTCGGAAAACAAGCAACTGGCAGATGGAAAAAACCATCAATTTCATCCGAAGAAAAAGTTAGACAATGCCCTCAACTGTCCCGAAAGGAAAAATTAAAAATTATTTTATTTATAAGAATTTTAAATGAGTAATAGTAAGAGTTGAGACGGAAAGAATGAAAAGAAGAAAAATAACTTACTTGACAAGTTTATGGGTTTATAAAAACCTGATACCTACTGGAAAAATTTCCAAACTTTTTTTAATCTATAAAAATATTTTTAGTTTCTTAACAATATGTAAAATTACTGGCTACAGAGATATTCCGTTATAGAGAGTGGTTTAAAATGAGTCACGGCTGTTCAAGGGATGGCTATCGCTTCGTTATAGAGAGGTTCTCGTTATAGAGAGTTCGGACAACGTCATAATTTATAGCTTTTGTAAATTTAGCATGATCCAGAGAGGGTTCTGAGGCAAAACCTATCAAATACACTGACTTTAGGGATTTTTCTAAAAAAATAATTTTTTAAATAAAAATGGTTTCAGAAGTAGGCCACGTTGATTCAACATTTATGTTATGAAAAAACGTTGGTTTGAGAACAAGCATCAGTTCTGTAATAAAACCATCCCGTGAAATCGCTGAAAGCAAGCAATTATCACACTCCTTGCCTCTACTGCATTTTATTTCAGCATAAAAACACCGTTCTTTGTAAATAGACTTTTTTCATTTGAAGGAAAAATGAGTTTTCACAAGCCTGAGTGTACTCAAGGTATTTATATTATATAGGTTGTGTAGTCTTTATCGTGCATACGCTCAAACAGCTTCGATATAGCTGAGTGGTCTAGGTGGTTGTGTTTAGACGAACATCGGTTCGATCCCGATTCTACCAAGAATTTTTTTTCGCGGCATTTTAACTCTGATATGTGAAATGTATATAATGAGGCTGTGGTGGTTCGGAGCAAACCTAAAACTGTAGGTCCCCACCCCGAACTACGGTTCTGGAATACTGGTACTCTCTTCACCATATACACTGCCTTCTTTAAGTGGCGCAGTTTTTACAAAGTCGATAATATACAAATCGATCGAAGGGCGACGGGCGGGTAAATATTCCTTCCATTATCGATACTTAAGGTTGAGTGCGTCGATACCATAGAGAAACACAGCGGTTACCATGGAAACCATAGAGTAAACCATCAGTACACTTTCGTGTGGTGTGCCGACAATATGGTGTCGCAATTTCCGTATATATTTAGTTTCCATAGCACACACAAACTCAGCAAGATTTACGATTGTTGTGAGGCTCTACTTTGTCTTCACAGGACAACTTCCAAAATGTAATGACCTTAGGTAGTAGGTAGTAATGTGGAGTGTGCGTTTTTCGTAATTGCTTTAAAGTGAGTGGTGGAGTATGGTTCGGATGCGGGACGCTTTCTCTTTTTCCTCTATTCCCTTTGCTAAGGGTTCGAGCCGAACGGAGGGGGGGAAACTCGGCGAGTTTTTGTAAAGGGGTTGCCGTCACGAGTGATCCTCGTTAATATTTTCTTGTTTTTAGGTGATCTACGTTGATTCGCGGTCCAATACCTACGTCCAGCCTTCGTCCCGCTGTGAGTTCCTCATATCGAGCTTTGATACGCCGTGGGGCGTGGTCCAGAACCCGAGGCACTCCCTCCCACCGAACACGACATGTCGCTACGACTTCCAAGGCAGGCGCCAGGAGACGGTCTGGATATCATTCATCAAGTACTACGCCGCCAGTCCTGAAGCGTCGACGTACGACGCCGGCTCAGAGTGCAACTCGCGGCTACGTGTCTGGGATGGACGAACGCCATCACTGGGTGTGCCAATCAACTTAACGTTGCTCGGCGACTTCTGTAAGGATGACGTGCCGCGCCTTTGTGACCATACACTCCTCAGCAACGCAACCCGCTTCACGCGGCCGTGCTCCCTGCAGGAATCCTACGTTTCTTCAGGGTCGGAGATGACCCTAGAGCAGTTTCTTCGTCAAGGAAGTGCGTTGTTCCCTTTCAGTTTCCTTATCCGTTATGAATTTGTTGACACGACCCAGGAGGGGTCACCGGACAAGTCTTCAGATAATCCTTGCGATCGAGTATTCTCGTCGTCGCAATCGGCCCACTCCGGCCGCTTCCATTCTCCAAGAAGTGTCTTCTTCTATGGACGTGGTGGTGCTCAAAATATAAGTTGTACGTTACGGTTTGAAGCGAATCAGAGTGAGAGAGTGCGCCTAACGTTTACAAAGGCAAAGTTTGGTGGACGGTCGTGTGTGTCACGGGTAAATCCTCGAACAGACCGATATCATTGTTACGTGCAGTCCAACAGGTCAGCCGGAGTGGCGGAGCTTTGGGTGTCGGAGTACCCGTGGCCAGGAATCCAGATCCCCAAAGATTGCTTATGCTCCGAGCTGGAGCATCCTCTCGTTATACGGACCTTAACTTCTTCCATTATAGAAGTAAATTTTACAGTGACTCTAATGAACATTACCCAAGATTTTAGTGATTTTTACTTCGAAGGGGAATATCAGTTTCTCCACATTTCTGAAAGGGATGAAGATGGTGTGGAGATGTGTCCAGCCAAAAAGGAAACGCGAAGACTGGTTAAGGCTAGTGGGGACATTCGTCTGTCTATGCATCGACTCACGCCTTCCTTAAATAACGTGATCGTCGACTCGAGTGACGAAGAAGGCGTCCATGAAAAGGAAGAACTTGCACCGTTTTGCGTAAGCTACCCGTGGCTTATCGAGCCGGAGGATCCTACAAACAACTTCATATATCTTAATACCCTGGGGTATGAGATGAACAGCGGTGCCGAGGGGTGTCCCACCCTTAACCGCGTGCTGGTGTACTCCGGTGCGGACACTCGGCGGCCGCACGTCATCTGCCCCGCGTCCTCGGCCACGGTCGAGCTCTTCTCTTCTGGGTGGAACGCGTCGAACGCGACCGACGCGCTCACTCTCCTCAGCCCTCACGCCCGAAGCTTCATTGTTGAGTTCGTCGAGCGTGAGTACGGCAACCACGCCGTGTCCTGGATGGAGGTGTCCAAGCGGCCACCCCTGACTGCCACCAGCTCCTTCTTGATGGCCTACGTTCCAGAAGACTGCCCTTATCAGTGAGTTTCTTTGAGAAAATATGCAGTTGAGGGCAAATGAATGCGTGTGGAAAAGGCCTAAAGAAAACGAATGGAGCACTAGAAAATTCAAGTAGGAGCGCAAAATATGGTCGACTGATGGGATAATTTGTAGGAGGCATTTATCATAGGGTCTAGGCGTGAAGCGTATGATCACCTTTACTCCAAGCCCACATATGAAATATTTCGCACGCTCTTTTCCCACCCTTTGCTATAAATAACCGGAAAACCACTTTAACAGGAAGCGGGAAACTGGGCCATCTATAAATCAGAGAACCTTATATATTTCAATCTGTACACAAGAAGCGAAAAATGCAGCGGTCCATATCTAAGCATACGTGCCTGGCATTGTGAGGCAGCCGGTTATGATCGATCTCTTCTTGGCAAAGTTCGCTCCCAAGCCTTTTGCCCAGCCTTTCCTCTCGACCTACTCCTCATTAGTTCGCTCTTGAATTGGATTCTCTTTGCCCTCTTTCTGTGATTTTATTCAATCCATTCTGCTTTCACCCGTGAAGAATATCTGAGCCCGTGACACATGGAGGTTTTTCTTTTCTGGAACTAAGGGCGGGTTATACACTACCCTCTAGTTAAATTTATCTAAAGGCAGTCCAACCTACCCAATAGTACCTAAATGGCTGTACGAAACAAACCTAAAAATAATTTTACAGAAAAATTAAAGAGGTTTTCTTTTCCTTCCCGAAAAGAAGCCATTCCTGACAACTTGTCAGGTTTGAAAAATCCCCCCAAAATCGGTTTGGATGCGCCCCTTAGTTAAAACTACAGCCAATCGTAGCCAGGTAGTGAAGGTTACAACGAGTCAAAACCACAAGAAAAGGAATGAAGAAGCGCTTTGAACATATTCGGTTATCAGAGCAATAGCAGAGAAACATATTGCCGAAGGAACGAATTACTGGCCACAATGGCCACCGTGTGGTTACCACCACCTTAGGAAGAGCTCGGGGTGGCTCGGGTTTTCACCAGCGTTTCATTGGCTACACTGCTTTGTCCACTGCAGCACGAAGGGGAATGCCTCCCTTTAAAGTGGCTATTAATTGGTTTCTTCGTCAATATTTGGTTACTAGCAAACCAAAGTGTGTTTCTGCACTTCTGTAAAAATCTTTCACAACCTTTCAGAAACGGATTTTATTCTGAATCTTCCCCTTTCTTGCAGCTGTCCAGAACTGAACGCCTGCATCAAAGCGGCGATTTGGTGCGACGAAGTCCGTAACTGTCCGTCAGGGTACGACGAATCAGACGCGAACTGCGCCTTCCAGCTGGGCGTCCCCCTCCTCTACGTCCTGATTGGCGTCACCTGCCTCACCGTGCTTGGGATCCTTCTCTTCGTCACGTTGTGCATCAAGTGCCAAGGACAGCGCAGAAGTGAGCGAAAAATGGGACAAAACGCGAATCACTTGCATGTGAATCACATTCACAACAGTACTGAGGGGTATGGGCTAGGTTTGGGCAATAGTATACCTATTTCTAAACGGTTTCCTACGAGTGCGCATGATGATTTGTACATGGGTCATCTAACAATGGGTATTGACGGTAAAGACAGTCTTTGTTGACAACGTCTGGAATCTTTTGAGACTACAGTCTGACTGTAGTTGATGTCGCAAAAACTATGGGTCCCCGAACAGCGGCGTCATTTTTTTTTTAGTTCCGGTGCCACGCCCCACCAGGAAGAACCGAAATGGCGCCTCTGGTCCCGAAGTCACCTACTCTCAATCTAGTGGTGGGCCAAGTGCATGGTTTTATAACCTTCTTAGCTGAAAAATTCATCTAAACTATAATGAACATTTTTGTTAACCCGGTTACGTCGTGCACCTACAGAGTTGGACTGCAAAAACAATATCAGGATGAAAACAAAAAATTCCGTAGGCGCGATTCAAAACACCCATTTATGTTGGAAGCCTGCCCTCCTACTGTAATGTTTTGTTTGCAACGAAATCTCCCGATGTTGTGCATTTTTATTACTGAAAATAGTGGGAAAGGGGAACAAGCAATGGAACGGGGAGGAATTTATTGAATACGTCGCCCTTATTTTCCCCCACCGACAGATTTATCCAAATGCCTATTGACTTAAGTTTTTTTTTTCCTAGTTCAAAAACATTCTACCACATGTGAATGAATTATCCACCATGGGTGATTTCGTCAGAATCACGACCTACATTTGAGTTTTTCCCCAGCCGGGGAGATTCACGAGGAGGGTCCTATTGGTGACTTTCGGGATCCCAAATATTTTCTGCGACATATAAATTAACTAGTTATTTACTAACATGACTAACTTGCTGATATGAGGACGTGATGACTACTGTTGAATATCATGGGGGGTTTAGTTATTTCAGAACTATTTCTGTAAGCTATAAGCGAAACATAGGTGCCCCATTGCGTCTATGAGTTCTAGTTGGAATATTGTTGCCCTGGCATTATGTGGCACCCATGTTTAACTTACAGGTGTACACTTTTGGGTGGAAAAGGTCTGAAATAACTAAATCCACCATTAGTCTAATTCTGCTCTATAGGAATAGCGGTATTTTTAAGAGGGGGTTCAAATAGTCTAAGAAATAATTAACTTAAAAGAACTGACATGCCAACCCTCGAAATTTCTGCAAAAGTGTCGAAGTACAGTTGTCGTTCTCTATAACGAACGCTATATGGTTCGTAAGCCCGACTCGTTTTGGCGGACTCTCTTTAGAGTTAGAGCGAGGACGGTCGTAATAGAGAGACACTACTGTTCTATAACTCTTGAGAGCTTAGATACTTTTAAAATGTCTACAACTCTTTCCTCTGTCTGGTAAAAACGGAAAAAACTGAATCCGAACTGAAATTTAAAAAAAATCTATGTCCTCTTAAAGGGAGTAAAATATCCATTGGAAAAGATGATTTCCTTAGGGTGGGTCCGACCATCGTCAGTTAAGAGTCAGTTCAAATGTGTCCCATGCTGATCTATAATAATAAAATGTTGCCCCTTAACCTAACTGAAGCTTTAACGAATGATAATCGCATCCACCCTCAGCTTATTTTAAACTAGCGACTAAACAGTTTAGTTCCTTATCACTCAGTGAGACCTGATGTCTACTTATGAGGACGCTATACCTGACGGTGCATTTTTTGCCGCCCATAAGATTAACATTGCGAGTGGCGATTCATTTTCAAGGTTTACCCTTGGTTAGAAAGACACAAAATTTTGCCTGTACCTAGCCCTAACAATGTTCTAGGGAGTGTTCGAAGCAGATTTCCCAATTTCTCACTGGTTTCTTTTATTGCAACTGTTTTGCAAACGCTAGCATCGCATAACTCAAGAAAAGTGCTGTATCTCGAAAACCAGTCAAAAAATGGGAAATCCGCTTCGAACACTCCCTAGAACATTGTTAGGGCTAGGTACAGGCAAAATTTTGTGTCTTTCCAACCAAGGGTAAACCTTGAAAATGAATCGCCGCTCGCAATGTTAATATTATGGGCGGCAAAAAATGCACCGTCAGGTATAGGGTGGATTTTACCAGCTGCTAAAGTCTACAATAGTGTCCCCTAAAAGTTCACAACAGCGTTTGCTAGTGGTCTTTTAACGGCTACTTTATCTGCACGTTAAGAAACTGGGGGAAGCCACCCTATGTCCTCCCTCTACTTATCAGTGTATCGAAAAATAAATTGCCCTGAATATCCAGACTATTTACTTACGTACGTCCGTACGTACCTAAAACAGAATTTCAGCCAAAGGGAAAGATTTTGGTCAAAATTCAGGTTCCAAGATCAAAACTAGCGTCTACTTACCTGCCGTAGGTACCTATGATAAACTATAGTAACTAACTTAGTTTTTATACGTTGAAGTTTGGACTCGTCACTAAAAATTCTCCTGCCTGAAAAAGTTCAGTCGGAGACCGGAAATCGAAAAATAAAAATTAAGTGAATTTCTTGAGGGCAGGCGAATTTGATCTCGAATGAACTACGTATAAATACCTAAAGGATTTATACATACCTTGTCTTTTTTGTCGGTTTGTAAAAGAAAAGATAACATTACACTAACAATGACAATTCATTTTAAAACAGGTACTAATTCTTACTTTACCTATCCTTTAGTTAGCAAAAAGGTGGGGACAAGCCCAGCAACTAGACCATTCCAAGAACTATCCGTTGTGTTTGTTGACGGGGACCTACAGTTTTAGGGGCGTCCCGAACCACCACAGCCTCGAATTATATTTTATTTGACATGCTGAACATATCGATGGGAATACCGACCAGAAAAACTTTGATAGAGTCGGGATCGAAATGTGGTCACTCGGCTATCGAAGCTATTTACCTCTCCGTTGAACACGTTGGATATTTATTTGTTCTGAAGAATAGGCAAGTAACCTGTCTTTTTATATTGACAAAAATCACTTGGTCGTCAAATCGCAAACTGTCAAAATAATTTCAGACGATTTTCAGCTCAAAAAATTTCCAGCAGTTTCTTCAAAAATTGTCACTTACGATCGGTTAATTTCGGACAAATTTTTTTGTTGACAAAAATCACTCCATCGTAAAATCAGCCTGCTAATTTCGTCGGTTAAAGAGACATTAACTTTCAGAACATTTAAATATCCAATGGTTCCCTCGTAAAATGTGCAGAAAAAGCATAAAAAATAGTGAATGTCTGTTGGGTCTTAAGGACTAAGGGTGCGTCCCACCATGCCCAGTTAAGGGTCCGCTATACCTGACGATGCATTTTTTGCCGCCCATAAGATTAACATTGCGAGCGGCGATTCATTTTCAAGATTTACCCTTGGATGGAAAGACACTAAATTTTGCCTGTACCTAGCCCTAACAATGTTCTAGGGAGTGTTCGAAGCAAGTTTCCCATTTTTTTTACTGGTTTTCGAGATACAGCACTTTTCTTGAGGTATGCGATGCTAGCATTTGCAAAACAGTTGCAATAAAAGAAACCAGTGAGAAATTGGGAAATCTGCTTCGAACACTCCCTAGAACATTGTTAGGGCTAGGTACAGGCAAAATTTTGTATCGTTCCAACCAAGGGTAAACCTTGAAAATGAATCGCCCCTCGCAATGTTAATCTTATGGGCGGAAAAAAATGCATCGTCATAAGAGAAAACTGGAGATTTTCTCCCATGTTTACCATGTTAAATTTCCGAGAAAATTGAACCGAGTACGGTGGGACACACCCTAAGGTAAGCCCTTGACGAGAAGGGTAAATACACAGAAGGTAGCGGAGTCCTTAAGGTAAAACACGTCTGCTCGCTATGGTTACTAGTTATGATAACAAAGAAAGTTAAAAGCTAAAAGCTTCGTCTGTTGTTTTAAAATATCAACGAGCAGCGAAGAGAGCAAACAGCAGATTCCGATTGTCAGTTGTCACATTGTAAATTTCTTACAATTGTCACACGGCGATATTGTAAGATTTGTATGGGTGAGGGAGGAAGAAAGCGCAGCCTTTCCTTTGAAATATTCCATTTTCTATAGCAGCTCCCATGTTTGTTTAATAGTTTAGTACTATAATGTCGTCGTTGAGGATTCTCTTCTGACACCAGAATAGTCGTGTGATGTAAGTCAGCAGCAACTCTGTTCCTCGCTATAGAGAGGTTATGTCGTTAAAGAGAATGGTAACTGTATAGTGCTATTTGTTGACGTTTTTTAATGACGTCAGCAGTTGCTACAATAGACAGAACTCTCTGAATACGTCACGTCAACAGATTTCATTTGTCTTTGTCACTTTGTTGTTCTATATGTCACTCTATAACTTTTTTATATCTTTTATAGGAGGGACTAATGAACAACGGTAGCTTTCACTATAGTTCCTTATCGTACATATAAAGTAGCCGATAACTCTCCTAGCTAACTTTACGACAAGACACTATAGTAGACTGCCTAAGGCCGAATTTCACCATCACCACCTCACTATAGTGCCTCCTAACGATCGAATTGTTATCTTATCGTTAAAGTAGCCGCAAAAGTTATCCTATCGTTAAACGTTCACTATAAAACTAAAAATGGCTTTCACAATAATATTTAACGTTTTTTGTTGTTTATGGATTCTATAGTACATCCAGCTCCATACTTGGTAATAACTTGGGATATGATTGGTGGTAGGTATCGTCGTGGCACGAGAATTCGTCCGCTTTGTTTACGTCAACTTTGTTTAGGTGTATGTTTCGACAATTTCAAGTTAAAAATGGAAAATAAACGTGAAAGACACACTAATTTTTCAGGGAAAGGTATTGAATAGTTGGGTAGACTACAATCCCTGCCTGTTTCCCACCCAAATGATTTGAAAGTATGAAAGCTCTCGTTATTGCTAACGCACGGATAATCCACTCGAAAGCTAACGATAAGATAAGGGTGCTAAAGTCAGGATGGTGGAAGCCGCTAACTTTTCTTAACGATAGGATAACGCTATAGTGTACACTATAAAGTGGTGAAATCCAGCCATTTTATCAGTAGCAAACAATAAAATTAATACAGTAAGGTTGAGGGCGTGACTTCCATTCTCTATGTTCCATTTTTTTTTCCTCGCTCCCATTGTGAGGTATGATAAACCTTCTTGGCATTGTCATCCCCAGAAAAAGAAGTGTGTATTATAGGTAGCTGGAATGGAGGAAGACATAAGTTACGGCGAGAATTCAAGGGTGTTTTACGTTCGTATTTCAACAGCGTCTTATTGTCTTCTCCTTTGTTTCCTCGAGAATACATACCTAATATTCACTCAAGAGCTGTATAATGCACCTTTACAAAACGAGCTTCCTTGAAAAAGACGAATGCTTCTAACAAAGAGTGCAGTTTTTATCAGGGAGACTCTAAAAATAAATGTTTTGTCATTGATACTTAAGGCTGAATATAGGTAAACATTCGCTATTTTTTTTTCGTTTGGTCTGCAAACTTTGTGAGAAAACTATTGGACATTTAAATATTCTGAAATATAATATGTCTTTTTAACGTCATTACTCATGAGGCTATGTTGTGATTTCACGATCGGTTAATTTTGCACAATTTATTTGGTGACAAAAATCACTCGATCGTTAAATCACAACATAGCCCCATGAGTGATGACGTTAAAAAGACATGTTATATTTCAGAATATTTAAATAACCAATATTTTTCTCACAAAGTTTGAAATCGGAACGTAAAAAAATTGCGAATGTATGGTCGCCCTTAAAAGGACATTAAATTTTAGAACAGTTTCCTCAAATAACTGTCTTAAAAAACTTCAAAAGGGTGTCGACAGCCTTCAAGTTTCAGGGTACTCAAAAAAATCTGTCATTCATTGGATTTCAAAATTTTTACATTGAGAAAAATTCGGAGAAAGGTTTAAGGCACAATATGGTGTTGACCCTTCATCTCGTTCCCTCCCCCCTCATTTCCCGCCAAAATTCAAATGAGGGAGCTCTGGGCCTCAGCTCTCTCTGCAACTAGCTGGACAGTGAATTGGTAATAAGGCCCATCAGGTGCCATTTGCATCCCTCCATTTCCTACCCCCCCCCCCCCCTCCGGCTTCTAATCCCCCTCCCCCCCTTAACCAAGGGGCAAGCCTCTCCCTGGCCGGTTCTTAGCTGCCCCGAGGCATACTGCTCAAGCAAGAGGACGCCTAAGGCCGAACATCCATTCGCTATTTGTTTACGTATATTCTGCAGACTTATGAGGAACATATTGGATGTTTAAATGTTCTGAAATATAACATGTCTCTTTAATGTCGTAAATTGTGATTTTACAATGGAGTGAATTTTTTCAACAAATACTGTCCGAAATAAACGGATCGTGAAATCACAGCACAGCCTGTTAATTTCGGCCGTTAAAAAGACATAATATACTTGAGAACATTTAAATATCCAATAGTTTCCTCATCAGTGTGCTGAAAAAAGGTATAAAAAAGTAGAAACAAAGACGACTGCGTAGACGTCCTTAAGAGTGTTCGAAAGGCAAAATGTCAACATGGAGGGAAGGTATACATTAGTAGTAGAGACATGGGGGACAAGCCCAGCAACTAGACCATTTCAAGAAGTATCCATCGTGCTCAGCTGGCAGCACTACCAAATACCAGCTCCCCACTAGTACACGACGGGGACCTACAGTTTTAGGTGGGTTCCCAACCACCACAGCCTCGATATACATTTCACTTGACATGCTGAACATATCAGAGGTGAATGCCGAGCAGAAAAATTTAGAGAGGATCGGGATCGAACCGGTGGGACTCGGATATCCAAGTGAGGGGATAGGAATAGCCTTGAACGCAAGCGACCCCAAAACGTCGCCGCAGGACTAACGCAACATGACTGGCAATGTCTCGTATACCTCTTCGTATAAAGGAACTCAGAAAATTCAATTTTAAAAAACCCTTGTCTCCCGGGATATTCTCGTTCGCCTTGTCTTTACTCACCAGCTCTCGTTCCTTTACAGTCTCGTTTACGTTAACACCATTTGCTATTTGTTTACGTTCTTTCTTTATGAGGATACTATTGGATATTTTAATGTTCTGAAATATAAAATATCTTTGTAATTTTACGATCTAGTAATTTTGGATTATTTTTTACTGACTAAAAGTAGGTACAACATAGCCTGTTAAATTCGGACGTTAAAATAGCATATTTTATATTTCAGAACATTTAAATATTCACCAGTGTCCTCGCTCCAGAGATTGCTTGAGATTGCATGAAGATTTTCAAAGATTTACTGAGATTCTCAACGAGATTCGTGGAAAGATGCTGAGATTTCATAAAGATTTCCAATGATTGCCTGAGATTCCCAACGTGATTCCTGGAGTAGTTAACCCCTTGCCTCACCCTAAAAGTAGAATTTTCTTTACTCAACCTATAATCGAATTCGGAACCTAAAACTGTAGGTCTCCATCGTCAACTAACATGACGTCAGGGGAGCTGGGAGGAGAAGAGGAAACCTGAGTTGATTAATATTTCTGGAACACGGAAAATTTTATAATAAAGGTCGGAGCTGGTATTTGTATAACATGTGGAGATGTGTACTTGGGATAATTAAGGGAATTATTTCCCTCAACCTGGAATAATTGTTATTATTATGAAGCAGTGGGTATATTGTAGATTTCAAGAGGTGCGTTTCTAGACTACAACATAATTGTGGTTATGTATGTTTTTTTTCGGCCATTTTTTGAAGACACTGCTGGAGGTTCTATGTTCTGAAATATGGTATGTCTTTTAAACGTCCCAAATTAACTGGCTGAGGATTGACAATCAAGCAACTTTGGAATATTTTTCAAAACATTTAAATATCCACCAGTGTACCTACTACAAATAATTCATATTCCGTATATAATAATAATGTATTTAAAGTCAAACACAACAACTACAGAGTAAACAATTGTGCTGACTTACTAAAAACTACAGACTAAAAACTACCATTAAAGTAACCTAGGTACCTAGGAAGTCAACTCAACTACAGTTCAAATTTTTCCTAAAGCTCTTTGTATTCCTTATACCTAAATATGTCTACTTCCGAACAACTATTTCCAGCTACACTCAGGGCATATACAGGGGCTCTCTCACAAATGTTGGTCCTCGCAAATGGAACATAGAAAGCATCGCCATTCCGAAGTGAAGTGACTCCAAACTGCAGCTGGTTGATCATGGTAGAGTTGTTCCCCTGACCATAGAGAAGCTTGTGAAGATATATGATTTTGGCACGTCTTCTCCTATCTTCAAAAATGGAAACTAGCAACACAAACAGACGTAAAAAAGACTAGAATGTATACTTCTACAAAAGAGTAAAGTCAAGGAAACTTCAGCAGATAATTAGGTACGATGAAGGAGTCAAATCAGTCCAGACAATAATCCCCAAACCGAACGTACCTGCTGCGACCTTCAAATTGGTCCGTAACATAGCCGCAGGTAAGCAGTCTAATGATGCTTTTTTTACCGCCCATAAGAATAACATTGCGAGCGGCGATTCATTTTCAAGGTTTACCCTTGGTTGGAAAGACACAAAATGTTGCCTGTACCTAGCCCTAACAATGTTCTAGGGAGTGTTCGAAGCAGATTTCCCAATTTCTCACTGGTTTCTTTTATTGCAACTGTTTTGCAAATGGTAGCATCGCATACCTCAAGAAAAGTGCTGTATCTCGAAAACCGGTAAAAAAAATGGGAAATCTGCTTCGAAACCTCCCTAGAACATTGTTAGGGCTAGGTACAGGCAAAATTTTGTGTCTATCCAACCAAGGGTAAACCTTGAAAATGAATCGCCGCTCGCAATGTTAATCTTATGGGCGGCAAAAAATGCACCGTCAGGTATAGCGGACCCTTAATATAGAATATAGAACTAGGTCGCAAGTAATATAACACAAAGAAACTAGAAATCAGCTATACTCCAGCGACAGCAATTTATAAAACCCAACAAGATGGAAAAGGCAAGCTACTTAACCAGAAACTTAACTGGTAGTTATCTTCAGGATTTTCTCGCATTTTCAACTCCGAATAGCAGGATCGTCATGCACCCATAGCCACATATAAAACACATTAGGCACGAGCTCAACTTCCAAAGCGATATCAAATTCGTCTCAGTAGCTTTTGAATCTCACAGAGTTGTTGCAATAAGTTTCTATAGTAAATTAACGTAAACCTCAAAATCTCATCTGCTCCAGCACCTGAACACAAACATCTACTTACGAGATATAGACTAACCCGTGCTGAAGCTCGAAACGGATTTAATGCGCCCTAGGTAAATTCCATGGAGGTAACCACTCCAGAGATTCCTTGAGATTCCATAAAGATTTCCAAATATTCCCAACGATATTCATAGAAAGATGAACCCCGAAGGGGTAACCACTCCAAAAAATTCCAAGATTCCCTGAGATTTCATAAAGATTTCCAATGATTCCCAACGAGTGGCTAACCCCTCGGTAGACGGCCTCGATAGCCGAGTGGACTAAATGGTCGACTTTTGAGGAGCAGTGAGAGCCGGGTCACACCGGTTCGATCCCAATCCTAACAAAAAGTTTTTCTGCTCGGCATTCACCTCTGGTATGTTCAGCATGTCAAGTGAAATGTATATCGAGGCTGTGGTGGTTCGGAACCCGCCTAAAACTGTAGGTCCCCATCGTTTACTCGATGGCTGGGGAGCTGGTATTTGGTAGTGCTGCCAGCTGAGCACAATGGATAGTTCTTGAAACGGTCTAGTTGCTGGGCTTGTCCCCCCCAACCCTCAGCTATATAACCCCTCGGTAAATTCATAATTATAGTACCTGTTTTAAGACAGAACATAATTCGCTTTTTGTTTACGTTTTTTTCTCCACCTTTTATGAAGAAACTATTTGATATTTAAATGTTCTGAAATATAATATGTCTTTTACAACGTCCGAAATTAACAGGCTGTGTTGTGATTTTACGATCGAGTGATTTTTGTCAACAAAAAATTTGTCCGAAATTAACCGATCGTAAAATCACAACACAGCCCGTTAATTTCGGCCGTTTCCGAATCACCACAGACTCAATACACGTTTCATATTAAGGGCAACCACACAGTCGTGTTTGTTTGCGTTGGGTAGGTACCTACATAAATGTTCTGAAGTATAATATGTCTTCTTAACGGCCGAAATTCAGAGGCTATGTAGTGATTTCACGATCCAGAAGTAACCGATCGTGAAATCACGTATGGCCTCTTAATTTATGACGTTGAAAAGACATCCTATATTTCAGAATATTTAAATATCCAATAGTGGTCGGAAAAACGTAAAGATATAGCAAATATACCGTCTGAAGGTCGACTACACGTACTTTGTTCGCAATGCTACGTACTTCAAGCCCTACTCCGAAGTTACAGGGCGAGTGAAAAGTGTTTATAGGGGGATGTAAACCTGAGACTCTTTGTCGTGAGGTAGTGTTGTATTTTTGCATGAAATGGAGCAATAAGCCCACAGGAGCGGTTTTAGACAGTCAACTACCAGTCCACATGTTTTTTTGACAGATCGCGAAAACACAACACTACCTCATGCGGAATATTTTTTTGAAAAATTTCGGACTAAAAAATGTATGATTTTATCGTCACATTTAGTAGAAAAGCATGTTCGTACTATTTACCGTAGCCATGATGCATTTTGACAATTTTTATTTCACTTACGGAAGTGGGTAATTGCAATAGCATTTCTCTACTTTTTCTCCTGTAAAAGCTAAACATAGTGTCCTACTTTCACTCGTTCGTTTCGCGTTCAAATAGCACACTATGTTAAGCTTTTAGAGTAGACACAACCAATACGATATTGCAATTACCAGTCTCCGGCAGTACTACTATGTAAACATTAGTTTTGTCGAATATTTACTTTCGCACAGTGGTTTTGGTGGAGTTCGTCGAGAATGTATATACAGCCTTAACGTACAAGATGCAAATGCGCTGCCCCCCCAGGAAAAATTAGCGTTGCGCCAATGACTCAGAAACTGTATCCAATATTTCATGAAATTTGCAAGGTTCTTGATCCGTATTTTCTAAAAAAGGTATGGACCAATACGGAAGAGGGATAAACTACGATTAAGTTTGACTGCTGTCTGACCCAATCACCTCCCCTGATGCAGCTCGGTCTAAGCCAATAATAGAGGAGCACGAACGAAACTAACCTGGGTTAAAAGTTGATTTAACTTGTTTCGAGTTCCTAAACTAGTTGGACGTCCAGGGGCGGCTGGGGAAACTCCTGATACTAGTCCCGCTTTTACGTTCTATTCAGGGGTTAAAAAAACGTGGCACCAGAATGCTTCTCTACGATATTTTGAGGAAAATAATTAAATATTTTTCTGTCTTTTTTACGTATGAAACTACTTGCCTGAGTTGTAATTATTTTACAATGAAGTAAGTACCTAAGTATACCATTTTTTTTTTTTTTTTTAAGTTAGAAACTTAGTTGAGTATTTTGTGACTGTATAGGATGTATCTACAGCCTCAAGATAAGTATGTAAGTTCTGGCATACAGATAAGTATGTAAATTCTAGCATACACTAGACTTGAGAGATGGAATTCCTGGGTTCGAATCCTTATAGGTTGCAATTTTCAAAAATTTTCACTTTTTTACAGTCAGCGAAATAAAAGGTTCTGAAACTAAGAAAACTCATTAAATGTGGGGTTTCACTGGGATTTCCCTTTTCAAAATTCGAATTTTGGAGCGGTTAAAAATGCAGGGTAAAAGAAAGCCAACTTATAACTCGACCCTTTTTTTGAAGGCAGAATAAATTAACAATGAGGGTTTAACAATTAAAAAGTCAAGAAAAAAGTAATAAATTTACAATTAAAAAAGTTGACTTGTTTTGCTGCATTGGGAACGGGAAGTGGCGGTTTTGATATTTCACTACACTGAATTTCACCCCCACCTTACCACAGCAGTGGCGGCTTGTCTCCCCCAAAATACCTAAATACCCGAGTCGTCTAGAATGTCTAGGTCGTTCCCTTCAGAGGAACACCAGTTCAATCCCGACTGTATCAAAAATTTTCGCCTTTTCGGCAAATTCCTATATTGCATTGTCCAGAATAAGTAAGGCTTTAACTATAGGAGCCGCCACTGCCGCCAGCACCTAAGGACAGCATATTCGACAGGTTTTTTTTTTGTAAGTAAAAGTATGCTCTCTCAGTTAGCCGACCATAACAGTGCGATATTGCAGGGAAACAAAAGGCTGCTATTGGTCATCGGATTTTAACGTAATCGTTATAGGGTGCGTCCCACCATACCCAGTTAAATTAAACTGAAGAGTTTGTCCTATGTTTACCATGTTTAATTTAACTTTTAAGTTAAATTTAACATGGTAAATCTCCAGTTTAATTTTAACTGGGTATGGTGGGGCGCACCCTTAATATTCGAACGTGATAACCTATAGCCGTAAATATCCTGACCATACTTGACCGGAAGTTTGGAAGCGTGTTTTGCATCTTCCCGCCATTTTTCTTCCTTTCCTGTTTTCAGAAGGATATTTCTACTTTCCCATATACGAAGAAGGTATATAGGAAAGTATTGTGATCGTGCAGAAAATTCGATTTTGAGTTTTTCATTGCAAATTGCCAATCAGAGGTCCCAGACCCCAAAAAAGCGTTTTTTACCAGTTGTATGTGTGTGTATGTATGTACGGAGAGCCAGGGCCCAAACTATGTCCGGCCGATTTTGTTCAAATTTGGTACACGGGTGTAGAAAAATAATGCGCAGACTCACGTCTTTCCGATTTTCCATTGGGGCAAATTGGGGGACATAGCCTCACAAAAATCTCAAAAAATCATGTTTTTAATTTTTTTCTCAAAATCCGCGCCTACGATTTCGTTCATTTTCTCAGGGGTATTAAAACATAATTACGGGTAAAAATACCCTATTAGCGTTATATCTGGGAAAACTCGAATTTGGGAGATACGACCCCTGAAAAGGTCAGTTTTTTATGTTCACATATGGGTATTCAAAATACTCGGGGAGACTTCCTCAAGCGAGTTATGTGGTCAAAAAAATTCTCAAAGCATTTCCGACCCCCCCCCCCCCACCGGGTTGGACAATTTTTTTTTTTTTTTTTTTTAGTTCCTTGGGTACACGATTGTGTACACCAACTTTGATACTACATAAACATGAATCTGCAGGCGTAGTGAATTTTTAACATCTACGACCAGTACACCCACAGCTACGGGGGCTATTTCCCACTTTAACCCTTTTTACTTTCTCGCTAGCCATATATGGCGAGAAAGTATTGTTTTCGTGCAGAATTTCGAAATTGAGATTTTGGGTTTCCCATGATCCTGGGGGTCCCCTGAGTCCAAAAAAGTGGTTTCTGGAAAAAGTCTGTCCGTCCGTCAGTCCGTCCGTCCGTCCGTCCGTCAGTCCGTGCAGTGCTCTAGCGCCTATACCGTTCTTCCGATTTTGATGAAATTTGGTATGGACCTGTCTAAAATTACTGCCGAGACACATTTTCAAGGATTTTTTGATTGGTCAAAAATTGCGGCCGCTATTGTCAAAAAACCGCCAAAATAATTCAAAAATCGTGTTTTTGGTTAGTCGGACAAGCGCCGACGGTACACTTCTCAATCTATAACACTGAAAATTGGTAAGTGTGTTGACAAATAGATGCTTCGAGGTCATTTGCAACTAAAATTGAATTGGTTGAAAATTACGGCCGTTCTGGACCAAAGTTCGATCGTTTCGGCGCCATTCACATTTATTGACCGATTGTCATGAAATTTGGTAAATTTGTGTAGAACCATGTAACTTAAACATTTGTTGAACAGAATTTTGTTATCTTCAAAATTACGGCCGTTGTAGTAAAAAAAGTGTCGAAAATGAGTTGAGAATGAGAAACCACGTTTTTGAATGGTCGGAACGCATTTGGGACTACAGTAATAGAATGACAGCCATGAAACTTGGTGGGAGTGATCTCAGATAGATGCTCTTGGGTCGTTTTCAACCGATTTTGGATTGCTTAAAAATTACGCCAGCAAAATAATCTCAAAGAAATAAAAAAAAAAAAAAAAAAAAATCACATGGGGCGAGAAAGTTTAGTGCGACTGTTGTCGGACCCTTTATTAATCTTTGTTCCGATTTCTATTTGGTGGTTCTGAACCCCTCAAACTCCCCCAGGTATGGTACTACAGTTGCAGGGGAGGTTTGGAGGGACAAGCCCATTCCAAGAAGTATCCATAGCAGCGCTACCAGATACACATGCTCCCATGACGGGGACCTACAGTTTTAGGTGGGTTCCGAACCACCACTGCCTCGATATACATCGCACTTGACTTGCTATACATAATCAGAGGTGATCGGGATCGAACCTGTCAGTGTTCCTTCAAAGACAATCATAGACCACTAGAGGTTGTTCTTCATTATCTAACAAAGTGTTGAGGCGTCGAAATAATGTAGTGCCGCCCCACGAAAGCACACCAACTGATGAGACGCTGAAAATGACGCGATGAGAAAAGACTAAAAATTGAAGGGAAATTTGCAATTTAAATTGTTCGCTGGGGCTCTAATCTGAGATGGTGAGGAGATGTGAGGGATTTCCGACTTTCGAGGCGTTTTCGTCAGGGCCTCCACTGCTTTCCTCCATCTTTTATTTGAAATTTATGGAGGGAACGCTCAAAATACCTTCAGACTGTACGCTAGCTCAAAATATTTATTTGCTGTGTCGCAGGTCAGATTATGGAGGTTGTCGAAATACTGCTGCTTGCTGTTATGATAATGCAATCGCACTAGGGTACACTATACGGCCTCGATAGCCGAGTGGACTAAATGGTCGACTTTTGAGGAGCAGAGAGAGCCGGGTCACACCGGTTCGATCCCAATCCTACCAAAAAGTTTTTCTGCTCGGCCTTCACCTCTGATATGTTCAGCATGTCAAGTGAAATGTATATCGAGGCTGTGGTGGTTCGGAACCCACCTAAAACTGTAGGTCCCCATCGTTTACTCGATGGCTGGGGAGCTGGTATTTGGTAGTGCTGCCAGCTGAGCACAATGGATAGTTCTTGAAAACGGTCTAGTTGCTGGGCTTGTCCCCCCCAACCCTCTGCTAACTAACTAACTAAGGTTCCGTAACAACCCCTGACCAATTTTGAAACCGTCTCTACAGCGAACTCTCTCTATAGCGAGCATATTTAACGGTCGTTAAAGGGACGACTGTTCTTCAGGTTACATCACATGACTATTCTGTTGTCAGAAGAAAATCCTCAACGTCAACTAAACTATTAAGCAAACATGGGAGCTGCTATAGAAAATGGAAAACTTCAAAGGACTCTCTTCCTCCCTTGTTTACATGAATCCCTGAAGATCGTTTTAGAGAGAGACTATATACTAATAAAACAAGCATAGCCCCAGGCCGATTATTCATCGATTCTTCACAGTTGCCGTGATATGACCATGACGATCCATTTAAATTGGTTTTGGAATCGCAATCAGCTCAACGGCCACTAACATGATGCATGACTCAGCATTGTGTCATGCGTCATGACTCATGACGATTGTGACATTCCCTCTGTGACGGCTTCATTTAATAGGCGTCATTCCCACGTTTCCACCCTCACAACTGTTGCAACTGTATGAATACCGTTTTCTATTGGATATTTAGGTAGATAGACATTTATGATTTTATTCTGATTTTTTTTAAGATACACGACCGTGAAACACTTGGCAGCAGAATGGTTTTTCTTCCCAATTTTTGAGGAAATTTTTGGATGGGCTGAAATATTAAGGGTCCGCTATACCTGACGATGCATTTTTTGCCACCCATAAGATTAACATTGCGAGCGGCGATTCGTTTTCAAGGTTTACCCTTGGTTGGAAAGACACAAAATTTTGCCTGTACCTAGCCCTAACAATGTTCTAGGGAGTGTTCGAAGCAGATTTCCCATTTTTTTACTGGTTTTCGAGATACAGCACTTTTCTTGAGGTATGCGATGCTAGCATTTGCAAAACAGTTGCAATAAAAGAAACCAGAAGAATCTTATGGGCGGCAAAAAATGCATCGTCAGGTATAGCGTCCTCTTAATTTAATTAAGGGCAACAGCACAGTCGCGGTTGTTTACATTTTTTCTGCACACATTAAGAGAAAACTACTGGATATTGAACTTTTCTGAAATATAATATTTTAACGTCATAAATTATCAGGCTATGTTGTGATTTTACGATCGAGTGATTTTTGTCAATAAAAAGTTTGTTCTCAATTAAGGTTGAATATACATTCGCTATTTTTTTGCGTTCCGATTTCAAACTTTGTGAGAAAACTATTGGATATTTAAATATTCTGAAATATAATATGTCTTTACTCATGAGGCTATGTAGTGATTTAACGAGCGGTTACTTTTTGGACAATTCTTTTTGTGACAAAAATCACTCGATCGTAAAATCACAACATAGCCTCATGAGTAATGACAATGACGTTACAAAGACATAGTATAAATAATATTTCAGAATATTTAAATATCCAATAGTTTTCTCACTAAGTTTGAAATCGGAACGTAAAAAAACATTTAGGTGAATATCCAATAGGTAGATTGGTAGGTAATGCTTAGACGCCCTTAAGAGAAAAAGGCTGCAGTAGTTGCGACAAAAAGGAACTTTGTCAAGAGGTTAACGTACGAAAGAGTTAAAAAAGAAAGCTCTGCAGCGGTTGTCCCAGGGGGTTGAAAATCGAGGCACCGGTGATGAATGAAGGGGTGTCCCCCCCCCCCCGCCCCCCAACCCTCCCCAGCCCCAGCAGCCCCGGGCGTTCACAAAATTCGTCTTCATTAGAGCACCCCTCTAAGGACAGCTGCCCTCTGTCAGCACCCAGCCTTACCCATCTAACCCCGACCCCCCAAACGAAGGGCTCAACGGTCAACCCAAAATTCTAAATTTTATCTTAATTTTTTTTAAGGGTGTCCAAACCTTCGGTGTCGAGTATTTTCCCGAAAATAATTTTGGAGGTGTTAGTTGAATGGGTTTTCTGGCGTTCGAAAACAACAAACAGTATTGTACTGCTTAACATCAAGTCCTACCAATCGGAGATATACGGTTACGGAATAAGTTCCCCTATGACAAAGGGTGAATGTCAACTGTCAAACTTAACGAAAACTTATCCATATACCTAAATCTCCTGAAAACCTTGCAATAAGCTAAACATAGGCTTGTAATATCACACAATTTATCTTATCGTTAAGAAGAACTGATGAATAGCCACCAAAAATATCCCAAGAAATGTTTAGCTTACAACAAGTGTAATATCAAAGTCTATATATAGGATGGTTTGCATCTCCCCGCAAGCTAAACATATGCTTATGACAATTGCAATCGCACTGTAGTATACTAAAGTGTACTTTAAGAAATGGTGAAATCTACGCTAAGACGGCTGTGGAGAATAATATTTCGACAGATGAGCACGTGAACTTCGCAATTACATATTACAGCTTATCAGACAAGTCCTGGGGCAGATTTGCGAAGTTGCAGCTACGCGATTGGGAGGCAACTTCATGTAAGTAATGTTCAATCGCATTACTTCGTCTCCATCCAGACTTCGACGGGTGAAGTTTCGGTTCATTTGGTATATGTTCCAATCTCTAAAACTTATTTATTAGCTACAGAGAATTTCTAAACGGTTGCCGATTGCCTGAGTGCTCCGAGCTATGGAACTGGTAATTGCGCGACCGCCAATGGCTGTGGCTGCTCTAAAAGCTAAACATAGTGTGCTATTTGAACGAGGAAAAAAAATGACTGCAAATTAGGACACTACCTTTAGCTTGCACTGGAGAACTAATTCCTTCGATTTTTCCGAGGGGGTAACCACTCCAGAGATTCACTGAGATTTCCTGAGATTCTATAAAGATTTCCAAAGATTCCCAACGATATTCATAGATAGATGAATCCAGAATGGGTAACCACTCCAAAAAAATTCGAAGATTCCCTGAGATTTCATGAAGATTTCCAATGATTCCCAACGAGAGGTTAACCCCTCGGATTTTTCTGCAGCGGCTCAGATTATGTTTTTGTTCTAGTGTCCACCTTTATCATCGAACGATTCGAACACAATGTTGCGAGCAGATATCATGCAATATTATAGAACACTTCAAACGTTCTGGTGTGTTCTAGAAAGTTGCTAGAATATTTTATGTCGACAAATCCGTTCTTCAAACTGAATAAACTAGGCACAGCCAAGAAAAGTATGAAGAAATGTTGGTTCTGGAGTAGGAAGAAGTAATTCCAAAACTTTAATTTCGCAAATAACATAGAGATCAAACAATTCCAGTCAGTTTTCGGTTGTTTCCAAGTCGAAACCTTGAATCGTTTTATTACGATTTATTATCCAGAATAAAGAATTTCTCAACAACTGTGATTTACTCTATAAGAAGCCTTTTTCAGGATGTTGTTTATTTTTAGTATGTTTTTTTTTCTACCAAGAAACTCCACCAGAGCCTACTGATCTTACAGGGTCACACTTTTCGTGACCTGTGTACACAAGGTGATTATTTGGTCGAGTTTTCCACCAGCCGGTGGACCCAGGAAGCTTCTCACTTTCATCTTAAGGGTCCGCTATACCTGACGGTGCATTTTTTGCCGCCCATAAGATTATCATTGCGAGCGGCGATTCATTTTCAAGGTTTACCCTTGGTTGGAAAGACACAAAATTTTGCCTGTACCTAGCCCTAACAATGTTCTAGGGAGTGTTCGAAGCAGATTTCCCAATTTCTCACTGGTTTTCGAGATACAGCACTTTTCTTGAGGTATGCGATGCTAGCATTTGCAAAACAGTTGCAATAAAAGAAACCAGTGAGAAATTGGGAAATCTACTTCGAACACTCCCTATAGAACATTGTTAGGGCTAAGTACAGGCAAAATTTTGTGTCTTTCCAACCAAGGGTAAACCTTGAAAATGAATCGCCGTTCGCAATGTTAATCTTATGGGCGGCAAAAAATGCATCGTCAGGTATAGCGTCCTCTTAAGGGCGTGTATATACGCAGTCGTGTTTGTTTACGTTTTTTCTGCACACTTTATGAGAGAACTACTGGATACTTAAATGTTCTGAAATATAATGTGTCTTTTTAAAGGTCGAAATTAACAGGCTGTGTTGTGATAGCCCGTTAAAAAGACATATTATATTTTAGAACATTTAAATATCTAATAGTTTCCTCATAAAATGTGCAGAAACAAACGTAAACAAACACGACTGCGTGGACGCCAGAGCATACAGGGTCCCTTTAATTACAAGTCGAGATTTCCCCCAGCTGGTAGTGGCCAGGTACTCAGGTGCCTCAAGGCTTGTCACTTTCATATAGTAAGTATAGATTTAACTGAACAATACCAATGTAGAGGTACATTTGTAAACGTATCAGAGCAGATCTGTAAAAACAACCGATGGCCCACCCCTTTTAAGCTAGGGGGTTGGCCCAAACGGCGATTCTCATTGCCATAGAGGGTGAAATCAAGCTGGAATGAGCTCATGGCCATAAATCGGTCACTGATGGTTCCAGTTAGCGCAAAAGGCAATTAGTGAGTTCCACCTGTATACGTCAGATCTCTAATCATTTCCCTATATCTGTTGCAGGTTTACCCACACTACCTGTGGAAAGAAGTCCTGTAGCTCCAAGACAGAGGTTTACAGTATGGTTTGCCTCCTCCTGGTAATTTTTTATTTACTTTCCTTTTCCCATAAGTATATAGGAAAGTATTGTGATCGTGCCGAAAATCGATTTTGAGTTTTTCATTGCAAAGCGCAGATCAGAGGTCCCAGACCCCAAAAAAGCGTGTGTGTGTATGTACGGAGAGCCAGGGCCAAAACCGTCCGGCCGATTTTGTTCAAATTTGGTACACGGGTGTAAAAAAATAATGTGCAGACAGAATTTTTTCCGATTTTCCATTGGTGAAAATTGGGAGGTGCAGCTTCCCAAAAACCTCAAAAAAATCATGTTTTTAATTTTTTTCTCAAAATTGGCGCCTACGATTTCGTTCATTTTCTCAGGGGTAAAAATATCCCATTAGTGGTATATCTGGAATCTGGGAGATACGACCCCTGAAAGGTCAGTTTTTTTATGTTCACAAAATGTGCCATGTGGGTATTCAAAATACTCGGGGTGACTTCTTCAAGCGATTTATGTGGTCAAAAAAATCCCAAAGCATTTCCGACCCTCCACCCCCACCGGGTTGAGTTTGTAAGGTTTGCAAAATATGTCATGTGGGTACTCAAAATACTCAGGGAGACTTCCTCATGCTAGTTATCTCGTCGAATCTCTTCGAGGACCCACAAACATATAGGATGGGAAAAGTTGTGCGACCATTGTCGTACCACTTGTTTTACTTTATTATCTCTCATTTTCTTAGGAAACAGTTAGATATTAATACGTCTTTTCCACGTCAGAAACTGCTTAGCTAAGTGTGGATGTCATTAGTTCCTAAAGTCTACTACAGTGACATTAGTGACCCCCAAAAGTTCACTATAGCGTTATCCTCCTCGTTATCTTGCCGATAGCGCCCTTACAGTCATTCACCTCTGATACGTTCAGCACGTCAAGTGAAATGTATATCGAAGCTGTGTTGGTTCGGGAAACCTAGAATAATCACACGGGGGTGATTTAGTCAGAATCACGCCCCTGTAGTTTTTGACAGGGTTCCGAACCACCACAGCCTCGATACATTTCACATGACTTTGACTGAATTTCACCACTTTCTTATAGTATCCGATAGTGCCTCCTAACGGGAGGATTTAACGAACGGATTTACGTATTCGTATGTTTAGCTTACGACAAGTGCCTTGCGCTTGCACTTGTTTCTCTGCGATCGCACTTGTCGTAAGCTAAACATACGATAGGTAACATAAATCCGTTCGTTAAATCCTCTCGTTAGGAGACACTATCTGATACTATAAGAAAGTGGTGAAATTCAGCCTTATTCCTCTATAATAACAACGATCCAGACCAGGGATGTTTCAAACAGCCCTAAAACCCGCATAGAAACAGAAATAATAATAAAATAAAGAAGTAGAATTTAGTTAGGTTAGATAGGGGTCAGAGGGCGCAGTCAACGGACAAGACATAGCAATAAAAATATCAGAAAATGAAAATTTCGGTCATAAAAATAAAAGAGATTTATAGGTACGGGTGGAGAGGTTCCTCGCAATATTGAATCGCAACTTTTTATTACACATTTTTATTTTTTCGAAATGCATTATTAACCGTACGGTTATATTTATGTGCCACAAACGTGGAACAGTTATTGGGTCAACTCGAAGGCGACGCGCACTTCAGTTGCTTGAATCAAGCAAACGCATTCATACGTTTTTTCTGCACAATTTATGAGGAAACTGGTGGATATTTAAATGTTCTGAAGTATAATATGTCTTTTTAACGGCCGAAATTAAGGCTGAATATACATTCGCTATTTTTTTAAGTTCCGATTTCAAACATTATGAGAAAAAAATTGGATATTTAAATATTCTGAAATATAATATGTCTTTTTAACGTCATTACTTATGTTGTGATTTCACGATCGGTTAATTTTGGACAATTTTTTGGTGACAAAAATCACTGTAAAATCACAACTTAGCCTCATGAGTAACGACGTTAAAAAGACATATTATATTATACTTCAAAATATTTTTCTCACGAAGTTTGAAATCGGAACGTAAAAAAATAGCCAATGTATGGTGGCCCTTAACAGGCTGTGTGATTTTACGATCGAGTGAAAAAATTTGTTTGAGTCGTAAAATTACTACACAGTCTGTTCATTTCGACCGTTAAAAAGACATATTATATTTCAGAACATTTAAATATCCATTGGCGTCCTCATAAAATGAGCAGAAAAAACGTAAACAAACACGACTGCAGACGCCCTTAACACAGACAACGGATTATGTAAGAGGGATTCAATATCCCTACTTCCGTTCTATATTCCTTTTCTTAATTTGATACTTCCGGTTCTCCAGTTTCTCATTTTCTAGTAAATTAAATTTCTCAAAATTACTTCTCCATTTCTCCAGCATTCTCTAGAATCTATAGGTACCCAGTATACAGGTACTGTCCGTCTTATGGCTCAGCAACGATGGGGATCTACAGTTTTACACTGGTTCAGCATAGTTCACAGGTGAAAATTTTTTATAGAGTCGGGATCGAACCGGGGTGACCGTGTCCCCCTCAAGCCAATCATCTATAGACCAGCTACCCTTTGACTACAGGGGCGGATCAGGTTTATTCAGGTTGAGCGCTTAATTAGCACCTAGGGGTGGTAATGAAAGAGCTGGTCCAACTAGCGCCTAATGACGCCGACGCATTCTGATCAATGCTAAAGCATAGTTAGTTTGTGTGCTGCAATACTTGTTTACCCTACAAAAGCGTTGCTGTGAATGAAGCGGTTGCTGATTTTCAAAGTTCAATTTAGCAAACTGTAACGGTGTAGAGTCTATAGAGGGATTTATTTTTTGCCGCCCATAAGATTAACATTGCGAGATGCGATTCATTTTCCAGGTTTACCCTTGGTTGGAAAGACACAAAATTTTGCCTGTACCTAGCCCTAACAATGTTCTAGGGAGTGTTCGAAGCAGATTTCCCATTTTTTTACTGGTTTTCGAGATACAGCACTTTTCTTGAGGTATGCGATGCTAGCAATTGCAAAACAGTTGCAATAAAAGAAATCAGTGAGAAATTGGGAGATCTGCTTCGAACACTCCCTAGAACATTGTTAGGGCTAGGTACAGGCAAAATTTTGTGTCTTTCCAACCAAGGGTAAACCTTGAAAATGAATCGCCGTTCGCAATGTTAATCTTATGGGCGGCAAAAAATGCACCGTCAGGTATAGCGGACCCTTAACCACTCGTTGAGAATCTCGTTGGGAATCATTGGAAATCTTGATGAAATCTCACGGAATCTTGGAATTTTTTGGAGTGGCTACCCCTTCGGGGTTCATCTTTCTATGAATGTCGTTGGGAATCTTTGGAAATCTTTATGGAATCTCAAGGAATCTCTGGAGTGGTTACCCCCTCGTTATGTTGATTCTTTCTTTCCATTTTCGGTCTCACTACCTCAATAGTGGCTCCTAGATTCTTTAGCGTTTCGGGTCACGCCGGTTCGATCCAGATCATACCAAAATTTTTCTAATCAGTGGCACCTATGGCATCATGTAGGAGAGAAGAATGAATATCTTGGCTACAGTGGTTCGGTACCACATAAAACTGTAGGTCCCTAAGAGCTTAGTTTCTACCTATATATTATCGCATTTTCTATTGTGGCGACTAAATAACAAGTTATTACACTCTAAAGTGGCCGCATTTTAGGTTGGTATAGGAGGTGAAAATACCGAATGTGACGTAAGCTTTGGCTACTTCCGCTAAGCTCCGCATCTTCTGCTACCTATCTCACTGTAAGCTAACTGTAGGGACCATCAACTAAAGATATCGATATATCAGAGTCTGACAAGGACACAGCTACTCTACTGTCTCAACTGTGATACCGAAAATCAAAAAATTTTAACGCGCTATATCTACGAAGGGAGAAGACCTTCGGAACAAATTTAGGGTTCTATAATACAGCTTCGAAGTCCTTTATTGTGGCTGATAAGACGGATTCCCCAAATTCGATACTATGCCACAAGCTCATTCTTCCTACTTCCTATTGCTCCTTGAATTGTTTCCGACCCTGACCACGACTTGATGGGGAGAAGAGGAGAGGGAGGAAGGAGGAGAATGCTTAGTAATTTCCGAAGCGCTTAACCAAGAAATTGAACCTGTGTGCGACAAAGGGAGAAGCCAGAGGAGGCTGGCAAGGCTCTCTGGCCTTCTCGACCTTATCTTTGCCGCTTGTCCCTGACATTTCCGACCTCACCTTAAGGAGGACTATACATTCACGACGAGCTCCACCAAAACCACTGTGCGAAAGTAAATATTCGACAAAACTAATGTTTACGTATTAGTACTGCCGGAGACTGGTAATTGCAATATCACCATTGGTTGTGTCTACTCTAAAAGCTTAACATAGTGTGCTATTTGAACGCGAAACGAACGAGTGAAAGTAGGACACTATGTTTCGTAAACATTATAATGACGTCGTGAAATAGTACAACCCCTACAACAAGACCTTCTACTAAATGAGATGATAAAATCTACATGTTTTAGCCCGAAAGTTGAAAAAAAAAATATCCCTCGTGAGGTAAGTAGTGTTGTGTTTTCGCGATCTGTCAAAAAACATGTGGACTGGTCGCTGACTGTTTAAAACCGCATCTGTGGGCTTATTACTCCATTTCATGCAAAAATATAACGCTGCCTCACGACAAAGAGTCTCAGGTTTATATCCCCAAATAAACACCTTTGACTCGCCCTGTAACTTCGGAATAGGATTTGAGGTACGTAGCATTGCAAACCAAGAACGTATATTTCCCCTTGCCACCCAAAAGCTGAACATTGTGAGTGGCGTCTTTTTTCCTCCTACAAATTATGGCTTAGTAATGTCGACGCTTCTCCTCTACCATGATTTCTTCTATAATGTTTTACATCGTCAACAAAGGGGGTGATTTAGTCAGAATCACGCCCGACAGTCGATTTTTCCCCCAGCCGGTGAATGCCAGATACCCGGCCCGGTAGGACGGTTTAGCAGCAGAGGCGAAGGCTGCTTTCGTGAGCCAGCGCTGAGCCACATTGTATTTTGGTCCTTAAAAAAAACATCGATCGGTTCAACTCATAGTATAAAGCTAAACCGACGAACGAATGATATACGTTGGTTACCAATAAACTTCCCGATAAACTGACTTGACTTTCTGCTATTGAAAAGTCAGTTGAATTCGGTTGAAAGGGTTGGGAATTGCAAGAAGCGCGCCCTAGGGGCCAGCCCGAGCAACTTTCAAAGACTTCCCTACATTCAGCAACTTTCGAAATCTCGCACCTTTTCGTCAATGTCCAGGTAAATCCCTCGCGACAGGAGCGAAAGGTTCACATTTGGTTTTCTTTAGAATTTTTCCCGTGAATCTTTCTGTAGAAATGAAATTTTGTTATGTATTGGACTGGTATAGTACTGGGGTTGTTTCTTGAATTCTATAGCACAGATTATTCTTCTGATTCTTCAAGACTTTTCCTGGTACCTATATCGTTCGTGAGGGTCACAAGAGCACCACCAATCGTGTCGGTACACGACGGGGACCTACAGTTTTAGACGGGCTCCGAACCACCACAGCCTTGATGTACATTTCACTTGACATACAGACTATCAGAGGTGACTTTCCTGGTAAGTATATAGGGTTTGTGAGGGCCACCACAAATCGTGTCAGTACACGACGGGGACCTACAGTTTTAGGATGGGTTCCGAACCACCACCTCGATATACGGGTACATTTCACGTGACATGCTGAACATATCAGAGGAGAATGTCAACCAAAAAAACTTTGGTAGGATCGGGATCGAACCCGTGTTCCTCGAAAGGCAACATCTAGATGACTGGGCTATCGCGGGTTGCATGGGTATACATCTCCAGTCAAAGGAAAGGCTGGTTTTTCTTCGTTTGCTCTATTTCCTCATTTACTTTGCGAGGACTCAGTTCTAAGATTGATCATTTAATAAATGAAACGAAGTTCTCCTTTTCATTCGGCACGAACCTTTCCAGGCTTCGCTTTTGGTTCATTGAGTTAGAAATATCATTAAATGGTCTCTATACAACTGTAAGTAAACACAGGCGAGGGGAGGAGCTTCCAAATTATTTTAATGTATTTCAGCCTGGAAAGACAAGCAGAACGGTTTTTCGAACGGATGAAATTTTTCATTTTTCCAGTGATATTTTTTTTTTTGCACTGATTCAATATAGGTACAGTAGTCTCTTTATAACGAACGTTAAGGGACCATGTACATTTCCTCGGATAATTCTGGACAATTTTTTTGTTGACAAAAATCACTTGATCGTGAAATCTCAACATAGCCCCATAATTTATGACGTTAAAAAGACATATTATATTTCAGAACATTTAAAAATCCAATAGTTTCCATAATAGTGTGCTTAAAAAAACGTAAACAAACCCGATTGTGTGGTAGCTGAGAGTCTCCTGTAGAGCTGGTTACGAAATGACGCAGTGTTTGTCAAGGGAGGTACCTACATTAAAGTTTAGTCGTTATAGAGAGGTTTCCGTTACAGAGAAATTCGTTAAAGAGAAAAGTACAGTCCACCTGACTCTTAGGACTATTGTTAACTAACCCATTTGGGATCCCTCATTTCTTGCAAACCATTCTTTTTCTTCTTTTTTTGTTTGGTTGAAACAGCCATTGCACTGACGTCAAACATGTAATTCTGAAGCACTTAGGTAACTGAAGCAAGACGTATTTACATACGGTAGGTATAACACAAGGTCTATTTACTCTAAAAGGTTTCCACCTTTTCAACGAACTACCCGCTCCCTACGACGTCAAATCAAACAGACCGATCAGAGGGTGAGTGCTGCGAGGCATATAGGACTCACACTGGCGTCACCAGGAGACCGTAGATGATTCTCAAGTAAGGTAACCTGTTGAATCCAAGGTCCTTGAGTACGATAGCGGATGGATTCAGTAACTCGGTTAGGAAACTCATGTGACACACGTCTCCAGTGATTCTATTATCAAGCTTCGAGTCGACACATCATCGAAATTGACGGCGCATCAAGTCTTCGACTCAACATTATAACTAGGTAGATACATTTACCCCCACTCCCCCTCTGATCGACCTGTCAAGGCTGCCGTATAGGGAGACAGGCACGTACAGGGGAGGCAGTCTGTCTAGAAGATTCTGGAGCCTTCCGAAATGCCAAAAAGTAACCATGACTGACATGCTTAAGAGACTGTGATAGAAGGTGCAGTTTATTTGGCAGTAGAATTTTAATACGGTTGTAGTGTTTTTCCCTTAAGGGTCCGCTATACCTGACGGTGCATTTTTTGCCGCCCATAAGATTAACATTGCGAGCGGCGATTCATTTTCAAGGTTTACCCTTGGTTGGAAAGACACAAAATTTTGCCTGTACCTAGCCCTAACAATGTTCTATGGAGTGTTCGAAGCAGATTTCCCAATTTCTCACTGGTTTCTTTTATTGCAACTGTTTTGCAAATGCTCTAGCATCGCATACGTCAAGAAAAGTGCTGTATCTCGAAAACCAGTAAAAAAATGGGAAATCTGCTTCGAACACGCACTAGAACATTGTTAGGGCTAAGTACAGGCAAAATTTTGTGTCTTTCCAACCAAGGGTAAACCTTGAAAATGAATCGCCGCTGGCAATGTTAATCTTATGGGCGGCAAAAAATGCATCGTCAGGTATAGCGTCCTCTTAAGGCTATTTTTTTACGTTCGGACTTCAAACTTTGTGAGAAAACTATTGAATATTTAAATATTCTGAAATATAATATGTCTTTTTAACGTCATCACTCATGAGGCTATGTTGTGATTTTACGATCGAGTGATTTTTGTCACCAGAAAAAATGTCCAAAATTAACCGATCGTGAAATCACATCATAGCCTCATGAGAAATGACGTTAAAAAGGCATATTATACTTCAGAGTATTTAAATAGGTTTTTAATATCGCTTTCTCACGAAGTTTGTAGTCCAAACGTACTATCATGAATTTTTAAATGTTCTGAAATATAATATACCTACATATTTTAGCGTCCGAAATTAACTGCTCATTTTATCGAAAGACTTTTGTAAACAAAATATTTGTCCAAAATTATACTCAAATAGTAAATGTATAATATTCCGAAATTGCCAAAACGTTGCAGCAGATACAGAAAACCTTTGAAATATACCGATCTTGCCTCTCCCAAAGCCTCGTATGGCAAATCAACAGAATCATTCCAGCTGTAGAGATCTGTCTGTGGGGGAGATAGGAGTATCTGTCCTTCGGAAGATGGATGGAAGGGAGCACAGAAAGGTTTGCAAATTATACAGGTTGCCTGTTGTGAATTTTAAGCAGGGTCTAAAGGTGACCTGTGACAAATCAGAGGCCTTTGCCTGGAGGCTCTAAAGCAATTACGATTGTTCTGCCTGATTTACGTCACCTTGAGACCCTACTTCATTTTTTACAACCTTTAAAATTTATAGAGCTTCGGAAGCAAGGTACGAAACCTGTCCTATCAGCTGCCATTTTCCAAAACGATTCATTTTTCTTCAACGTTTCCTCTATTTTCAGCTCAATAGATTTTTCCGGGCACTATAAAGGCGAAAATTCACACGAAAATATTCTTGAGAATTCAGAATGGAGTGACGGCCATTTCAAGTTGGCTTGTCACGTCAAATTCCTTTCCATTCTATTTGATTTTTGGGCTCCAAAAGATTTTTACCTTGGCTGGATTTTTAGCTGAACAGATTTTCTATGCACATTTCTCAGTCCTCTAAACCTAAACCTCTTAAGAGTGAATTTCGAAAAGAAAATTGGGTTACCTTTTTTTTAACGACAGCTATTGAAGTTACAGGGCGAGTGAAAAGTGTTTATAGGGGGATGTAAACCTGAGACTCTTTGTCGTGAGGTAGTGTTGTATTTTTGCATGAAATGGAGTAATAAGCCCACAGGAGCGATTTTAATCAGTCAACTACCAGTCCACATGTTTTTTTGACAGATCGCGAAAACACAACACTACCTCACGCGAAATATTTTTTTGTAACGTTTCGGATTAAAACAGTATGATTTTATCGTCACATTTAGTAGAAAAGCTTGATAAATGTTTGTAATATTTACCGCCGCCATGTTACATGTTGACAATTTTTATTTCACTTACGGAAGTGGGTAATTTTAACACCATTTCTCTACTTTTTCTCCTGTAAAAGCTAAACATAGTGTCCCACTTTCACTCGTTCGTTTCGCGTTCAAATAGCACACTATGTTTAGCTTTTAGAGTAGACACAACCGATACGATATTGCAATTACCAGTCTCCGGTGGTACTAATATGTAAACATTACTTTTGTCGAATATTTACTTTCGCACAGTGGTTTTGGCGGAGTTCGTCGAGAATGTATGGTGGCCCTTAAGAGTGAATTTCGAAAAGAAAATTGGGTTACCTTTTTTTTAACGACAGCTCTTTTTTTCTTTTTGCTTCGAAATATATTTTTCCGATATCGGAAACTAGATTCAGATGTTGGGATTTAAGAATTAAGTGTTCTTTTTTAAATATTTTCGGACAAAAATCACAATTAATTTTTGTATGCATATTTTTTGTAATACATATATTTCGAAAAAAAAAAATATCTATAACGATTCATACCCTTAGCGACAGTCAAGGACCACAGTTTCTTAAGGGGGGGAAAATGGGGGGACTTTTTCGAAATCTGGTTTTTTGGCCATAACTCCCTTAATATTGCAACTAATGAAACGTAGTTTTCTCTGAGGGTCGTCTAACAGTACTGCCTACAACTTTTCTTAGTAACGTTTTTTGATCCCACCCCTAATGGTTGAATAAGGGTGTAAAAACAAGGTTTTGCGTACAAAAAAAATCATAACTTGTGCCCTAGGGGTGTTATCGAGTTTTTTCGTTTTGTAATGCATTTGCCTCAATATTACCTAAAACCTTTGTCTGAAAAAGTTTTTCGTCCGACGCACCGTTTAGGCAGGGGGTGGGGGGTTGAATTTTCAAAACGTCATAACTCACTTATTTGGTGAGATATTGAGTTTATTCTTTTTGCTATGAGTTTCTATTAATAATATCTACAACTTTTGTCTGAAAAAGTTTTTTGTAAAATTACTTTCATTTCCTATCAAGGGGGGGGGGGGGGGTGAAATTTCAAAACTCAATTCCGCCGTTGTTGTTGTAGAGAATGCATTTGGATCAACTGAAAATCTTATTAACCGTCTTTCTAAATGATTTTAAACTGCTTTTAGTGGATGGAAGTAATCTTCGAAATCTACCTACGCCTTTCGGGGCTGCCGAAAGGGATTTTTCACCACTTTTTTTAGGAAACTGTTGGACTCTGATTGCTGTGATTTTTTGTCGATAAAAATTTTCTCAAAAATTACTCTACTGTAATATCACAGCTTAGGGTGCGCCCCATCATGCCCAGTTAAGAGAAAACTGGAGAATTTCTGAGAAAATCGGCGTTTTCCTCTTAAGGGATGCACCCTTTGTTTACTGTATACCCATCTGACGTTTAACAGAACACAAATATTCAGCAATTTCCACCAAAAACGGGCGCAAAAAACCATTCATTCATGAATCCTCTTTTCGCAAAAGCTGTTCTATATGCCGACGATTCGAATGCAATTTTCCACCATAAAAATTTTTCAGACCTTCAACAGATTGCTCAAGAAAGTCTAGATAACCTCGTGGCTTACTTTAATCATAATAAAATGTCTGTAAATGTGCAAAAAACACATGCAATTAATTTTTCATTACGAGGAAGTCGAATTCGGCCCCTTCTTCAATTAAACAACAATGACATTGCTTTTGAGACGTCTTCACGATTTTTAGGTGTCCAGCTAGATGAACACCTAAATTGGCATCAGCATTCGCAAAACCTTTGGTCTAAACTCGCTTCTGCTTGTTTTACTCAAAGAATAATTTGTAACTCGTGTTCTCCGTATATCGCACGCATCACTTACTTTGCCTACTTTCATTCAATTCTAAGTTACGGAATACTTTTCTGGGGAGGTGTCAAACAGAATATTGAGCCAATTTTAAAAATTCAAAAGAGATGCATAAGAATCATGGCTAAAGTGCCACCGCGTACTTCTTGCAGGTCACTTTTTCAAAAATTCTCTATTCTCCCTGCTCCTTGTGTTTTCATTTATCAGGTATTATTATTTGTTCGCGAACACCCAGAACACTTCCCTCTTAATTCAAACTTTCACTCTTATAAAACTCGGTCGTGTTCAAATATACATGTAGGCAAATTTGCTACCTCCCTTCGTTTGAACAGTCCTCCGATTTTAGGTGTTCGTCTATATAACGCTCTCCCGGTTGAAATTAAATCTGAAGAAAGTTTAACGATTTTTAAAAAATTGCTAAAATCATATTTACTTAAAAATGTTTTTTATAGTTTAGAGGAATTTCTAAATTTGTAATTTAACTGGACAACCAGGCGTTTTATACTTTAGTTCCACCTATTTTTGGCGGGACAAGGTCAACAAAACGTAAAAAAAAAAAAAAAAAAAAAAAAAAAAATTCTGATGCCACGCGTGTTTTTCTAACTAGGTATATCTCAGGTAAAAAATGGGTACATAGATACAAGAAATATGTGAGAAAAAATTTGAAAAATCATGTGATTTAATCCGTCAAATATGCTAGACCACTTTAACGCCAGTTTGTTCCACTCCATAAATTCTCTTTAACTTCCCCTTTAGGTATTTCCTCAGCAGTTCTAATTCATTTCTGCTTGGTAAGCAATGAATAAAAGAAGCGACCATTTCGGTGGGTGGGACATTTTTCTCGGGGTCGGCCTATAATTCAATGTCCGGAGACCTATATGGACCCCCGGACCCCCTACAACTTTTCCTGGACTTTTTGTTCCGCTTCGTTCTTTTACGTTAAGTTACGTTTGTTTCCATCACGTTTTTGACGTAGGGTTCCCACAGTTTTTTTCAAGGATGAGTACCCTGTCTCTTTCTCGACGTTATGACCATATAGGAATTTTACTTTTTTCTGCTTCATGTGGGCTATAGTGACGCACAATGCAAGAACAAGAAACGACATTCCTTGTTCTCGCAGTAGAAGTCATTTCTTGCTCTTGTTCTTGCTGCGAGACTCTTGCAATTTCTTGCATACACATGGAATTTTCTGCTGTTATAATGTGGTTTTTTCCCTACCGAGCGGCCATTTCAAGTGCAATCTATCGTAGCATAGTCTGCAGAGTTTCTCGTACAAAATATAGACTGCAATCCATATGAATGAAGCTTTGGAAAAAAACTGTCTGGGTTTATGCAAGACTCTTGCGAGAACTGTTGCAAGAGTTCTTGTTCTTTCAAGTCACTTCTTGTTCTTGCAGCTAAAATTGACTCTTGTTCTTGTTCATGCTTGCTATTGGGCTAGCGAGGTGGGGTACTGAACTGTCGAGAGTCCCGGCTGGTAAAGATTTTTTCTTGCCTTGTCTTGGGAATAGCCAGCTGGGGGAAGACTCGACAACCAACTCTTTTTGTATAGAATATACCATGCAAATTGGACGCCAAATCACTAGACAGTATTTTAGTGGAGAGAACGATTAGAATGTAATTATTGCATTATTGTTTCTTATTTATTGAGGAAGAGGAGTAGGCCGAAGGCCGTAAGTGAATTCGAACCCCGAGCCCTAAGGACACAAGTCAGACCCCTTGACCGCTCAACCACAGCATGCAATATTCGAGCTCAAGCGAGTTTCTTAAATATTTTGTGTTGAATTATGGCACACTGTATTTAGCACGGTAACTGCACCACCATTTCTAATTTGTTCTCCAGTGAAAGCTTAACATAGTGACCTATTTGTTTTTCGTTCGAATAGCACACTATTATGTTTAGCTTTTAGAGCAGTTTAGAACTCTCCAGATTTAAATTCTAGATTCTACCCACGAAATGTAAATCTTTGTGGTTGTCTTTTATCCGTCAACACGAAAAATAAATTGTACAAATGGCAAACGATTCTAAAAAGAGGGAAATTTCGCCAGTTCCTCTGCGAAAGCAGCATAGAAGCAAGTTTGGAGAAACTTGCAAGACAAAGTTTCTTTCCTTCACAAGCGGTTTCCGCGGAAAGTTAGCTAGATATGAGGGGACGTGGGTCTGGGGGAGTGTACCCCCAGGAATACTAAGCTGCCAGCCTGACGAAACCGCCGCAACTGCCCAGAGAGCACTGCTGACGATGACACAGTGGCCAAGCGGATAAGGCACACGGTTTAGTACGCTTTAGGTGCCATAGTTCGAATCCCGGTCGCTGAAATATTTACCTCGCAAATATACCTGCGTAGTCATTTCAGGCAGGCTTCGGAGCAAGGAACGGACTTTTTCCAGAAACCACTTTTTCCGACTCAGGGTCCCCCATGCAGGATAATGGGCATAGGCGTAGAAAAGGGGGGGCTTGAGGGGGCTTAGCCCCCCCCCCAGGATTTTTCTGACCTACACAGAACGTCACAAAAAGCCATGGATGAGGAGAAGGCCTGGGGAGGCTGAGCCCCCCCCCCCCCCAGGTTCTTGGTCCTGTTACGCCGATGATCATAGGAAACCTAAAATCTCAATGAGCTTGTTGAATAAGATATCAAATTTGGAGAATCTATGTATTAGGATTTGTTCCAAAGGTCTTCTCCTTTCGGAGATATAGCAGGTTGAAAATTTTGATTTCCGGTTTCATAGTAGAGACAGTAGAGTAGCTTGTCAGACTTCGATATATCGATCTTTAGTTTATGGCTCCTATACAGTTCTCGTAGCTTACAGTGAAATAGGAAGCAGAAGACCCGGAGCTTAGCAAATGGTGACGTCATTTTCGCCTCCCATACCAACTTAAAATCCGACCACTTTAGAGTGTAATAACTATTTATTAAGGCTGAATTTCACCACTTTCCAATAGTGTCTTTTAACGAGAGGATTTAACGAACGGATCCACGTTATCGTATGTTTAGCTTACGACAAATGCCTTGCGCTTGCACTTGCTTCTCTGCGAACGCACTTGTCGTAAGCTAAACATACGATAACGCAAATCCGTTCGTTAAAGACACTATCGGAAGGTGGTGAAATTCAGCCTTAGTGGTTAAAATCTACAATGCGATAATACAGAAACTAAGTCAGCCATCAGACTGCATGATCCAATCATGTCCTGAGGTAGGTGCAGATTTTCCCCCAGTTCGAAATTTTGCAAGAAAACTATATTTTTAGTCGGAACTCTGTGTTAGAAAATTGGTAATTGGTTAGGGAAGCTATGAATGTGGACGAGAGATCGAAAAGTTTTCCCCTTGACCCGATTTCTCGATGGCTACAAATCTTATTAAATTCGTTATCGTTACCGATCACTTGCAAACTTTCGTCTCGAGATCGATTGAAAAAGTTTTAATATGTTCAAGTGGGTATAAATGCTTACCCACTAACTTCTTTCACCAAATTTTATAATTTTCTTTTATTAGTCCAGTAATTGAACTCCCGAGTGTATCTTTAGAGGACCTGTAGGTCTATTCCCTTTCTTGAACGCCAGCAAACCCACCCAACTAACACCTTCAAAATGTATTGTAAGAAGAACTGTTCTCCGTGTATTGCATCATGGCGTGCCTCATCTTCTTACAATAAATTTTGAAGGTGTTAGTTGGGTGGAGAAAGGGAATACACCTCCAGGTCGATATATCCACCATGTTTAGTATGTCAAGTGAAATGTATATCGAGGCTGTGGTAGTTCGGGACCCATCTAAAACTGTAGGTCCCCGTCGTGTACTAACACGGTGGGTATAGGGAGGTGGTATTTACTAAGTGCTGCCAGCTGAGCACAACGGATAATTTTTGGAATAGTCTAGTTGCTGGGCTTGTCCCCGCATCCCCTATATATTTTGGGTTTTAGGGGTAGAAAATATGGTTTGAAGGTGTTTTCAGAATTTGGTATGTAAACCTGTATTACTAGGTACGGTGTCTCATTCCCCCCCGGAGTCAGCGACAGTGATTGTACCCTAGTATCCACACAAGCTCCCGAACTACCGCTTCAGAATAAGCAATAGCTTGAATTAAAACAAAACATCCACTCAAACGCTATAGTCTCAATGAACTCCATCAGACAGGAGTCACAGACCCGTTCCAAAGCTTCATCTATGATGATTTTCACAAGTACTTTTCCCCATGCTGTAGATATAGGTTGCGTTCTGTGATGGCAGTCACAGCTTTGACACTTCTTGCGGACTCCCATTTGCATTGTGTATATGTACACGATTTAGCGTGGAGCACGATAGGCGGGAGGAATTAATTTGTTAGCTCCAGGTGGTGCTGAAAGGACTTGCAAGTAGTTGTATAACAACTCATCCCCCTCCGCTCCTCCGTCTCCTATATCCAACTCCCCTTCTCCCCAAACTTCACATAGAATTATAGCTGAGTGGTCTGGATGTTGTTTGCCTCTAGAGGAGTACCTACTGAGAGACGGGTCACACCGGTTCGATCCCGATCCTAACAAAATATTTGTGATCGGCATGTGGTGGTTCGAAACCCACCCAATACGACAAATAGGCCCACGAGGACTTGGCAACATTCATTTTTTGCCTGCTTGCAATCCGTGTACACCGACTTTGAAATTACATAATCATAATTTTGCAGGCGTAGTGTAAAGATTGGTACATGGGACCTCCGTCTTGGACTCAGTTATTCTGGATTTCTTTTACCCAAAAAGGTTTAGCTGTAAGTTAAACATGGTTGGCATGCGTTGCTAGGGAAATAAAATTCCAACTGGAATTCATAGACCCAATGTGGCACCCATGTTTAATTTACAACTAAAAAAAATTCCAGAATGACTAAACCTTACTCTCTCCAAGATAATATACAGTTGTGACTTCGTATAACGATCTGTAGCGTTGGATCACTATAGAGAGACTACGGTAGTAGGTATATGGATAGGTACATACCTACCTAAGTACACTACCCAGTATTATTATAACACTTATGATAATCTTCGCTTTGCCGGGGAAACTTCTTAGAGCTTTGCACCTGATTATCTACAGCAGGTGTGGAGGTATCATATTTTTAAAAAAACGTTAATCCAACATTCAAATTCCATTAACCTAGCCCTCTTCTTAGGATCTCACACCCCTTGATAAATGGGTAAAAGTGTTCAAAGCTCATATCCAAGGCTCTGCAGTCAATATTTACGTTTATGCTTTTACTCGTATGGGTAGGATACACCCAAGGGCTATTTATTTTAGAAGGTTTACTTATTTTGAAAATAAAATACAGAGGAAATTCCCGACAGGTCCAGATTAGAACCTGGAACCTGTAGTTCTGCCACCTAAGCATAATCCTTGAAATGTTCCTTCCTCCCCTATTCTGGTTATAGAACATAAAAATTCAGTGGTTGGAGGTGATTTGACGTCAGTAGGAGACCCAAATACATATTTAAGCGGGATAACCTCATGAATATCCAAGCCTTGACGGTGTATATGTGAATGAGAGGAAGTATAGTGACGGTTCCTCTAGTATATAGAAGTCTTGTATACTCCTCTTTGGTATTTCATTATTCATTCCATTGTTAGAGTGTATGCTGAATTTAAAATGAGATGTACTGACGTTAATGCGGTACCTTCTAGAAATTCTCGTGGAAAATAGCATAGTTTCTATTGATAGAAGCCCTTTCAATTGTTTATTACTATATTGATCAAGGATAGGTACGAGATATAGGTATAGCTCTCCGACGGATACATTATTGTGTTCCATTACATCCCTGCCAATAGCGAAAAATTTTCCTTACGCCCGGAATCGACCAAAAACCTCTCAGGACGTAGGTCGTGGTCGGTCGTATTTCTCGGTCTCCGGTCGCGGAGAAAGTTTTTTTTGGGGGGGGGGGGGGGATGTGTCAGCAGATGACAACACTCGTAATCTTTCTCTATAACGACTGCCAAGGGAAGAGCGTTATAAGGATGAGTGCATTTTTTACTCCTCCTCACCAGTTTTAGGAGGGACAAGGTCAAAAAACGTTAGACCTGAATAAAATAGTAGGTATACTTAACCCACCAAGTCTTCCATCTTAGGCTGAATTTCACCACCTCACGATAGTACCTTTTAACGTTCGAATAGCTATCGATTCGAAAAAGCAGACATCCTCTCGTTAGGTTTTGTTGTGTCAATAGAATTCGCCTGCTTTGTTTAACGTCAAATTTATTTCAACAATTTCAATCTAAAAGTGGAAATAAACGTGAAAAAACCCCTATTTTTTCGGAGAAAGAAGTTAAAATGTTGATTAGACTACATTAGACTACACCAAATGAGTCGCAGGTATGAAAAGTATCGTTTTCGCTGACGCACGGAAAATCCACTCGAAAGCTAACGAAACGGTAACGGTGCATGGTGAAAGCCGTTCACATTTTTTACCGAAACGATAGCGCTATCGTGTACACGATAGTCTTCAAGGTAAACTTGTGAAATTCATCCTTAGCAGCAAACGTTATTTGGCTTACCAGAATACCTACTTCTCCATTTCTGCTTTTCCGGAAGTTTATTTCGCTTGGTAATGGGTTTCTCACTTGCGTTCCCACGACTTACGACTCTCTTGGAGTATTCCCACTGCCCCTATGCTAGGTAAGGAATGTCTACCCTTTTGGGTATCCCCCCCCCCCCCCGTGCATAGTTTTTGGTGTTTACCGTTACGTTAAAACTCGAAAGTCTGAAGTGAATAAAGGCAACACTTCCTCTTTCTCATACATTTCTTTGGAACCTTTTCTAAGTTCAAAATTCCTTTCAATGACCTTCTTTTCTGAATATCATTTTGAAGTTGTCAGTGCGGTGGCGTATAGGCCCATCAGTCTACTGCACAGGAAAGTGGTAACAACCCACTGATAATGACACCGTCTCGGAAGAGGAGTATTTGACAGCCTAAGGGTGCGTCCCACCATGCCCGGTTAAAATTAAACTGGAGATTTACCATGTTAAATTTAACTCAAAAGTTAAATTTAACATGGTAAACATAGGACTAAATCTCCAGTTTAATTTTAACTGGGCATGGTGGGACGCACCCTAAAAGACACAATAACTAAACTAAACAGTCCAGTGGTATCTCTACAACACTGGATAGAGACTTCTCTAGAACAAAGGCTTCACTATTGGACAGTGGCTTCTCTAGAAGAGTGACTTCTCTTAGTTCTCTTGACATTGGCTTATTCGCTCTATGACTCGCCCTATAGATACGACAGTGGCTTCTCTAGAACAATGGCTACGCTCTAGGACAGTACATGGCTTCTCTAGGAACGTGCCATCGCTCTATAGAACAGTGGCTTCTTTAGGAGAGCGATTTCTTCAGGAAGGCTTCTGTAACAGTGGCATGTCTGGGATAGTGGCTTCTCTAGAACAGTTGCTTTGCTGTAAGGTCTAGGACTCTAGGACAATGCCTTTGTTCCATATACGACAGTGGCTTTTCTAGAACAGTGACTTTAATCTAGGACAGTACCTTTGCTCCAGGACAATATATCTTCGCTCTATAGGACAGTGGCTTCTCTAGAAGAGTGACTATACTCTATGCCAGTGATAGAAACAAACAGAAACCCCAGGCAACCAACAGTTCCTCAATATAATGATCGAAGCACGAGTTCCAATAAGTGGAAAGCTAATGAACTAAAACTATACGAGTTGACCCATTGATGTCAACACAAATTCCTTTCAGCCGTCTCTGAACCTTTCAAAGCAAAAGGAATTTATCTCACTTCGATGACAGCCCATGGGTAGCGAAGCGAACCGTCCGAAGCCTCACTTAAGCGCCTTAAACAACTCTTAAGTGAAGCAGAGGGCCTTTATTTTCTCTCTTCCGTCGTTTCCGACATTACCATTCAATTAGGGGGGAGGCCTCCAGTGGGAAAAATAGAAGTGACTGGAACTGGAGGAGCAGTTGTGGTGAGGATTTTCGGTTTTGGGGTGGAGAGCTTGTCACTTGGGTGAGGTTTGGAGTTTTGAAAGCAGGGTGAAATGGAAAGGGTAAGGGGCTGCGGTTAGCCCCCGTTACCCCCATTTGCGTAGGCTTTGTGGAGTTTTGAAGGGGCCACTTTCAGCAGCATAGCTAAAAGGGTAGTACCTTTTACGTCATGCGACCTTGAAGTTTCAGCAGCAGTAGACAGTGCTGTTTGCGGATATACCTACCAATATAAACATGGCTCTGATTTATAGGACGCTATACCTGACGGTGCATTTTTTGCCGCCCATAAGATTAACATTGCGAGCGGCGATTTTCAAGGTTTACCCTTGGTTGGAAAGACACAAAATTTTGCCTGTACCTAGCCCTAACAATGTTCTAGGGACTGTTCGAAGCAGATTTTCCAATTTCTCACTGGTTTCTTTTATTGCAACTGTTTTGCAAATGCTACACTAGCATCGCATACCTCAAGAAAAGTGCTGTATCTCGAAAACCAGTAAAAAAAATGGGAAATCTGTTTCGAACACTCCCTAGAACATTGTGTCTTTCCAACCAAGGGTAAACCTTGAAAATGAATCGCCGCTCGCAATGTTAATCTTATGGGCGGCAAAAAAAATGCACCGTCAGGTATAGCAGTCATTTTCTTGGGCGGGTTACGTGCACAATAAAGAGATAGGTATTTAACGTCTTACCTTATCACGTTTAAAGAATACCAACGCATCAGCAGTGGAGCAGTGCCCGCAGTAGCAGCTCAGCTGGATGACACAATCACATCACATTCTGCAAGTTATCGTTTTCAGAGACAAATATCACTGGATCGTAAAATCACAACATAGCCAATTAATTTCTGGCGTTGAAAAGATATATTACATAATTTTAAAACATTGAAATAATCAATAGCGAATTCGAACTAGTTGTTGTTTACCCTCGGCGCGCGCGCGCGACACTGAAGTAGGGGAAGGGGCGTGAAGGGGCGGGCGCAGGGCTGAGTCCGGATGAGTTGCCGGGCGCATGCGCTTGCCTATAGTCCGTCCGTCTATCCTTCAATCAATCTACGAAATTTTTCTCTATTTCCCTGTACCTACCTGCCTACCTAAATAGGTAGGTACCTATACCTACATTATTTTTTTTCACTTCTATTTTGCTTTGCAGCACTAACAACTAGGTAGGTAGGTAAGTAGGTACTTACCTAGGTACTTACTTATTACCAGGTGAATAGGTAGGTACCGATCAGAATTTTTTGATCCTATTGATCCTAGGATTGGGATCAAACCATACTAGGTACAGACAACTTCACTATAACCTTGTACAAATAATGTCCTACATAACCACTGTTGGTGTACTAAAGCGTCTTGTAATAGATCACAAGCGGTTGCGGGCCTTATTCCTATGGCAAATTGCGGTTTTGCTCAAGAGGCTGTCGGGAGCTGTCGGAATGCATGGCTAGATTCCGCTGCAGTCACCGCAGCCCGCCCGGCATCAGCAGCGCCGAGCTGTGGTTTCTCTCATGTTCACAGTGGCTTCTTTAGGAAGTAATCATCGTTAACGACCAAGCAACACAGCTGTATTTCGGTTTTGTTGTAGGTTTGCTAGTGCCATATTAAATTATCAGTAGGTACTATGTTGTGGCTAAGATACTGTTTACTTGTACATACCTATTATGTTTCTGTATCTACTGCATATAGGTATTGCGCATGTAAATATGTTTTATAGGAAAAATCACTGACATTAATAAAGTAGGTATAGTTAAGTAGGTAAGTAGGTACCTATCTCGTTTAAAAAGGTGCATCGTATCGTTGTATATCGTTATTTAGCAGTAAAATCCCTAGAAATAAATACAAAAAAAACAAATTAAATTAATATTCTATTTTAGAAACTAATTTTAGAATAAAACGTAAAAATAATGAACACTTCAAGTTCGCGCCAAAAAGTTTTCGATTTATCAATTCGATTTATCAAAAATCTCGAATCGAAAATACGACGCCATGCAAGCGGCGGCCATTTTATATTGTCGTTTGGTTATTTTTCCCTACACGGCTTCCAAAGTTGTTTAAGTCCCAAAAAAAACATGTAAGTACACTAATTTATAGTCTTTAAAACATGTAAATTAATTTTCGATTAATCTGACTGAATTAAACTGGTGGAAGTAACGTTGTTGTGTGTTTTTTAGGGCGCGGGATCCGCGGGAAAAAAGCGCCGGGTCGGAAGCTTCGGAAGTAGAGAAAAAGGACAAAAAGGATAAGAAAAAGCGGTCTGGGTCTTCTTCTAGTGATAGTGGAAGCTCCAGTGGAAGGTCAGCTCTTTACAGAACTTTATTTTTATTTGAGATTAGGTAGGAAACGCGTTTCTACCAACGACTCCAACATCCTAGCCTTGGATACTTTCGTCACCCTTCTACCTAAGAACGTATATATTTCTACCCAACTGTGTGTATACGACTTCCTTCATCGAATTTGTGGAGGGTTCGAGGGGTGCTCAGGCTAAAAATGATTGAAAACCACTCCATTTACAGCACTGCACCAAAATTAACTTAACACTAGTCCAAGTAGGAAACTAGCGAGAAGTTCATATGAAATCCAACGAGTTTATTAGTGTAATGATTACATAACCTCATGGTTTCTGCTGTTTTGCAGCTCATCCAGCAGTTCAGGTTCAAGCAGATCTGGGAGTTCATCTTCATCCAGTTCAGGGTCATCCTCCAGATCCAGCTCATCCTCCAGCAGCTCCAGTTCTTCTACAGCGAGTGAAGGGGCCAAAACACGCACCAAGAGGAAGTAAGTATAGTTTTGTTTGACGTCATATATTTTGAAGCAAAAAGTTTACTCAGTGGCTCTAAATCCTCAATCTTTAATTTTTTCCAGACCGGCCGAATCGCGTACTTCGCCTGAAAAGAAAAAGAGTGAGAAACCGAAGGATCGTGATAAGGATAAAGATAAAGAAAAGGACAAAGACGAGAAGAATGGGAAAGATAAAGATCGTGACAAAGATAGAAAGAAGGCAGATAAAGACAAGGATAAGGAGAAGGACAAGGAACGTGACAAAGACAAAGATAAGGACAAGTCAAGGAGCAGAAATAAATCAAAGTAAGTGTCCGCAGTCGAGATGGTTGACTGAAGTCTAGAGGAACGACGGTTCAATCCCAATCCTTTCAAACTTTTTCTGATCGGCCTTCACGTCTGGTATGTTTAGCATCTGAAGTGAAATCTATGTCGAGACTGTGGAACCCGCCTAAAACTGTAGGTCTCCGTCTCCTACTAACGCGATGGTTGGGGAGCTGGTATTTGGTAGTGCTGCCAGCTGAGCACGATGAATAATTCTTGAAATTGTCTACTTGCTGGGCTTGTTCCCTCGACCACCTGCTCCTACTAACACTGCCTTATGGTCCTCAGGTCGCCTGTACGACGTCGAAAAGAACGAGAGGCAACACCGCGGCCCACACGGATCCATATCGGACGACTGACGCGGAATGTTACGAAGGAGCACATTCAAGAAATTTTTGCCACGTACGGAACCATCAAGAACATTGACTTCCAGACTGACCGATTCCACAATCAGTCTCGTGGGTTTGTGTATATCGACTACGAGACTGCTGATGAAGCAGAGAATGCGATGAAACACATGGACGGAGGTAAGAGAAATCGTGGAGTAACATATAAACAAACAAACAAATTAGTTATTGCTTATCACTATTACGAAACAAATGAATTCAGAAATAAGAAAACTCGAATATTTGTTCTGGTTTATCTTATATCGTTGATTTTGATGTTGTACAGTCCATTGGTGGAGAAAATGTAATTCTGGGGACAAGTGTTTGAAAATTGTGTCTGATAATTGGCGTATGTTTCAGGTCAAATAGATGGACAGGAGATCACAGCTGCCCCCGTACTGTTACCCAAATCACGCCCCCCTCCGCGCAGGTCACCGCTGCCTATGATTCGTGGACCCCCACCACCCAGAGCCTGGCGTCGCACCCCTCCCAGGTTTGTTGTTTCAACTACTAAAAAAACTACTTAGAACTAAGCCCTAAAAGGGCCAGGACCATGTGATATACAGGGTCACGCCCGACAGTTGAGGCTTCCCCAGCGTATATAGGGCAAGAGTCACACACTGAGCACAACTGTGTTTCAAATGGGGTTTTTTTTTCGCAGGTTCAGACGGCGTTCACCGCCCGGTGCCCGGCGACGGCCTTCACCGCCACCCCCTCGCCGGCGGTCCCGATCTCGCAGCCCCGCCCGGCGTCGCCGCTACTCACGTTCCAGCTCGAGTAGCTCTCGGTAGACCCATCTCTACTGGCCCAACCATCACTACTCTGGTCCACCCATCTCTAACCTCTCGACTGGTGCACCTATCTCCACCTACGGACAGTCTACCCATCTCTGCCCTCCCTTGCGATCAGCTATGTACAACCTCTCCGTTTACTGTTTAGTGAAAGTGGCTTAAGGGGGCTTGAAAGTCTACTCTGTCTACTCTTTTGCTGTTTCTTTCCAGAGCAAAAATAAAAGTTTTTTGCTTTAATTTTTGGAAAGCAATGGGAAGAGAGGGATGTCAGATCTCAGTGACTTTTGAATCCCCTGAACTGTGATTTAACTACTGCAGTGGCTCGCGGTTAAGTGCCGTAGTGTTAGTTAAGAGGCATGATGTCATCCAAAGAGATATTTTTCTGTAATTTGGCTACCTATTCAAAACTGTTCGTTTACGTGCTTCTTTACACTGAAGCTTGTCAGCACAGTGTTGTTCATTGACGTTTTTTAGCGTTTTTTCAGAAGATATTTTAGTGTGTTGTGATTTTATTGGCAAAACTAACTTTATTTCAGTATCCAACTGAAAATGGACAGAAAAAACTTCAGCAAACAGCATTGTGCTGACAGGCTGAACACTATTCAACACTAATTTCATCATTTTGAACGTAGATTAATTAAAAAGTAAATTAAATTTGATATTTTTTTTTTCATCCCGCATGGTCTCTATCTCAATATCGTGCCTCTGCATGGCAACCAACTTACTTATTTACATGGATCTGCTATATTATCTGGAGACGCCAATTTTGGGAGTCCAGTGGTGAAGGCCAGGTACTTACTGGCAAGATCATCTAGGAAAAATCTCTCCAAGCCGGGACTAGATCCTGGAACTATCCGTTTCATGGCTTGGGTATCCGTATCCCACCCATACGCCATGGTTCTACCAGCCCGAACTAGTATACGCAGATGCGTTCGGAATTTCTATTTTAAATACAATTTTCACGGTAGGCGCCTAAATTAGGCACGTTTTTTGCACTTGTGCGTCATATCCTGTCCGTGGAATGACTTGCAGTCCCGCAGTTCCGGTCTAGTTACTCCGGTACAGGTAGGTTCATCTCGGCTCAGAACTGCTGGCCTACCTTCGGCAAATTTCTGAGTTGTTCTGTGAAATAAGTTCCGTTTAGTTCTGAGATCACGCTCCCGTTAGAAAAGTGGTGGTCGAAAAAGTGTCAGAAGTTGTTCCATCTACTCTATCAAGCTGCGTAATTAGTCTGGGATTAATTCTTGGATTAAGGTAGACTTTTGTTATAGTGCTAACCTTACCAAATATTTCAACCCTGCGCTCTTCCTATCCAAGGTGAGACCTTTTAAGAACCTAGGCCATCTAGCCGCGCCGAGCTTATCATGGCTATGACGCGGTCTTGGTCACAGTTCGGTCACAGTCTGACACGCCCAAGACTTGCCTATCAAATGTTCGAAGGCTAAACTGAAAGTTAGTACCGATAGTACCTAAGGCTGGATTTAGCTAATTTCGGAATGGAACGTACCCGAATTTTTTTCTGTAAGTTAAACAAGGTTGCCATGCGTTGCTAAGGTAAATAAAGTCGGAATTTTATTTCCCTAGCAACGCATGACAACCTTGTTTAACTTACAGAAAACAATTCGGGTAAATTCCATTCCGAAATTAGCTAAATCCAGCCTAAGTCTCTTCAAGTGTCTATGCGATGCCTCTATAGGCACCCAAGCGCAATCTTTATTAATTTTTGAGTCCTTGACCTTCGAGCATTTAGATTGGTCGTGACGTCATTGGGAGACCACATTTCTCTTTCAAACGAGGGAACCTTTAGAATGTAGGTACAGAACATTACCTACCTATTGTGATTCCTGACTAATGACGATTTCAGCCAGGGGTAGGTACCTATTATTTACCTGTAACGATTGTGATATCTACATTATGTGGTCAAACTACTCGCTTATTGATAGCTGATAATCTATGAACTGACCAATGGTGATTCATTCTTTGCGTTTTCCAGGGAAACCCAAACCAATAAACTGATAAAGGTAACCTTGATCACTTCCTTCACTGACCAGCTATCTTCACTGTCGTTTTGAGTTTTGCTCAGAATGCTGCTGGTGGTGTTATTTCATGGCTTAGCGGTGTTGGGGTTGTCAGCTGCCCTCCCTCCCGCCCTCATATGGGCTGATAGGTTCGATACCTTGGACCTGAACGTCTGGTCGCACCTGGTCACGGCTTGGGGCGGCGGTAACGATGAGTTCCAGTACTACAGGAACAACAGGAAAAATAGGCAAGTACCTAGTAGTAACAGAAGGGTGGACTAAAGACAGAATGTGCTAATTGTTTACGTTTTTTGAGGACACTGTTGGATGTTTAAATGTTCTGGAATATTATATGTACAGATTTTTCAAGGAAGAAGCTAAGACTAGGCACGGGTATCAAACCAAGACTGATAATAGGAACGTTTGGTTTATTTATTTATTCTGAAAAATAATATTTGTTTTTTCGCAGTTACGTCAAAAATGGAAAGCTACATATTCGTCCTACCTTTACTGCTGACGAACATGAAAAAGGGTTTCTCAAGTCTGGAACTATTTCGGAAGCAGGCTGCAACTACGATCCTTGCTCTATGTAAGTTTCCAGCTATGGGTTGATACGGGTTCGATCCTGGTCCTACCAAAAAATTTTAGATCGGCATTCACCTCTGAAATGTTCAGTTAATATCGAGTCTATGGTGGTTCGGAACTCTTAATTGTCTACTAGTTGGTATTTGGTGGGAAGACTCTGTATACTTAAGGGTCCGCTATACCTGACGGTGCATTTTTTGCCGCCCATAAGATTAACATTGCGAGCGGCGATTCATTTTCAAGGTTTACCCTTGGTTGGAAAGACACAAAATTTTGCCTGTACCTAGCCCTAACAATGTTCTAGGGAGTGTTCGAAGCAGATTTCCCATTTTTTTTTACTGGTTTTCGAGATACAGCACTTTTCTTGAAGTATGCGATGCTAGCATTTGCAAAACAGTTGCAATAAAAGAAACCAGTGAGAAATTGGGAAATCTGCTTCGAACACTCCCTAGAACATTGTTAGGGCTAGGTACAGGCAAAATTTTGTGTCTTTCCAATCAAGGGTAAACCTTGAAAATGAATCGCCGCTCGCAATGTTAATCTTATGGGCGGCAAAAAATGCACCGTCAGGTATAGCGGACCCTTTACACCTTATCTTCTGTGATTCTCACCTGTTTTTGTTTTTCTATCTAGACGAGGCAATGACAGAGAAATTCTTCCTCCTGTCTTCTCTGCGCGTCTGTCTACCATGAAGAGCTTCGCGTTCAGGTACGGCAGAGTTGAAGTTCGCGCCAAAATGCCAAGGGGAGACTGGATCTGGCCAGGTGGGTACCTCCCTATGTACCTACCTAGTAATTTATGGAAAATTTGATTACCTCTAAATTTAGAAACTGAAACTAAAGTATAGGTACCTAATCGTGCATTTTTCTTTGATTTCAGCAATATGGCTGCTACCAGAAAGCGTGGACCACTATGGCGGATGGCCAACGGGTGGGGAAATCGATATGGTGGAAATTAGATCGAACAAAGACTACAAGGATCAAGGGAACAATGATCAGGGGATCAACCGGATGGGATCAACCATTCACTTCGGCCCCCGGTTGGGAGTTTCACAAATGAGGCACTGGGAGAAGTGAGTAGATCACTATTTGGTTAGAATCACCCCTAAAAGTTTGAGTGAAGGTCAGGGACCCATGCGCGCAGAGTCATTAAAGAAAAAAAACTCTTATAGTCGGGACTAGAACGTGGGTCCTATTGCTACATAGCCTTGCTATAGTCCAAGTCAGGCTGGGAGCGTACCGATTATTCATAATTTCTTGAAGATTTTCAGTTGACGCCGATCCGGATTTGGGTTCCATATTCCATATCCTACCATACGCTAAAAATGCCAATCCGACTCTGAGCAGATATTTCCCTGATCAAGAAGAAGTATTGATCAGACCTAGATTTGCAAGAAATTATGAGTAATGACTAATGACTTGGACTATACCAAGGGAATGATTTGGTAATAGTCACGCCCAACAGTTTTCCCCCGACTTGTCACCGAACTTCTTGCTACAGGATTCTGAAGGAAGGGGATTTTTCTGACCGTTTCCACACTTTTGGCTTGGAATGGAATAACTCTTCAATGAAGTTCACCGTTGACGGGGAGCCTATTGGGGATATTCGGCCGCCACAGGGTGGCTTCTGGGAGATGGGCAATTTCCAAAGCTACGCGGGCGTCCCCAACCCCTGGAGTAAAGGAACCAAGATGGCTCCCTTCGATCAAAAGGTACATATTTTTAAAGTGTGGTCAGTTAGAACTGGGATGGGAGGTACAAGCCAGCTCCCTAGCCATCGTGTTACTACACGACGGGGACCTACAGTTTTATGTATGTTTCGAACCTAACAGAGGTGAATGCCGGTCTGAAAAACTTTTGCCAGAATCGGGATTGAACCATCTAGCTGGACCACTAGGCTATCGACGCTGTTGGGTAGTTCAATTACAAAACTATTTCGTGGATCTCTCTTTTAATTTTGTTTATCGTTTGTTTTCAGTTCTACCTTGTTCTGAACGTGGCAGTAGGAGGAAAATATTTCCCCGACGGATGGAAGAGTGCCGGAAAGCCGAGGCCGTGGTCCTGGTCGGGGAGTCCCAGGAAGGAGTTCTGGAGGGCGCGCAATCAATGGTCTCCAACTTGGGACCGCCCCGAAATGGTGGTAGACCACGTCTTGGTATACGGCTGGGACTGATTCCACGGGTGTTTCACGACGATTTTTAGTGCCCATTTTCTGATTTCTGATTTTTTGACACTTTGTTTATTGACGTTTTGGAACAAACAAATACCTATTCATCAGTTTCCACAAGAACGGAACATCAAAAACGTCAACAACTGGCATTGTGTCTACAGCCTAATTTGGCGACTTCTGTCTTCGGGTCTGTTCTGACAGTTAAAGTGACAAAGAAACCCTGTTAATTGGAGAGATTACTTGGAAGACTAACCTGGAAATTGTCACAGTACCTAAGATTTAGTACCTAGGTACTTACCTACCTGAAGGTCATTCTGCTTCGTTCTGAAATATAATTTAACTTTTAATATCAGAAACTATAGTTGACTGTGCTTCTTGGATTAAGTTTTCACGTTTAATCGTTCGTACGTAGGTAATAACTGCTTGCCGCCACTTAAAAAGCACATAATACACACACACATTACGGATGGTCCAGGATTCTGATCCATAGCGTTAAAATCAATTTCCTTAAATACCATTTCGTACGTGACTTTTGGTGATTAGCTTAATAAAGCTATTCACCCTTAATAAGTAAATTCTACTTTCACTTTCTTACGTTAAGTCCATTTGTACGTGCTTATTAAGGTTTTGCTTAATAAAGCTATTTAACCTTAATACCTAAGTAGATTGTACTTACTGTCACTTTCTTACAGTAAGTCCAGTTGTACGTGACTATTTTGGGGTCCAGCTTAATAAAGCTAATTACCCTTAATATGTAAATTTTACGTTCATTTCCTTACGTTACTTCAGTCGTACGTGCTTATATCAAATTTCACCTGTCTGGCTTGTAATAAATTGAGAAGCTGGTCGTTATCGTTAGATGTGGCCTTGATATAAAGCACGTACTGCTGAGGGACATCTGTAGTGACTTACCTAGTGTTCTCCGAAATAAACTTAAGCCTAACACGGGTATCCCCTGGCATGGGTTAGGAAGCATAACATTTGATAACTTCCCGAAGCGTGCCTGATTACACGCTCCAATTATTGTTCCACCGGGTGCCCACAAATTTACGTGACAAAGGTAACAGAGCGCGGCGCTAAGGTGTTACAGAGACAGTCAGTCTACGGCTACTGTTCATCGGGTGAAAATGTTGACAGTGCTTCTGGCATGTCTTTTCTATTCTTCTGCGTTGGGGTCGGATCCTCACGCATGCTGGGCCCAGGGGGGTCAGGCGGACTCGTGCTACGCTTCCCAGATGCGGCAGATTAATAAGGACTCCTCTGGTTCTTCATCCGAGAGAGTGATAGACTTTCCTAGTAAGTTTCTGTGATGAGGTCTCTTGATGACGTGTGAAATAATGCTTAATAATAAATATCAATAATTATTTTAAGAAAGTCACGATTTTGTCAACTAATTTCTCCAAAATTGATTAATTTTGTAAATCTAAAAACATTTTTAAATTTGGCGCCAAAAATCCTAGGGAAATTTGGTTTTTCCCTTATTTATGTTGGCAGCCATCACAAATAAACTATCGCTGCTGGCCGCGAGCAGGATTTTCTTACTTTTTTACAGTTTTTTCTTACTTTAAGTGAAAATGTTCCGTTTTTACCTGTTTGTCCTTATCTCTCTAGTCTTTGGATCACTTAGTGCCATATGTGAGACTGCTAATTCGACAAGAAGTAAGTATTTGATGGATTTTTGTGAAATAGGCTGCTGGAGATGCTGTGGCGGACCACCCACTCTCAGGAAGTTCATTCATCCCACGCGTATATTACATTGCAAGTAATTAAAATAGCAGATTTTTACTGCTGTTCTAAACCAAAAACCAAAGCTAATGGAAGCTGCAGTAACCTCATAGCCGGGCTTTACATTCGATTCAGCCAGCACGCTTTGATTGAGCTTATGTTGCCCAACACAAGTGCAAGAGATGGGGGACAACTTCTCAACTTTGGCCTGCAAACTAGCCCTCCCAAAGATGCCAGTTATTTGGCCCAGCAGATTGTGCTTCCGTGGCTCATTTCTTTGTTCGCACTTTGGCGTTAAAAGCTGCTAATTAGTGGTAGGGAAAGTATGAGGCGTCTTCAGACTCCAGAGTATAGGCGCAAGCCGAAGGAGGAATGCATCGACCTGTTCCTTGCCTACGGATGACAAGGTAGTTTGATTCATGAGGTTTCCAAAATTATATTTGGTTCAGAACAAGAAGTAGACTTAGGAAGAAGAGGTCACAATAATCCAACAGAGTGTAAAGAACGATAATTCACATTTCGTTAGTGTCTATCTACCCCTGGATATAACTGACGTTACTAAAGCAATGCGTTCTTTTGCAGAAGTGGTAGCTGTAACTGTCGCCTCGAACGCCACAGACGGGTACCTTCGCTATCTGCGGTCAGCGCGGGTGTATGACATCCCGGTCCGCACTCTGGGTCTGAACCAGCCCTGGCACGGCGGTACCATGCGCAACACTGGAGGAGGTCAAAAGGTCAACCTGCTTCGAAAAGAACTCGTCCCTCTCAAAGATGATAAGGAGACTGTTGTGCTCTTCACAGACAGTTACGATGTCATCTTCTTGGACGGGCTTGAGGAAATCGTCGAAAGGTAGGAAAAGTTCGCAGGGGTTCCCACGTGGTGATGCGTGTTATGCGTCCAGGAAGGGCGTTCTGGCGAGTTGACACTCCAGCACGTATGGTTAGTTGGGAGGGATGACAATTTTTTTGTGGGTACCCGCCATCCTTGTGGTGCGATTGCATGCCTTCCATTCCAGGACCAGCTTTAGAAATGAAGGATATTTTTTGAGAATGACCCTCTTACTTTTCTAGGTTCATGGAGTCTGGGGCGCGCGTTCTTTTTGGTGCGGAAACTTTCTGCTGGCCGGATAAGGCTCTGGCGGGTCAATATCCGGCTGTAGCGCGGGGGAAGCAGTACCTTAACTCCGGTGCGTTCATTGGCTACGCCTCTGACGTGTTTGCTGTTCTGTCATTCAAAGATATAGGAGATGATGAAGATGACCAGCTGTACTATACCAAGGTGTGTTAAGTTGCAACTTGCAACTAACAATGCTGTAAACCTGGATAGGTATTTAGGGGTATAGTGGCAATGGCGACCTTCAGAAGTCAAAAATATACCCACGTTTAGCTTATGTGGTAGGAACTTACCCGACATATTTAGTTTTCTTTCGTTGAACTACTCATAGCGTCAATTTCGTTACAGGTTTATTTAGACGCAGAAATGCGAGAAAACCACAAAATTCAGCTGGACCACAAATCGGCCATCTTCCTGAACCTGAACGGTGCCAGCGAAGAAATAGAGGTTCAATGGAGTAACCAGGAGCCGTACCTGGTTAATTCGTTATATAGCACAAAACCAGCTGTACTTCATGGCAACGGGCTTAGCAAAGTACTTTTGAACAGTTTGGCCAACTACTTGGCCAAAGCCTGGACTGCTGGAGAAGGTTGCCAGGCCTGCAAGGAGGATGTCATATCTCTAGATCAGATAAAGGTTTGTGAAATATTTATTTTCAGTGGCAGGTAGTTTGCCTTTAGAGGCATTCCATCTCTGAACTATCCAGGATGTCAAGTGGTAAGGTCGAAAAGGTGGTATCTGGTAGTGCTGCCAGCTGAGCATGATGGATAATTCTAGAAATGGTCTAGTTGCTGGGCTTCTCCCACCCCTTTACTAGAACCCTACCTTCAGACTTCTTACTTTTCAGGAGTCGTCTTGGCCCCGAGTCCTGGTCGGCATCTTCATCCTTCGCCCGACACCATTCCTTGAAGAATTTTTCGAGACTCTGAAAAAGTTGGAGTATCCGCGCGATCGCCTGGACCTCTTTGTATACAATGCCGTTGAAGGGCACGAGAAGGCCGTCGACGAGTTTCTTGAAGTTTTCAACGTACGAAGTGTGAAACGTGTGCGCCCTGTCGATGATATTGGAGAACAGCGTGCTCGCGCTTTGGCTATGTAAGTTTAGGTAGCAGCTGTTGTTATGAAAACTTTACTTATGTGGTCACGCTTTTTGCCGTACCGCTTTAAAGGAGAGTTGAGAGAAGACGGCGTGGCTGATTTATTTTCGCCTGAACCAAAGCACTTTTTCTCAAGTTATCATAGAAACTAACCTCCTTAGGCTGCGTCCCACCATGCCCAATTATGAGAAAACTGGAGATTTTCTCCCATGTTTACCATGTTAAATTTCCGAGAAAATCTCTAGCTGTCTCTTAACTGGGCATGGTGGGACGCAGCCTTATTGAATATTAGAAACATAAAATTCTTCGCTAGTAAAAATTCATTAAAATGACTTACGCTTACCAAACATCAACTAGGGTTGTTCTTTTTCTAGCGAGCATTTCCTGAACAAGAAATCGGATCTGTATCTCAGTATTGACGGGGAGGCGCGGCTTGATAACCCTCACTCTCTCAAACTTCTTATTCAACAAAACAGGTAAAGTAACTTAAGGCTGAATATACATTCGCTATTTTCGACTTATGTACTTGGTTCGCAATGCTAAGTACTTCAAGCCCTACTCCGAAGTTACAGGGCGAGTGGAAAGTGTTTATAGGGGGATGTAAACCTGAGACTCTTTGTCGTGAGGTAGTGTTATATTTTTGCATGAAATGGAGTAATAAGCCCACAGGAGCGATTTTAAACAGTCAACTACCAGTCCACATGTTTTTTGACAGATCGCGAAAACACAACACTACCTCACGCGAAATATTTTTTTGTAACGATTCGGACTAAAACAGTATGATTTTATCGTCACATTTAGTAGAAAAGCTTGATAAATGTTTGTACTATTTACCGTAGCCATGTTGCATTTTGGCAATTTTTATTTCACTTACGGAAGTGGGTAATTTCAACAGCATTTCTCTACTTTTCTCCTGTAAAAGCTAAACATAGTGTCCTACTTTTACTCGTTCGTTTCGCGTTCAAATAGCACATTATGTTTAGCTTTTAGAGTAGACACAATCAATACGATATTTCAATTACCAGTCTCCGGTTGTACTAAAATGTAAACATTTGTTTTGTGGAATATTTACTTTCGCACAGTGGTTTTGGCGGAGTTCGTCGAGAATGTATGGTGGCCGTTAAGGGTGGTTTCCACTATGGGGCGAAATAAATCTACGGAGATAGCAACACCATATTGTCGCCACTAAGGGTGGCGACGCCACACCACACGAAAGTTTACTGATGGTTTACTCTATGGTTTCCATGGTAACCGCTGTGTTTCTCTATGGTATCGACGCACTCAACCTTCAGTATCGATAATCGAAGGAATATTTACCGCACGTTGCCCTTTGATCGATTCGTATATCGACTTTGTAAAAACTGCGCCACTTAAGGTCGACTACACGTACTTGGTTCGCAATGCTAGGTACTTCAAGCCCTACTCCGAAGTTACAGGGCGAGTGAAAAGTGTTTATAGGGGGATGTAAACCTGAGATTCTTTGTCGTGAGGTAGTGGTGTATTTTTGCATGAAATGGAGTAATAAGCCCACAGGAGCGATTTTAAACAGTCAACTACCAGTCCACATGTTTTTTTGACAGATCGCGAAAACACAACACTACCTCATGTGGAATATTTTTTTGAAAATTTTTAGACTAAAACATGTATGATTTTATCGTCACATTTAGTAGAAAACCTTGATAAATGTTTGTACTATTTACTGTAGCCATGTTACATGTTGACAATTTTTATTTCACTTACGGAAGTGGGTAATTTCAACAGCATTTCTCTACTTTTTCTCCTGTAAAAGCTAAACATAGTGTCCTACTTTCACTCGTTCGTTACGCGTTCAAATAGCACACTATGTTTAGCTTTTAGAGTAGACACAACCAATACGATATTGCAATTACCAGTCTCCGGCGGTACTAATATGTAAACATTAGTTTTGTCGAATATTTACTTCCGCACAGTGGTTTTGGTGGAGTTCGTCCAGAATGTATATACAGCCTTAACTTTCAGGGGAGTGGTAGCGCCATTGCTAGTGCGGCCTTACAAAGCCTGGAGCAATTTCTGGGGAGCTCTCACGGAAGATGGCTACTATGCGCGCAGCCCGGACTACATGGACATCGTCAACAACGTGAAAAGGTTAGTGCTGAGAATACGTGGTCCTTGGGCCAAGGTTGTATAGCGAAAGAGACACTTTCCACAATAGATGCATTATAGTGCTCACGCAAAGAGGTCACTGACGTGTGACGCCATAATTCGTTGAACAATTGAACAGTATACATTTTCTGTTTGTTTGCGTTTTTCCGGCCATTTTTTTTAGGACATTGTTGGATATTTAAATATTCTGAAATATAATACGTCTTTCTAACGTCAGAAAAGAACTGATGTTAAAAAGACATATTATATTTCAGAGCATTGAAATATCCAACAGTGAGAAAGTGGTCGAAAAATAGCAAGCAGGTATATTCTGCCTTATATTTCGGAGCAGTTTTAAAAGTTAAACATGAACATAGTAGTAATGTAAATATTTATTCGTCCTATAATGAATCCAAGCTGGATAGAATTATCCATTTTAGGAATTCTTACTGCAACCGTTCACAATTCCATCCCTAGTCCTCCATAAATTTCGAACTAATCTTAGAATATCGAGGTATCGAGTCTGGAAAAACACACTAGGAGTGGTATTGGTTATCGAAATCTTCTGCGGAGTAGACGAACCGCCGCCGCGTCTTGGTTTTTTGTAGCATGGAGTAAGATAGGGAACTCGGTGCACCAGGGCGGCGTGGCTAGGTGTACGGCCTCCTTCCCACTCGAAATTTTTCACTATTTTTGCTGTTAGTCGAAAGCAATACTGAAGTCCGTTTTAAAACTACGCCTGTCTATGGAGTAAATATTATCAGCGTAGCATTCGTACAATCCAGCGTCCATTTGAGTTGCAGGATCGATTTCCAGTTTACTCTTCACCCGGTCCTTCCCCATGGTCCATTCGTGTACCTGGACCAATCAGAGACCTTGATTAGTCTGTGGCAACCAATCACGAGGGAGATTGAGGCTTAGTAAGAATTAAGGCTGCCTATCCATTCATGTACTGGACCAATCAGAGAGCTTGATTGGTTGGTGGCAACCAATCACGGGGGAGATTAAGGATGTTTGTTTATGATTTTCTTAGAGATAGATAGGGACGGTGTAAATTTGCACGCTATAACGAGGGTGAAATTGTGGAGATAGGGCTTGCTCGTTATAGAGAGTGACGACTGTATTGCAGTGATTTTAGGATGGGGAATATTTTTGTAAAAATTGTCAGAAATCACCTACTTGATTGTAAAATCACGATATAGTGAACTAGTTTCTAACGTTAAACTGCCATATTATATTTCAGAAGAAATAAATATCCAACAATTTGGTGTTCTGGCCTAGTTTTCTCATTAGCACTTCTTAAGTTTTTCTTACGTGACTGAGGTAGTGGGCGTATAATTCGACTCCATCTTTGAACCAAGTGATGTGCGGTCTCGGGTTGCCCCTAGCAACGCACAAGAAAGCTATCTTGTGCCCCAGCACGTATTCATAGTCGAAGTGAGAAGCCAGAATTATTTTCGCTCCCTGCAAACAAGCTGTTTGTTAGATGCACCGGAAAAAAAAATTATATTCTAGAACCATGAAATATCCAACTGAAAACAAACTGCACTGAATGAGCACTGTGAATAATTCTACTTCTAGAGGTTGCAGGTCTCCTGATGGCGTCATTTCACACTTACCTAATCAAAACTTTCAACCCTAGACTCCCACTGCCACTTCTCTAAGGCTACGTTCTGTACAAATCATACCGTGGAGAGTAATAGCGGTAGGATCTGTTCTGAATGTGGCAGTGGAGAGGTGTAACACCGGCCACGTGCGATGCGTCTTAGAATGGAGGGGCTGGGATGGCAACTCAGGGATGGCGAGTACCCACACAAAAACTGCCACCCCTTCCCACTAACCATACGTCCGGGGATGCCAACCCGCCAGAGCGGCCGTCCAGGACGCGTCATCAGGCGGTGTACTGTATACTTACGTTCTTGTTGTTGTAATATTGGTCGGACTCAGGGTCGCGGTACTTGCCGGTGATGGGCATGCCGATTTGCACTCGGCTCTTTGTTTTCCCCCGCCCTCGCCCCCTCCCCTTCTGGCACCTCCCACTCAGCAAGAGTAGGGCAAACACCAACACCGTCTGAAAATCAAGTGTAAAAAAACTGTACTGTTCGAGCGAACGCTATACGGTCATTTGACAAAAGATAGACCCCTCTCTATAGCGTCCAAATTTACATGGTTCCTAGGCGGTCGTTATAGAGAGAGACTTCCGTCCATAAAAGTTGGTTAGAGCATCGAACTGTGGATTATCCTCGTTTAGAGCCTTTACCCCTTACTCCTAACAGAAGTGTGCTGTGTAAATACAGTAGGTACTATTTGTTTGAGGGCGCATTTGACCAGTGGCTATAGAGTCCCCTAAAAGTTGGCTAGGTACCAGCGATTCTTATCTGTAGGATAACCCTACAGTCAACTTTAGCATGTTGTGAAAGCCACACTTAGAAACGTAAACAAACTGCATTGACTGACAACTTCTACGACATTATCAAACTGCCGGAAGTATTTAAAAAAATTATGGACTAAAAAAAAGTCCGTGGCCTGGCGGGGGGCAGGGTGCCACCTTTAGTGACCTCTGTACGCAAGGGAGTTATTTAGTAAGAATCACGACCAAAATGAACACTCACTGTAAAGAGGCGGGGGCTCATGGCGCGCTGCGGCCGATACTGACTGAAGTGGTTCTCCAGAACCAGTGGCGACCGGTGCCAAATTTATAAAGTGCCTACTTAAGGCTGAATATACATTCGCTATTTTTTTACGTCCCGATTTCAAACTTTGTGAGAAAACTATTGGATATTTAAATATTCTGAAATATAATATGTCTTTTTAACGTCTTTACTCATGGGGCTATGTTGTGATTTCACGATCGGTTAATTTTGGACAATTATTTGGTGACAAAAATCATTCGATCGTAAAATCACAACATAGCCTCATGAGTAATGACGTTAAAAAGACATATTATATTTCAGAATATTTAAATATCCAATAGTTTTCTCACAAAGTTTGAAATCGGAACGTAAAAAAATTATTCACCCTTAAGACAATATATCTATACGTTTGCTATTTGTTTAAATTTTTTTCGACCATTTTTTGATGACACTGTTGGAAATTTAAATGTTCTGAAGTATAATATGTTTTTTTAACGTCAGAATTTAACTGGCTGCGTTGTGATTTTATGATAGAGTAATGCCGACAAATTTTATATCGACAAAAATCACTCGATCGTAAAACCACGACATTGCCAGTTAATTTCGGACGTTAAAAATACATATTATATTTCAGAACATTTAAATTTAAATAAATATCCAACAATTTCCTCAGAAAATGGTCACTGTGTAGTGCGGCGGATAAAGTCCCCAGTATTGAAATAAATATTTAACTAACGTATACAATAGGTGCAATCAAATGGCGAAGCAGGGCAGGCGTGTCTTGTGAGCTTTGGAAATTTCACATTACCTCTTGGGTTGCTGTCTGGCAGCTTGAAAATGACGGGACGCCACTGATTGAGTGGTGTGCGATCAGTGCCCTAATTGCAATGCTAAATTATATAATGGCGCAGCTCCGGACAGGACCCTTTGCTAGGCCTGAGTCGTGACATTGATCCGAAGCTTAAGAACCCTTTTTAGCAAAGGTGAGAAGAACAACCTCGATGGCCGAGTGGTCTAGGTGGGGGACACTGAGAATCGGGTCACACCGGTTCGATCCCGGTCTTATTAAAGTTTTTCTGATCGTTTTTCACGACCTCCAAGGCTGTTCGGAACCCTCCTAAAAATGTACGTCCTCCCACTGTGTGCAAGGTTTATCTATTTTGGAACTGAAGTAGAACCTCCCTGTGGTATTGTGATTGTTCAGCTAGATTTGGCGTCACCTGGATAATAGAACCTCTAGGATTTACATACCTTGGCTCGTGCTAAAAATTATTCATTCTAGCAGAAAGATGCAAAATCCACCCCATAAAGTATTCGTAGTATCACTACGTAACCTAACGTTGACGTTCTTTAATATCTATTTTTCAGACGAGACTGTTGAATTTTTATTTTATTCTGAAGTATGCCTTTTTCGAAAACGGATTCATGAAGTTATTTACTGAAGTAATTTCTAGCAAGTTTTTTATTGACAAAAAAGGTATATTATATTTCAGAACAAATAAATAAGTCCAACAAACGAAACTGATAGTGGAAAAATGGAACGAAATCGGATAAGTTCTTTTTCCAGCCGTTCGACTATCGGTTTCAGTAATTTTCCTTTTAATTCTAGTAAGCACATGCGAAAAATATGGAGTAAAATAACTATTGTTGGTAAGGAGGTTTATTATATAAAAATTGATGCAGTAAAATTTGTTGATGAAAGAAAGGTGGATGACGCATCCTGAATATCTGAAAAAAAAAAATAATAATTTCATAATTACAATTTCAAATTTATCTTGCTACGAGAGGTGACAGTACTAAGAACCCCGGCCATCTAGCTGTGGAGTTATCTAGCCAGAATCACGCCTGACATGTACTAGTGAATGCTGACCACATATGATGGGCCCTGGAATGGAGGGGTTGGAATGGCAACTCAGGGATGGCGGGTCCCCACACAAAACTGCCATCCCTACCCACTAACCATACGTCCGGGGATGCCAGGACGCCAGGACGCAGCATTAGGAATTCTGCAGCGTTTTTTGATCTTCCTCCTTTTGGTCAGGTTCTGGACACCTACCTATCTAGTACGTGTAGATAACGTAGTCCGTGCGGAATCCTCTGCGATCAATGGAATACTGGTTGTCCGCTTGGCACTCGTAGTAACCTGCGTCTTTCTGTGTTGTGGGATCTATCTCCATCTTGCTCTTCATCGTGTCGTTCCCCATAGGCCACTCGTGAACCTGAAAATAACACCAGATCTTCTGCAAAAGTCTTTGAATGCAGTCGTGTACCTTTGGTGCCTCCATTTGACCCTACTTTCAGTTATGTTTCAGATACCTCTTGAATTCTTACCTATAGAGGCTAACCGTGGACCCTAGAAAAAGGTGTCAAAAGAGCATCCGCCGAAATGCTCGTTCACTGGGCTTGAAGGTCTAGTTGTTAGTTCCCTTTTGTTTCGGCCTAGTGTCGGTAACCGAGGCCCAAACCCCACTGTCTCTTAGCCGGTCGTCCACGTCTTGAAGCTGCGCAAAATGAGACCGCGCCAGTGCGTGCTTTGCGGCGACTTCCCGTACCAAGTGCTCCCCGTACTGTCCATGGCCCGTGCGCTCATGCAGCCGCGCTTCTCCGGCAGTAAGCAGGACACAGTTCCATGGTGTCCAGTCTTCAGATAGGTCCCATCTTAAGAGGCGCAAAGCTCGAAGGTCATCAGCCGCTGAAATCGCTGACCGACCGTGCCAGATGTTGGCCACTAGAAAAGCCATGTCTTCTTCGCTCATCACGTAAGCACAGGAAGAGTAGCAGCCACGGTGCTGTTCATCTCGACGTACGGCTCTTAAGATATGGCGGTAGTCCTGCGCCGTCCGCGCTTCACCGTATGTTGTTCTGCATGGAGTACAAACGGCCGCTTCCGTATCCCGTGCCGAAACGCTGAACGCTCCTTTAGACCGCATACGGCGACACTGACGACAGAACAACTGGCATTTTTCACGTTCTTCTTGCTTTGAGTCCATCTCTTTGAAGTAGCGGATGAAGAGTTGTTGGATTCTCGCTCGCAGAAATTGAAGCTGAGGACCTTTTGCTCCTCGTGCTAGAAGTTCAGCTTCTCGGTCTACTAGTTCTGATAGTTCTGCTGCGGTTGGAGTATCTGTGGCAGCCAGTGCGTGTTTTAGAGCTACAAGACGTTCCACCCGCACGGTTGCTGGAGCTTCCTCGCCTAGAGCGTCGTACAACCCTGCCAGCTCGCGAGCTCTCTGGGTTCTTAAGGTGTCCATGCTGACTTTTAATCCTCGATATCCGATCCATGACACCGGTTGTCCAGCATTCAGAAGAGTTCTGCGCGCTTTTTCTTTCTCCTGCTCCTCTCTAGCGCGTATTCTATGTGCTTCAATGCTTTCAAGTAGTTTCACTTCTTTCTCCAGCACGGTGCAAAGCTCCGCTTTTTTCGGTGCTTCTGTTTTTAAATTGGCTATACGTTCCGTTTGCGCTCGACGCCACCGGTCAACCATGGAGTACAGAACATCGAAGTCTTCCTTCGTCCGCGGACAAGCCATTCTTTTCACATCCCTGCCCGTATGCATTTCGATCAGTTGATCCTGGCGTGCTGTTTCGACTTCCTCGGCTTCGCACCTCTTTCGGTACTCAGCGCTTAGTTCTTTGAGCTTTCTTCGTGTCCGCATAGCACGCAGGTACCGTTGTATCACTCTGACAGCTTGTTCTCGGCTTCCTGGCGCTGGTTTGTAGCTTCCCGGTACGATCATTTTCTGGTAGATAAAGTGGGGTTCACCACTCTGTGTGGCCGTGTCACAGGTGGTTGCTGTAGCCTTTGAAATGGTAGCAGCAGTCTGGGTGTCTCGGGAAAGACGGAGACCAGGCGGGAACTTCTTCATAGGCGGTCCTGTCTGTGTCTCTGCGTTATGGTACTCCAAACCGCTGTCAGGTTCACGGTACCCTCCTAAATAAGGTTTCCGAATCGCTCGGTTCTCTACTTCAACCACCACCGCACGCTCGTCGTCGAGCGAAACGGTGAGAATGTCAGGAGTAGGGAGAGCAAGCTGACCACCCCGTAACGTCCAGAAAGGGTCTCTTGTTTGGAGTCGAAGATCTAAACAGGAAAAAGGTTGGGCACCCAAGTCGCACGGTGAAACATCATCCGGAAGTTCTCGATCTCCGTGGAAGACCATTAGGGTATGTGCAGGAACATTGAATTTGGAAGAAAGTGAAGTTTTGATGGACTTGAAGTCAGTTGTTAGTTCGTAAGCTGAAGTGAGACGCTCCCCTGAGTTTAGTGTAAATTTGATTGTGACCGTTGCTGTTGGCATGACGTCCAGTAGTCTTCGGGCCAGGAGGGCTTCCATCTCCTGGCGCAGGTCTTGGTCCAAGTCGGATAGATCGACATCTTCGTCTACGTCTAATTCCCAGTTAATGGGAGATAGTGCCGACCCCTGTACCGAGTCCGCCATTCCGGTAAACAAACTGCGTTACCATAGCAACCCGCTTTGATATTGATTCTAGGTCTTTTTACTGCAGAGGTCACCTCGTCTGAGTGAAGTAGGTTCTTGCAGTGACGTCAAATACACTTTAACCAATCCTAATCATAAGATTTGCTACCCGGCGCTTCTCGTAAAATACGTTTTTGAGTACCAACCTGAAAGAATTTATGGGCGTAAAGTTCAATCCCATCTTTGAACCATGTAATTTCAGGTCTGGGAAGACCCCGAGCCATGCAGAAGAACGTAATTTTTCGGCCAAGCATGTAGTCCAATTCAAAATGAGACGATTTCACGATACGTGCTCCCTGCAAGAAAAATATATGCCAGTTTGGTCAGAATATAGGTAACAGCATCACTCTAATGGGAAAACTTTGAGGTCCCAAGTTCGAATCCCGGTATAGCAGCAATTTTCTGTTAGCATGAATGCCATCAGTACCAGACGAGGGGTTAACCACTCGTTGGGAATCTCGTTAGGAATCATTGGAAATCTTTATGAAATCTCAGGGAATCTTGGAATTTTTTGGAGTGGTTACCCCTTCTGGGTTCATCTTTCTATGAATATCGTTGGGAACCTTTGGAAATCTCTATGGAATCTCAGTGGAATCTCAAGGAATCTCTGGAGTGGTTACCCCCTCGGTACCAGATATTGTTGTTCCTTTCATTAACATATGTGCTTTGGGGCCAAGGGTTCGGGCTGTAAGCACCAGTAGCTGCATGGGCCCTTAACTTAAGGAGAAAAATACTTGTTGCTTTGTCCCTGTTGTTCTACTTACATCTTTATGTTCGTAGTAGCTAGCCGAAGCCGGGTTCTTGTGGATAATAAGGACTGGCACACGCGATCCGTATTTTTGACCCTTTCGGCCGCCTATGCGCCCTCGGCCTCCCCCTCGCGCTGCCATCGCCGAAGCTGCGAGTAGCACGAGAGTCAGCCCCACCGCCACCCACCGTCTGTCCATCTTTTCAACAAAAATAAAAATAAATAGACACATTTTTCGGGGTCCTAGACAGTTCCCCGATTTTGGTAGATTTCGCTTTGATACCATACGAATTTTTGAGGATACCTGGCGTTCACCAAAAGGTTGCGACTAGGACTTTAGCACCAAGAAGTTTCATTTGAGATTAGGTAACATACATAACGTTCCTGCTTAAAAACTTCACAGAGAGCTCTACTGTAGGTAACTAAGTACATTAAATTGAACTTAAAATAAACTAAAAGTATTTCTTGCGGTGACATTGGCTGAAAAAGATGTGTACTGCTTAAATTGCATGGTTGCTTACCTTGTGAAACAAACACTGCTGACGGCTATTGAGCCAAACTAACGTACGAAGATACTAAACACGAACTGCGACGACAATTGAATGATTACCCATTGTCCCCCATGCTGTTCTACACATCTCCTATGCAATCCTATCCCCATTTGCATTGTGTTGGACGGTTCTCATTGGCTGATTTAGGGGATGCTGTTCACTCATTGGCCCATTTCTCTCTGCTATCCCATACTATCCCCATTTGCACTGTGTTGGACGGTTCTCATTGGCTGATTTAGGGGATGCTGTTCGCTTATTGGCCCCTTTGTTGCACTGTTACTCTCCATACTGTCCTCTCTCCCCATATTGGACTGTTTCCATTGGCTGCTGTAGGGGATGCTGTTCTCTCATTGGCTCCACTGTTGCTCTATTCCTCTCCATACTACCCTGTCCCCTTCTGCACCGTGTTGGACGTTTCTCATTGGCTCCTGTAGGGAGTGTAGGGGATACTCTTCTCTCATTGGCCGCCATGCTTCTGCTCTACTCTACTCCTATATCTTCTATACTGTCCTCTGCTACTGTAGAAAGAAAGGTTCTTATTGGCTACCGTACAGGATGATTTTTCTCTCATTGGTCCCCTGGCGTTTTCTGAGGACTTACCACTGAATAATTCTTACTGTTTGTTTCAGAGGGTTGTGGAACGTGCCATACGTGACAGCTTGCTACCTCATCAATGGAACGGTTATCCGTAATCCTGCTACGCGACCCCTGTTCGTAAATGGAGCTCTCGATCAAGATATGGCGTTCAGCCTTAATATGCGCAACAATGTAAGACAAATAATTTTAAAATAAGGCATGCAGGTAACCAATTAATGCTGCAGACGTGTATAATGGAATGTCCATGAACCAATGATATGAGAAAGTGAAGTGCGGCCGTTGTCAAGCTTTTACTGTTTCTGTCGCAGGGTGTTCTGATGTACGTAAACAACCGTGTAGACTTCGGCCATCTGATCGACTCCGAGGATTTCAGTTTGGAGCCTCTGCATCCTGAGTTCTATAACATATTCAACAACCAGTGGGACTGGGAACAGAGGTTGGTATCGTGGGCTGTAATTTGTGAAAGTTGAGTTTGTCTAGTAGGTGTCCTGGTGACGACACATTACGCTGGCCAATCAGAGCTCTGGCATTTAGCTTAGACTGTTTTGGAAACTTGTATAAAATAGTTGATCACGTTTTTTACAATTTTATTATATTTCAGATATATTCACGAGAACTATTCTCAGAACCTCGACACGGCTGTAGAACCGCTGCAGCCTTGCCCTGATGTGTTCTGGTTTCCTGTGACGTCACCTCGGTTCTGTACTGAGCTTATAGAGACCATGGAACACTTCGGCAAATGGTCAGATGGAAGCAACTCGGTAAATGACGTATGATAATTACATATTGTGCTATATATCAGAAGTGTACGCCGATCTAAAAATATTTTGACAGGATTGGGTTCGAACCTGGCTCTGTGTTGCTCTAGTCGAGATTCTAGACCACTTGGCTATCGAGGCAGTTGTGGCATGCACCCTAAAATGGCCCTCTTAATCTTCATTTGACAATTGATTTTCAGGATGATCGTCTTGGAGGCGGCTATGAAGCGGTCCCCACACGTGACATCCACATGACGCAAGTTGGGTTGGAGAAACAATGGCTTCAGTTCCTTAAGCTGTACGTACAGCCCCTGAGTCAGCGTGTATTTATCGGATACCAAGACTCGGTGAGTCCTTACTGTTCTCTCTTAAGAGGACGCTATACCTGACGATACATTTTTTGCCGCCCATAAGATTAACATTGCGAGCGGCGATTCATTTTCAAGGTTTACCCTTGGTTGGAAAGACACAAAATTTTGCCTGTACCTAGCCCAAACAATGTTCTAGGGAGTGTTCGAAGCAGATTTCCCAATTTCTCACTGGTTTCTTTTATTACAACTGTTTTGCAAATGCTAGCATCGCATACCGCAAGAAAAGTGCTGTATCTCGAAAACCAGTAAAAAAAATGGGAAATCTGCTTCGATCACTCCCTAGAACATTGTTAGGGCTAGGTACAGGCAAAATGTTGTGTCTTTCCAACCAAGGGTAAACCTTGAAAATGAATCGCCGCTCGCAATGTTAATCTTATGGGCGGCAAAAAATGCACCGTCAGGTATAGCGGACCCTTAAGGGCATCTACGCAGTCATGTTTGTTTACATTTTTTCTCCACACTTTATGAGGATACTATTGAATATTTAAATATTCTGGAGTATAATAATTCACGTAAAAAGAAAAATCAAATTTTCGATACCGCTGGCGTAAAAATAGCAAGTCAAGTGCGACCATTATCGAACCCTTTATTGTGATAGCCAAAATGATTTTAGACTTCTTTGCATACTGATTTTGAAGCAGTCAGTGCCTATTGGTACCCAGAAATATTAGTTCCGTTTTCAACTACCTGGCCTTTGTCGTTCATAATTTTAATATTTTTATTTTTTTAAGGCTCCACGGTCGATTATGAACTTTGTAGTGCGTTACCGCCCCGATGAGCAACCGTCACTGAGGCCGCACCATGATACCTCCACCTATACCATCAATATTGCGCTCAACACGCCTCACCTAGACTATGAGGTACAACATTAATTACTTAAGATTACTAAGGCTGAATTTCACCACCTCACTATAGTGCCTCCTAACGATCGAATAGCTATCGTATCGTTAAAGTAACCGCAAAACTTATCATATCGTTAGGTTTGCCGTGTCACTAGAATTCGTCTGCTTTGTTTACGTCAAATTTGTTTCAAGTTAAAAACGGAAAATAAACGCGAAAGAACACTAATTTTTCGGAGAAATGTATTAAATTGTTGGGTAGACAACAATCCCTGCCCGTTTCGCACCCAAATGATTTGAAAGTATGGAAGTTATCGTTATCGGATAATCCACTCGAAAGCTAACGGTAAGATAAGGGTAGCGATAGGATAGCGCTATAGTGTACACCATAGTCTACACAATAAAGTGGTGAAATCCAGCCTTAGTGTGAGGGGTGGGCGGGACAAGCTTAGCAACTAGACAGTTAGAAGAATTATCCAATTAACGACAAGTTAACTTTATAAACAAGAATGATGGATCGTATATTTAGCTGACGGGATTAGGCTAACCCTGTCTCTAAACCTCCTTTGACACTTGCCATAAGCTTTAAATATCTATACATTTAACTTGTCGTTAAGAGGACGCTATACCTGACGATGCATTATTTGCCGCCCATAAGGTTAACATTGCGAGCGGCGATTCATTTTCAAGGTTTACCCTTGGTTGGAAAGACACAAAATTTTGCCTGTACCTAGCCCTAACAATGTTCTAGGGAGTGTTCGAAGCAGATTTCCCAATTTCTCACTGGTTTCTTTTATTGCAACTGTTTTGCAAATGCTAGCATCGCATACCTCAAGAAAAGTGCTGTATCTCGAAAACCAGTAAAAAAAATGGGAAATCTGCTTCGAACACTCCCTAGAACATTGTTAGGGCTAGGTACAGGCCAAATTTTGTGTCTTCCAACCAAGGGTAAACCTTGAAAATGAATCGCCGCTCGCAATGTTAATCTTATGGGCGGCAAAAAATGCACCGTCAGGTATAGCGGACCCTTAAGGGGACGCATTTGTGTCATTAAAAGTCCACTAGCTAACGCTAAGATAATTCCGCTATCGGCAGGATGGTGAAAGGCACCAACTTTCCCCCGGGACGAAAACGCTATAGTGGACTTTTAGGAGACATTAAAGTAGACTTTAGTAACTGGTGCAATCCACCCTTACACCGTTTTTAATTGTTTTAGGGTGGGGGTTGCCGTTTCCTTCGGTACAACTGCAATGTGACCAACACCCGCAGGGGGTGGCTATTGATGCACCCTGGCCGCCTGACGCATATGCATGAGGGGCTACGTGTTACCAACGGGACCCGTTACATTATGATCAGCTTTATTGACCCATAAGGTAAACAGATAACAAAGGAGCCTCTACAAGCCACATCGTCAGCCCAACATTGAAAACACTTTGTTTACCTATCTTTGGGTACTTACAGGTTAAAAGCGACCACACAATCGTGTTTGTTTACGTTTTCTTATGCACTCTTTGAGAGGAAACTATTGGATATTTAAATGTTCTGAAATATAATATGTCTTTTTAAGGTCATAAATTTTATGAGGCTATGTTGTGGATGACATACTATATTTCAGAACATTTAAATATCCAATAGTTTCCTCATAAAGGATGTATAAAATACGGATACAAACGCGATTGTTTGTTCTTAACAGTTGTTGTGAAAATTTTGTTTTGGATTCGTCGCGAACAAGACCAACATTGGGGCCAACCATTTTGGTATTATGTGGAGGTGCCTTGTTTGTATTTGATTACTGGGAGAACTTATATCAAGCCTGTCAGCGCAATGCTATTTGTTGACGTTTATTAAGAGCAATCACACATTCGTGTTTGTTTACGTTTTTTCTGCACACTTTATGAGGAAACTATTGGATATTTAAATGTTCTGAAATATAAGATGTCTTTTTTGCCATAAATTGTGCTACGTTGTTATTTTACGATCGAGTGATTTTTGTCAACAAAAAAATTGTCCAAAATTAACCGATCGTGAAATCACAACAAAGCCTCATGACTCATGAGTAATGACGTTAAAAAACATAATATATTTCAGAACATCCGTGGAAAATAGAAATTGTCAACGAAGAGCATTATGTTGACAAGCTTACCCACCGGACGACAATATCATTCGATGTATAAGACGAAAATCGAAGATGTTAGTTCAGTAGAGATTTTATATTCTTAAGTTGTCATATTTTAGTTTTACCAAAGATTTCCATGTTGTAAGACTTGCGAAGTGTCAAGGCTCCCGGCCATCTATAGTCCAAGCCAGGCTGGGAGCGTACCGATTACTCATAATTTCTTGCAAATCTAGGGCTGATCAAAACTTCTTCTTGATCAGGGAAATATCTGCTCAGGGTCGGATTGGCATTTTTAGCGTATGGTAGGGTACGGAACCCAAATCCGGATCGGCGTCAACTGAAATTCTTCAAGAAATTATGAATAATCGGTATGCTCCCAGCCTGACTTGGACTATACCCGCATCGCGTTCCCTATCCAACTCCGTGCGGCTAAACGGTTGGGAACCTTAAGAAATATGCATTTATTGAAGTAACTAAGCATTTATATAGTTCCACTAACACTGATATTTTTTTAGTCTAGTTGTTTACTTTTTATCGAAGGGAAAAAGATTTTCTATATTCTGGAAAATAATTCGTAAATAGATGGGAAGTAGAGTAGGTAGGTAAAAGGGTTCTTAATATTTTTATTGATCAAAATTTTAAAGCAGTGACTTGACAAACCTTAAAATTTCGATGGTGCTCTAATTGTTCGATTCGATATATCGTACATCTCGATATATATCGCAATAACATTGATGTATTAACGCCTGTATCAGTGAAATACATAAATATAACGCTTATAATAATAATATGTATTTATAAGTTACCAAAGAATACAGCTGGAGTAGATGTTTGTAGAGGACACTGCGGAATACCAGCTCTCCGGCGATCATGTTAGTAAACGACGGGACCTACAGTTTTAGGTGGGTTCCGAACCACCACAGCCTTGGTAAACATTTCACTTGACGGATAATGCCGATAGAAAAAACTTCGGTAGGATCGGGATCGAACCAATGTGACTGTCAGGATTTTTTTTTCTTCTTGGGAGAAATCGTTGGCATGGGAACCAGGCCTATCAGACCCTTATAGTCTTCACGCAAGTGACCTTGAACTTATATAATTTTTAGTATAGTTGGTAACTTCTTGTTTGAAGTTCTGGTCGTGTAATACTGAGCATTAGCAGCTTATCGCACAGTTTGGCTGCAGTTTCCGCAAAACGAGTTTTCTGGAATTTTCAGGCTTCACTTAAAATCAATAACCTTTCATTTTCCTACCTGGTATAAGAACCTGGTATCATTTCCAAGCTTAAAGTGCACTTTTACCGCCCTCATGACTCCTGGATGATACAGTCAGTGATATCCAGGGGTGGTTAGACTCAGGGGCGTCATTTGGCCCTCTTGGGGGGGGGGGGGGGCACTTGACACCCCCAAGAGGGCTGTTGCCCCCCCCCCCCCCCCAAGAAGGCTGTTGCCCCCCCCAAGAAAGAATTAAAAAATTACATTTTCAGTGAAAAACGTAAAAATAAAATAAAAATAATTAGGATGATTTACCTACCTACCCATGACCATGAGTTACATCCAGTAGAGACCATGGATGGTATTTTGAAGGGAAAACTCTGCCGACTATTGTGTACGGCGGTCGATTGCATGTTGAATGGCCGTTAGGTGTAGTCAAAAAATTACGTTAAACCGGGGACAATTCCTTGCGAACAGTGCTGGATTAACCATTACCTATGCTAAATAAGCTACAGTTTGGGGCCTATATACGCTCTGAAGGGGCCTACAAAAATTTCCAACGTAATAAATAATTAGTAAATTTAAAGTTCTTCCTGCAAAATATGGAGATTTTACAGAGATAAGTGAAATTTTCGGCTCGCTCGCTTCGCTCGCTCGCAAACTGTTTGTTTCCTTGTGTTTTCTCACGGTTGAACGTTAAACTCCAGTTAAAGTCAATTTTTACCGACTAATAATTGGAATTTAACTGGGGTTTAACGTTAACCGAGTATGGTGGGACGCACCCTATCCCTAAGTATATATAGTGACTACTTGCCCCCCCCCCCCCAAGAAAAACTGAAATGACGCCCCTGGTTAGACTAAACAAATGTGAATTGTTGCTAAACTCTTTTAGATCATTGTGATCCTTTCTTCTTAAGGTAGATGCGTTTTGGACGGCGTCCTGGCTCCCTGGCTGGGATGCGGGGTTTGGGATGTTAACTAAGAGTTGGCATTCCTTCAAAACTGTCCATCCCTCCCCACTAACGAGACGTCTAGGAATGCATCCTCGCCAGGACGCCGTCCAAAACGTATGTGGCCACCTTTAGTTGTCAAACTAATAAATAACTAATGATCGAATATGTATATGAGTCACTAAAGTACTAGACAATTATTTTTCCTTGTTAACCTTAGCCTTAACCTTTAGAATGATATTTTGTTGTGGGGGTATAAGGAAGTACACGACGAGGAAGGCCGGAAAAAATCTGAAGATGAGTCAGTGGTATGATCCATTGGGTCAGTCCATTTGGAACGGAAATAATGTCAGAGAGACTGGGAAAATGAATAGGGAAACTTTTCCATGTGGAGGGAGATCTGGATAGAGATAAATAAAATTTATATGTTCTGAAATATAATAAGAATATCTTTTTAACGTCCTAAATTAACTGGCTTTGTGAGATTTTACGATCGGTTAATTTTGGACGAATTTCTTATTGACAAAAATCACCTGTTCTTTTCGGCTGTTAAAAATACATAGATATTATATTTCAGAACATTTAAATACCCAATAGTTTCCTCATAGTTTCCATCTTAAGTTTACTCGACCAATTGTGTGGGCGACGAAATACTTACCCACTTGCGAACCTGAATAGGCACTCCAATTATCCCGTGGGAGCAACTGAACCCTAGAACCTGGTGACGTATGCAGCGACCTTTAGCCGGACCTGGATACCTCTTTCCATGTTTTTAGCGTATCTTCTTCTTTTTTTTGCATTTGTTGACGCACTGCACGAGATTTCCTCGTCTCGCCTGCGTCACGTGATTGCAATACTAGATTAAGGTATCTACATACCTGTATACTCGTCTGCCCATACATTACGACCTCTCACGCGTCATGGTCAAGGTATACAGACTAGAGAGGTTACCTCACTCGGGTGTCTAGCTCATACGTAGGTCAATATTCTGAGTAAACGTGGAAATATGCCGTTGTGATTTTACGATCGAGAATTTTTGGCTAATTTTGTATTGTGACAAAAATCACTATCTAACCGATAAAGTCGCCGATAACTTTATCTTGTCGTTAAAAATCCACTAGCTTGGTATACCTAATACCCGAGTTCTTAGAGTACCTCGACCCACCAACAAGATCAATTTTCTTGGAGAGGTCACGACTTTAACCGGATCCTGGAATCAAAGGAATCCAATACGTGCGGTACCTGAACCTGAAGTTGTTCTTATTTCCAGAAGATGTGCCTCATGAGTATACAATTTACTTTAGGATGCTCCCGGATTCTGTGGAGTTATCACTCGATGTTATTGTCAGGTCTGATTCGTTCAGTAGCTATACCCACCTGGGAGGGAGCACCGGGGTTAAATGTTCAAGCTACGGTAGGCCGAGATTTTTTTCACCTTAAACTATAGGTCCCAGAAGGGATTGACTTCTTTGGGAGTGATCACCATTTCGTATTCGATGGCTGGCGATAGCTGAAAGAACTCCTATAGGCTAGAAGGCTGGTACAAAGAAACAGGTACGATACACCCTGTCTTCCCTGTTCCTGGTTTCTTTGGTTGAATGAACCACTTACGTCGCAAGGGTAGGAATTTTTGCGAGAAATCTTGCTTTAGTTCTGAACGGAAAATAATATCTCATTTAGTACAATAATACTTTACCGCCTTCACTGAAGATCCAACTCAAAATTATCGCCTACCGCACTTCTCTAACCTCAGGTAGTAAGATCGGTTACCCAGTCAAGACGTTCATCTATTTACCAATGTATTTATGTTGTCTAGTAATCTAGAGAAGACATGCGGAGATCTAGCGGTAGGACGGAGCTCTACACTGAGAGAAAAATCAGGGTAAAATCAGTCCCCTAAATAGCGTTTTTCAGCTAGGGAACTTTTCTTGGGGAGTTTCCGTGAGTAAAATATGGTCTGTGCCTTTGTTTCGTTAGGGCTCATCCCTGGGCCAAAATAGGCGACCGCTACTTAGGGAAAATTTCGGCCTGAATGTAGGGATACGGCCAAAGTTTTGAGGACTTTTGGCACTATCCCTAAATCAAGTCATCTTTATTCCCCTATTTTCAGATAGGGAAAGGGGAACGAAAAGGGAAATTCCCTATCTTTCAAATGGGCAATTTCCCTCTGTGCTGTTTTCGCTCCCTATTTCGATGCAGTTTTCCCCTAAATTCAAAATAGGGAATTTCGGAAAGATTCTGTTTTCCCCTAGTTTGAGTCATTTCTCCCTATGTTTCACTTTTCGAGTTCCCTAAATAGAGCTTTCCCTACATTTGAACATACTGAAATCCCCTATCCCTATACTCGAAATAGGGCCTATACCAAAATTCGTGCCTAGAACATTCTCTCCCTATATTCGAATTAGGCCCAATACCAAAATTCGTTCCTTGGAAATTTGGGCCACTATATTGGGTTTAGGTACTTTCCCCATATAGTTCTGCATTCCATTTTCTATTGGCATTTCTCCTATATGTTTTGATTAGGGGGGAGGGCCCTTAGGTGAAAAGTATGCGTGAACCTATAGGTAACAGCCCTATTTAGAGGTTTGATTTTGGTTTAGCACCTACCAAATAGGGACCGTCTTTAGAGAATCTGACTATTTTGTGCAGCTATAGATAGGTTTTCGCCCAAAGAAACCTCGGAAGATAGGGAAACGGCCTATATTCGAGAAATGGCGCGTAAAATTTCAAATTCAAAAATGAAGTTATTCAGGCAATTCTTTCTTTCTAATTTTCCGCTTGTAGGCAATATTTTGAGCTGAAAATTAACCAGGAGGCATAAAAAATAAAATTAAACGACTGGTAAAAGTTTCAATGAACAGTGACCAATATCTACAAAGTTAGAAATGTTTTAATTTCTTGTTTCACGAACTAAGAAAGGCCTCGTATGAGGTGTGTAGCGGGCCATAGGGCCCATACGTAAGACTCAAAAATTGTTTCGAGAATGTGATTTTGTAGATTTTTTGTTGTATCCCATGCACCATACAATAAATATTGTATCTATTTCATGTTTATTTTGACTTTTTCTTGTAAGAAGTTACGTAGGTCAACTCAGAACAGATGTAATTTGGGAGTTAATCATATTGAATTGGGTTTATAATCACTTCTATGGCATGTATGGTGTCATTATGATCCGTACGTAGGGTCGTGATTCTGACGAAATCTCTCCTCGTTGTTTAGAGTCAGGAGAAGTGAAATCCACCAAACTTTGGTCTTTTCTTAAGGGCTGTAAACATGAAAATGAGTTTATTTCGAGTGTTTACACGTGTTTTGAGTCATTTGTGAGCCTTATCTTCAGTTACGTGGACTTGGGAAAATTTGAAATTAGCCCCTGAAGTCTGACTCCTGTGCGCTTACTCTTTAGCAGACACCAGTTACCAGAAAATTGAGTAAAAAGTGGTTTTAACGGAATAAAATAGAATATTTATTGGTATGGCGTAATTGTGACGCGTCTCAAACGAAGAATTGTAGGGAAAATGCCACAATGAAAAGAGGGATGATCTCTAATGTGAAGCGAGTCCTTGGAAGGCAAAAAGGGATACTCCCTATCGTCAGATGAGTTTTGGCAATGTCCCTATTTTTCTGTAAAATCCTGCAAATATCTGCAAAAAACGGTTCTCCGATAGAGAATATCCCAATTTTGAAATAATATAGGGATAGTGCCTATGTCAATTGTGGCACCCTCCCTAAATGGCCACCGAAAATACGGATTGCCGCCAAATTTCACCCCCACCACTATGGGCAACTTAGGGAGTTTCTCTAGTTCGGAGCGTCACTCAGTGGCCATTTTCAGTTGATCACCGGGTGTGTCAGGACAGAACGGTTATTTTGTGAATATTTGTGCATTTTCTTGTGTTTTTTATGAGATGCCTCCCCGTATGTTTCCTCAGCGAACCTGTACACTTCTCCGTTATTTTAGAATTGTAAAAAGAACTAAAATTTTGAAACAACGGTGCAACAACAAAGTGCAAAGTTCAACCAGAAAAATGGATCTTGATGCGTTTCTCAATGGCAACAACCTGGGGTTCCTGTATGAACAATTATCTAGTAAGTAACCTTCTTTTAGTAATACTTATCGAATAGTTTGCATGGAAATATGTTTTAATAGTCATTGCGTTGCGTTTTTTTGTTGCTTTTTCCGCATTCCTCGACACACCATCACACATCATTATGTTAAATTGGAATAAATATAAATCTTATCTTATCTTATCTCTTATCTTAATGCTTCCATAATGAGATTCAAGCAACTGAAACCAAGTTAGTGTTAGGTAGGTACCAGTTAAATGAGAAAGAGAAAGAATGAGCACTTGTTCTATTGCGTAACTCGTCATTTCTAATCAGATTTGTTTTGGTTTAGATGCTGATATCACTCTGGAGACGTTGCTACAGTGTAATGAGCAAGAGCTGATGACATTGGTGCCAAAAATGGGGCCGAAGATCCTGTTGCGTTGTGCACTGGACAAGCTGCGTGCTGACCTAGATGCGGTATGAATGTTTCTTTATTTATTTTGTGTCAGTGGTTGTGAATTTCCATTTTAGCCACAGCACGTGCCGTACAGGTCTTCAACAGGTATTTGGGATTGTGGCGCTGCAGATTTCCCTTCCATAGTCAAAATAGGGAAAGGCGACTTTGGGTTTGTAATGTAGTTTTGATGCCTTTTAGGGTGTACTCATTGGAATAAATGCATTGTAGGTACCTACAGCACGAGCCCTACCTCGGTCTGGTGGTGGGGACCCTGCCACTGTTGCGACCCTACAGACCCCCCTGACACCCGGACACCTGTCATCTCCTCGATGAAGCAGTTCAATAGGGTGTAATGAGTTTGGGCTTTTACAGGCTGCCAGGACCCAACTCGAGTGGACAGCGAGCATATTCGAACAACAGCCTTGTGGGAGCTCATTCCAACAGCAGCCTAGTGGGAGCTCATTCCAACAGCAGCCTAGTGGGAGCTCATTCCAACAGCAGCCTAGTGGGAGCTCATTCCAACAGCAGCCTAGTGGGAGCTCATTCCAACAGCAGCCTAGTGGGAGCTCATTCCAACAGCAGCCTAGTGGGAGCTCATTCCAACAGCAGCCTAGTGGGAGCCCATTCAAAACGCAGCCACTCAGTATTCCACAAGAGTTTCAGCGGAGGAGCAGCAGTTCCTCAAAAAGGAGTGACACCACCGATGAAGAGGTAAGCATTGTTTTCTTAAGGCTGAATGCACAGTCAAATTTTTTATTGTATTTTGTTTCCCATTTTGAGAGGAAACCGTTGGACATTTTTTTGTTCTGAAATATAATATGTCTTTTTAACGTCATTTCCCAGCGGAATAAGTTGTGATTTTACGATCGAGTAATTTTTTTTCACGATATATAAATAACCACCAGTTTAAGAAAAAAAACAAGGGGTACGACAGTAGTCGCACCACTGTCCCATTTGGGTCACCAGCCCGATTTTTTGGTTTGGCTGCCCATGTGTCCAATTAAAAAAAAGCAGTTTTTCTTTTTTGTACAGTGGTCGAGGACCCAGAGGACGTGACGGCACTTCTGGGGGTAACTCCTAAAGCAGATGACCCCTGTCTCCTGTCGTCAGGACAGCCGAAGTGTCAGATCACTTTCTTCGCGGCGTCGCGTCCGTCTCTAATACAGCTAACGTCATCACAGAGGAAGAGCGACTTCTGCAACATAGTGTGTTTGGAATGCTCTGAGGTTTGGAAGTAATTCATGGCACAGGACGCACCGAGGGGTTAACCTAAGTCTATTGGAAGCTCAAGTGGCACCCATAAAATCGGTTGAGTGTACATGTCTGTACCTTGCCTCCCGTCTCGTTTTACCGCATTTTTGTCGAATATTTTCGTGGTCTTGGAACCTTTTTGTTCAACTGAACCATAGAAACCAGCTCTTTCATTGAAGTAAAAAACATATTACATCCTTATTGTTTTGGTTCAGGACAACAAAAATATATGCGACCTCTCCCCACGTCCTTATAAGGTACTTAACTGTATTATGTATTAGATATTATGTATACCTACATACATTTTTAACCGTTTTCTGTACATTGACTTCAAAAAATCCATGGTAATATAAAACCATTATCTGTGTACCAAATTAATTGCATTCTTATTTCAGATAATCACGCGGCAGCATGCAGTCAGTACTGGTTGGTGAGCGTTCCTTATAATATGCCTAATAAAGGATTTTTATGACTCTTACTGCAGGGGAGTTACCTTACCAATACTGACCTGCTGCTGCTGCTGCTGCTACCCTTTCACGGTTTCATTCCCGTGAGGGTACCTGTGCCGGCCGTGGTGATCCTCCTCCCCCCAATACGGGGGTGGGGTTCTACCTGGGACTATAGGTACTACCCCCATTTTGGCCCGAAAGGGGTGGGGGTAGTACCTATGTAGGCCCAGGGAGAACCCCTACTGTGGGGGGGGTTCTACCTAAGCTGACGGAGGGGCTACCCCTATTTTACCCCAGGAGGGGTGGGGTACTCCCTACGTAAGCCTAGGTAGAACCCCTAACCTGTGGAATACCACGGAGGGAGAACCCCTCAGCCGCTATAGGTACCTTCCCTATATAGGCTAGGCAGGATAGGGGTCTACCTAAGTTGAGGTAGGGATTCCTCCTAATCTACAGTAGGGATTTTACCTATGTTTCGCTGCGGAGAAATAAGCAACTAGGCATGGGCCCTATATTGACCTAGGGGTTTAGGGATAATACCTATCCGGGCAGAGGGGCCACCCCTATAGACCTCCACGTGATATAGGTAGAATCACTATTTTGCGGCTCTTCAGATTGTTGCCAGTATTGGCACCAGCCCTATGTTGGCACTCCCTATTTTCATCTCCCTAGTTTAATATAGGGAGTATAGAGCGCCCACAGTTAATTTAGCGATTTTGCCACAGTAGCCACAATAGGAAACACCACTATTTCCACTGTGGCAATTTTCCACTCTTGAACGATGGCAATTTCCCACAGTCGGTTTTCAGATCTCCACACATTTGGCTGTGTCACAGCGCCTATATAACTAGGTGCGCTCTATACTCCCTATACAAACTAGGGAAAAACACCTCATTTTTCTCTCAGTGTAGAACATCAAGTGCCTTTACATCCACCATTTTGAATAATGTCTATTATACAAAGCGTTAAGCTCCGTCTACCGGTTACACGTTGGAAGATTTACATCGAAAAATACATTATGCTCGATTAGTGAGGCGAGAATTAGGAAAACTGCGTACATCAATAAACAGATCTGACCAACTTTGCGGTCAAGTTTAAAGTGGTTGTGGTAGAACGTGGCGTATAGAAGTAAAAGTGACGATAGGAGAGAGATTGCCGAGTATTCCAGACCCCGGGAGTTGATACCTACGAAGTGCGTTCCTGGGTTGATCGGGAGAAGTAGTGATTTGATGAGCCAGGGGAGACCCAGGCACAGCAAGATGTCGAAAGTGTTGGCCCGATGCTATTGCTGATCCCCATCGACCCGTGACCTGGATAAGTAAAATAAATAAATATTATGACCTCTATATACGAGGTATGCATCAGTAAGTACTAGGTAAGTGAGGAAGTTTTAGCTATTAGGTAGGTGCAACAAGACTGTAGGTAGTTAGAGTTAGAGTTCGGCAATTCTATCTTAACCTGCAGAATAGAGAAAATAAATTTCAAACTGGAACTGAAACTCTGCGGTACCTAACCAAACATCTTTGTTTAAATAAATAAATGTATAAAGTTACTTGAAAAATAAAAATTTCAAAGTTTTAAAACTAGTAAACTCTTCATATCCTGTTTTCGCGCCAAAATAACGTCTGATCGATTGCCACGTCAATTGGGCGGAAACGCCGGAAACCGGGATTCTTCATTGTTTTGGAAGTCAACATGGCGGCGCCAAGCTCCTAGTTCCACAAATAAATCTTATTCATGAGATAAATTAACTATTTTTGTGACTGGTTAATATATAAATAATTGAAGTGAAAAGTGAGCTGTTTTGGAATATTTTAGAACTTGTAAAATTCGTTTTCTAGTGTGAAATAATAAGGTTTCTCTACCCTGCTTGGCGGCTATAACGCTTGAGACGGCCTCTGGAACACTTGTGCCCGCAGCGAGGGAAGTTATCCCCATCACTGAGTGAGGTATGCGTGGCGTGTCTCCTGGAAATACCAAAAATCGATAGAATCCTACCTCCTGGGGCTGGGCGCCTTATCGATCACTTCACATAGGCCGTTTATGCACGCAGGGGATTCCCCGCTACCGTGAGTACTGTGAGAAGTTCAGTCACTATTTTCATCCAATGAAACTGCCCTTTGTTTTTTTTGCGAATAGTTAATTTAATTGCTTTATTATTTTTATTTATTTATATATTTATTATTATTATTAATTGCAGTCAGGAATTTAAAAATCAAAATTCAGCTCGGAGAGTCAGGAATTTAAAAATCAAAATACTTAATTCAGCTCTTAACGGAATCATAACGTCTGAACAGTTTGTCACATTTTTTACCGTATAATTGCCTGGTGTCCACTCGGTATCCTGCAGAAATGCCTTATAAATCCAATAATAGTACATAAAGATTTTACAATGCAATTAAATTAACTATTCGCAGAAAAAACAAAGAATAGTTTCATTGGATGAAAATAGTGACTGAACTTCTCACAGTACTTACGGAAGCGGGGAATCCCCTGCGTGCATAAACGGCCTATGTGAAGTGAGCGATAAGACGCCCAGTCCCAGTCCCAGGAGGTAGGAGTTGCAGAGCACGGCAAATGGCGCAATTGTAATAATTATTACCAGTCTACTCGTATTGAATTGAGAGACGACAAATGGGAAGTGTCTATGGCCAGTATTCCACGGTCAAAGATTCCATCAATGTTTTCAGTCCCAATATTTGATGACGCCATCTTGGATTTTTTACTTCAAAGAAATCTTTGATGCTACATTTCGCAGTCAAAGAAAAATGGCATGATTTAGGTTTGTGTACGCCATTTTAATCCAGGCTTTGTGTAATCTAATCAGTCGTCATGAGCAACAATTTGGTTTTGTGCGAAGCAGAATTGTCTGCAATTTTTCTTCCACTGATACTGAAACGTAAACAGTCCCGACAGAGACAGACCAGGGATACCTAGAATAAAGGGTCCGACAACAGTCGCACTAAACTTTCTCGCCCCATGTGATTTTTTTTTTTTTTTTTTTTATTTCTTTGAGATTTTTTTGCGGGCGTAATTTTTAAGCAATCCAAAATCGGTTGAAAATGACCCAAGAGCATCTATCTGGTATCACTCCCACCAAGTTTCATGGCTGTCATTCTATTACTGTAGTCCCAAATGCGTTCCGACCATTCAAAAACGTGGTTTCTCATTCTCAACTCTTTTTCGACACTTTTTTGACAAAAACGGCCGTAATTTTGAAGATAACAACATTCTGTTCGACAGATGTTTAAGTTACATGGTTCTACATAAATTTACCAAATTTCATGACAATCGGTCAATAAATGTGAATGGCGCCGAAACGATCGAACTTTGGTCCAGAACGGCCGTAATTTTCAACCAATTCAATTTTAGTTGCAAATGACCTCGAAGCATCTATTTGTCAACACACTTACCAATTTTCAGTGTTATAGATTGAAAAGTGTACCGTCGGCGCTTGTCCGACTAACCAAAAACACGATTTTTGAATTATTTTGGCGGTTTTTTGACAATAGCGGCCGCAATTTTTGACCAATCAAAAAATCCTTGAAAACGTGTCTCGGCAGTAATTTTAGACAGGTCCATACCAAATTTCATCAAAATCGGATGAACGGTATAGGCGCTAGAGCACTGCACGGACTGACGGACTGACGGACGGACGGATGTAGGGCCGCCTCACTGTTTCTGCCCACACCTCTACCCGCCCCCTCACTGTGTCTGCCCAGTGTATAACTTACGGAATGGCGTACATGCCCACCTCACTGTTCGTGCCCACAGTCTTTGTCAGATCAATGTAGTTTAAATCGCGCGGGCAGGTTGGGAATAATGTCGCGAACAAGATTTGTCTCATGCCACGTTCCAGGATCGCCAACATAAACATGGACAACAAAAACGCGATAAAAATTAAAATTGTCTAAGTTACTTCAAAAAGTATCTTTTTCCGCGTTTGGGCCGAAATTACCTTTAAAGGGTCAATGTTAAACCAGTTGACGGTACTCATTTATGAGTGAACCATCAGTTTATGACCCCCAGTCGCCCACTGGGTATTTTTAACCGAACATCCATGCCCTGCTCCCAGCACAGAAAATTCAACATCAAAATGTCAATAGACATTGAGTAGGTATGTCGATGTTGGTACCTCTACATTTCACTGCTGTCACTGCGCGGATATTTCTATCTTTGCCATAATTACTTAGCTATCAACAGCAGGAAAGGCTTCACATGCCTGTGCACAGAGAGCAGTGCCTATGCGAAAGAAATAGTTAGAGCACATTTTTTACAAAACGAAGCGAGAAATCACCCAAAGACACTTCTGCCTGGCAAGGTTTTAGCAGTGATATAGAACCCATGGATAGGACGCTCAGGGGTAGCGTCTCCACTTAGCGCATACTTGCACTCAGGAAGGTATGAAGTGTGCCGGTAGCAAGGCCGTACCCAGGGGAGGTTAGGGGGATGTGAACCCCCCCCCCCCCCCCCCCCCGAAACTACAAGGCTTTACCTACACTAGAGAGAATTAAGTTTTGAATGAGAAAATATAGTTTCGTGCTACCTAGGTAGCCTCATGAGTAATGACGTTAAAAAGACATATTATATTTCAGAATATTTAAATATCCAATAGGTATCTAGTTTTCTCCCAAAGTTTGAAGTTCTAGCGTAAAAAAATAAAGAATGTATAGGTATTCAGTCTTAACGAAGATAAACAGCTTAATATTACCACAAAGCTTCAGTTTTTAGGCCTTCAGTTATTTTCTGACCTCAGAAAAAATAAGAGTATAAGGGTGCGTCCCATCATGCCCAGTTAAAATTAAACTAGAGATTTTGTCCTATGTTTACCATGTTAAATTTAACTTAAAAGTTAAATTTAACATGGTAAATCTCCAGTTTATTTTTAACTGGGCATGGTGGGACGCACCCTAAATAAAATAAATACATTCCCGCAAAAAAATTAAACCGATAAATTGTCATTTTTATTGAGTATAGGTAGGTAGATCCATAGGTTCCATATCACTGGGTTTTTTATAATATCACGATTTGTTATGTTTACCTTACGAGTAATTAGGTTATCCACAGCTTTTTTATACAATCAGGATTTTTTATGTTAACCTTACGAGTAATTAGGTTATCCAACGCGAGCACGCTACTTGGGGAAAATGTCGCCAGTTTACAGATTCATTTGCGCGCCCATGTTCAAATTAAGATATTTTTCTAGAAAATTATTTTATAAATTTGATTTTTTTGTAACTGATTAAGTTTATAAGCTTCATCTGAGCTTAATATTTAAAGTAAAAGAGAAGAAGATGAGATTCAATATTTTTAACAACTTTCCGAAGGAGAAGTATAGGAAACTTATACGACTCCAACACCAGACCTCGAGATGAGAATGGCAGAGTAACAAAAAACTGAATTCCATCGTGTTAACCACATCGGATTATTTTAGGAGATGTATTATGAATAATTAAGCAGCTACTAAAAAAATCACGTAAAAAAATGAAGGTTTATACGAGAAATTAATAAAAAACTTAACCCAGCAGCGCCCGAGTTTTTTGTTTTTTGAAATTTTAATGTTGAGTCTTAAAACTAGGTGCGCTGATCCTTTAAAATCGTTAAAAAAATGTCTAAAAAAATATAGTATGCGCACATTTCTTGCTAAGTAAGTTTACGTAATGCACCATATATGGTGCGCTAGGCTCTTTCACTACCTATTTTTGGAAAAACATGTATGACTCCTTGAAATTAACTTTATTATGAAAAAACAGCTTACAATTTATGGAAAGTTTCAAAATCTTCAATGCATAGTCCTACATTGCACTTCTTGCAGTATGTTCGGGCAGAGGTCGAACAGCCCTCAGCCGCGCATCGCCTTCTTTTTTTACCCTCGACGTATGCAACCAGGTGGTCGAGCCTGTCGTACCTTCTCAAGTCGCTGACGGGTGCGCCTGTTGTGCTTCCGCTAGTTCTCGGTCGGCCCCCTCCACTGGGAGGCGTTCCATACTTCACCAAATACGACTGCGCGATTTCCCGACGAAACTGGAGCTGAGTCACATTGTGTCCACTTTTCTTATGAATCAGCCAAGCATTCTGCACACATGCATCCACCAGCCAGGTGAACAAGCACCACCACCATTTCTTGCCCCTTACCCCAATGCGATGCCTTGCAAGATTTTGGTCCATGAGGTCGGTTCCGCCCATTCCGCGGTTGTATTTTTTTATTGCATCGGGCATTTCAACTTTCACTTTTTTTTTCTCTGTCCTTGAGAACCGGCCTTCAGAGTGTTTGGGTACCACGCCGTACGCCGTTGAAGCCACGGTGACGACCCCATTGTCTTTCCAGCGCATGTAGATGATGCCATTGGTCTTATCAATTTTATGGACCAAAGTTCCCCTTTCCCGTTTCATCATTGTTTTCTTGCCTTCCAACCCCAAACTCTTTGGGACCCTGTTCTCTCGCATTGTACCAGTTGCATCATAACCTCGGTGCTTCAATGTGACCAAAAGATTTGGGGAAGTGAACAAGTTGTCGGTAAAGAAATTATACCTAAGAGATTGTTCGGGCAACTCGTCAACCATAAGGAGAAGAGGTGCCGCAGCCTTGCCAACCAGATTCTCATAGTAGGTGCTTTCTTTCGGATTTTTCCCTTGGTATAGGTCAAAATTTATTAGGTATCCTGACGATGTGTTTAGGCACCACATCTTGTATCCAAACCGTACAGGCTTGCCACGTATAAACTGTTTGCAGCCATGTCGACCAAAGTACTTTACCATGGACTCATCGTAGTCCATGTCCTGTTCAGGTGTTACTTGGGAAAGAAAATTTTTCTTTATTTTCTCCATGAGAGGCCGTATTTTGTAAGCCTTGTCCGTGAAATCTATTTGCAGGTTGTCAGCACAGTGTAAAAATTGCATTATTTGACAGAATCGATTGCGCCTCATAGCATTATACACCATTGCGTTCCTCATATCGGACTCTGAGTCCCAATAACCTCGTAGGTTTGGCTTCATGTCGTACCCTGACACTAACAGAATGGCTAAGAAGCAACGAAGTTCATCTTTACTGATCTTTGGGTCTGGGAGGTTCTTGAAGGTTGCATATTTTTGTGTTTCGTCATACAACAATTGTATACAACCATCATCAAAGAAAAGCTCGAACATTTCGACTGGATTTTTCTTTCCGAAACGAGAATAATCTGGTTCTGAAAAGTCATCTTTTTTTTCAAAGTCGCCTGCAATCCATCTGATTTTTTGTTTAGCCTGTACCCCCACATGCTGATCTGGAGCTGCTGGTGGAACAGGCGAAGCCGGTGGAGATGAAACTGCAACTGGTGCTTCACATTGCATTTGGATCAGTTCATCGTCCTCTTCTGCGGTCCCACCAATACGCTCGTTATTTGACTTTCTTACCTCCGTTTGTACCAAGAGCTGTCGACCAGTGAGGTGGTTGATATCTCCAGGACCGAATTCCTCATCTTCATCTGAGTCCTCGTCGGTTAGAGTGTTAGCTTCAGGAGGTTCCATGAATACATCAACCGGTTCAAGGTCATCGTCATCAGCCATATCCATAAGTTCCTGGACAGTGATGCCACATCGTCTAAAAAGCGTAAAAATAAATTAAAAGTCAACAAATGATTATTTAACGATGCTTCTCTATGGTATCCAAAAATAGGTAGTGAACGGGCCTAGAGCACCATATATGGTGCAGCCAAAAGAAAACCAATTTTCCGATCGATGAAAAAAGAAGATTACCCTAAATACTTTTCAGCGTAATTAAAAACTTATCCAGAACACTAAAACAACAATTAAAAAAAAATAAACCACATTTTAGGACTAGAAAGAACTTACCCAAGACGGCGATGCGCCATTTTCACAAAATCGAAGGAAAGGCACTAGTGAATTGGACAACAGCTCGGTACCGAATGAGGAACCCAAACAGAATTATGCGAGTTCTTGAAGTGCAACATGTCTAGACATGAACAATCCTGTCATGACCCGCTCACGAGCACACAGTGTCAAGCAAGCCGATTCTAACAAAGGCCTGCTGCTGTTACATATATGGTGCACTAAGCGCTGATGGGTTAACAGATTTCCTACACGCATATTTCGCTGTTTTCAACCACTATGTTAAGCTGGTCCTTCTGTTTCTGCCCTGGGCAGAAAACTATTTTAACACGGAGAGTGGGCAGAAACACGCGCGGAGCTGTCGCGACTGACGGACGGACTGACGGACGGACAGACTTTTTCCAGAAACCACTTTTTTGGACTCAGGGGACCCCCAGGATCATGGGAAACCCAAAATCTCAATTTCGAAATTTTGCACGAAAACAATACTTTCTCGCCATATATGGCTAGCGAGAAAGTAAAAACGGAGAATAAGAGGTCCTCATGCTATGCTACTCTATGCTATATTTTCTTTCTAGTTTTGTAATCTAAGTGTTTTGTATTCCATAAAAGTTCCTATAATTCGTAATTCTCAATGCATAATTTCACCAACTCTATCGTCCACTTGGCCGCCATTTTCAACTTTGATCAAAGGTAAACAACAGAGCTTACATTTGATGAAATATTTGATGACCAATTACACGATCAAATATTTTATGAAGTAATTTATTTCTTTAAAACTTTGATGGAATCTTTGACAGTGGAATACTGGTGTGAAGAAGAAAGTTTAAGTTTCGCGCGCTAATTTTATGTTTCAACAGTTATTAGCCATGCTTTTGTTTTCCATGTTGGTAAGAATGATTCGAACAATGAAGAAACCAAGAATTATTTTATGAGAAGGTTTTGTTATGATGTAGGGGTATGAAAAGAATAAATAACCAAAAGTACTCCTTCCGTGATGGTTTTTTATACCTATTGAATGAATAGCCAATCTCTACTCAACAACTGGCATATGGCCCCAGTAGCAGTGTTCGTGTGTGATAATCCAGGCGTTTATGTGTTACAGATCGACTGCGACGTGAAGCAGTGTCTACTAGACTATCCGACTGAGCCTCCGCTTCGCTCCGGCCGTCGATCCTTGTTAAAAATCCAATTACTGAGCCTCCGCTCGCTTCGCTCGCTCCGGCCGTCGCTCCTGGAAAAGTTATAAATCCAACTAAAAATCCCAAAAAAGTCAAGAATTCAAAAAAAGTTGTCAAAAATCCAATTACTGATCCTCCGCTCGCTTCGCTCGCTCCGGCCGTCGACCTTGAGAAATGTCAGAAAACAATCGTGAAGGAAGACTAGAAAGACTAGAAAAACTAGAAAGACTAGAAAAACTAGCAAGACTAGAAAGACTAGAAAGACTAGAAATAGTAAGGGAGTTAATTAATTCTTTTGGACCACCTTATTCACAAGCATGGTCAGAAGGATATGTTTTACTTCGTAATGCTATTGAGAAGAAACATACAGCGGTTACTAAACTTCTTTTAACAAACGGTTCTATAGTTAACAGCAGAAACAAAAAACCTTCTAATACTCAACTTCATTTTGCTGCTATAATTGGTGACATAGAAATTGTGAAGATGCTTCTAGACAGAGGTGCTAACATTAATGCTAAAAATCAGTATGGCAGTACTCCGCTTCACACTGCGATTGAAAATAAGAATATGGAAATTACTGAACTACTTTTAAATCGTGGAGCTTACATTAACGTCAGAAGCAATTATGGTATAACTCCTCTTCATATTGCAGCTGAGAGAGATTATTTACAGATTGTTAAGCAACTTTTAAAATATGGAGCTTATATTAATTGTGTGTGTTTTTCAACATGGAAAAAAGGTTATGCACCACTGCACTTTGCTGTTGAAAATGGTAGTAAAGAAGTTATCACGTTGCTTTTAAGTAGAGGTGCTAATGTTGATGTTAAAGGGGAAGATAGTATAACCCCTCTTCATATTGCTGCTAAGAAAGGATATATGCATATTGCCGAAGATCTTCTAAACCATGGTGCTTGTACTCATTCTTGCACATTGAAGGAAGGATATACGCCACTACATTTTGCTTCTGAACTACACAATGAAGAAGCTGTGAAATTATTCTTGAATAAAGGTGCTGATATTAATGCTAGGACAAATAGTAATTTAACGCCACTTCATATTGCTACCAAAACAGGACGTAAAACAGTTGTAAAGCTGCTCTTACAAAATTGAGCTAAAGTTGATTATCAGGACAAAGATGGCAAAACCACACTACACCTCGCTGTTGAAAAAGGATATTTAATGATTGTTGAGGATATTTTAAAGTATTGTCCTGATATTAATAATCAAAGTAACAGAAGCTCTCTTAAAATCGCAGTGCACGGATATGGAGAAGAGTATAAAAAGATTGTTGAGGCTCTTCTAGAATATGGCGTTATTGTTGACCCAGAAGAAGCAAATAATCCTATGTTAATACATGCTGCTGTTGAAAAAGGATATTTGAAAATTATTGAAGACCTATTGAAGTATGGTTCTGACGTTAATGCGTTATACAATAATACAACATTTAAAGAAGGTTTTACACCTTTACATAGTGCAGCCAAATACAAACAGGAAGAAGTAGCTAAATTGTTGATAAGCTATGAAGCTGATATAAATGCTCAAGATAAAACCGGAAAAACTCCAATATTTTATGCTATTGAGAATGCCGATTTAAAAATTACCAAGCTCCTTTTAACTAATAGAGCTAATATAAAAGATAGTCCTGATCTATTGAATATTGCTGTTAAGAAGGAATGCATAGAAATCGTTGAAGCTCTTTTGCAACACGATACTGATATTAACGCTAGTGATATATATGGAAGAACAGCATTGCATTTTACTGCTTTAAGTGAGTTTGAAGGTTTTATTGGATTTCTTACAGAAGATACAGATACAGAAGATCCTGATATTAATATTAAGGGGGAAATTGCTGAACTACTTCTAAGTAAGGGAGCTAATATAAATGCTCGAACCAAAAATGGTATTACGACGCTTCATGCTGCTGCTCAGAAAGGATATACGAAAGTTGTTGAAGCTCTTTTAGAATATAATGCAGATGTTAATTCTACAGTTAAAAGTGATATAACACCTCTCCATCTTTCTGCTCAACAAGGAAATGAAGTAATTAGCAAAATGCTCTTGAACAAAGGAGCTAACGCAAACGCTAAGCAAAAAGATGGAATAACTTCACTTCATATTGCAGCTCAAAAAGGCCATAAAGAGGTTGTAAAAGTATTGCTAGAATGCGGTGCTAAAGTTGGTTCTAAAACTCAAAGTGACATAACACCACTGCACCTGGCTGCTCAAAAAGGTTACCAGGAAATTATTGATACTATCTTGAAATTTGGTGCTGATATTAACTCTAGAGATGAGTATGGCAGAACAGCACTTCACATTGCTTCTAAAGAAGGACATGAAGAAGTTGTTACAACTCTTTTGGAATATGGCTCTGATATTAATATTACGTGTATAAACAATCATACACCACTTGATTATGCTATGGCTGGTATAAGGTCATTGTTTCAATTCAACAACTATGACTCTGATGATGGTGGTTATTACGATCCTGATCGTGATGACTGTTCGTGGGAAGTAATTGCTGATGCTCTTAAATGCCACATAGTTAAAATGAAAATCGCCGATTTATATGTAAGTGAAAAAAATTTACTATCAGTGAGGATCAGTGGTGAAATAAGTGACTTCCAGGATGAATGTGAGGAAGAAATAGCATGGATGAAGAGTGAGAAGATTAATAAACCTAACATTTCATTTTATGATATCTTGGCAAAAGGTACAAGCTCATTAGCAATATATATGAGGAATGAGAATATAGTGCAGGTCTTAAAATCAGACGACTATAAATTAAAATTTCCAATATACGCTAGTATGATCGAATGTCATTTCAGAAAGGGTATGGAAAGAAATGAGTTACTTGAACAAGGCAATACAATTTTCCATTTTCTCTTTAACAATTTTCCTGAGTTACCGTATGACTGTACTGAAAAAATATTTAGTTACCTAAGTAACGAAGACTTAAGAATTTTGATAGATGCTTGAAAACCTCTTAGCATCAGTAATCCTAATACTAATAGTGCAACCTCGATATAACAAATCGGAGGGGAACAAGAAAATATTCGTAATATCAAGTAATTCGTTGAACTGAGGTTTGTTATGTTGAGGTTAGATTGGTCTAAAATTCGTTAAAAAGAGGTAAAAGAATAGTTATATAGGTGGTTAGGTGGTTCTTTGGTTATATAGTAGCTTAATCTCAATTTTGTTCATTGATTAGAAAAAAAGTCATTGATAGTTGTCTGTTTACCACCGGTATGAGTTATGACATCCAAAGCGCAATCTAATTTCGTGATGGATTTCACTACATCGTCACTCAAACCTCCCTTTTTGAGGTATGAATACTTTTTCTTGATAGTTGAAAATTCGTTATAAAGAGGTTGTACGCAAAGAATGTTCGCAATGTAAAGGTATATTTTGTATCGACTCTTATGGACAATTCAAGGGGATTAAGAAAAATTTGTTAAATCGAGGAATTCGTTATATTGAGGTACGTTATATTAAGGTTGCACTGTATTAACAATGTAGTGATTACCTCAAGTACATCTCATGTACAGTACGTTTAAGTTAAGGAAAAATAGCAGAACAAGCTACTTTCATTCAACATTAAGTAGTAATGGCTTTAGTAATTTAAAGATTATTTTAAAGGTTTTATGGGAATATTCAAAAAAGTATAAGTGTCAAGAGAAAATGAGCAAATTTAGTGCACTCAAAGTTGGGGAATATTAAATAAATCATTGGAGGTAAGTTTGAAAAGTAAAATACTTATCAAATGAAGATGAAGAAAATAATCGCAGAAATGGGAGGAATGCAATAACTCTATGAACTACAATTAATCTAGTTTATAGCATTACCCATGGTAATCCAAATAAGATTTTTTTCTCATAATCAAGTCATAGTAAATTGGAACAACTTTTCACATCTAACAAAAGCTCTGACTTTAGATTAAGGATTGAAATTAGTAAGTAGAATGATTATGTAATGCTTATGTAATGCTCTGACTTTAGATTTAGGACTTTAGGAATTAGTAAGTAGAATGATTATGTAATGTATCGAATTAGTGAAAGGAGGTACAACATGAGTAATATAATTCATTCAAATAAAAACAATAACTGTGATAACTTTAGTGTAAGAGGACTACAAAGAGCCGTTGATAACATATTTGATAGGTTCTTTACAGGATGGGACAGGTAGGGACATAGGACTATGGGACATAGACTTCGGAACTACCCCCACCACCCTCTACTCAACATTATTGCAACCCTTCACTGTTCTCATTCTACTTGTTGTGCTTAACCAGTAAACACCTGCGTTTACTTTTTCCAATTGTTGAAATAATTTATTTTAATAATACCTAAACTGCTATTATGCCTAAAGTGAATAGTATTTCATTTTTTTTCTTTTCGTGCCTCTCAGTGGCCGAGTGGTCAAGGTGTCCGCTTCATGTCCTGAGAGGTCCGGGTTCGAATCCCGGCGGAACGAAAAAAATTTCCGCTTCCGACATGGATGTACTGGCTTCGGCCCACTACTAAACTGACTTCGGCCCACTCATATTCGGCTTCGGCCAAAAACAACAAACCAACTCATCGGCACATATGTTCTCCGGAAAAAAAAAAAAAAAAAAAAATCATGTTTTCTTAGCAAACTCAAGTTTGGTATCGAAAATAAGTGTCATACTTAAGATAACATTTTTGGGTTAGGGTCATATTTTGGAATTTTAAAAGGCATTTTGGCATATCGTATTTTCGAAAAATAAAGAGCATATTTTGACGGTCTCTACTAATGACCGAATATGTATATGAGTCACTAAAGTACCAGACAATTATTTTTCTTTGTTAACCTTAGCCTTAACCTTTCGAATGATATTTTGTTGTGGGGGTATAAGGAAGTAAACGACGAGGAAGGCCAGAAAAAATCTGAAGATGAGTCAGTGGTATGATCCATTGGGTTCTGAAATAAAATATGTATATCGTCACACAGGCTGTTAATTTCGGCTATTAAAAAGACATATTATATTTCAGAACATATAAATATCCAATAAATGTTGCAGAAAAAACGTAAACAAATAGCAAATGTGTATACCGTCTTAAGTTTAGTCGACCAATTGTGTGGGCGACGAAATACTTACCCACGTACGAACCTGAATAGGCACTCCAATTATCCCGTGGGAGGAACTGAACCCTAGAACCTGGTGACGTATGCAGCGACCTTTAGTCGGACCTGGATACCTGTTTCCATGTTTTTAGCGTATCTTCTTTTTTTTGCATTTGTTGACGCACTGCACGAGATTTCCTCGTCTCGCCAGGGTCACGTGATTGCAATACTTGATAAGGGTATCTACATACCTGTATACTCGTCTGCCCATACATTACGACCTCTCACGCGTCATGGTCAAGGTATACAGACTAGAGAGGTTACCTCACTCGGGTGTCTAGCTCATACGTAGGTCAATATTCTGAGTAAACATGGAAATATGCCGTTGTGATTTTACGATCGAGAAGTTTTGGCTAATTTTGTATTGTGACAAAAATCACTATCTAACCGATAAAATAGCTGATAACTTTATCTTGTCGTTAAAAATCCACTAGCTTGGTATACCTAATACCCAAGTTCTTAGAGTACCTCGACCCACCAACAAGATCAATTTTCTTGGAGAGGTTACGACTTTAACCGGATCCTGGAATCAAAGGAATCCAATACGTGCGGTACCTGAACCTAAAGTTGTTCTTATTTCCAGAAGATGTGCCTCATGAGTATACAATTTACTTTAGGATGCTCCCGGATCCTGTGGAGTTATGTTATGTTATTGTCAGGTCTGATTCGTTCAGTATAGCTATACCCACCTACGAGGGAGCACCGGGGTTAAATGTTCAAGCTACGGTAGGCCGAGATTTTTTTCACCTTAAACTGTAGGTCCCAGAAGGGATTGACTTCTTTGGGAGTGATCACCATTTTGTATTCGATGGCTGGCGATAGCTGAAAGTACTCCTATAGGCTAGAAGGCTGGTACAAAGAAACAGGTACGATACCCCCTGTCATCCCTGTACCTGGTTTCTTTGGTTGAATGAACCATTTACGTCGCAAGGGTAGGAATTTTTGCGAGAAATCTAGCTTTAGTTCTGAACGGAAAATAATATCTCATTTTGTACATTAATACTTTACCGCCTTCACTGAAGATCCAACTCAAACTTATCGCCTACCGTACTTCTCTGCATACCTGAAAACCTCAGGTAGTAAGATCGGTTACCCAGTCAAGACGTTCATCTATTTACCAATGTATTTATGTTGTCTAGTAATCTAGAGAAGACATGCGGAGATCTAGCGGTAGGACGGAGCTCTAGAACATCATGTGCCTTTACATCCACCATTTTGAATAATGTCTATTATACAAAACGTTAAGCTCCGTCTACCGGTTACACGTTGGAAGATTTACATCGAAAAATACATTTAGCTCGATTAGTGAGGCGAGAATTAGGAAAACTGCGTACATCAATAAACAGATCTGACCAACTTTGCGGTCAAGTTTAAAGTGGTTGTGGTAGAACGTGGCGTATAAAAGTAAAAGTGACGATAGGAGAGAGATTGCCGAGTATTCCAGACCCCGGGAGTTGATGCCAACGAAGTGCCTCCCTGGGTTGATCGGGAGAAGTAGTGATTTGATGAGCCAGGGGAGACCCAGGCACAGCAAGATGTCAAAAGTGTTGGACCCGATGCTATTGCTGATCCCCATCGACCCGTGACCTGGATAAATAAAATAAATAAATACACTTTTTATTAAGACCTCTACGAAGTATGCATCACTACTAGGTAAGTGAGAAAGTTTTGTCTATTTGGTAGAGAAAATAAATTTCAACCTTGAACTGAAACTCTGCTTACAAAATTATTTTGAAATAAAAACTTCAAAGTTTTAAAACTCGTGAACTTTCAGAAACTTTTTTCGCGCCAACATATCGTCTGATCTGCTGCCACGTCAATTGGGCGGAAACGCCGGAAACCGGGATTCTTCTGCTTCATTGTTTTGGAAGCCAACATGGCGGCGCCACGCCCTTGGTTCCACAAATAAATCTTATTCATGAGATAAATTAACTATTTTTGTGACTGAAAACTGAGCTGTTTTGGAGTATTTTAGAGCTTGTAAAATTCGTTTTCTAGTGTGAAATAATAAGGTTTCTCTACCCTGCTTGGCGACTATAACGCTTGAGACGGCCTCTGGAACACTTGTGCCCGCAGCGAGGAAAGTTATCCCCATCACTGAGTCAGGTATGCGTAGCGTGTCTCCTGGAAGTACCAAAAATCGATAGAATCCTACCTCCTTGGACTGCGCGCCTCATCGATCACTTCACATACTTAGGCCGTTTCTGCACGCAGGGGATTTCCCGCTACCGTGAGTACTGTGAGAAGTTCAGTCAGTATTTTCATCCAATGAAACTATTATTTGTTTTTTTTTGCGAATAGTTAATTTAATTGTATTGTAAAATCTTTATGTACTATTATTGGATTTATAAGGCATTTCTGCAGGATACCGAGTGGACACCAGGCAATTATACGGTAAAAAATGTGACAAACTGTTCTGACGTTATGATTCCGTTAAGAGCTGAATTATTTTGATTTTTAAATTCCTGACTCTCCGAGCTGAATTTTGATTTTTAAATTCCTGACTGCCCTGGGATGGTTGTAGGTGCTTCAAATTGTTATAAAACTACTAAGAATATTGTTAACATTCGATTTGGAGGGGTGTCTATGAAAACAAACGCCGATCCCAAGATCCCGACTCCGAGCTGAATTTTGATTTTTAAATTCCTGACTCCTCTGTGATGGTTGTAGGTGCTTAAAATTGTTAAAAAACTACTTAGTACATTGTTATGAATCGATTGGGAGGGGTTTTTATGAAAACAGACCCCGATCCCAAGAGTATTTTAGAACTTGTAAAATTCGTTTTCTAGTGTGAAATAATAAGTAGTTTTATAACAGTTTGAAGCACCTACAACAATCACAGAGGAGTCAGGAATTTAAAAATCAAAATTCAGCTCGGAGTCGGGATCTTTGGCTCGGGGTGTGTTTTCATAAAAACCCCTCCCAATCGATTCATAACAATGTACTTAGTAGTTTTATAACAATTTTAAGCACCAACAACCATCACAGAGGAGTCAGGAATTTAAAAATCAAAATTCAGCTCGGAGTCGCGATCTTGCGATCGGTGTTTGTTTTCATAGAAACCCCTCCAAATCGAATGTTAACAATATACTAAGTAGTTTTATAACAATTTGAAGCACCTACAACCATCCCAGGGCAGTCAGGAATTTAAAAATCAATAATTCAGCTCGGAGAGTCAGGAATTTAAAAATTAAAATAATTCAGCTCTTAACGGAATCATAACGTCAGAACAGTTTGTCACATTTTTTACCGTATAATTGCCTGGTGTCCACTCGGTATCCTGCAGAAATGCCTTATAAATCCAATAATAGTACATAAAGATTTTACAAAGCAATTAAATTAACTATTCGCAAAAAAAAAAACAAAGAATAGTTTCATTGGATGAAAATACTGACTGAGCTTCTCACAGTACTCACGGTAGCGGGAATCACCTGCGTGCATAAATGGCCTATGTGAAGTGAGCGATAAGGCGCCCAGTCCCAGGAGGTAGGAGTTGCAGAGCACGGCAAATGGCGCAATAATTGTAATAATTATTACCAGTCTATTCGTATTGAATTGAGAGACGACAAATGGGAAGTGTCTATGGCCCCAGTAGCAGTGTTCGTGTGTGATAATCCAGGCGTTTATGTGTTACAGATCGACTGCGACGTGAAGCAGTGTCTACTAGACTATCCGACTGAGCCTCCGCTTCGCTCCGGCCGTCGCTCCTGAAAAAGTCAAAAATCCGACTAAAAAATCCCAAAAAAGTCAAAACTTCAAAAAAAGTTGTCAAGAATCCCAAAAATCCAATTACTAATCCTCCGCTCGCTTCGCTCGCTCCGGCCGTCGACCTTGAAAAATGTCAAAAAACAATTAAACTTGTCAAAAATCCAACAAAAAATGTCAAAAATCCAACGAAACTTGTAAAAAATCCACTACCTACTGTGGATAATATATCATCTATTTATGATTATATTAATATAAGGAAAATGTTATAATCTGGAGGGTAAGTAAGTATGCCATGCAATGATAATACATGCACAAGCTGCAGTTTCATTTCTGCAGTTCGTGAAGGAAGACTAGAAAGAGCAAGGGAGTTGATTAATCCTTTTGGACTATCTTGTTCACAAGCATTGTCAGAAGGATATGTTTTACTTCTTAATGCTATTGAGAAGAAACATACAGCGGTTGCTAAACTACTTTTAATAAACGGTTGTAAAGTTAACAGAAGAAACAAAAAACCTTCTAATACTCCACTTCATTTTGCTGCTATAGATGGTGACATAGAAATTGTTAAGATGCTTCTAGACAGAGGTGCTAAGATTGATGCTAAAAATCAGTATGGCAGAACTCCGCTTCACAATGCGATTGAAAATGAGAATATGGAAATTACTGAACTACTTTTAAATCGTGGAGCTTACAGTGACTTCAGAAGCAATGATAGTATAACTCATCTTCATATTGCAGCTGAGAGAGGGTATTTACAGATTGTTGAGCAACTTTTAAAATATGGAGCTTATGTTAATTGTGTGTGTACTTCAACATGGAGAAAAGGTTATGCACCATTGCACTTAGCTGTTGAAAATGGTAGTAAAGAAGTTGTCACGTTGCTTTTAAGTAGAGGTGCTAATGTTAATGTTAAAGGGGAAGATAGTATAACCCCTCTTCATATTGCTGCTAAGAAAGGATATATGCATATTGCCGAAGATCTTCTAAACCATGGTGCTCGTACTCATTCTTACACATTGAAGGAAGGATATACGCCACTACATTTTGCTTGTGAACTAGGCAATGAAGAAGCTGTGAAATTATTCTTGAATAAAGGTGCTGATATTAATGCTAGCACAAATAGTAATTTAACGCCACTTCATATTGCTACCAAAACAGGACGTAAAACATTTGTAAAGCTGCTCTTACAACATGGAGCTAAAGTTGATAATCAGGACGAATATGGCAGAACCACACTACACCTCGCTGTTGAAAAAGGATATTTAATGATTGTTGAAGATGTTTTAAAGTATTGTCCTCGTATTAATCATCACAGTAACAGAAGCTCTCTTAAAATCGCAGTGCACGGATATGGAGAAGAGTATAAAAAGATTGTTGAGGCTCTTCTAGAATATGGCCTTATTGTTAACCCAGAAGAAGCAAACAATCCTATGTTATTACACGCTGCTGTTGAAAAAGGATATTTGAAAATTACTGAAAACCTATTAAAGTATGGTGCTGACGTTAATGCGTTATACAATTCAACATTTAAAGAAGGTTTTACACCTTTACATTGTGCAACCAAAAACAAACAGGAAGAAGTAGCTAAATTGTTGATAAGCTATGAAGCTGATATAAATGCTCAAGATAAAACCGGAAAAACTCCAATATTTTATGCTATTGAGAATGCCGATTTAAAAATTACCAAGCTCCTTTTAACTAATAGAGCTAATATAAAAGATAGTCCTGATCTATTGAATACTGCTGTTAAGAAGGAATGCATAGAAATCGTTGAAGCTCTTTTAGAATATAATGCAGATGTTAATGCTACAGTTGAAAGTGATATAACACCTCTCCATCTTTCTGCGCAACAAGGAAATGAAGTAATTAGCAAAATGCTCTTGAACAAAGGAGCTAACGCAAACGCTAAGCAAAGAGATGGAATAACTGCACTTCATATTGCAACTCAAAAAGGTCATAAAAAGGTTGTAAAAGTATTGCTAGAATGCGGTGCTAAAGTTGGTTCTAAAACTCAAAGTGACATAACACCACTGCACCTGGCTGCTCAAAAAGGTTACCAGGAAATTATTGATACTATCTTGAAATTTGGTGCTGATATTAACTCTAGAGATGAGTATGGCAGAACAGCACTTCACATTGCTTCTAAAGAAGGACATGAAGAAGTTGTTACAACTCTTTTGGAATATGGCTCTGATATTAATATTACGTGTATAAATAATGATACACCACTTGATTATGCTATGGCTGGTATAAGGTCATTGTTTCAATTCAACAACTATGACTCTGATGATAGTGATGATGGTGGTTATTACGATCCTTATCGTGGTGTCTGTTCGTGGGATGTAATTGCTGATGCTCTTAAACGCCACATAGTTAAAATGAAAACCGCAAATTTATATGTAAGTGAAATAAATTTACTATCAGTGAGGATCCGTGGTAAAATAAGTGGCTTTCAGGATGAATGTGAGGAAGAAATAGAAAGAATGAAGAGTGAGAAGATAAATAATACTAACATTTCATTTTATGATATCTTGGCAAAAGGTACAAGCTCTTTAGCAATATATATGAGGAATGAGAATATAGTGGAGGTTTTAAAATCAGACGACTATAAAACAAAATTTCCAATATATGCTTGTATGATCGCGAGTCATTTCAGAAAGGGTATGGAAAGAAATGAGTTGCTTGAACAAGGCAGTAAAATTTTCCATTTTCTCTTTAACAATTTTCCTGAGTTACCATATGAGTGTACTGAAAAAATATTTAGTTACCTAAGTAACGAAGACTTAAGAATTTTGATAGATGCTTGAAAACCTCTTAGCATCAGTAATCCTAATACTAATATTAACAATGTAGTGATTACCTCAAGTACCTACATCTCATGTACAGTACGTTTAAGTTAAGGAAAAATAGCAGAACAAGCTACTTTCAACATTAAGTAGTAATGGCTTTAGTAATTTAAAGATTATTTTAAAGGTTTTATGGGAATATTCAAAAAAGTATAAGTGTCAAGGGAAAATGAGCAAATTTAGTGCACTCAAAGTTGGGGAATATTAAATAAATCATTGGGGTTATTTTGAAAAGTAAAATACTTATCAAATGAAGATGAAGAAAATAATCGCAGAAATGGAAGGAATGCAATAACTCTATGAACTACAATTAATCTAGTTTATAGCATTACCCATGGTAATCCAAATAAGATTTTTTTCTCATAATCAAGTCATAGTAAATTGGAACAACTTTTCACATCTAACAAAAGCTCTGACTTTAGATTTAGGATTGAAATTAGTAAGTAGAATGATCATGTAATGTATCGAATTAGTGAAAGGAGGTACAACATGAGTAATATAATTCATTCAAATAAAAACAATAACTGTGATAACTTTAGTGTAAGAGGACTACAATGAGCCGTTGATAACATATTTGATAGGTTCTTTACAGGATGGGACAGGTAGGGACATAGGACTATATGGGACATAGGCTTCGGAACTACCCCCACCACCCTCTACTCAACATTATTGCAACCCTTCACTGTTCTCATTCTACTTGTTGTGCTTAACCAGTAAACACCTGCGTTTACTTTTTCCAATTGTTGAAATAATTTATTTCAATAATATCTAAAACTGCTATTATGCCTAAAGTGAATAATGTTTCATTTTTAGGTAGATTTCGAAGAAAAATCTACCTATTGTAGTCGTACCAGTAGTCTCACTTTTGAAAAATTTCTTCACAGTTATTCTTTTTATGACCCCTGGATCCCAAAACCACCATCAGTTCAAAAGTTTATATATATATATATCTATATATATATATATATATATATATCATTTTCACTTCCTTGTGAACACGCTAGCAGCCGTATTTTTGAAAAATAATTGGTTTTGACTATTTAATAAAATATAAGGGACTAAAATCTCGGTCGAGTTCGTTAATGGGGGAAATCGGATCAAGGGGGGGGGGGGGGGGAAATGGGGGGACTTTTTCGAAATCTGGTTTTTTGTCCATAACTCCCTTAATATTGCAAGTAATGAAACGAAAATTTGTCTGAGGGACGTCTAACAGTACTACCTACAACTTTTCTTTGTAACGTTTTTTGATCCCACCCTTAATGGTTGAATAGGGGTGGAAAAAGAGGGTTTTGCGCACAAAAAAATTCATAACTTGTGCCCTATGGGTGTTATCGAGTACTTTTGTTTTGTAATGTATTTGCCTCAATATTACCTACAACTTTTGTCTGAAAAAGATTTTCGTCCAACGCACCGTTTAGGCAGGGGGTGGGGGGTTGAATTTTCAAAACGTCATAACTCACTTATTTAGTGAGATATTGAGTTTGATCTTTTTGCTATGAGTTTCTATTAATAATATCTACAACTTTTGTCTGAAAAAGTTTTTTGTAAAATCACTTTCATTTTCTTGTTAAGGGGGGGGGGGGGGGTGAAATTTCAAAACTCAATTCCTCCGTTTGTTATTGTAGATAATGCAATTGGATCAACTGAAAATCTTCTTATCCGTCTTTCTAAATGATTTTAGACTGCTTTTAGTTGATGGAAGTAATCTTCGAAATCTACCTACGCCTTTCGGGGCTGCCGAAAGGGATTTTTTTCTTTTCGTGCCTCTCAGTGGCCGTGTGGTCAAGGTGTCCGCTTCATGTCCGGAGAGATCCGGGTTCGAATCCCGGCGGAACTAAAAAAATTTCCGCTTCCGACATGGATGTACTGGCTTCGGCCCACTACTAAACTGGCTTCGGCCCACTCATATTCGGCTTCGGCCAAAAACAACAAACCAACTCATCGGCACATAGGATGTTCTCCGGAAAAAAAAAAAAAAAAAAAAAAAAATCATGTTTTCTTAGCAAACTCATGTTTGGTAACGAAAATAAGTGTCATATGTAAGGTCATATTTTTGGGTTAGGGTCATATTTTGGAATTTTAAAAGGCATTTTGGCATATCATATTTTCGAAAAATAAAGAGCATATTTTGACGGTCTCTACTAATGACCGAATATGTATATGAGTCACTAAAGTACCAGACAATTATTTTTCCTTGTTAACCTTAGCCTTAACCTTTCGAATGATATTTTTTTGTGGGGGTACAAGGAAGTAAACGACGAGGAAGGCCAGAAAAAATCTGAAGATGAGTCAGTGGTATGATCCATTGGGTCAGTCCATTTCAGAGAGGGTCGACTGGGAAAATGAATTGGGAAGCTTTTCCATGTGGAGGGAGATCTAAATAGAAATAAATAAAATTTATTTATGTTTTTTTCCAGCCTTTTTTTGAGGAAACTATTGGAGATTTAAATGTTCTGAAATAAAATATGTATATCATCACACTGCCTGTTAATTTCGGCTGTTAAAAAGACATATTATATTTCAGAACATATAAATATCCAATAAATGTTGCAGAAAAAACGTAAACAAATAGAAAATGTGTATACCGTCTTAAGTTTAGTCGACCAATTGTGTGGGCGACGAAATACTTACCCACGTACGAACCTGAATATGCACTCCAATTATCCCATGGGAGGAACTGAACCCTAGAACCTGGTGACGTATGCAGCGACCTTTAGCCGAACCTGGATACCTGTTTCCACGTTTTTAGCGTATCTTCTTCTTTTTTTTTTGCATTTGTTGACGCACTGCACGAGATTTCCTCGTCTCGCCAGCGTCACGTGATTGCAATACTAGATTAAGGTATCTACATAGCTGTAACTCGTCTGCCCATACATTACGACCTCTCACGCGTCATGGTCAAGGTATACAGACTAGAGAGGTTACCTCACTCGGGTGTCTAGCTCGCTCATACGTAGGTCAATATTCTGAGTAAACGTGGAAATATGCCGTTGTGATTTTACGATCGAGAATTTTTGGCTAATTTTGTATTGTGACAAAAATCACTATCTAACCGATAAAGTAGCCGATAACTTTATCTTGTCGTTAAAAATCCACTAGCTTGGTATACCTAATACCCAAGTTCTTAGAGTACCTACCTCGACCCACCAACAAGATCAATTTTCTTGGAGAGGTTACGACTTTAACCGGATCCTGGAATCAAAGGAATCCAATACGTGCGGTACCTGAACCTGAAGTTGTTCGTATTTCCAGAAGATGTGCCTCATGAGTATACAATTTACTTTAGGATGCTCCCGGATCCTGTGGAGTTATCACTCGATGTTATTGTCAGGTCTGATTCGCTCAGTACCTATACCCACCTGGGAGGGAGCACCGGGATTAAATGTTCAAGCTACGGTAGGCCGAAATTTTTTTCACCTTAAACTGTAGGTCCCAGAAGGGATTTGCTTCTTTGGGAGTGATCACCATTTTGTATTCGATGGCTGGTGATAGCTGAAAGAACTCCTATAGGCTAGAAGGCTGGTACAAAGAAACAGGTACGATACACCCTGTCTTCCCTGTTCCTGGTTTCTTTGGTTGAATGAACCACTTACGGAGCAAGGGTAGGAATTTTTGCGAGAAATCTTGCTTTAGTTCTGAACGGAAAATAATATCTCATTTAGTACATTAATACTTTACCGCCTTCACTGAAGATCCAACTCAAACTTATCGCCTACCGCACTTCTCTGCATACCTGAAAACCTCAGGTAGTAAGATCGGTTACCCAGTCAAGACGTTCATCTATTTACCAATGTATTTATGTTGTCTAGTAATCTAGAGAAGACATGCGGAGATCTAGCGGTAGGACGGAGCTCTAGAACATCAAGTGCCCTTACATCCACCATTTTGAATAATGTCTATTGTACAAAACGTTAAGCTCCGTCTACCGGTTACACGTTGGAAGATTTACATCGAAAAATACATTTTGCTCGATTAGTGAGGCGAGAATTAGGAAAACTGCGTACATCAATAAACAGATCTGACCAACTTTGCGGTAAAGTTTAAAGTGGTTGTGGTAGAACGTGGCGTATAGAAGTAAAAGTGACGATAGGAGAGAGATTGCCGAGTATTCCAAACCCCGGGAGTTGATACCTACGAAGTGCCTTCCTGGGTTGATCGGGAGAAGTAGTGATTTGATGAGCCAGGGGAGACCCAGGCACAACTAGATGTCAAAAGTGTTGGACCCGATGCTATTGCTGATCCCCATCGACCCGTGACCTGGATAAATAAAATAAATAAATACACTTTTTATTAAGACCTCTACGAAGTATGCATCACTACTAGGTAAGTGAGAAAGTTTTGTCTATTTGGTAGAGAAAATAAATTTAAACCTTGAACTGAAACTCTGCTTACGAAATTATTTTGAAATAAAAACTTCAAAGTTTTAAAACTCGTGAACTTTCAGAAACTTTTTTCGCGCCAACATATCGTCTGATCTGCTGCCACGTCAATTGGGCGGAAACGCCGGAAACCGGGATTCTTCTTCTTCATTGTTTAGGAAGCCAACATGGCGGCGCCACGCCCTTGGTTCCACAAATAAATGTTATTCATGAGATAAATTAACTATTTTTGTGACTGGTTAATATTTAAATAATTGAAGTGAAAAGTGAGCTGTTTTGGAGTATTTTAGAGCTTGTAAAATTCGTTTTCTAGTGTGAAATAATAAGGTTTCTCTACCCTGCTTGGCGACTATCCGGGGCTCAAAGGAACTGTCCTGCGCTCTGGTGAGAGTTGGAGTAACTAATATTGGGGACATAAACCGAAAAATGGCCCGTCCTTTAGTATGTCCAAAGAAAAATAAAGGGAGATATTGTTGTGTTCCTAAGTGTATTAATTATCGGAGAGAAGGTCTCAGTTTCCATGGGTTTCCGATAAATAATATTCAATTGAAGAAAACATGGGTTCATGTACTGAAAATTGGGAAACCAGTGTCAAACCATATGAGAGTGTGTGGCGAGCATTTCCAACGAAGTGACTACATCCTTCCTGGTTTGTACTATTTTAATATTAATTCAGGTAGTATTTTGGTCTTTAAGTACTTATCCGTTAGGGTTCGAACGAAAATTGCCGCTAAATACCGAGGAATCTAACCTAAGTTGGTAAATACCTATACCTACACATGTAATGCACCTACCCATAATATGTTGACCAGTTGGAAACACAAGCACTGCATGATCAGTGAATTGGTTTGAATGTAGGTACTTATGGTAAATGCACATATTGGTGACATACCACCTAAAGGTGACACGCCTCGTTTTAAATCAAGAAAATAACGGATTTTGAAAAGTTTGGTGGGATTTTACTAGTTATTTGGTAAGCTACGTTCTAGAAAAATGGCAAAACCCGACGTAAAGGTGTCATCTACTGGTGCCTTTACCTTAGGTACCTACTGCCGTATAAAGTGGTACCTACTTAAGTATAGTAATGTGGCATTTTTTTAAATCATGCAGCTTACGATTGAAATGAAGGTTGGACCTACCTACATCTTGCTCACTGATTGACATAAGGCCATAAAGCCATTATATTTGTGCAACTGTCTTTTGACTTATATTTTCCACACATAACTATATGGTTCGCTTTATACACGGCTTCACCCTCGATCATTCCGCGGTGTCCCAATGGGAACATTGCAACTATGTCTTGGAACGTCACCTCCATTATATTACACAAAATTATATTACAAATTAAAACTAAACAAAAAACACAAAGTAACACAATGAAAAACTAAAAAAAAACATAAATAATAACCAATTAAAATAACAAGGAACACATAGAACACCACTACACGACGCGAGGTAATCTCCCCATTTTCCGCCATATTGGATCACGTGTACCCACGTGGCACCACTGGAAACCGTTATTTGAGTCGCGAATAACGCTTGAGACGGCCTCTGGAACACTTGTGCCCGCAGCGAGGAAAGTTATCCCCATCACTGAGTCAGGTATGCGTAGCGTGTCTCCTGGAAGTACCAAAAATCGATAGAATCCAACCTCCTGGGACTGGGCGCCTTATCGCTCACTTCACATACCTAGGCCGTTTGCACGCAGGGGATACCCCGCTACCGTGAGTACTGTGAGAAGTTCAGTCAGTATTTTCATCCAATGAAACTATTCTTTTTTTTTCGAATGGTTAATTTAATTGCATTGTAAAATCTTTATGTACTATTATTGGATTTATAAGGCATTTCTGCAGGATACCGAGTGGACACCAGGCAATTATAGGTACTGTAAAGAAATCCTTTTCGGCAGCCCCGAAAGGCGTAGGTAGATTTCGAAGATTACTTCCATCCACTAAAAACAGTCTGAAATCATTGAGAAAGACGGTTAAGAAGATTATCAGTTGACCCAAATGCATTCTCTACAATTACAACGGAGGAATTGAGTTTTGAAATTTCACCCCCCCCCCCCCATAACAAGAAAATGAAAGTTATTTTACAAAAAACATTTTCAGACAAAAGTTCTAGATATTATTAATAGAAACTCATAGCAAAAAGAATAAACTCAATATCTCACTAAATGAGTGAGTTATGACGTTTTGAAAATTCAACCCCCCACCCCCTGCCTAAACGGTGCGTCGGACGAAAAACGTTTTCAGACAAAAGTTGTAGGTAATAATGAGGCAAATGCATTACAAAATGAAAGAACTCGATAACACCCCTAGGACACAAGTAATGATTTTTTTGTGTGTGCAAAACCCTGTTTTTACACCCTTATTCAACCATTAGGGGTGGGATCAAAAAAAGTTACAAAGAAAAGTTGTAGGTAGTACTGTTAGACGACCCTCAGAGAAACCACTTTTCATCGTTTCATTAGTTGCAATATTAAGGGAGTTATGGCCAAAAAACCAGATTTCGAAAAAGTCCCCCATTTTCCCCCCCTTCGTCCGATTTCCCCTATTAACGAACTCGACCGAGATTTTAGTCCCTTATATTTTATTAAGGCTGAATATACATTCGCTATTTTCGACTACACGTACTTGGTTCGCAATGCTAAGTACTTCAAGCCCTACTCCGAAGTTACAGGGCGAGTGGAAAGTGTTTATAGGGGGATGTAAACCTGAGACTCTTTGTCGTGAGGTAGTGTTGTATTTTTGCATGAAATGGAGTAATAAGCCCACAGGAGCGATTTTAAACAGTCAACTACCAGTCCACATGTTTTTTTGACAGATCGCGAAAACACAACACTACCTCATGCGGAATATTTTTTTGAAAATTTTCGGACTAAAAAATGTATGATTTTATCGTCACATTTAGTAGAAAAGCTTGATAAATGTTTGTACTATTTACCGTAGCCATGTTAAATTTTGGCAATTTTTATTTCACTTACGGAATTGGGTAATTTCAACAGCATTTCTCTACTTTTCTCCTGTAAAAGCTAAACATAGTGTCCTACTTTTACTCGTTCTTTTCGCGTTCAAATAGCACACTATGTTTAGCTTTTAGAGTAGACACAATCAATACGATATTGCAATTACCAGTCTCCGGTTGTACTGATATGTAAACATTAGTTTTGTCGAATATTTACTTTCGCACAGTGGTTTTGGCGGAGTTCGTCGAGAATGTATGGTGGCCGTTAAATATTCAAAACCAATTATTTTTCAAAAATACGGCTCCTAGCGTGTTCACAAGGAAGTGAAAATGATATATTTACATATAAACTTTTTAACTGACGGTGGTTTTGGGATCCAGGGGTCATAAAAAGAAGAACTGTGAAGAAATTTTTCAAATTTAGACTACTGGTACGACTACAATAGGTAGATTTTTCTTCGAAATCTACCTAAAATGTGACAAACTGTTCTGACGTTATGATTCCCTTAAGAGCTGAATTATTTTGATTTTTTAATTCCTGACTCTCCGAGCTGAATTTTGATTTTTAAATTCCTGACTGCCCTGGGATGGTTGTAGGTGCTTCAAATTGTTATAAAACTACTAAGTATATTGTTAAGATGCGATTGGGAGGGGTTTCTATGAAAACAAACGCCGATCCCAAGATCCCGACTCCGAGCTGAATTATGATTTTTAAATTCCTGACTGCTCTGTGATGGTTGTAGGTGCTTAAGTGGACAACATCCTGTTCCCCCAACTAATTTGTGGCTAGTTAGTGCATTGTTGCGTGGAGTCCATCCAATGACTTATGCGGCATAAGCTAAGTATGCAATTCTGTAATCTACCCGGCGAGCGGGCCTCGTCAACATTCGCTGTCTGTAGAATTAGAACGGCATATATATTGACGAGACGTTGCAATTTCCGAAGCGAATTTCAATATTTTAAAAAAATACTTTGGCGTACATTTATAATTTAAATAACTACCACATTCCATTACAATATCTTTTGGAAAATTAAAATCGTTTTTTTTCACCCTCGTAAGGATAAATGCCTAGGCTGTAGAGGCCGTAATACCTGGGAGTGTGTAAACCACCCCTGCGCCAATGGCATCAGGGTTTCTTTTATTTTGGCGACACGTGTCACACCAAATCAACTTTATACGCACGTTTTCCACGAATCGTATCAAGATTCGTAAAATTCTGGGAGCAGCAAGATTTCTAATAGAAAAAAATCTACTTTTCACCCCCTAACTTCTCAAGGGGGATGAATTTCACAATTTTACCAGCGCAGTTAACAAGCTATACATTTTCTTAAATTTATGTAATTTTTTCGTGGAATTTCCTCCAAAACTAAAAGCGAAGCAACGTCCTAAGTCCCCCAGCTATGGATGTCGTCCACTTAAAATTGTTATAAAACTACTTAGTACATTGTTATGAATCGATTGGGAGGGATTTTTATGAAAACAGACCCCGATCCCAAGAGTATTTTAGAACTTGTAAAATTCGTTTTCTAGTGTAAATAATAAGTAGTTTTATAACAATTTGAAGCACCTACAACAATCACAGAGGAGTCGGGAATTTAAAAATCAAAATTCAGCTCGGAGTCGGGATCTTGGGATCGGGGTCTGTTTTCATAAACCCCCCCCCCCCCCCCCCCCAATCGATTCATAACAATGTAAGTACTAAGTAGTTTTATAACAATTTTAAGCACCTACAACCATCACAGAGGAGTCAGGAATTTAAAAATCAAAATTCAGCTCGGAGTCGGGATCTTGGGATCGGCGTTTGTTTTCATAGAAACCAATCCCAATCGAATCTTAACAATATACTAAGTAGTTTTATAACAATTTGAAGCACCTACAACCATCCCAGGGCAGTCAGGAATTTAAAAATCAAAATTCACCTCGGAGAGTCAGGAATTTAAAAATCAAAATAATTCAGCTCTTAACGGAATCATAACGTCAGAACAGTTTGTCACATTTTTTACCGTATGATTGCCTGGTGTCCACTCGGTATCCTGCAGAAATGCCTTATAAATCCAATAATAGTACATAAAGATTTTACAATGCTATTAAATTAAGTATTCGCAAAAAAAAAAGAATAGTTTCATTGGATGAAAATACTGACTGAACTTCTCACAGTACTCACCGTAGCGGGGAATCCCCTGCGTGCATAAATGGCCTATGTGATGTGAGCGATTAGGCGCCCAGTCCCAGGAGGTAGGAGTTGCAGAGCACGGCAAATGGCGCAATAATTGTAATAATTATTACCAGTCTATTCGTATTGAATTGAGAGACGACAAATGGGAAGTGTCTATGGCCCCAGTAGCAGTGTTCGTGTGTGATAATCCAGGCGTTTATGTGTTACAGATCGACTGCGACGTGAAGCAGTGTCTACTAGACTATCCGACTGAGCCTCCGCTTCGCTCCGGCCGTCGCTCCTGAAAAAGTCAAAAATCCGACTAAAAAATCCCAAAAAAGTCAAAAATTCAAAAAAAGTTGTCAAAAATCCCAAAAATCCAATTACTAATCCTCCGCTCGCTTCGCTCGCTCCGGCCGTCGACCTTGAAAAATGTCAAAAAACAATTAAACTTGTCAAAAATCCAACAAAAAATGTCAAAAATCCAACGAAACTTGTAAAAAATCCACTACCTACTGTGGATAATATATCATCTATTTATGATTATATTAATATAAGGAAAATGTTATAATCTGGAGGGTAAGTAAGTATGCCATGCAATGATAATACATGCACAAGCTGCAGTTTCATTTCTGCAGTTCGTGAAGGAAGACTAGAAAGAGCAAGGGAGTTAATTAATTCATTTGGACTATTTTGTTTACAAGCATGGTCAGAAGGATATGTTTTACTTCTTAATGCTATTGAGAAGAAACATACAGCGGTTGCTAAACTACTTTTAATAAACGGTTGTAATGTTAACAGAAGAAACAAAAAACCTTCTAATACTCCACTTCATTTTGCTGCTATAGATGGTGACATAGAAATTGTTAAGATGCTTCTAGACAGAGGTGCTAAGATTGATGCTAAAAATCAGTATGGCAGAACTCCGCTTCACAATGCGATTGAATATAAGAATATGGAAATTACTGAACTACTTTTAAATCGTGGAGCTTACATTAACGTCAAGAGCAATGATGGTATAACTCCTCTTCATATTGCAGCTGAGAGAGGGTATTTACAGATTGTTGAGCAACTTTTAAAATATGGAGCTGATGTTAATTGTGTGTGTACTTCAACATGGAGAAAAGGTGACATAACACCACTGCACCTGGCTGCTCAAAAAGGTTACCAGGAAATTATTGAGACTATCTTGAAATTTGGTGCTGATATTAACTCTAGAGATGAGTATGGCAGAACAGCACTTCACATTGCTTCTAAAGAAGGACATGAAGAAGTTGTTACAACTCTTTTGGAATATGGCTCTGATATTAATATTACGAGTAGAAATAATCATACACCACTTGATTCTGCTATGGCTGGTATAAGGTCAATGTTTCAATTCAACAACTATGACTCTGATGATGGTGGTTATTACGAACCTTATCGTGGTGTCTGTTCGTGGGAAGTAATTGCTGATGCTCTTAAAAGCCACATAGTTAAAATGAAAACAGCCAATTTATATGTAAGTGAACAAAATTTACTATCAGTGCGCATCAGTGGTGAAATAAGTGACTTTCAGGATGAATGTGAGGAAGAAATAGCAAGGATGAAGAGTGAGAAGATTAATAATACTAACATTTCATTTTATGATATCTTGGCAAAAGGTACAAGCTTATTAGCAATATATATGAGGAATGAGAATATAGTGCAGGTTTTAAAATCAGACGACTATAAATCAAAATTTCCAATATATGCTAGTATGATCGCAAGTCATTTCAGAAAGGGTATGGAAAGAAAAGAGTTGCTTGAACAAGGCAGTAAAATTTTCCATTTTCTCTTTAACAATTTTCCTGAGTTACCATATGACTGTACTGAAAAAATATTTAGTTACCTAAGTAACGAAGACTTAAGAATTTTGATAGATGCTTGAAAACCTGTTAGCATCAGTAATCCTAATACTAATATTAACAATGTAGTGATTACCTCAAGTACATCTCATGTACAGTACGTTTAAGTTAAGGAAAAATAGCAGAACTAGCTACTTTCATTCAACATTAAGTAGTAATGGCTTTAGTAATTTAAAGATTATTTTAAAGGTTTTATGGGAATATTCAAAAAAGTATAAGTGCTAAGAGAAAATGAGCAAATTTAGTGCACTCAAAGTTGGGGAATATTAAATAAATCATTGGAGGTAAGTTTGAAAAGTAAAATACTTATCAAATGAAGATGAAAAAAATAATCGCAGAAATGGGAGGAATGCAATAACTCTATGAACTGCAATTAATCTAGTTTATAGCATTACGCATGGTAATCCACATAAGATTTTTTTCTCATAATCAAGTCATAGTAAATTGGAACAACTTTTCACATCTAACAAAAGCTCTGACTTTAGATTTAGGATTGAAATTAGCAAGTAGAATGATTATGTAATGCTCTGACTTTAGATTTAGGATTGAAATTAGTAAGTAGAATGATTATGTAATGCTTATGTAATGCTCTGACTTTAGATTTAGGATTGAAATTAGTAAGTAGAATGATTATGTACTTAATGTATCGAATTAGTGAAAGGAGGTACAACATGAGTAATATAATTCATTCAAATAAAAACAATAACTGTGATAACTTTAGTGTAAGAGGACTACAAAGAGCCGTTGATAACATATTTGATAGGTTCTTTCCAGGATGGGACAGGTAGGGACATAAGACTGTGGGACATAGGCTTCGGAACTACCCCCACCACCCTCTACTCAACATTATTGCAACCCTTCACTGTTCTCATTCTACTTGTTGTGCTTAACCAGTAAACACCTGCGTTTACTTTTTCCAATTGTTGAAATAATTTATTTTAATAATACCTAAACTGCTATTATGCCTAAAGTGAATAGTATTTCATTTTTTTTCTTTTCGTGCCTCTCAGTGGCCGAGTGGTCAAGGTGTTCGCTTCATGTCCTGAGAGGTCCGGGTTCGAATCCCGGCGGAACGAAAAAAATTTCCGCTTCCGACATGGATGTACTGGTGTAAAGAGAAATTCCTCCTTCTGGCGTTTGCCGGGCGCTCGAAGTCGATAGAGGTATGTTTGGTCGTGGATAAGGTTGGGTCTTACACCTAGACGTTATTTTTCTCTTTCAAGCTCTCGGAATTCTGTCTTTCAATCAAAAAAAAAACCAAACTACGGCCAATACAAATTTTTGTAATCTTCGTTCAACGGAACCAAAACAAGTAAACCCCGTTTATACGGCTCCTGCGAAGCCACTTCAATTTTTGTCACCAACGTAGGTACAATTCCTAGCTATAGGTTTCAAAAAAATCAAACAGCTATAAGACTAGGTCGGTACAGGGTGAAAATGCTTATTAGCATTGATGGAGTAAAAGTGGCGTTACCGGAAATCAAACAGTAGATGGGAAAAATAGGCCCCCTTGAACCGCTCCAGAAGCACCGTCATGCCAGCAACTCACATTACAGCTACCAGACAGACGGTATACCTCCAGCCCAGTCCAAGGCAGGACCCCTCACAAAGACTACCTCCTCAAAGAACGACGTCAAAGTACACGACGCTCTCGATAGACGGTAATCCCGGTGAAAGGTTGCAGATATAAAAACAACGGTAACTGTGACTTCCGGTACGCTAAGTGAACCGGAAAATACAGGAAGAAAACTTACATTAGGATGTTAAATTTTGACATTAAAATGAAAGAAGATTAAAAATACCAGAGACTGAAGATTCGGAAAGTGATGATACCAAGAGGAGAAGAAACCAGGGCGTCAGACATTTTTCTGTAAGGGACGAATGTCAACCCAGCAGCAATGAGATGAGTAGATACGGGAAATTTTGGATGGTCAAACAGGGATCCGACTTCGGCTGTGCCAGTAAGCAGGGCGAGTGCGAGCGGTCAGCGGTTCCAAATTTGAGGAAATATGTTACATGACGGAGGGTGGGGAAGACATGCCCCCTCTTCGGGTGACGTTTAAGCCATGTCAGCCATAGGATTGATCAAATAAAAAACGATAGTTCATAATAAAATTAAAAAAATTTCCAATTTTTCAGAATTTTCCAGTTGTTTCCAAAATATTTTTTTTCCCAATTTTTTTCTTTTTTTATTTTTAGAACCCCGCCAACCTTGGAAGGTGCGGGAAAAAAACACGTAGCGGCTACTCGCACGCTACACTGGCTTCGGCCGACTCATATTCGGCTTCGGCCAAAAACAACAAACCAACTCATCGGCACATATGTTCTCCGGAAAAAAAAAAAAAAAATCATGTTTTCTTAGCAAATAAGTGTCACATTTAAGATCATATTTTTTGGTAAGGATCATATTTTGGAATTTTAAAAGACATTTTGGCATATCATATTTTCGAAAAATAAAGAGCATATTTTGACGGTCTCTGCTAATGAGCGAATATGTATATGAGTCACTAAAGTACCAGACAATTTTTTTTCCTTGTTAACCTTAGCCTTAACCTTTCGAATGATATTTTGTTGTGGGGGTATAAGGAAGTAAACGACGAGGAAGGCCAGAAAAAATCTGAAAATGAGTCAGTGGTATGATCCATTGGGTTCTGAAATAAAATATGTATATCGTCACACAGGCTGTTAATTTCGGCTATTAAAAAGACATTTTATCTTATTTCAAAACATAGGTATAAATATCCAATAAATGTTGCAGAAAAAACGTAAACAAATAGCAAATGTGTATACCGTCTTAAGTTTAGTCGACCAATTGTGTGGGCGACGAAATACTTACCCACGTACGAACCTGAATAGGCACTCCAATTATCCCGTGGGAGGAACTGAACCCTAGAACCTGGTGACGTATGCAGCGACCTTTAGTCGGACCTGGATACCTGTTTCCATGTTTTTAGCGTATCTTCTTTTTTTTGCATTTGTTGACGCACTGCACGAGATTTCCTCGTCTCGCCAGGGTCACGTGATTGCAATACTTGATTAGGGTATCTACATACCTGTATACTCGTCTGCCCATACATTACGACCTCTCACGCGTCATGGTCAAGGTATACAGACTAGAGAGGTTACCTCACTCGGGTGTCTAGCTCATACGTAGGTCAATATTCTGAGTAAACATGGAAATATGCCGTTGTGATTTTACGATCGAGAAGTTTTGGCTAATTTTGTATTGTGACAAAAATCACTATCTAACCGATAAAATAGCTGATAACTTTATCTTGTCGTTAAAAATCCACTAGCTTGGTATACCTAATACCCAAGTTCTTAGAGTACCTCGACCCACCAACAAGATCAATTTTCTTGGAGAGGTTACGACTTTAACCGGATCCTGGAATCAAAGGAATCCAATACGTGCGGTACCTGAACCTAAAGTTGTTCTTATTTCCAGAAGATGTGCCTCATGAGTATACAATTTACTTTAGGATGCTCCCGGATCCTGTGGAGTTATGTTATGTTATTGTCAGGTCTGATTCGTTCAGTATAGCTATACCCACCTACGAGGGAGCACCGGGGTTAAATGTTCAAGCTACGGTAGGCCGAGATTTTTTTCACCTTAAACTGTAGGTCCCAGAAGGGATTGACTTCTTTGGGAGTGATCACCATTTTGTATTCGATGGCTGGCGATAGCTGAAAGTACTCCTATAGGCTAGAAGGCTGGTACAAAGAAACAGGTACGATACCCCCTGTCATCCCTGTACCTGGTTTCTTTGGTTGAATGAACCATTTACGTCGCAAGGGTAGGAATTTTTGCGAGAAATCTAGCTTTAGTTCTGAACGGAAAATAATATCTCATTTTGTACATTAATACTTTACCGCCTTCACTGAAGATCCAACTCAAACTTATCGCCTACCGTACTTCTCTGCATACCTGAAAACCTCAGGTAGTAAGATCGGTTACCCAGTCAAGACGTTCATCTATTTACCAATGTATTTATGTTGTCTAGTAATCTAGAGAAGACATGCGGAGATCTAGCGGTAGGACGGAGCTCTAGAACATCATGTGCCTTTACATCCACCATTTTGAATAATGTCTATTATACAAAACGTTAAGCTCCGTCTACCGGTTACACGTTGGAAGATTTACATCGAAAAATACATTAAGCTCGATTAGTGAGGCGAGAATTAGGAAAACTGCGTACATCAATAAACAGATCTGACCAACTTTGCGGTCAAGTTTAAAGTGGTTGTGGTAGAACGTGGCGTATAAAAGTAAAAGTGACGATAGGAGAGAGATTGCCGAGTATTCCAGACCCCGGGAGTTGATGCCAACGAAGTGCCTCCCTGGGTTGATCGGGAGAAGTAGTGATTTGATGAGCCAGGGGAGACCCAGGCACAGCAAGATGTCAAAAGTGTTGGACCCGATGCTATTGCTGATCCCCATCGACCCGTGACCTGGATAAATAAAATAAATAAATACACTTTTTATTAAGACCTCTACGAAGTATGCATCACTACTAGGTAAGTGAGAAAGTTTTGTCTATTTGGTAGAGAAAATAAATTTCAACCTTGAACTGAAACTCTGCTTACAAAATTATTTTGAAATAAAAACTTCAAAGTTTTAAAACTCGTGAACTTTCAGAAACTTTTTTCGCGCCAACATATCGTCTGATCTGCTGCCACGTCAATTGGGCGGAAACGCCGGAAACCGGGATTCTTCTGCTTCATTGTTTTGGAAGCCAACATGGCGGCGCCACGCCCTTGGTTCCACAAATAAATCTTATTCATGAGATAAATTAACTATTTTTGTGACTGAAAACTGAGCTGTTTTGGAGTATTTTAGAGCTTGTAAAATTCGTTTTCTAGTGTGAAATAATAAGGTTTCTCTACCCTGCTTGGCGACTATAACGCTTGAGACGGCCTCTGGAACACTTGTGCCCGCAGCGAGGAAAGTTATCCCCATCACTGAGTCAGGTATGCGTAGCGTGTCTCCTGGAAGTACCAAAAATCGATAGAATCCTACCTCCTTGGACTGCGCGCCTCATCGATCACTTCACATACTTAGGCCGTTTCTGCACGCAGGGGATTTCCCGCTACCGTGAGTACTGTGAGAAGTTCAGTCAGTATTTTCATCCAATGAAACTATTATTTGTTTTTTTTTGCGAATAGTTAATTTAATTGTATTGTAAAATCTTTATGTACTATTATTGGATTTATAAGGCATTTCTGCAGGATACCGAGTGGACACCAGGCAATTATACGGTAAAAAATGTGACAAACTGTTCTGACGTTATGATTCCGTTAAGAGCTGAATTATTTTGATTTTTAAATTCCTGACTCTCCGAGCTGAATTTTGATTTTTAAATTCCTGACTGCCCTGGGATGGTTGTAGGTGCTTCAAATTGTTATAAAACTACTAAGAATATTGTTAACATTCGATTTGGAGGGGTGTCTATGAAAACAAACGCCGATCCCAAGATCCCGACTCCGAGCTGAATTTTGATTTTTAAATTCCTGACTCCTCTGTGATGGTTGTAGGTGCTTAAAATTGTTAAAAAACTACTTAGTACATTGTTATGAATCGATTGGGAGGGGTTTTTATGAAAACAGACCCCGATCCCAAGAGTATTTTAGAACTTGTAAAATTCGTTTTCTAGTGTGAAATAATAAGTAGTTTTATAACAGTTTGAAGCACCTACAACAATCACAGAGGAGTCAGGAATTTAAAAATCAAAATTCAGCTCGGAGTCGGGATCTTTGGCTCGGGGTGTGTTTTCATAAAAACCCCTCCCAATCGATTCATAACAATGTACTTAGTAGTTTTATAACAATTTTAAGCACCAACAACCATCACAGAGGAGTCAGGAATTTAAAAATCAAAATTCAGCTCGGAGTCGGGATCTTGCGATCGGTGTTTGTTTTCATAGAAACCCCTCCAAATCGAATGTTAACAATATACTAAGTAGTTTTATAACAATTTGAAGCACCTACAACCATCCCAGGGCAGTCAGGAATTTAAAAATCAATAATTCAGCTCGGAGAGTCAGGAATTTAAAAATTAAAATAATTCAGCTCTTAACGGAATCATAACGTCAGAACAGTTTGTCACATTTTTTACCGTATAATTGCCTGGTGTCCACTCGGTATCCTGCAGAAATGCCTTATAAATCCAATAATAGTACATAAAGATTTTACAAAGCAATTAAATTAACTATTCGCAAAAAAAAAAACAAAGAATAGTTTCATTGGATGAAAATACTGACTGAGCTTCTCACAGTACTCACGGTAGCGGGAATCACCTGCGTGCATAAATGGCCTATGTGAAGTGAGCGATAAGGCGCCCAGTCCCAGGAGGTAGGAGTTGCAGAGCACGGCAAATGGCGCAATAATTGTAATAATTATTACCAGTCTATTCGTATTGAATTGAGAGACGACAAATGGGAAGTGTCTATGGCCCCAGTAGCAGTGTTCGTGTGTGATAATCCAGGCGTTTATGTGTTACAGATCGACTGCGACGTGAAGCAGTGTCTACTAGACTATCCGACTGAGCCTCCGCTTCGCTCCGGCCGTCGCTCCTGAAAAAGTCAAAAATCCGACTAAAAAATCCCAAAAAAGTCAAAACTTCAAAAAAAGTTGTCAAGAATCCCAAAAATCCAATTACTAATCCTCCGCTCGCTTCGCTCGCTCCGGCCGTCGACCTTGAAAAATGTCAAAAAACAATTAAACTTGTCAAAAATCCAACAAAAAATGTCAAAAATCCAACGAAACTTGTAAAAAATCCACTACCTACTGTGGATAATATATCATCTATTTATGATTATATTAATATAAGGAAAATGTTATAATCTGGAGGGTAAGTAAGTATGCCATGCAATGATAATACATGCACAAGCTGCAGTTTCATTTCTGCAGTTCGTGAAGGAAGACTAGAAAGAGCAAGGGAGTTGATTAATCCTTTTGGACTATCTTGTTCACAAGCATTGTCAGAAGGATATGTTTTACTTCTTAATGCTATTGAGAAGAAACATACAGCGGTTGCTAAACTACTTTTAATAAACGGTTGTAAAGTTAACAGAAGAAACAAAAAACCTTCTAATACTCCACTTCATTTTGCTGCTATAGATGGTGACATAGAAATTGTTAAGATGCTTCTAGACAGAGGTGCTAAGATTGATGCTAAAAATCAGTATGGCAGAACTCCGCTTCACAATGCGATTGAAAATGAGAATATGGAAATTACTGAACTACTTTTAAATCGTGGAGCTTACAGTGACTTCAGAAGCAATGATAGTATAACTCATCTTCATATTGCAGCTGAGAGAGGGTATTTACAGATTGTTGAGCAACTTTTAAAATATGGAGCTTATGTTAATTGTGTGTGTACTTCAACATGGAGAAAAGGTTATGCACCATTGCACTTAGCTGTTGAAAATGGTAGTAAAGAAGTTGTCACGTTGCTTTTAAGTAGAGGTGCTAATGTTAATGTTAAAGGGGAAGATAGTATAACCCCTCTTCATATTGCTGCTAAGAAAGGATATATGCATATTGCCGAAGATCTTCTAAACCATGGTGCTCGTACTCATTCTTACACATTGAAGGAAGGATATACGCCACTACATTTTGCTTGTGAACTAGGCAATGAAGAAGCTGTGAAATTATTCTTGAATAAAGGTGCTGATATTAATGCTAGCACAAATAGTAATTTAACGCCACTTCATATTGCTACCAAAACAGGACGTAAAACATTTGTAAAGCTGCTCTTACAACATGGAGCTAAAGTTGATAATCAGGACGAATATGGCAGAACCACACTACACCTCGCTGTTGAAAAAGGATATTTAATGATTGTTGAAGATGTTTTAAAGTATTGTCCTCGTATTAATCATCACAGTAACAGAAGCTCTCTTAAAATCGCAGTGCACGGCTGTGTAGAAAAGTATAAAAAGATTGTTGAGGCTCTTCTAGAATATGGCCTTATTGTTAACCCAGAAGAAGCAAACAATCCTATGTTATTACACGCTGCTGTTGAAAAAGGATATTTGAAAATTACTGAAGACCTATTAAAGTATGGTGCTGACGTTAATGCGTTATACAATTCAACATTTAAAGAAGGTTTTACACCTTTACATAGTGCAACCAAAAACAAACAGGAAGAAGTAGCTAAATTGTTGATAAGCTATGAAGCTGATATAAATGCTCAAGATAAAACCGGAAAAACTCCAATATTTTATGCTATTGAGAATGCCGATTTAAAAATTACCAAGCTCCTTTTAACTAATAGAGCTAATATAAAAGATAGTCCTGATCTATTGAATACTGCTGTTAAGAAGGAATGCATAGAAATCGTTGAAGCTCTTTTAGAATATAATGCAGATGTTAATGCTACAGTTGAAAGTGATATAACACCTCTCCATCTTTCTGCGCAACAAGGAAATGAAGTAATTAGCAAAATGCTCTTGAACAAAGGAGCTAACGCAAACGCTAAGCAAAGAGATGGAATAACTGCACTTCATATTGCAACTCAAAAAGGTCATAAAAAGGTTGTAAAAGTATTGCTAGAATGCGGTGCTAAAGTTGGTTCTAAAACTCAAAGTGACATAACACCACTGCACCTGGCTGCTCAAAAAGGTTACCAGGAAATTATTGATACTATCTTGAAATTTGGTGCTGATATTAACTCTAGAGATGAGTATGGCAGAACAGCACTTCACATTGCTTCTAAAGAAGGACATGAAGAAGTTGTTACAACTCTTTTGGAATATGGCTCTGATATTAATATTACGTGTATAAATAATGATACACCACTTGATTATGCTATGGCTGTTATAAGGTCATTGTTTCAATTCAACAACTATGACTCTGATGATGGTGGTTATTACGATCCTTATCGTGGTGTCTGTTCGTGGGAAGTAATTGCTGATGCTCTTAAACGCCACATAGTTAAAATGAAAACCGCAAATTTATATGTAAGTGAAATAAATTTACTATCAGTGAGGATCCGTGGTAAAATAAGTGGCTTTCAGGATGAATGTGAGGAAGAAATAGAAAGAATGAAGAGTGAGAAGATAAATAATACTAACATTTCATTTTATGATATCTTGGCAAAAGGTACAAGCTTATTAGCAATATATATGAGGAATGAGAATATAGTGGAGGTTTTAAAATCAGACGACTATAAAACAAAATTTCCAATATATGCTTGTATGATCGCAAGTCATTTCAGAAAGGGTATGGAAAGAAAAGAGTTGCTTGAACAAGGCAGTAAAATTTTCCATTTTCTCTTTAACAATTTTCCTGAGTTACCATATGAGTGTACTGAAAAAATATTTAGTTACCTAAGTAACGAAGACTTAAGAATTTTGATAGATGCTTGAAAACCTCTTAGCATCAGTAATCCTAATACTAATATTAACAATGTAGTGATTACCTCAAGTACCTACATCTCATGTACAGTACGTTTAAGTTAAGGAAAAATAGCAGAACAAGCTACTTTCAACATTAAGTAGTAATGGCTTTAGTAATTTAAAGATTATTTTAAAGGTTTTATGGGAATATTCAAAAAAGTATAAGTGTCAAGGGAAAATGAGCAAATTTAGTGCACTCAAAGTTGGGGAATATTAAATAAATCATTGGAGGTAATTTTGAAAAGTAAAATACTTATCAAATGAAGATGAAGAAAATAATCGCAGAAATGGAAGGAATGCAATAACTCTATGAACTACAATTAATCTAGTTTATAGCATTACCCATGGTAATCCAAATAAGATTTTTTTCTCATAATCAAGTCATAGTAAATTGGAACAACTTTTCACATCTAACAAAAGCTCTGACTTTAGATTTAGGATTGAAATTAGTAAGTAGAATGATCATGTAATGTATCGAATTAGTGAAAGGAGGTACAACATGAGTAATATAATTCATTCAAATAAAAACAATAACTGTGATAACTTTAGTGTAAGAGGACTACAATGAGCCGTTGATAACATATTTGATAGGTTCTTTACAGGATGGGACAGGTAGGGACATAGGACTATATGGGACATAGGCTTCGGAACTACCCCCACCACCCTCTACTCAACATTATTGCAACCCTTCACTGTTCTCATTCTACTTGTTGTGCTTAACCAGTAAACACCTGCGTTTACTTTTTCCAATTGTTGAAATAATTTATTTCAATAATATCTAAAACTGCTATTATGCCTAAAGTGAATAATGTTTCATTTTTAGGTAGATTTCGAAGAAAAATCTACCTATTGTAGTCGTACCAGTAGTCTCACTTTTGAAAAATTTCTTCACAGTTATTCTTTTTATGACCCCTGGATCCCAAAACCACCATCAGTTCAAAAGTTTATATATATATATATATCTATATATATATATATATCTATATATATATATATATCTATATATATATATATATATATATCATTTTCACTTCCTTGTGAACACGCTAGCAGCCGTATTTTTGAAAAATAATTGGTTTTTGACTATTTAATAAAATATAAGGGACTAAAATCTCGGTCGAGTTCGTTAATGGGGGAAATCGGACCAAGGGGGGGGGGGGGGGGGGGAAATGGGGGGACTTTTTCTGGTTTTTTGTCCATAACTCCCTTAATATTGCAAGTAATGAAACGAAAATTTGTTTGAGGGACGTCTAACAGTACTACCTACAACTTTTCTTTGTAACGTTTTTTGATCCCACCCTTAATGGTTGAATAGGGGTGGAAAAAGAGGGTTTTGCGCACAAAAAAATTCATAACTTGTGCCCTATGGGTGTTATCGAGTTCTTTTGTTTTGTAATGTATTTGCCTCAATATTACCTACAACTTTTGTCTGAAAAAGATTTTCGTCCAACGAACCGTTTAGGCAGGGGGTGGGGGGTTGAATTTTCAAAACGTCATAACTCACTTATTTAGTGAGATATTGAGTTTTATCTTTTTGCTATGAGTTTCTATTAATAATATCTACAACTTTTGTCTGAAAAAGTTTTTTGTAAAATCACTTTCATTTTCTTGTTAAGGGGGGGGGGGGGGGGTTGAAATTTCAAAACTCAATTCCTCCGTTTGTTATTGTAGATAATGCAATTGGATCAACTGAAAATCTTCTTATCCGTCTTTCTAAATGATTTTAGACTGCTTTTAGTTGATGGAAGCAGGCGCGTAATCTCATTTTTTTTCAGGGGGGGCAAGGTTCTAGCAAGCCAATAGTCGGTAGGGTTCATCCGATTTTGCTCAAATTCGGTATGTAGGTACCTAATCCTAATGTAGACATGTTTTTTGATAAATTTTGATAACTCAAAAATTGCGCCTGCTATTGTCAAAAAAAGGCAAAAAATCGTGTTTTTTGACAGTTAGGAAGGGCTGGAGGCTATCTATATCAAGTTGGAACCTTGAAAATTTGTAAAAGTGTTTTTGAATAGATGTTTTTAGGTCAGTTACAACCATTTGGAGGTGGGCTAATAACTTGGCACGGTTTTGGCCAAAACGTGTTGGTCATCACTCCGGTGGCACTGTTCAATCGATTTCAATAGAAATTGGTAGGGAGGTGTACTTTAACCTTGTTTAGTGATGCACGAAAATTTCTTGTCTTACTTTTGTTCTTGCATTTATTGCATGCAAGAACAAGAACAAGAACAAGAGTTGATTTTGGCTGCAAGAACAAGAACAAGAAGTGAGTTGCAAGAACAAGAACTCTTGCAAGAGTTTTCGCAAGAGTCTTGCATAAACACAGGCAGTTTTTTCCAAAGCTTTATTTATGGATTGCAGTCCATATTTTGTACGAGAAACTGCAGACTATGCGACGATAGATTGCACTTGCAATGGCCGCTCGGTAGGCAAAAAACCACATTTTAACCGCAGAAAATTCCACGTGTATGCAAGAAATTGCAAGAGTCTCGCAGCAAGAACAAGAACAAGAGCAAGAAATGATTTCTACTGCAAGAACAAGAACAAGAACAATATAGGATTTTGACTGCAAGAACAAGAGCAAGAGTCGCTTTGCGAGAACAAGAACGAGAAATGCCGTTTCTTGTTCTTGTTCTTGCATCGTGCATCACTAACCTTGTTTGAAGTTTTACCGAACGAAATTTTCTAACGTAATAATTATGGCCAATATTGACATTATCGTAGGAAAATTTTCCAAAAATGGAAGTCACGTTTGTGATTGGTTAGGTCACATTTGCAACAACGACGGATTTTCTTAAAAATTGGTGAAAGTGGTCTCAGATAGATGCTTCGAGGTCGTTTTCAATAAATTTTCAATTACGTGAAAATTAAGACCGTGACATGCAAAATAGGAAACATGTACTTTGCGCGTCGAATGACGCATCACTGTTTGACGGATATTATGTTTGAAATTCGGTACTCAGGTGTATAGAATTGTTGTCCAGCGTGTTGCAAAATATTTTTCAGAAGAAGGTAAAATTTTGGCCAATAAAAAATAATTGACTTAAAAAAAATCAAAATTTTCGATGCCGCTGGCGTAAAAATTGCGAGAAAATCAAGTGCGACCATTGTCGGACCCTTTCTTTCAAATTCACTTCATCCGAGGAGACAGATTTCAGGGGGGGCAGTGCCCCCCCTAAAACATTTCAGGGGGGGCGCGTGCCCCCTTGCCCCCCCCCCAGATTACGTCCATGGATGGAAGTAATCTTCGAAATCTACCTACGCCTTTCGGGGCTGCCGAAAGGGATTTTTTTCTTTTCGTGCCTCTCAGTGGCCGTGTGGTCAAGGTGTCCGCTTCATGTCCGGAGACATCCGGGTTCGAATCCCGGCGGAACTAAAAAAAATTTCCGCTTTTCCGCGAAAAATAGCAGAACAAGCTACTTTCAACATTAAGTAGTAATGGCTTTAGTAATTTAAAGATTATTTTAAAGGTTTTATGGGAATATTCAAAAAAGTATAAGTGTCAAGGGAAAATGAGCAAATTTAGTGCACTCAAAGTTGGGGAATATTAAATAAAACATTGGAGGTAATTTTGAAAAGTAAAATACTTATCAAATGAAGATGAAGAAAATAATCGCAGAAATGGGAGGAATGCAATAACTCTATGAACTACAATTAATCTAGTTTATAGCATTACCCATGGTAATCCAAATAAGATTTTTTTCTCATAATCAAGTCATAGTAAATTGGAACAACTTTTCACATCTAACAAAAGCTCTGACTTTAGATTTAGGATTGAAATTAGTAAGTAGAATGATTATGTAATGCTCTGACTTTAGATTTAGGATTGAAATTAGTAAGTAGAATGATTATGTAATGCTCTGACTTTAGAGTTAAGATTGAAATTAGTAAGTAGAATGATCATGTAATGTATCGAATTAGTGAAAGGAGGTACAACATGAGTAATATAATTCATTCAAATAAAAACAATAACTGTGATAACTTTAGTGTAAGAGGACTACAAAGAGCCGTTGATAACATATTTGATAGGTTCTTGACAGGATGGGACAGGTAGGGACATAGGACTATATGGGACATAGGCTTCGGAACTACCCCCACCACCCTCTACTCAACATTATTGCAACCCTTCACTGTTCTCATTCTACTTGTTGTGCTTAACCAGTAAACACCTGCGTTTACTTTTTCCAATTGTTGAAATAATTTATTTTAATAATATCTAAACTGCTATTATGCCTAAAGTGAATAATGTTTCATTTTTTTTTCTTTTCGTGCCTCTCAGTGGCCGAGTGGTCAAGGTGTCCGCTTCATGTCCGGAGAGGTCCGGGTTCGAATCCCGGCGGAACGAAAAAAATTTCCGCTTCCGACATGGATGTACTGGCTTCGGCCCACTACTAAACTGGCTTCGGCCCACTCATATTCGGCTTCGGCCAAAAACAACAAACCAACTCATCGGCACATAGGATGTTCTCCGGAAAAAAAAAAAAAAAAAAAAAAAAAAAATCATGTTTTCTTAGCAAACTCATGTTTGGTAACGAAAATAAGTGTCATATGTAAGGTCATATTTTTGGGTTAGGGTCATATTTTGGAATTTTAAAAGGCATTTTGGCATATCATATTTTCGAAAAATAAAGAGCATATTTTGACGGTCTCTACTAATGACCGAATATGTATATGAGTCACTATAGTACCAGACAATTATTTTTCCTTGTTAACCTTAGCCTTAACCTTTCGAATGATATTTTTTTGTGGGGGTACAAGGAAGTAAACGACGAGGAAGGCCAGAAAAAATCTGAAGATGAGTCAGTGGTATGATCCATTGGGTCAGTCCATTTCAGAGAGGGTCGACTGGGAAAATGAATAGGGAAACTTTTCCATGTGGAGGGAGATCTAAATAGAAATAAATAAAATTTATTTATGTTTTTTTCCAGCCTTTTTTTGAGGAAACTATTGGAGATTTAAATGTTCTGAAATAAAATATGTATATCATCACACTGCCTGTTAATTTCGGCTGTTAAAAAGACATAATATATTTCAGAACATTTAAATATCCAATAAATGTTGCAGAAAAAACGTAAACAAATAGCAAATGTGTATACCGTCTTAAGTTTAGTCGACCAATTGTGTGGGCGACGAAATACTTACCCACGTACGAACCTGAATAGGCACTCCAATTATCCCGTGGGAGGAACTGAACCCTAGAACCTGGTGACGTATGCAGCGACCTTTGGCCGGACCTGGATACCTGATTCCATGTTTTTATCGTATCTTCTTCTTTTTTTTGCATTTGTTGACGCACTGCACGAGATTTCCTCGTCTCGCCAGCGTCACGTGATTGCAATACTAGATTAAGGTACCTATCTACATACCTGTATACTCGTCTGCCCATACATTACGACCTCTCACGCGTCATGGTCAAGGTATACAGACTAGAGAGGTTACCTCACTCGGGTGTCTAGCTCATACGTAGGTCAATATTCTGAGTAAACGTGGAAATATGCCGTTGTGATTTTACGATCGAGAAGTTTTGGCTAATTTTGTATTGTGTCAAAAATCACTATCTAACCGATAAAGTAGCCGATAACTTTATATTGTCGTTAAAAATCCACTAGCTAACGTTAGGATAAGGGCATTACCAGCAGGATGGTGAAAGGCACCAATTTCCCCCCCAGGAGAATAACGCTATAGTGAACTTTTAGGTGACGCTGTAGTAGACTTTAGGAAATAGTGAACTCCACCCTTAATAAACGAACTAATCACAGCGTTTTTTCGATCACTGTTCTGCGTCACATATTCATATTCAAAGGATGCAACCTCATGGTTGTATAGATCTTGCACCAAAGTAGCTTCTTTTTTTTGCAGCCATTATTTTTATTAAGTGTCAAGTCGGAATCTTGTTTGGGATTTTGCATTGTTTCGTCTGTTTTCCTTGTGCTAGGTTATTTTCCTTGTATAGCTTTGGAAAATTTTCCTGGCAGGTTTACATTCCTGCTTCGATGACATAAAATGTTTTATTTGTTGACGACTTGGCGCCAAAATTTTAAATACTAGTAGGTATAGATGTTTTGACTGGCTAGGTTCTTTGCTAAAGGTACGTGATATTGTATTTTGAAGTTAGTAGAAGTTTATTTTACGTTCGAGTAATTGTTGACCATCACCATCCTGCTGATACGAGGTGCCCTTATCATAACGGTAGCTAGTGGACTTTTAACAGCAAGGTAAAGTTTGCAGCTGCTTTATCGGGGAGATACATTTATACTAGCTTAATCTCCACGGTAAGGACATTATAAGGTGGAATACACGTATTTGGTTCGCAATGCTACGTACTTCAAGCCCTACTCCGAAGTTACAGGGCGAGTGAAAAGTGTTTATAGGGGGATGTAAACCTGAGACTCTTTGTCGTGAGGTAGTGTTGTATTTTTGCATGAAATGGAGTAATAAGCCCACAGGAGCGATTTTAAACAGTCAACTACCAGCCCACATGTTTTTTGACAGATCGCGAAAACACAACACTACCTCACGCGAAATATTTTTTTGTAACGATTCGGACTAAAACAGTATGATTTTATCGTCACATTTAGTAGAAAAGCTTGATAAATGTTTGTACTATTTACCGTAGCCATGTTGCATTTTGGCAATTTTTATTTCACTTACGGAAGTGGGTAATTTCAACAGCATTTCTCTACTTTTCTCCTGTAAAAGCTAAACATAGTGTCCTACTTTTACTCGTTCGTTTCGCGTTCAAATAGCACATTATGTTTAGCTTTTAGAGTAGACACAATCAATACGATATTTCAATTACCAGTCTCCGGTTGTACTAAAATGTAAACATTAGTTTTGTCGAATATTTACTTTCGCACAGTGGTTTTGGCGGAGTTCGTCGAGAATGTATGGTGGCCGTTAAAAATTATATTATATTAGACTTAGGTATATTACAGATTAAGATGTTAATAGAACAAGAAGTAGACTTAAGAAGAAGGAGTCGCAATAATCTAAAAGAGTTTAGCAACGATAATTCACATTTGTGTAGTCTATCCAATCCTGGATATCACCGACGTTACTTTCATCCAAGAGTGACGTGGACTGTAGCTTTTGGTTGGAGGACCCAGGTACCTACTTCACTGAATAACGACAATTAGGTACACGGAAGTTACGGAAGAAATGTACCTAAGGGCCTGTTTAAAACCTAAGTACTCTTAATAGTCTCCTGGAAAAGTTACGTTGTAGTAGGTAGGGCCTAACGTTTTTGGAATAATTAGTATAACAAAAGACGAGAGGTCATGTATTTTTAGTGAAGAGTTCTTATCTATTTTATATAATTCATTGTTCTCCTTTATGGTCTAGTGTCTAGTGGTCTAAGTCTTTAGAGGGACACAGGTTCGATCCCGGCCCTATCAAAGTTTTTCTTTTCCGTATTCACTTCTAATATGTTCAGCATTGTGCCGTGGAGACTGTGGTGGTTCGGAACCCACCTATGGGACCCGCCATCCCTGAGTTGACATTCCAAGCCCTTTCATTCCCGGACGCATTGTACGTGGTCATGCAGCTTATAAGATTGATATTCGATCACTACCCACGACCCTGCTTAAGCTAGAGATGGGCACCTATAGTTAGTACCTAGAACGTCCGGTTTGGCCTAGGTCGCCTGTTCATGCAGGTGTAATATAAGCTGTTTTTAGAGCACTGGATATATTAGCTATAAAATAAGGTAAGTTCGACCCTGTGGGGTCTCTTGTAGGAGCAGCTCGTTCGTTATCCAGTGTCCAGTCCACTGGCGCCTTCGAGGTGCGACAGTGCCTGAAACGCTACCTGGAACGCCGGAAGCACCCTTTGCCAGCGCTGCTGCCCACTTAATGGACTCTACCGTCCTACCCCATACACGATAATGGGCGATATACCTATAGTAGCAGCGTCAGCCAGCTGAGCTGTCTACATAATTGCCATGGCTTAGACTGGCTGAGGATCTCCCATAGTGCATGATACTTCTCCACAGCGAGGGTGAGGTTGAGACTCTGGAGTCTGGAGAAGATAAGGGAGCCCAGGGCTGAAATTCTCTATCAGATTGCCGTTCCAGGCACAATAAAAGAAATACAAATGCGCCTTTAACTCTGCCTAAGAAAAAATGCAACATTGATTAAGTGAGGTATGGTTGAAAACATGTCCAGGAGTATCAGCTAAGTTATATGAAATGCCTGAAAAAATAGACTAGGGTCGGCCTTCGGTCGTGCTGGAGCCACTGGAGAAGACACCTCGTTTGTCACCACGGATCCGGCTCCTCGCAGGTCGCGACTTCTGGCGCCGTCCAAGGACTATTTTTAGATCCCTGCATGGAGTCCTGGAGATGTTATCCGTTGGCGACTGCATTCCAGCGAAGGATGTCGCCACAAGGTCGCCTATCTGACTCATCTTCAGACAGTTAACCCAAGTCCCATTCCAGGATGGTTCGATTTTATTCTCATTCTCCACCAAATCAAATGCTTTTTCAAAGTCTGTGTGGATGCCTGCTGATAGTTTTCGACGCCTGTTATTAATGATGTTAGTGTTCAACATAGTTCGGCCCTGAGGCCCTGCATTCTAATTCTTCAGTGCTGTCAGACGAACCTCGCAACAATCGAAGAAAATGACATCTACGTCTTGTACGTGATTGTACCTACTATTGGAAGAGTGACTATGCACTTCTAAAATTGTACCTAATCGGGTCCTTGGTATTCATGATATCTAATGAACACCGAAAAGGCAAAGTACTCAACTCTTTTTGTCGTTGTTAGTTCATCATTTCCTTCTTCCTGCCAGAATGCTAGTTGTTGATTCATGGTGGAGTAGACTGAAACTAAAATTGCCGAATTAGAAAAGTCCTTTTGATCAGACAGACATTGAGTTGTAAATTGACGGTATTGATCGTTGGTGAAATGCCGGAAGAACCGGTATGGCTTTGCACCTTAGAAGGTGAGCATTGACTTGAGTTCCGAAGATTGATGAAGGAAAGATGTGTTCTTTCGAGTGAAGTAATGCCTCCGTTGTGGATTGGTCAAAAACTTCCACCATTAGGAAGCCAAGGATGGACTTTTTTTCACGAAACTGGAAGGAGCGGTTCATGCTAAAAAGCTGATACCACGATGTATTTTTGGTAGGATGTGGCTTGGCTAGTTACTGGTTAGTAAAGGTTAACCATTAGACAGCTCCGAGGAGAGATGTTTTGTTGCGGAGACGAAGAGATGGCTCGCGAGGCCGTAGCCATCGGTAGGCGCTGGTAAACAAACAGGCTTCCGCGTGCGAAGTCTTCAGCGACCTCCTGGTGGCATCGCGCGCCCTTGGCATTTGCAGCCACCTCTGACCCCTTCCTCTGAGTATTCCTGAAGAATCCGATGCTTTCAGGCACGTGCCATAAGCTTGCTGGGCGTGACATAACTATATAGAGCACTACAGCTGGCAGTGCTACCAAATAACCCAGCGAACCAGCCATCGTGTTTGTAGAAAAACTTCGGTAGGATCGGAATCGAACCGTTGTGACCGGGATCTCAGCTTTCCACTAAGGTAGCCACCTAGACCTCTCGGCTGTCAAGGCTGTTACTGCATGTAAGACTTAGGCTGGATTTCACCACTTTAACGTGAAGACTATCGTGTACACGATAGCGCTATCGTATCGGTAAAAAATGTTAACGGCTTTCACCATGCACCGTTACCGTTTCGTTATCTTTCGAGTGGAAAACGAAATTTTCATACCTGCGACTCATTTGGTGTATAGTCTAATGTAGTCTAATCAACATTTTAACTTCTTTCTCCGAAAAAATAGGGGTTTTTTCACGTTTATTTCCACTTCTAGATTGAAATTGTTGAAATAAATTTGTCGTAAACAAAACAGGCGAATTCTATTGACACAACAAAACCTAACGAGAGGATGTCTGCTTTTTCGAATCGATAGCTATTCGAACGTTAAAAGGCACTATCGTGAGGTGGTGAAATTCAGCCCTCCTCTTGGCCATCATTGAATCGTTTAAGATGATCTCAGAGTTGTTTTCCAGCACGTTCTATAAAAACCTACAGAACCTGGTGTCTCCAGTTTACGGACAAGAGTTGTTCCACACCGACGCGGAAGACTTCCTCGTATGGAAATTTCCTAACTTCCCAATAGCTTCACGGCATATCAGCGAAAGTAATCAATTGGTTTGATCCTAACTAAAGCTCGGGTCAAGGTTAAGCACAGTGGGAATCACGCGGAGGTGCGAAGACGTACCTATTCGTCAAGTCATGTCACGATGTATGACCCGACGTTTTACAGCTGGGAATCCTCACATAGTTGTGACCTATCGAATGCCGGATCATCTTTTGTGTCTTCTAGTGACTTGCTTCTTTGCGGTCTCGCCGTGGTCTAGTGAGAACACGCAAGACACTCAAACGACTGAGGTCCTGGGTTCAAATCCCGATACCACTCAACGACTTTTTCAACGAATTACCGCAATTTCTTCCCTTGATCGGAGAGGTTTCACCAATAGACACAGTCTCAGTAATTTCCTGCCAACATTAAGGGTCGGCTATACCTGATGGTGCATTTTTTGCCGCCCATAAGATTAACATATTGCGAGCGGCGATTCATTTTAAAGGTTTACCCTTGGTCGGAAAGACACAAAATTTTGCCTGTACTTAGCCCTAACAATGTTCTAGGGAGTGTTCGTAGCAGATTTCTCATTTTTTTTTTTACTGGTTTTCGAGATACAGCACTTTTCTTGAGGTAGGTATGCGATGCTAGCATTTGCAAAACAGTTGCAATAAAAGAAACCAGTGAGAAATTGGGAAATCTGCTTCGAACACTCCCTAGAACATTGTTAGGGCTATAGGTAGGTACAGGCAAAATTTTGTGTCTTTCCAACCAAGGGTAAACCTTGAAAATGAATCGCCGCTCGCAATGTTAATCTTATGGGTGGCAAAAAATGCATCGTCAGGTATAGCGTCCTCTTAATTTAATACCGTTTTTGGATATGCAACATCATGCAGGCATAGCCGAGCCTTAAGTCATTCTATTATGCTCGTCGATATAGATCATATTGCTACTGCCCAGACTATGCAACTGAGGCGGAGACCCTTCAGGCGTTATAGTAGACATAGTACAAGAAAGTGACATAGAGGCCTGATCCTGCTTGATCACTACAAAGAATCAGGGTGCCTATTAGAGTCGCTAGTGACAAGTTGTTGGCAAGTTCAACATGGAGGACATCCTTTGGAGCCACTGGAGTCCTGAATACACCACCCAGCTGCTTTCTCCTGTCTTTATGACTCTGGTGTACGTTGCACCTATAGTGTTGCAATTTACTGCAACGTGAAACGTGAAAGTGTTCCTTGTTGGAAGAGAGACGTCCCTCCGAAGGTGTCTGATCGAGAGATCATTGGATAATGTGAAAGGCGCTGTCATTTGCCTGTCAGCTAGTATGGTTAACGAGTGGGCATATCAAGTTCCATGAAGTATCACTGAAGAAGGTTGGACGTCGAGGGCCTATTGATTTCACGGAGGAGGTCCAATCACTCAGTGGTCTCGTGGAAGCGCCTTGTATAACCCTGACTTAGGGTCGAGGTCCCCGCAGCTCTGCAGTTCCTACCCGTTATGCCGTAATGGCAGTCTTCACATACTCCAGCAGTGGTATTCCCTTTCTTGAACGCAAGCAAACCCACTCAACTAACACCTTCAAAATTTATTGTAAGAAGATAAGGTACGCCATGACGCAATATACGGAGATCAGTTCTTCTTACAATAAATTTTGAAGGTGTTAGTTGGGTGGGTTTGCTGGCGTTCGAGAAAGGGAATACACCTGCTGGATACGTTAATCTATGTGTTTCACAAAGACCGCGATTCTAGACTAGATGCCTCATTTCTTAGGAGCACGTTGTAGGTTCGTGATTACCCCTCCCTGCGGTATGCGGATTATCCCATTTATTATGACGTTCCTCATGCTTTAATTTTTTGTACTTCTTTACTTGTTTGCCGTCCGTGATTCATTCAGTATTAAGGTACGATTCTGATGGATGGAAGTGATGGCGACCATTGGTTATTGAATTTATACTAAGAGCAGTGAGTCTTGGTCGCAGATCACAGTGTACCTTATTTCAGGCGGCTCCGCCTTCCAAAGTACGGGGAAAAAACAGATTTTTTTTTAAAAAGGCACTTTATATTACAACGCAAATAAATAAATATTAAATACTATCCTAATAGTTTTGTACAAATCACAGACAGTCTGAAGCTGGTTCGGAAATTTTTCGCTTCAAAATGGAGTCGAAAAATAAAATATCGGGCGGAGGAAAAGTACACCCTTGCCATTTGTATCACAAAATAAATATTCGACAATCATCGGAATACTGGTTTGGAGAAAAAAATTAGGGATACACGGGATAGATTGGTGAACGTACTCTTACGCCACCGAACTGCTGCCCGCCGAACTGTTGCCCACCAAACTGCATGCCCATTCTTTGCTGAGGATTCTGCCCGAAATTGCGGTAGCTGGGAGGTTGGTAGTAGTTGAATCGTGCTGCAGTAGGAGGCGTTGTTGTCGGGTAATACCTAGCCTGTGGTTTGGTGGTACTGCTGATTTGTTTTGCGAGTTCCTCCATTTTGAAATTGCTGGGTGCGAATTCCTCAACGTCTTCGTCCTTGGGAAGGTCATTTTTCTCACCTGAAACGAATAATTTTGATTTTTTACTTTTTTTTGAGTTGGTTTGTTAGATGTTTTTTTGGCCGAAGCCGAAGACGAAGTGACCGAAGCCGAATATGAGTGGGTCGAAGCCAATACATCCATGTCGGAAGCGGAAAATTTTTCCGTTCCTCCCCGGACCTCTCAGGACACAAAGCGGACCCCTTGACGACTCGATTGATTTCCCTAATAAGTCCGTTCCTATATGGAACCAAATTCTTCCAAAATTGTATATCAATGTTCAGCAATATGGGGGCAATAATGACCTCCGAGATTCATTTAATTAAAAGTGAAAGTTTTCGTCCAAATAATTTGCATCGATGACTCCCGTCCTATATGACCCTGAATACCATCCTATATATATATATTGATAAAATACAGTTTAGAGAACTCTTCTAACCTGGAATAGGCATTCCGTTGGGAAGAACTCGAACGACCATGGGGCCGAGAAGGAAGCTCTGAGTTTGGCTCTTGCTTTGCGTTTCGTGGACGCTGCTGGCAGCCCCTTGTTCGTCCCCGGCGGTCATGTCGTCTGTTTCGTCCAGGCTTTGTCCTTTTGGGTTGGGCGTAGTGCTGTGGGCGTGATTTCCCTCCATCATGGAATCCCACACTGATAAAAAAATGACACTATCAAACGCTGTTCTGATGTCAAGGAACACAGCTTGGCTCGTTTGATTTGTCTTCCTATTTTTTGAGGAAATTGTTGCATATTGAAATGTTTGTTATGTTATTATTTAACAATCCAGTAAAAAATTGTGGGCATATTTCTTATTGACAAAAGTCACAACATAGCCAGTTCATGATGTTAAAAGACATTATATTTCAGACCCATCAGAACTTACCGATTTTATTGGCGTCTCGTTGATAGGGGTCCATATCGTCCAGGCTGTGGTCCTCCATGTTGGCGAGTTTGGTTAGCCCATGGACCAGCAGCAGCTTGTTACAGTCTGGTTCCGACTGCTGATGTTCAGAGCAGTGCTTCTCCACTTGTTGAACGAACATGTTGAAAAGATGACTCATCTAACGGAACAAGAAATAACCTGTGTAAATAGAGGATGGTAAAGGTTTGAATCCTGGTCGCTGCAAAATTTCCCCCATCTACTGGTACGAATTAACGCACCAACGTGCAAATGTGCCATGCTGTGGTGAGCTGGTATTGCGTGCGTTAATAGTACTAATTACAACATTTTATCAATTTGCACCGCAGTGCATGCAGCCAAGAAAATTTTTGGTCCGGGCACTGAGATGTCAATAACAGGCTTTCAATTATCAATTCTAGCTAGAGAATTTGTTGTCAGTTAGTGAATAAAAAATGGTGTAGTAACCAGAATAATTTATTGTTATCGTTAAAACAACTTCATAAATTTATTCTACATATAGGTGCAGTTAATTAAATATTTAAATCTGGTTCCTGTACATGTTAGTTAAATGCACTGGTATTTAAAGTGAACCTTGGGCCTTCCCGAGATCAGAGATAACAAAACTCCCACGCTAATGTGCACATTATATGCTTCCTTGTTGGTATACGATTACAATGCAGCCATGCGTTAGTTTACATTAGCTTCACCATCTTCCTATTTGTATTTGAACAATTGCCCATTCAAGGCCGGAACTCTCAAGTCGCGGTACTCTGTTGTCTACCATAATAGAAAGTCGGATTGTTGTTGCACGCTAGACGAATTTCCTAGAGCGGTATCTCTCTTTCTCGCACCTTTGTCATTCCTTTTAAGGCTATGCTTCAGCTGATGGTGCATTTCTGTCACCCGTAATGTTAAGCGAGCAGTGAATTGTTTTTATTTTTTTTTGTCTTAGTAGGAGACACTCTGAATTTCGTCTAGTAGTGTTCGGGGGACGTATCGAGAAAGACCCCCTCTAATTTCCCAGCAATTTTTTTCAAATTCAACAAAGCAGAAGCAAAGCGGAAACAGTAGGTGCACCATATCATTTCCGTGATGGAACCACCAAACAAAATTTTAGGGTACCTACACATACCTAAACCTGTGAGGTACATCCCCATTAATGGTCAACCGAGAAATAATCACATACGACCTGGATTTTAAAGCCCTATATTAACATGACATGGTGATGTTTGTCACGTTATCATAGAAATTTCTAGAGAGAACCCAAAAACTGTCCAGAACTTAAAACTATTGTACAGCAGTAATTATTGATGCTTAGTCGCCAGATTTTATTATTTGTCCTACAGAGGCTTGAAAGGAATTTATTAGAAAAAACGATATTTCTCCATGTGGGGCTTCTATAAAAGGCTCCTTTTAAGGGTCCGCTATACCTGACGGTGCATTTTTTGCCGCCCATAAGTTTAACATTGCGAGCGGCGATTCATTTTCAAGGTTTACCCTTGGTTGGAAAGACACAAAATTTTGCCTGTACCTAGCCCTAACAATGTTCTAGGGAGTGTTCGAAGCAGATTTCCCAATTTCTCAGTGGTTTCTTTTATTGCATGCAACTGTTTTGCAAATGCTAGCATCGCATACCTCAAGAAAAGTGCTGTATCTCGAAAACCAGTAAAAAAAAATGGGAAATCTGCTTCGAACACTCCCTAGAACATTGTTAGGGCTAGGTACAGGCAAAATTTTGTGTCTTTCCAACCAAGGGTAAACCTTGAAAATGAATCGCCGCTCGCAATGTTAATCTTATGGGCGGCAAAAAATGCACCGTCAGGTATAGCGTCCTCTTAAGGGTGAAGGTAACCCAAAGTTACCACGAAATTTCTTTTGAATTTGGGCTCAGTCAAGGAAAAGTTAATTTGACTGTAGTTCCTATGACACCCAGCTCGGGCCAAAAATTTGACCACGACCAAAACACAACTGCAGAAAAATCCACTCACTTAAGAACTCAAAAAGCACTGACCTTTTCACCCCTGGATAGGTATTCCCACATAGGTATTGCAGAAGCTTGTGTGTGCGCAATACATAGCGCACTCACTACGCACAGGCTCGCGATCGTCGTTGATAACTTTCTCGACATTGTATTCGCGTGTTACTTCGTCCGGTGTATGATTTCAACTGAAGCGTCAGGCGCGGTAGAGCGGGAGATGTTCCAGAACATCTCCGCCCCCACTCCAGGTTCTACAGGTACCGTACCTATCTGGAAAAATTTTTTAGCGCCTGGGTGACATTCCTGAATCAGATGAAGACGTAAGAGCCGGGTCAGACTGGTTTCATCCCGATCCAATCAAAATTTTTTCCGGTCGGCAGTCACTTCTGAGATATTCAGAATTTTTGTGGAGGCTGTGGTGGTTTCGAACCCTCCTAAATGTATGTTCCAATTGTAAATTGCTGGTATTTGGTAGTGTTGTCAACCCCGATAGCCAAGTGGTCAAAGTTTTTCTCCTCTGATATGATCATTGATCAGCATGTAAATAGGTAGTATGTCGAGGCTGGGGTGGTTCGGAACGCGCCTAAAACTGTAGGTCCAGGCCAGCAGGGCCTGTATAGACCGGGTGTTTACGATCGTTGGTTCGGCTTCTGGTAGACAAACAACCCTGTATCTTCAGCCTCCAGGGCAGTCGTGTTTTTTGTGTGTCTTTCTGCACATTTTACGAGTATAAGGATATACTGTTGGACATTTAATTGTTCTAAGATATAATACGTATTTTTAACGGCCGAGATTAACAGGTGATGGTACGATTGGTCAATTTCGCTGTGTTTCAGAACATTTACATATCCAATAGTTTTCTCATAAAGTGTGCCGAAAAAACGTAAACAAACAGGCTTTAGCCGGTATGTCTATAGGAAATCTAACGGTTCAGTACATGATGAGCTACATTTTCAACGGTAACTACTTACCGCTTATTGTCGTATAGATTAGCGACACCTGTTTTTGTGGAGAATGGGATAAATAAGGTCAAATACCGACAGGAAACCTATTTCCGGCTATTCTAGTGCAGGTCTCGCCCCACTGGTCAGCTATTCAGGTTGGTAATCCATACCTACTATTCCCTTTGAATGAGTTCGCGCCGCAGAATACCTAATTTTTCGCGCTGCACACTGTGTGATGCAAACGAGATCTGTCTGATGAGCGGGTAGACGTTCGAGTCCTGGAGGCTGAAAATTTTTCTCCCTGAATCGCTGGGTTGGTGTATATGGTGCACTGGATGTGAACCCTGGACCTGCTCCGTCGCGACACGGCTGTGATTACTGGATTCATATTTTTTTGGTCGCAAAACCGTGCCCACCTTCTAAACATTACTACTTCCCTACTTGGTTCAAGAATCACTGCCAAACTATTCAGATATGAGACTTCCGGTTATAGTTTTAACCGGAAGGGACTAAATCACCGAAACAATCATAATGCGTGAATACCTACTTTTACATACCTATATACCTACATGCACCTACCTACTAATAGTGGCTACTTTGCCTAGACTGCTACATATTATTCGTGTGAAAGTGACTCTGTATGCATGCCTGCGCTTATAAGTAGACAAATGAGTGATTAATGTGTATAGGGAGGTGTAGGTATTGTTTAAGTTCCCGCCTTCTTAATTGTAAGTTATCTACTGATTCCTGACAGGGGCTTCCCAAATATACCTACCTTCTTGCCGGATCTTTATTTTTTATGGTGTTAAAAAAAATCTTACGTAACCATACCACCGGATGAATAAAAATTACATGCTCAGGGGATTTGAACTAAGAAGGTTTATACCTAATCTGACTCTCTCTATACCAGATCTAATACTCTTGGTGATCCCAGCTAAGAGCCAGTTACTTTAACCTAAGATTAAATTATGTGCTAGATTTACTGTAATCTTGAGTTATGTTAAAGTTTGATTTCAGCTGATGGTGTCCTATACAACCTATTAGATTAACATTGGAAGCTGCGAATTATTTTTCATTTTTTCTCTTGTTTGGAAAGACTCAGAATTTTGCAGTAATTTTCTTCCAATACTTCCCAGTGAAATTTTTTTCGATGGTAGGGGAAAGCTTGGCCTTCGAAAGGGTGGAAATCTTTTTGGGAGATCGAAAGAGATACCGTGCCTACCTGGAAGGAAAGGCTGAAAACAAGAACATCAACCTTAGTCTCTCAATGGTTGAGTGATGGATATGCGGTAAGTGTGGTATACCTAATACCTAAGTTCTTAGGGTATCGGACCCACCAACAAGATCAATTTTCTTTGAGAGGTCACGACTTTAACCGGATCCTGGAATCAAAGGAATCCAATACGTGCGGTACCTGAAGTTGTTCTTATTTCCAGAAGATGTGCCTCATTCATGAGTAATACAATTTACTTTAGGATGCTCCCGGATCCTGTGGAGTTATCACGCGATGTTATTATCAGGTCTGATTCGTTCAGTACCTGGGAGGGAGCACCGGGGTTAAATGTTCAAGCTACGGTTGGCCGAGATTTTTTCCACCTAAAACTGTAGGTCCCCTTCAAAGTCTACCTAGGACGCTTCATAACCATAGCTTGAACACATACCTGAGATAACTTAGTTCCTCTCGGGAGTGCTCCCCATGGTTGTAAAACACACACTCATATGGTGGCTGGCGACAGCTGGAAGAACTCCTATAGGCTAGAATAGGCTGGTATAAAGAAGCAGGTACACCCTGTCTTCCCTGTTGGTTCCATGAATTACTTACGTCGCAAGGGTAGGAATTTTTGCGAGCTTTAGTTCTGAAGGGAAAATTATGTCATTTTGTACATACTTAAAACAAACTTATAACCTTCCGCACTTCTCTGCACACCTGAAAACCTCAGGTAGTAAGATATCGGTTACCCATGCAACACAGTCAAGACGTTCATCTATTTACCAATGTATTTATGTTGTCTAGTAATCTAGAGAAGACATGCGGAGATCTAGCGGTGGGACGGAGCTCTAGAACATCAAGTGCCTTTACATCCACCATTTTGAATAATGTCTATTATACAAAACGTTAAGCTCCGTCTACCGGTTACACGTTGGAAGATTTACATCGAAAAATACATTAAGCTCGATTAGTGAGGCGAGAATTAGGAAAACAGCGTACATCAATAAACAGATCTGACCAACTTTGCGGTCAAGTTTAAAGTGGTTGTGGTAGAACGTGGCGTATAGAAGTAAAAGTGACGATAGGAGAGAGATTGCCGAGTATTCCAGACCCCGGGAGTTGATGCCAACGAAGTGCCTTCCTGGGTTGATCGGGAGAAGTAGTGATTTGATGAGCCAGGGGAGACCCAGGCACAGCAAGATGTCAAAAGTGTTGGACCCGATGCTATTGCTGATCCCCATCGACCCGTGACCTGGATAAATAAAATAAATAAATACACTCTTTATTATGATCTCTACGAAGTATGCATCACTACTAGGTAAGTGAGAAAGTTTATTTGGTAGAGAAAATAAATTTCAACCTAGAACTGAAACTCTGCTTACAAAATTATTTTGAAATAAAAACTTCAAAGTTTTACAACTCTTAAACTTTCAGAAACTTTTTTCGCGCCAAAATAATGTCTGATCTGCTGCCACGTCAACCGGAAACCGAGATTCTTCATTGTTTTGGAAGCCAACATGGCGGCGGCAAGCTCGTTCCACAAATTAATAAATCTTATTCATGAGATAACAAATTAACTATTTTTGTGACTGGTTAAGGGGAAATACACCCATTTGGTTCGCAATGCTACGTACTTCAAGCCCTACTCCGAAGTTACAGGGCGAGTGAAAAGTGTTTATAGGGGGATGTAAACCTGAGACTCTTTGTCGTGAGGTAGTGTTGTATTTTTGCATGAAATGGAGTAATAAGCCCACAGGAGCGATTTTAAACAGTCAACTACCAGTCCACATGTTTTTTTGACAGATCGCGAAAACACAACACTACCTCACGCGAAATATTTTTTTGTAACGTTTCGGATTAAAACAGTATGATTTTATCGTCACATTTAGTAGAAAAGCTTGATAAATGTTTGTAATATTTACCGCCGCCATGTTACATGTTGACAATTTTTATTTCACTTACGGAAGTTCGTAATTGCAACACCATTTCTCTACTTTTTCTCCTGTAAAAGCTAAACATAGTGTCCTACTTTCACTCGTTCGTTTCGCGTTCAAATAGCACACTATGTTTAGCTTTTAGAGTAGACACAACCGATACGATATTGCAATTACCAGTCTCCGGTGGTACTAAAATGTAAACATTAGTTTTGTCGAATATTTACTTTCGCACAGTGGTTTTGGCGGAGTTCGTCGAGAATGTATGGTGGCCCTTAATATTTAAATAATTGAAGTGAAAAGTGAGCTGTTTTGGAGTATTTTAGAACTTGTAAAATTCGTATTCTAGTGTGAAATAATAAGGTTTCTCTACCCTGCTTGGCGACTATAACGCTTGAGACGGCCTCTGGAACACTTGTGCCGGCAGCGAGGAAAGTTATCCCCATCACTGAGTCAGGTATGCGTAGCGTGTCTCCTAGAAGTACAAAGGTTAAAAGTTAAAAGGTTGGCAGGTAAAAAGGATCGATTTCATGAGCGGGTAAGGCTGAATTTCACCACCTTACGATAGTGCCTTTTAACGTGCGAATAGCTATCGATTCGAAAAAGCAGACATCCTCTCGTTAGGTTTTGTTATGTCAATAGAATTCGCCTGCTTTGTTTACGTCAAATTTATTTCAACAATTTCAATCTGAAAGTGGAAATAAACGTGAAAAAAAGAAGTTAAAATATTGATTAGACTACATTAGACTACACCAAATGAGTCGCAGGTATGAAAATTATCGTTTTTGCTAACGCACGGAAAATCCACTCGAAAGCTAACGAAACGGTAACGGTGCATGGTGAAAGCCGTTAACATTTTTTACCGAAACGATAGCGCTATTGTGTACACAATAGTCTTCACGTTAAACTTGTGAAATTCACCCTAAGTAGTGCATTTCTATCTGACACCCACCAAACTGAATAAGGTAGGTACCTTGCTATTGAGGCTGTTCCTAAGTAGCCTACCTAACTAATCAATTTTCAGGTACTTTACCTATAATCGTAATCATCCACGCGACAACATAAGACAGGCTGCCGATCCAAATGATGCACATGATGAAGGTGAGGGGAAACCAGTTGCGGCAGCGGGGCGTCTCACAGTCAGGGATGCTGAGCTTGAAGATTAGCCGCATAGGCCAGAGAAGGACCCACAGCAGTTGCCGCCACCAACTCACTGCTGGCCACCGGAAAAGCGGCCCGAACACCCCAGCTGGGAATACATCTGCAAAAGGTTAGTAGATTTTCAGTCGATCTTAAAAACAACATAGGTAGGTATTAATTTCTGGCGAGAAAAACTTTATGTTCCAGAGCAAATAAGAACTCAATTGGGTCGACTGATGTTTGTTTACGTTCTCCTGGACTAAAACAAAGCAGTTTTTCTCATATTATCAGCCAAAATAACCTCCTTATTGCAATAAAAACAATGTACTTACTTAGTCAATTCTTTTAAGAACATAAAGTAAGCAAAAATTTATTAAAATGACTTTAGGCTACTTCACAGTGTTTGTACAACCAGACTCCACATTTTGGATCAGTGGGTTTATTGGTGTTTGGTTGTGCAAACACTGTGAAGTAACCAAAAGTCATTTTAATGAATTTTTTCTTACTTTATGTTCTTAAAAGAATTAACTAAGTACTTAAATACATTGCTTTTATTGCACTTTTTGTAAGCAACGATAAGATAAATCTTTTTCATATGAGACACTAGTATGTTTCAAAGAAGAGGCAGCAGCGTAGGGCTGGGCTTTTCAGCTCACCGAGGGAAAGTACCCCTGAGGGCCCCAGCCCCTGACCGCCAGATCAACTCCAACCGCACTTCGACATCGACATAAATAAATATCCCTGCTCCCATTTCGTCTTTGGTTGAACTAACCAGCATTTTGTTCAGCTCGTCTTCTAAAGGTACGACCATCGGGTTCTGTATTCCGAAATTTTTCTTTTTAGGGGAAGAGTTCAACGATGCATTTGATGACGAAACAGTTAAAACCGTCAATGATGGATCGAAAAATCTGATGATGATGAAGGGGAAGAATTTAACTGGCGCTGCAGATAGGATTTCGTTGGCCGTATTTTTAAAGTGTTTATCGGTATTGCTTGCCAGCCTGATCACCGGACTCACAGGATGCTGCTTCTGTAAGTCCTTCCCATCAGTGTCGCTTTTACTTTGATAACTTTACTGATTTGAATTTTGAATTTTTTAAGTGTCTCTTTTGGATGGAGTAATGACGCAATTAGACTTTTTGAGTGTACGATTTATCTATGCATGATATTTCATTTGTAATTGGATGTAAAAATTTCTTTTTGTATTTTACAGGAAGAACTCTCGTATAGGTGTGTCGTGTACATAGACTTAGACTTATAAACATACGTGGCTAGAGACGTGCAAGTCCTGACAGTAAAATGGACAATGGTTACAGTCACCGTGACACCTCTTCCATCGGCACCTTCACCAGGAGCTACTATTTCATCGGCCCTGCCTACAGGCGGTCATTCGACGGGATCTTCGTCACAGCCCGCCGCGGTCCCAGTGCAGGGGCGCCCGTCAGTGGGTGCAGTGCCGCCTCAGCAGGGGCCTACTGACATGTCCCCCGTTTCAGAGCCGGTGCGCCGACGCCGCCGTCAAGCGAAGGCGCCTGCGCGCCTGGACTTATAGTGCAAGAGTGTGGTGCATTCCCTCCCAACGGGACTACGTTAAGGGGGGATAATTGTCATGTAGATAGACTTATAAATATACGTGGCTGCAGACGCCAGGACAGGAGTGCAGTGCATAACCCACAAAAGAATAAAATCGAAAAAATTCCCTCGAAAACCAATGTACCGATATCATGAACCTTGGTCCAAGTCCTGATGTCCCAAATCTGCCAACGACCCCGGCTCAGGTAGGACCTGTCCCTTCCACACCTGACCCAAACCTTGGGTACCTGAGTTAGGTCTTTTACTGATCTGTTAACGCCAATTTAACGACGAAGTGGTGTAGTTTTACCTGTGTTTTAGCATTAGAAGCTTAACTCCCGAGATAACGACCAAGATCCGTAATAGAGCTTACTGAGTATTTAGTAAACTTACCCTCGTCCCGGCCTTTGTCAGGTTCAGGCTGCTTGGGGGGCGGACTGGCCTTCTGTAGGCCATTGGGGAGCTCCTCCACCCCTTTGCCTGAGGCTGGGGGGTCTATTTGCAGGGCCAGCTGCACCTCGCCCCCTGGATAACATAAGAGCTTCAGTTAAGGCTGCTGAAGACACCTCTTAAAGGAGGAAAAAAACGTGATACCAGTTTACAGTTCTCCAACTGGAGAGGCGTGGCACTAAAAGGTTTCGTTTTTGTTTTGGTGGGAAATGCAGCTCACCTGAGACTTTCGGCGGGGTTGTAGCCGGTTTGCCTAGAAGTCGTCGCACGATGCGCTGAATGGCCTTATCCCAGTACATAACAGCAATGTACAAGATGTATAGCAAGACCAGAATCAGCGCCTCGTACCACTCGATTCGCTCATCATGGATGATACAAATCAAGATGGCCACCGTGACGCCATAACCCACGCAGTCTCTCGTCAGCGGCCACCAGTCCAGGGGCACCACCTTGACAAAACAAAATATCCACACAAGTAAGTATTACTAGACCATTTCGAGAAATATTCATCGTGCTCAGCTGGCAGCACTACCCGTGGGATCCAAACCACCATAGCCTTGATGTACACTTGAGGTGTTGAACGGACCAGTTGAGGATATCTATCAGAAAATTTTTGATAGGATCGGGATCGAACCGGTGTGATCCGGCTCTCAAAGTTTCTCTGCGACCTTCTAGCTAGACCACTGGACTATCGAGGGTATTATATAAGTGATACTCATTCCTTATCTATCGTATCCTTAAGCTGGAATATACTTACCTACATTGCTGTTTGTTGATGTTTTTTTTAGAATGCTTTTTTGAGGCAACTGATGGATATTTTTATGTTCTGAAGTATAGGGTAAGTACCTTTTTAACATCAAAATAAAAACTCAATCGAAATTGGAAGGAAAAACCATTCTGATGCCACGTTTTTTTTAACCCGTAAACTGTATGATTGTGGGAGTCATACCGTGCCTGCTCCAATGCCGCAGCAACTAGCCACAGCTAGAATATTGAAGACAGCGCTTCCGACTATTGTCCCCACTCCGATGTCTCCCTCTGTTATGAATGTCCCGATCACGTTCACGAACAACTCCGGGGCTGACGTGGCGGCAGCCATAAACGTCGCTCCTGCCACGTCTTTTGACATGTTTAAAGCTGTGAACAAGAACTGATGTTTAACCTAGTTCTCGGGGTGGTTGTCTGAGAACCGGGTCCGATATGTTAGGCATGTCAAGTGAAATGTCATTCGAGGCTGTGGTGGTTCGGAACCCACCTAAATTCTTGAAATCGTTTAGTTCTATTTGTTGGGATTGTCCCACCATTCTACTGCTGCACTTCCCAATTTTCGAGGAAACTTGTTGTGGACGTTCTGACGTTAAAAAGACGTTCAGGACATGTAAGAATCCAACATTTTCATTTCCATATTTTCCTTAGAAAATGTACCATTCTGCTGCCACGTACATATTTACCCTTATGGCCCAAACTCTATATCTGATTGCTTACCGTGACATATCCTCTCGACAGCGGGGACGAAGTACTTATCACAGACTACAGCTAGTGCGATGAAGAGGTACAAAGAGGCGAGAACGTGGCAGATGACGTAACCCTGTTGCCTTTCGGGGTCAGTAAACTGGAAAGGGTCGCGAGGGAAGTCGTCTATGGCTGGCTGAGTGCAGTTAATCCCAGGCCCCAGCCCAGGCTCGTCTGCAAACATCAAGGTACATGAGTTTTTGAGGTATAGTGCCTGTAAAAAAGATCGTCTGCTGCCACGACAGTGAGGGAAAATGCGTACCATGTACCCATTTTCATTTACGCCGAGATATCAACTAACATAATAATGTTAAACAACTGAACGAAGCGACGTCTCAATTTTTGGCGATTACCTGGCAAATTAAAGGTTTTCCAAATTTTGAAAGAATTTTACAGTAGTACAAATACATGCTTTCACAGCATTATGGCGTCACAATGACGGGTGACGACTGCCGGTGAGCTGTAGCCAACAGTGTAGTAATGGTGGGCGATCCCAACGGAGGGGTGTGCCATTTAGGTACGTAAGTACCTACTCGGTTGTTGCTGGGTATCGAATTTGGGAAATTGGATTAGGAAGCATTGTCAGGGCACTGCGCTGTGAAGTAAGAGAACTCGGGATCTAAACCCGACTCGGAGAAAATTTTCGTTATGGATACCCGGCCCTTGTGGCTAGGGGAATAATCGACTTTCGGGCTTGATTCTGACGTGTATCCCTCCAGGCTTGGCCCTAGGGCTGTTCAGGTTTCTTAAGGGTCCGCTATACCTGACGCTGCATTTTTTGCCGCCCATAAGATTAACATTGCGAGCGGCGATTCATTTTCAAGGTTTACCCTTGGTTGGAAAGACACAAAAGTTTGCCTGTACCTAGCCCTAACAATGTTCTAGGGAGTGTTCGAAGCAGATTTCCCATTTTTTTTACTGGTTTTCGAGATACAGCACTTTTCTTGAGGTATGCGATGCTAGCATTTGCAAAACAGTTGCAATAAAAGAAACCAGTGAGAAATTGGGAAATCTGCTTCGAACACTCCCTAGAACATTGTTAGGGCTAGGTACAGGCAAAATTTTGTGTCTTTCCAACCAAGGGTAAACCTTGAAAATGAATCGCCGCTCGCAATGTTAATCTTATGGGAGGCAAAAAATGCATCGTCAGGTATAGCAACCTCTTAATGAAAGCCACTGGCTTCTTTTTTCCTTTCTTGTAAGGCGGGAGGCTCCTCTGAGCAGGCAGGAGCCCATTGTGCCTCCCCGCATTTAGCTACCCTGCTGCAGCAGCCTGGCCACTGCAGGAAGCTGTGCATTTTGACTAGAGGCTGGTGCATGATATCAGCAGGCTCTGGTATAGCTTGATAGTTAGGTGGGTGAGGGCCTCACATTCACAGAGAACGTGAGCGGGAGTTTGCTCCCATGTCCCACACCCCCTGTAGTTTGCTTTGTTGTTTAGCTCTAAAATCTGATGACGGCCACTTTAGCTGAACATCTCATCTTGAAGTGACTGTAAGCTATTCAGACTATTGAGCGTGCGGTGTACGCAGGCTGACCGCTGACCGCTTATTAGACTGGCCACTATCACTGGGCCGCCCTGGTTGACCCGCCAAATGTTGGAATATTCATCCCAGTTTGTTTTCATTTCTTAGTGACAAGAAACCGGTTAATAAAGTGAGGATTTAATGTTTTATCTTGTGCTTATAAACTTGCAGTTAACTAACTATTACTTAGTTAATTAGTTTCTGCTTGTTTAACTCACTGGTTGGATCCGTCCATCTATCGTCTACCTATTTTAGAGAGACCCCAAATGCGAATCACTTTGTGACGTGTAACATGCCCAATACTGAGGCCAACGTTGCAAGTCTATAGGGTGGCGGTTTGGTGAGCCATAGAAGGCAGGTTCGAACCCTGGCAGCTGAAACTTTTCCCTCTAAGTTGGATAGCCAGTACCGAGGCATAAATATAGAAAAGTACCGGTCATTAAAAAATTATGGAGGCCCTTTCTGGAGTGTCCTGGAAAGGCAAGTCAGGGATGGAGGGTTATGTTCGGGGATGCCAAAATTCCAGAACTGCCGTCCAGGACCCATCATATTTGGCCACCATAACAACTTGAAATTTCGACATTCGCTCTTTTAAATTTCCATCCACTCTCTCTCATCCGGTGTAGACGAAAGCATTCACCTTGCTCGTAGTCAACCATGTGTGATTCGGACCATCACTCACTAACCGGCGGTGCCGCACTCTCTCCACTCAAACACTGAACTCTACGGGCGACACACAGCGAATATGCACGTCGCGCGAACAGTGGCGCTACGAGGGCCAGCCCGAATTGTACAAAACGCTTTCAGTACACAATGTACGAGGTCACTCCGACCATTCACAGTCCTCTTGTTCGGTGAAACGCCCTATGTTAAGGCGAAAATTTCTGGTATTTTGGCCAGTACCTACATCTCAGTAGAATAACATTGTTCCCGTGCTCTGGTGTTCCCTTTTAGTTTTACGAAGAATAGGTAAAAGAATATAGGATGAAAATGGTTGAGTAGTGACAATTCTCATTTTTGTGGTCTTTCCACCCCTGGGTATAACATAATTCGCAGAATCCAGTTCACTTTTGTGGAACTATGAAACATTCATCCCCATAGACAAAATTTCACCAGTATACTGACCACTTCGTTAATTCATTGTTTAGCTCGAACAGGAGTTCTTTAGACTTCTCAAAAGCTTTTGATTTGGTTTAGGTGTTCCACAGGGCTCTAAAATAGGACCTTTATGTAACTCGTTGTTGGTTATGTGCAAAACTACGTCGATTCTATTTCCAAAACTGGAACTCTATCTAAGAGACATCTAACAGACTACGGGTGCGTCCCACCATACTCGGTTAACGGTTAATCTCCAGTTAAATTCGGGTTTTACCGTGCAATAATTGAAATTTAACTGGAGATTAACCCTAAAATCCAACAGACTTTGACCGGTACAACAGACTGGTGTACAGAAAACTATTCTAACTATTCTCTGATTGCTGTTATTGCAGCTTGTTACTAAAATAGGGTGGATTGCACCAGTGCCTAAAGTCTACTATAGTGTCCTCTAAAAGTTGACTATAGCGTTATCCTCCCGAAAAGAGAAGTACCTTTCACCATCCTGACGATAGCGCCCTTAGCTAGTGAACTTTTGACGGCAAGATAATGTGATAATCTGCACGGTAAGAAAATGGTGGAACCCACCCTAACCTGGGGTTTAATCTCTGTTAATAAGGTCGTAAATGTTACCTGGAGTCAGCAACATGTTAGCTTCGGTTCTGAGCGGCCGTCGTACCGCGAGGTCACTCCTTGTTTAATCCTATCAACCCATTAAAGGTCCATGCGATTACCGCAATGGTTGTCTCTGTCTCCACTCGCTGCTGACTCTGACTCTGCGCCCAGCTTCTTCCCATTTGCCAGGTCGCCGGACACCTGCTTACCAGCTGGAGGTATATTCATGACGGAGTACATGCAAGGGTGGCATTCATTCTTATCAGAAGGAAAACGCTATAGTGGACTTTTAGGGAACACTAAATTAGACTTTAAGTAGCTTGTGCAAGCCCCCCTGACACCAACTATACCCGAGAGGCACCATGGTCTTGTGGTTAAATTTCGGAGTGGTGACAGAAGTTTGCGAGTTTGAACTCGGGCGGGCCAAAAACTTTTCTTCTTTGATTTTCCGTTTTGTGGATACTTGTTGGTTTGAAGCCCGCCTTAAACTGCAGGTCCCCATCAAACCATAGGTTGAACACATATACCTGGCTTCCTCTCAGGAGTGTTCCCTTATAGAACACACACTAGGGATTGAGTTGAATAAATTCTCCCAGGGAGTGATCATGACCATGCTGTGGAAAAACTCCAGAGGGATTGGTTTCTTCGGAAGTGATCAACTCACCATACGGGCTTTGGCCTTCGGTGGCTGGGGTCTGTTCTTACCAGAGCTCCCACCCCACAAAACAAAACAAAAACTGTAACGTTTTTTGAAAAGGTTCAGGCTCCTCTGCGACAGGATTTTTTTCGCCACTATCTTGACGTTATGTTAGGAATATGTTTCTAAAATTACATCAAAATCGGTCCAGCTGTGTAAGCGCCAGACGTTTTCCAGAAAACCCTTTTTTTTCGACTTCTATAGGGGACAATAAAAAAATCTCAAAATTGATTTGATTTTCTACCCGATGCTTCCCCGCCGCATACAACTAGCGAGAAAGTTTGAAAAGTCCTTGTCTAATAGCTTCTGTGCGTCACAGTTTGCGACAGGTTTCCAGCAGGATCAAAGGTCAGATTGGATGGAGGAATGTTCGGAGGCGTTCATTGAACACTGATGATTGGCCGACGTGAAGATCACTTCGGTCACAAAAGGCACTTCAAATTTAGCCAATCTCTTTGCTCATTGATCAAAGATGAATTCCAGTCAAGATGGCGGGCAAGTGCTCCGCAGGTTATGGACCATGGTTTTGGCAGCTATCTTTATTGTAAAGTTTGCTGTTGCTGTTGACAAAACTTAAGCAACCTTGATCATGGCTATCTCTTTGGTGGGAGACCACTGGAGTAAAACACTGTTTATTTATTTATTTATACCCTTCTGCTCTGTCAGACCTGAGCACCGACAAAGCGAGTTTCTGGGGATGTACTTGTACTTGAGCCGGTTTAGCGAAGTGGTAGGGCACAGTGCTACGAAGCAAGAGGACTCGGGTTCCATTCCCGACTTGTAAAGATTTTTCCTGGTTAATATTGCCTGGCCCCAGACCTATGAAGCCCTGCTGAATACTTTGTTGGGGGAAAGCTCGACTGTCGGGGCTGATTCCTGTGGTCCCGAAAGTTGGGACCTTGTGTCCTACTAGGCAGTGGCGCCTATATATTGTATTGTTGCACTTATAAACATTCTTTGCTTGCTTTATTTACTTATGCCGTAAATAGTATTATAAATATTGTGTACATGGGCTTACTGTATTTATTACGGTAATTCCACCACCATTTCTATCTTTCGAAGGATTTCCTTCTCCAGTGAAAGCTAAGTGTAGTGTCCTATTCGCAGTCATTTCTTTCTCGTTTGAAAAACACACTATGTTTAGCTTTTAGAGCAGCCACGGCCTTTGGCGGTCGTGCAATTACCAGTGTTAGTGTGAGACCTAAAGAAATGGTTTTCCCTGCAATGTTAGGTGATTGAACATGTTGAACATGTTAGGTGATAGGGACCTTCCCATGCACCCACACTATCTGATCCTTATCATAGCTCTTAGCAGCCGTGACGTAAATAAGTTCCACGGTAGCTCAGTAGTTGGAGAAGTGGTTCAGGATGAGGACTACCAAGTTCAAACTCCGGGCTGTGGGTTTAGCAGGCTCCCTGCTTTGCGTTTTGATTGTTAAACAACTTTTTGGTTCTCAAGTTGGGGAAGGTGATTCTCATAAACCAGGTGAGACGCTACCTTTTTTTTTTTTTTTTTTTTTTTTTTTTTTTTTAAACTTTTTCGCTGGCCGTCCATTGCGCCGTAGCGCAGCGAAGCGAAACGTAAGATATTCCAGAAGCCTGTGGGGCAGCTTGGTAATGGTGTACCTACTATTCTTGTGCAGAGTTTCCTAGTGGCAACACGTTTGACCGATTATGATAAAATACCAGTTCAGGTACATTTTGATAGACCTAAAAAAAGTTTTGTGAAAAAATGTGTACCGAAAAAATTTCTTGCTGCGTCAAAATTTGAACCTTCCAAAAGTTTGTTACGTACAATAGTTACCTTCTAAGGATGCGTCCCACCATACTCGGTTAACGGTTAAACTCCAGTTAAATTTGGCTTTTACCGCGCAATAATTTGAATTTAACTGGAGTTTAACGTTAACCAATTATGGCGGGACGCACCCTAAATGCTGGATAGCAAAGTTAGGCTAACTTTAACTAAGGATCGTCGAACCCTCCCCAAGTAATCGCTTTGCCGTATCTTTTGACATTGTATTGTCTTATCTCCGTCATCCAATGGAAACGTACCTATACCATTTTAGTATAAAGGGAGCAGTACCCTTGATGGAGATTGGCTAGATAATGTGGAAATGATACAACTCCTTACTGTTACATTCCTAGAAGGGCCAGGACTTTGTGGGATACATAAATTTACAGAACTATTTTCTGAAAAATATAGGAACCGAATGTAAACGAAAGAAGAGAATACAATACACGTTTATTATTATTATTATTATTATTATTATTATTATTATTATTATTATTATATATTATACTGGGGAACAAACTTATTGTCACAGAACTCGTTCCACCAATGGAGAAAAGCAGGTTCCCTCCCAGAAGTCATGCTGGACTGGGAGTTGGCATCCACGGACGTACAGTTAGTTGGTAGGAACGGCAGCTTTTTTGTGCAGGTACCCGCCATCCCTGAGTTGCCATTCCAGCCCCCCATTCCAGGGCTGGATGTATGGCCATCTCGAGAGGACAACTAGACATGCTCTACAATTGTCTAAATAAATTGCTGATAAATGATCTGATTTGATCTGGCAGGGTATTTGTGAGCTTTTCAAGGCTCATGACTGTTAGATTCTTGAGTATTGATAGCCTTTCTGTTTAGCATAGTAAATCCTTAAGGGTCCGCTATACCTGACGGTGCATTTTTTGCCGCCCATAAGATTAACATTGCGAGCGGCGATTCATTTTCAAGGTTTACCCTTGGTTGGAAAGACACAAAATTTTGCCTGTACCACCTAGCCCTAACAATGTTCTAGGGAGTGTTCGAAGCAGATTTCCCATTTTTTTACTGGTTTTCGAGATACAGCACTTTTCTTGAGGTATGCGATGCTAGCATTTACAAAACAGTTGCAATAAAAGAAACCAGTGAGAAATTGGGAAATCTGCTTCGAACACTCCCTAGAACATTGTTAGGGCTAGGTACAGGCAAAATTTTGTGTCTTTCCAACCAAGGGTAAACCTTGAAAATGAATCACCGCTCGCAATGTTAATCTTATGGGCGGCAAAAAATGCATCGTCAGGTCCTCTTAAGGCGCCATCGACCCCAATCCCAGAGCTTTCGGTGTGATCAAACACCGGCTCAGCCATCATGTTATTACCCGATAGGGACCTACAGTTTTAAGTGGGGTTCAAACCACCACAGCCTCGACACACCTTTCTCTTGACCTGGCTCTCAGGTTTCGTCTAAAGATCTGGGCTGTTGAGGACCTAAAGTCCCATGGTTGAGGTACGGTTGAGTGACCGGACGCTTGAACGCTCCTGTACCAATCATCTGCTTCTATCACATGATTTTATCTTGTGATTATCTTGGGTAAACGACTCGTCTATTTACTTTTGATGCGAGTGGAAAAGCACGGACTTATTGCGACATTCCCTACTTGAGACTAAAAAGTCGCAGTTGCCTGTTAGGTGTAAGTACCTATCTACATCATAACTACGAGTTGTCCTCGATTAACAAAACGATGATAATCCTTTCCATTATCTTGTTTTCGTTCCAAAGAAAGTGAAAACTAGGTTTGCAGTAGATTTTTTTTTTATTACCTACATGGAAGCGGTTAGCGATTTTGAAGCGAAAAGATCAGGGGATCTAATCCCGAATCCCGACTTCGCCTAAAGTGACGTAAGCTTTGGGTGCTTCTGCGAACATCCTTATCTTCTGCTGTAAGAACCATCAACAAAACTCTGACAAGAACACAGCTACTCTACTGTCTCAACCATGAAACCGGAAATCAAAATTTTCAACGCTCTATATCTACGAAGGGAGAAGACCTTTGGAACAAATTTAAGGTTCTACAAAACCGCTTAAAAGTCCTTTATCGTGGCTGATATACTGATCCTCCAAATTCGATATCATGCAACAAGCACATTCTGTCCAAATTATCCGCTTTATATCTGGATGTTGTATGTTTCCAGGAGGCCGGTCATTACTATGGCTAAAGGAGACAGCAAACTGCACTCCCGCCGGCCTTCACCATTTTCCCGAGGATCTGTTTACTGCTCAGCAGCGGGCGTCCGGGGCTGTGTTGTTCCACGTCTTCCTCGCCTGCTACCTCTTCATCCTTTTGGCCTTCGTGTGTGATGATTACTTTGTTCCCAGCATTAAGACCCTCTGTGACCGTAAGTAAATGCCCTACCTCAGTACCTTCTTAAATGGGACTAATAGGAGTCGTCTTTATCGGCAAAAACGATAGCGGCACTAGAGTACTATGAAGACGTGGCAGGAACCACGTTCATGGCTGCTGCCACGAGCTCACCGAAGTTGTTTACCTATAGATTGTTCCGTCATTTCAGGGCTGGAGATGTCTGAAGACGTGGCTGGAGCCACGTTCATGGCTGCTGCCACGAGCTCACCGAAGTTCTTTACCTAAAGATTGTTCCCTCATTTCAGGGCTGGAGATGTCTGAAGACGTGGCTGGAGCCACGTTCATGGCTGCTGCCACGAGCTCGCCCGAGTTGTTCATCAACGTGGTGGGCACCTTCGTGACCCAGGGAGACATCGGGGTGGGCACCATAGTGGGTAGTGCCGTATTCAACATCCTGGCTGTGCCTGCCTGTTGCGGTCTGTTTGCTGGACAACGCGTTCTCGTGGAATGGTTGGTACCTATATATTTGAAAATTTACATGTTCTGAAATATAATATGTCTTTTTATCGTCAGAATTAACTAGCTATGTCAGTTAATTTCTAACGTTAAAAAGACGTATTATATTTCAGAACATTTAAATATCCTACGATGTCCTCAACAAATAATCGGAAAAGAAATAACGCAGTGGTAGGGCACTGAGCTACGAGTAGGACGATCCTTGATCTAGTCCTGACTTCTCAAGATTTTTTCTTTGATTCTTGCCTATACAGCCATATACTAACTGGGGAAAATTCGACTGTTGGCCAAATCACCCCCTTGCGTACATAAGTCCCGCCAAGCACTTGGTCCCTTCGAGGGCTCCACAGAATTTTTTATTTGTAATGTTTTTATCACATTAGGTGGCCACTGACACGGGATTGTGCTGTGTACGGCATCACTGTTGTTATTCTTATATTCAACTTACGGGATGGCCGAGTTGAGTGGTACGAAGCTCTCGTCATGGTGTCTCTCTATGTCTTCTATATCACAGGTTTGTGAGGAAACAGTTGTATATTTATTTTTTATGAAATCCCCAGGGTCCCAGGTTCGAATCCCGGTAACAGCAGATTTTCTGTTTGGAACATGGATGTGATAGTACGTAGGTTAAGAGCGACCACACAATCGTGTTTTTGAGTTTGAGTGTTGCATTGGTTTGTTGTATGCGTTTGTTTATTTTGTTTACATGTACCTAGGTACCCTATTGGCTCCGCACCTTAAAAAAAATAGGTATGATTTATATTTTCCATGTTTCAGCAATATACTTTAATGACGGTGGTTCCAAACTGTGCAAGAAGAGGAAGCAGTGGGAAGAAGTCGGAAAAGATGTGGAAAAGCAGCCTCTTCTGCTGGCAGACACCAAACTGAAGGCTGTGGAGGCTGAGGCATCGTCTTCTTCAAGCTATGCCGAGTCCGAGGCTGAAGGTAAAACCCTTAAGGTGGCCACAAACGATGCGTTTTGGACGGCGTCCTGGCGAGGATGCATCCCAGGACGCCTCGAAGTGGGGAAGGATGGACAGTTTTGAAGGGATGCCGTCCCGATTTTGGAATTCCAACTTACAGAATTCCACGTCCAGTTTCGATATTTTTTTTTCACCGTTATTTGTTCCAGAAATCAACCTGTGGGAGCCACCTGAAGGATTCTGGTCTCGTACCTTCTTCTTTCTGACGTGGCCGATTGCTGTAGTGCTGAATAGAACTGTACCTGACTGTCGCCACCCATCTCGCCGCTTTCTCTGGCCTCTCACCTTCCTGATGTGTGTGGTTTGGATCGCCGGAACATCGTACCTTGTCTCTTGGATGATCACCGTCATCGGTAAGGTTCAGGGAAAACAGCTCAAGAATGTGTACCTATAGTGGCTAGGTCCGTTATGGCGATCCACGGAATACTGTCACACGTGACAGCAGTGATTTTTCTTTCAATTTTTTTATATTACTGTTGAATATTGAAATGTTCTGATATTTGAGATTTTACGATCGGTTTCTTTCGGACAAATTTTTTGTTGAAAAAAATCACTTGATCGTAAAATTGCAGCATAGCCTGTTAATTTCGGCCTTTAAAAAGACATAGGTGTTATATTTCAGAACATTTAAATGTCGATTAGTTTCCTCATAAAGTGTGCATTAAAAATGTAAACAAATAGCGAATGTATTTTTGTCCTCGCAAATTCATATTTTTGTTTTATTTGATTGTAGGTGACACCCTCTTGATTCCTGACTCTGTGATGGGATTGACGCTGCTGGCTGCTGGAATGAGCGTCCCTGAAGCGGCATCGAGCGTCATCGTGACGAACCAAGGTATGCAACCTTTTGGCTTTCCTTATTTACAATATCAGTTAGTTATTCGGTGAACAGCCAAGACCTGGAACTTGAGCTTGTTTTTGAAACTGAAAGGTGTGAGTGGCACTAAAACCCGAAAGAGCAGTCATCAGAAATCGGTCTGTGAAAAAGGTAAAGAACGCATAGTCAAAAAAAATCATTGCCCTAGAAGGGGCTACTGGTATACAAGGTCCCACCTTTCGTGCTTTCGTATACATGGAGGTGATTTAGTCAGAATCACGCCCGATAGATTTTCCTGGCCGGTGAAGGCTAGGTATCCATCAAAGCTGGGTTCACCCAGGCTGGGCGAGATTCAGGTTCACCTTAAAGAAAACTGTTTTTTTAAGGTTATAAATTCCTGGCTATGTCTATGTACTTAGTTATTTTTGTCAATAAAAATTTTAACCGAAATTAGTTGATTGTAAAGTCATAGCCAGTTGTTCAGAATCCATATCCAGCAGTTCCCTAAAATAATGGGAAAAGAGCTGCCACGTATGACAGGATTGTTTGGACCGTCTTAAGGGCTATTCGCTATATTTTTACGTTTCGATTTTAAACTACTCCCTAAGTAGTTGTTTATTGGGGAAGAGAGAGGTAGAAAAAAGGACGAAGACCCGAGTATATAACGCCGTTATGGAGCCAATACTGTTATATGGTAGCGAAAGTTGGACCGCCACTAAAAACTGACCTCAGCTGTGTCAATGCTGTTCAGATGAAGTGCCTGAGAAGAATAGCTGGTAAAACTAGATGGGACAGGGTAAGAAATGAAAGAATAAGAGAGGAGCTGGACCAAGAGCCTGTAATAAAAAGGATAGAGGACCGCCAACTGGGCTGGTTTGGGCACGTGAGTAGAATGAAGAAAGAAAGGAAGACCAGACAGTTCTTGGAGGCGAAGCCACAAGGAAGGCGTCCCATTGGCAGGCCGAGGACAACATGGGAGGAGGTGGTTGCGCAGACGGCCGCGAAGAGAGGGAAGTCAATGGGGGAACTTCGCAGCCTCGCTGCAGACCGGGACCGGTACCGAGATTGGATCCGTGGCCAACCCCTCACGCTGCGAAGGCGGCACTAAGAGGGAAGATGAAGAAGAAGAAGAAGAAGATTTTAAACTTTGTGAGAAAACTATTGGATATTTAAATATTCTGAAATATAATATGTCTCTGTAACGTCATTGTCGTTACTCATGGGGCTATATTGTGATTTCATGATTGGTTAATTTTGGACAATTTTTTTGGTGACAGAAATCACTCGATCGTAAAATCACAACATAGCCTCATGAGTAATGACGTTAAAAAGACATATTACATTTCATAATATTTAAATATCCAATAGTTTTCTCACAAAGTTTGAAGTCCGAACGTAAAAAAATTGCGAATGTTCGCATCGTTCTTGGTTTTTCAGGGCATGGCTCAATGGGAATCAGCAGCAGTATCGGATCCAATACATTTGACATTCTCCTCTGCCTCGGGCTACCCTGGCTTATAAAGGCCGCCTTCCTCCCCGTGATACCGGACACCCACGCCGTGCTCATCAACTCGCAGGGGCTCGAGTACAACACCCTTCTGCTGCTCACAACGTTACTCCTCCTATATGGCGCTTTCCTGCTCAACGGCTTTGTTCTGGATCGGAAGATTGGTCTCCTGACTTTGTCTATGTACCTTAGCTTCCTCATTTTAGCCTCCATGGTGGAGTTAAATGTCTTCGGACTGGTCAACCTCCCCACGTGCCCCTCCTGACCCTGGCTTGTCTCCAAACCAGAGTCAGTATTTTAGTCTTAATAAACGTCGCTTAAAAATATGCTAATTTTTTCGTTTTCTTGAGCTAATGCCCCTCAATGTATGGGGTGTTTGCACGTCCATTAGAGGTTCTATATAAGCTAAAGAGAGTGTTCTGTTTGCAGCCATGTTTTTAGTAGTTTGCCTATTTACACAATGTTTTTTTTTGTCTCTTGAGTCACTCGTCCGAACAAAACCTTCGGGAAGTCATGAGATAATAGCAAATCACCACATAAAACTAGGTATTATATTTAAAACATGACAAATAGGTACCTAGTAAAAGTTTTTTAAAAGTTGAACGAGTTCCCGCGCTATTTGAAGCTTCAAAATGGCGCGAAACTCACTCACTAAACATTCAAATTCGTAACACCGTAAAAATATATTAAATTTAAAAATAATAAAATTAATATAAATAATTAAGTATTAAAATGAATTTTAGATGATTCAAAAATTGAAAAGTAATTTCAGAAAATAAGTACTACGTGATACGTGACCTTGCATTCCGCTTGGAAATCTGTTGCGGCCCGTTTGCGATTTTTCAATCTTTTTGATTCTTCTTGCCCATTCCCGTTGCAACTATGGTTCTCCAAATCGTAAGTAAGGTAAGTAACTTTCCTATTATTTCAGACGAATTTATCAGGATAAAAACTGTAGGTCCCGTTAATTTGTAAGATCATCCTCCAAGATACAACGTAAACAGTAGGTTCTAACCCCAAAATTTGTCGTTTAGGTTTTAAAAGATGGGGTTTTCGTGATAAATAAGGTGGAAAAGACGGTTTAGGTAAAGAAATAGAATAAGGAGGAGTCGTAATAAGGAAAATTTGATTATTGTCGTGCTATATTACTCATGGGTTTACGCCCTAAAGCTATGGATCTGGTCTTGACGTTCTCGGGAACGTGATGTCATATTCTTTTTATATGTGACTCATTACTAATTTCTCATGGAGTTCCCATTATCTTAGATGGTGTAACTCATTACTCATTACTCACTATGTACCTAATGCTGCTTGATACCTACTTACTGTTCTGAAATATAATGATCATTTTATACGCAAGGAAGTAAGTAGGTAGATTATGACATGAATCACAACTGACGTTAAAATGACGAAGATATTATGTTGCCGTTAAAAGGCCACTAGCTAATGTTTGGCGCTATCGGCAGGATAGTCAAATGGAAAGTCAACAACATTTCTTATCGGGGGGATAACCCTATAGTGAACTTTTAGGTGGCACTGTAGTAGCTTCTCATCGACTCTACTGTAGGCGTTTGGTTATCATTAGATTACTAGACCAAGAGCACCCACACTCCCACTGTGATAAGAGGTTATCATTAAGAGAATGGGATTAAAACTGAATATCCAGTAGTTTAGAGTACTACAAAGAATGATTTCACGCAAAGATGCATACAATTTAGTGTCGCTTTTGGTAGCTAGCTGAGGCTGAGGGTTGGGGGGGTTCCGAACCACCACAGCCTTGATATACATTTCACTTGACATGCTGAACATATCAGAGGTGAATGCCGAGCAGAAAAACTTTTTGGTAGGATCGGGATCGAACCGGTGTGACCCGGCTCTCACTGCTCCTCAAAAGTCGACCATTTAGTCCACTGGGCTATCGAGGCTGTTTTTTGGTAGCTAGGTAGGTACCTAAATTATTTTTCCGTCGGTTACATATTATAACTAAGGGGAATTTTCTCAGCTGGCAGGATTTCAACTCAGACCGCTCAGACCCTGTATGGTGGCCCAAATAACGTATTGCGATGTTTTAGGCTGACCTAGAAGACAAGCTGGAGCAAGCAGGCTCCAAGCTGGTCATCATCGATTTCTACGCCACCTGGTGCGGGCCTTGCAAGATCATCGCCCCAAAGCTTGAGGTAAATTAAATCGTGGTTTAATTCATATGAAAAATGGCCTGAAAAAGGTTCCACGATAGTCGATGAGTTAAGAGTCCGCTTTACCTGACGATGTATTTTTTGCCGCCCATAAGATTAACATTGCGAGCGGCGATTCATTTTCAAGGTTTACCCTTGGTTGGAAAGACACAAAATTTTGCCTGTACCTAGCCCTAGCAATGTTCTAGGTCGTGTTCGAAGCAGATTTCCCATTTTTTTACTGGTTTTCGAGATACAGCACTTTTCTTGAGGTATGCGATGCTAGCATTTGCAAAACAGTTGCAATAAAAGAAACCAGTGAGAAATTGGGAAATCTGCTTCGATGACGACCTACAACATTGTTAGGGCTAGGTACAACCAAGGGTAAACCTTGAAAATGAATCGCCGCTCGCAATGTTAATCTTATTTCGAAAGGAAAATAGTCAGAATCACGGCCACGCTGGCCATTGCTGCAGTAGGTTATAGGCCAGTCCGCAGAAAGCGTTTCCTAGTTGCCGTGTCTCACTGATAGGCTATCTCTGTTTACCGTGCTGCCTCCTGTTTACAATTACTTTTTCCTAACTGCATAACATGACATCTGCCTACATTTACACCCTGATATGAAGAATATTACGTGATTTGTTATGAATGCTATGATAGTCTGAAGCGTACCTATACCTTGTGATTGATATATTTGACTTGCGAGTGGCAATGTGGATGAATTCCTAACATGACACGCCCAAACACTTATAGCTTCCTAAAGCAGGCCTCGTACAATGCGTCCTGGCGTGGGCAGCTGGAGTGACGGGCTTGTAGTCCGGGGGTGCCAACTTGCCGGAACAGCCGTCCAAAACGCATCGTTGGTGGCCACCAGAGATAAGCTACGGCGCTTACTTTAGGGTCTCAGAACAAACGTCGAGGGTTCGAATCACCGTACCCAAAAATTTTCTCTATGTAACATGGATACTCTGTTTGTTTTTCGGCTTCAGTCTGCTTTATTTTGGTTCTTTCTTTTTTCCGCTTTCTCTTGCGTTACACCCAGTTTCGAGGTTATCGGGTTATCACGTCCGGAGTAGTTTCTGAATGTGTTATGATAAGAAGAGATAAAGTGACATTGGTCTACTAGCAGGCTTCGTGATAGGGATTTCCAAACGTTTCATAATGATGACATAATATTATAATATTCCAATGAGAACTTTTACCGAAGGCTTATTTCTGGCATGTCGAGGTATTTGCGTTAAAATGCACCGGGTAGGAGAACCCTAGACCACGAAACGTGGCCGCGCTGCGCCTCCCGCCGTTGTTGATAGCATGGGGTAGGAAAGGGAACGCGGTACAGCAGGGCACGTGCTCCGCGTCAGCCTGACTAAGCTCCCTTTCTTACATCACTAGTTGAGGCGCGGCTAGATAGACGGAGTCTTGTAGAGGTTTCGATGCATACGGTACCTAGGGAAGGCACCTCTGTCGAATAAAACCTACATCTAATATTCGTAACTTTCTGTTTTAACAGGAACTGCAGCGGGAGCGGTCAGACATCGTAATCCTGAAAGTGGACGTGGATCAGAACGATGATCTGGCGGCCGAGTACGAAATCTCCGCCATGCCTACCTTCGTGCTTATCAAGAACAAGCAGAAAATCGAATCCTTTGCCGGCGCGAACTACGACAAACTCTCGGCACTCATTCAGCAACACCAATAGGCTAATTTTTAACTGTCACATCACAACTATCGCTTGCTATGTTTTTTTATTTAATTTTAGTCGTTTACTTTGGGTGTTGGAAAAATTATCCGGATGAAGCAGGAGGACGCAGGTTCAAGTCCCGTCATGTCGAGACCTTTTGCGATATTGACCGATCGCCCCCTCCTGTAAATTGGTAGGAATCCGTAATCACATCAATCTATGTCTTTTAAACCTCTCTGTACTAAAACAACTAAACAATTCCATGCTTTTAAGGCTGTGTGGCAAATAGTAAATCTTGTAACTAGATAAAAACGAACAGCAGTTGTACCTACAGCCTTAATATCCGATGACATGCAGTGAAGTAGGCAGTTAGCTTCTTTCCATTTTGGCAGTTACAGTTGTGGCAATTTGCGAATGCAGTATAACGTATTTTCTAACTTGTTTAGCTTACTATAGCACAACTTTTTACCTGTTGTAGGTATGCAGTGTAACGTGTGACGTATACTATACCTATATGATGAAATATTTCTTGCTGCACTTCAGCACTTTGTATCTGGGCCTACCGGCCGTGCCTCCATTGCTGACGTTTGGCACTTACCTACTTAAGGTGCCGTATTGATTTATAAACGTTTGGTTAAAAAGCGTTCATGCCTGTTTATTCCATTCGGTAGTGCTACTGACACCCAGTTATAAGAGAGTTGATGTAGGTAGGGGGTAGGGTCAAATTGCACCAGTCAGTCAGAGAGCTTGGATAGAAGGGGTAGGCTCTGATTGGTTAACATACTTTTACTTTTTAGGGAGACCTGCTTTATTAAAAGAACGTGACTACCTTGGGCGTTAATAGTTCTGCAACCAGTAGGTATGGTATGGGACCTGAATTTAGACTTACAAGTAGAATGAACCAAGTCAGCAGTTTACATTGGAGCTAGGTTTGCTAGTAGGAATTTTATTAGTTACCATGCCGCAAATATTTTTGTAGGCACTGAATACACCTAGTAGGTACAGAATACAAGTTCGCAAAGAAAAAAATTTCTTGCCTAAGTACCTAAATAGCAGGCTAGAATAAATTTATTAAATAGGTACCTACTTGCCAATCAAATTTTTAAATGTAGTGAGAAACGGCGGGAATTTTTCAGAAATATTATTTTATTTTTATAACTTAAAATATAATGCATTAAAGGATTTGTAATAATTTATTACAAAATTATAAATTTATTTTACGTAAAACGTTCAAATAATATGGAAAAAGTTAAAATTGTTAATAGCAAATTGGTTAGCGTTTGACGTATTGACGGCAGCAAAGCAACATGGCGGCTTGTTCTTTCCATGGCGTTGTTGCGATCTACGTTTATGTCTTTTAAAATCGATGCAATGCGTGATTTCGTGAGTCAAAAACCAATGTTTTTGGCAAAAAACCAGAAAAAACATATTTTTAACCTGTACTGCTGTTAACGATGTCCAAAGTGGGACCAGTTGTGAACGGGGACCCTAGTGACGGTATGGTGGGAAGTATGGATTCAAGAGCGATGAGAAGTCGGGACTTTTTGAGGGACGATTGGAGCGACAAGGTTTCTAAAGTGTTTTCGTGTGATGTTGATCATATGTATGCAAGTGTAAATGACGTTCAAACCAAGGAGCGGGAGATTGTCGTTCTGAAGGAAATGCTTAAGGCCAATCTTGACTATATTCAAACACAGTCTGAGATGATTTATGCCAGGGACAAGGAAATAGCCGCTTTGAGGGAAGAAAGAGATACCGTAAGTATATTGTAATACATTACGCCGTTTGTTGAGGTTTTGTAATTACACTTATCGGTAGAATCAGTCGGATATTTACTTCGTTCTGCGTAATGCATTCTAGCTCCGTATGTGTGATATGCCTTTTTAACGGCAGAAACTAGTTTTCGGCGTTTTTCAAGCACTTTTTACTTCTTATAGTGGTCCTGATTAACTTAAGAATTGACTTTACTGTTATACACGATTTACTTACGAATTTGTCGAATATCTTCACACATTCATGGAAAAGTGTAGATGCTTGAAGAACCATCGAAATGTAAGTTGGTATGAAAGAGTATAAATGAGTTCTTGTAACAAACAAATGATTCAGTACAAATACAAGACGCAACCAGTCAAAGGAAAAAATAAAAATGGCGCGAAAAATATAAACATGCTTTGACATAAGTTCAAGTATGAAACAGGTACAGTTTAGTATGCATAGTGCATAGATTTTGACATGCTGATTCTAAATCACAAACAATTTTTTCTCTGTAACCAATAGTTTACCAGTTATTTCAGTTTAGTAACATCCCCTAAGCTAAGTCAATGACCTCGATTATTCTGATTCTTATTATACATATAGGATCTATGTTTAGAGTGGTGGATGCGACAAGTCATGTTCAATAGCAAGATTTATACTTATGCTTCATGTTTAAGTGGACGACATCCATAGCTGGGGGACTTAGGACGTTGCTACGCTTTTAGTTTTGGAGGAAGTTCCACGAAAAAATTACATAAATTTAAGAAAATGTATAGCTAGTTCACTTTGCTGGTAAAATTGTGACATTCATCCCACTTGAGAAGTTAGGGGGTGAAAAGTAGATTTTTTTCTCTTAGAAATCTTGCTGCTCCCAGAATTTTACGAATCTTGATACGATTCTTGGAGTACGTGCGTATAAAGTTGATTTGGTGTGACACTTGTCGCCAAAATAAAAGAAACCCTGATGCCATTGACGCAGGGGTAGTTTACACCCTCCCAGGTATTACGGCCTCTACAGCCTAGGCATTTATCCTTACGAGGGTGAAAAAAACGATTTTAATTTGCCAAAAGATATTGTAATGGAATGTGGTAGTTATTTAAATTATAAATGTACGCCAAAGTATTTTTAAAAAATATTGAAATTCGCTTCGGAAATTGCAACGTCTCGTCAACATGAATATATGCCGTTCTAATTCTACAGACAGTGAATGTTGACGAGGCCCGCTCGCTGGTTAGATTACAGAATTGCATACTTAGCTTATGCCGCATAAGTCATTGGATGGACTCCACGCAACAACGCACTAACTAGCCACAAATTAGTTGGGGGAACTGGATGTCGTCCACTTAACAATAACTTCCCATGTATAATTACTTTCTCGCCCGTATGTAATACATGGGCTGAGAAAGTTATGTTATCGTGCGAAATTTCGATTTTGAGATTTTCATTGCAAAAGGCGTTTCAGAGGTCCTAGATACCAAAAAAATGGTTTTTAGGTCATGTCCGCCCGACGTACGTACGTACGTGCGTACGTACGTCCGTACGTTTGTCTGTAGCGCGGCTAGAGGTCACACCAGTCGACCGATTTGGCTCAAATTTGGAATATAGATGTCTAAAATCAGTTCCGAGATACATTTTTAATATAATTTTGATTACTCAAAAATTGCGCCCACTATTGTCAAAAAAGTGTCAAAAAAAATTCAAAATCGTGTTTTTGTCTACTCAAGACGCATTTCACGGTACGGTAAAAAAGTTAGAACCTTCAAATTTTGCAGTCGTGTTCTCAGATAGATGCTCCAGGATCATTTTTATTGTTTTGGAGATGGGCCAAAAATTTGGGCCAAAATTGGCCCATACGTGAAAATCTTGGCCCCATGAACAGTATTAGCCGGAATTTCACAAAAATCCATAAACTTGTGCTTAATAACATTACTTAAAGGTTTGTCGGAGAAATATTCAATCAATTCAAAATTGCGGCCAATATAGGCAAAATGAAGTCAAAAATAAGGAAAAAAGCTAGAATCTCGTTTTTGTCTACTCAAGACGCATTTCACGGTACGGTAATAAAGTTAGAACCTTCAAATTTTGCAGTCGTGTTCCCAGATAGATGCTCCAGGATCATTTTTATTCTTTTTGAGATGGGCCAAAAATTTGGGCCAATATTGGCATTATCGTAAGAACAATTTTCCAAAAATGGAAATCACGTTTTTGATTGGTTAGGTCACATTTGCAACAACACTAATCGACGGATTTTCTTGAAAATTGGTGAAAGTAGTCTCCGATAGATGCTTCAAGGGTATTTTCAATAGATTTTCATTTACTTAAAAATTAAGACGGTGAAATGCAAAATAGAAAACATAAGTATACTTTGCGCGTCGAACGACACTTCACTGTTTGACGGATATGTTTGAAATTCGGTATGCAGGTGCCTAAAAGTATCGTCCAGTGTGAGGCAAAATACTTTTTAGAAAAAGTTAAAATTCTGACAATAATTCACGTAAAAAAAATCAAATTTTCGATAAAAATTGCGAGAAAGTCAAGTGCGACCATTGTCGAACCCTTTATTTGTCCTTGTGAGGGCTTCAAAATATAACATTTATTCCCACCTTATGGAATCCACCCCTTCCCTCCCTTTCTACCCTTAAAGACTGATAGAAGAAACATACAGGGGTGCGACACTTAACTTCCTCGCCCCTTGCCAATCTAGCGCCTAAAGTCTACTTTAGTGCTCTCTAAAAGTTGACTATAGCGTTTTCACCCGATAGTTAGTGGACTTTGAACTAATTGTCAGTTATTTCTTTGGGAAGATAAATTTTAGTGGATGGCATTTTCCTCCGGATTGATTGTCGAATTTTTATTTTTGAAATTTGGCGGTATTATTTTTTTGCTGTTGGCCAACCTGATTGTGTTTTTGTTGTGTTGGTGTCATGTGGTATCAAATTGCTTGCTGTTGCTGTAAAAGTGATGCTGTTGAAAATAACGTAATATTTGGAATCAAATTGTTAGTATATAGCTCAAAAGGTTGCCGTTGATGTTAGGAAGAACTGAAAATGCTTTATGTGATAGTTATAAGTGAAGAACGTGAGTATTGGGGACGCCATTACATTGGGGGCTTGCACCTTGCGGTAGGTTTCCTCACAAACGGTTTTTAGGATCTTTTAAGTCACAAATAGTGAATTTTATGGGAGTAAATACGGGCTTTACCTGTGGTATGTTGAGCTTGCAATCACAAGATATTCATTTTTATTCATAACAACAGCATTCTTCTACAGTCGTAACATATTTTGTACGTAATAGCATGCGTCCTGCCGTTCTTGTTCATGTTTAGTAGACATAACACCCCTCTTAAATTTTCAGCTTCGGCAGCGGTTTCAACGTATGGAACGACGAGTGACCCTGCAACGACATAAGGACGACCCTGGACCTCTTCCTATACCTGGGACTTCGCTAGTACTACCCCCCACAGAACTCGAGCCCCCCGTCCCGATGCCCATGGCTCTCCCCACCAGCCCGGTCCCTGAGGCTGTGCAAAGTCCATTGAAAAGGCGGCGGGTCAGTGGCGGGTCTCTGTCTCGACGCACTGTTAGTGGCTGCTCCGACACTAAGCGCTCACGGTCAATTAGCGATTCTAATGGTAAGCTTCGTTTAAATTTCTTTTGCAATCGATATTGCGGAGGTAGACGGTCCCATTCGTTCTTTAACTGGAGGCGTCGATAATAATAATAGCAGAGGGTTGGGGGGGACAAGCCCAGCAACTAGACCGTTTTCAAGAACTATCCATTGTGCTCAGCTGGCAGCACTACCAAATGCCAGCTCCCCAGCCATCGAGTAAACGATGGGGACCTACAGTTTTAGGTGGGTTTCGAACGACCACAGCCTCGATGTAGGATGTAGTGGTTTGGAATCCAACGGCAACTGTAGGTCCCTATTGTGTACTAACACGATGGCTAGGGAGCTGGTATTTGGTAGTGCTGCCAGCTGAGCACGACGGATACTTCTTTAAATGGTCTATTTTGTAAAATCACTTAGGTACTAGAACTTGGAACAAATAGGTACCTTTATCCAACAGTTTCTGTTTTTTTGGAAGAAAATGTAAAACTGAATTATTGTCGGAGGCACAAAAACATAAACAAACACGATTATGTAGTAAAAATGAGAAGATATGGAATTTATTTTTGATTTCAGACGTGGAGCGGCGCGTAAGGTCCAGGCCGCCCCTCACGTCGGATAAGGAATACTACACAGCTGTGGGGGACTCTGAAGCGTGGGGACCCCTAGACCTGCACGTGGCACCAGACGCCGTAGCCAAGAAGGAGGATGTCCAGGTAAATAGGGATATCAGTAGACAACCAATGCGATTTTAAGTTAGTCTGTTTTTCACTTCATGATACTAAAATAAACCTATAAAAAAATTCTTAATTTTTTGAATAATATTCGACTGAAAGTTAGGTCATTTTGAATCACAAAAAAAAACCGCCAAAATGGACGTGACTTCACTTTCGAAAACCCAGGGATTTCCAAACTTATCGGTGAACTTTTGCAGTAGGGTCTAGGGCTCCTTGCCGAAATATTTGGTGAGAACTGTCACTCCTTTCTACAGTAGAAACATGTCCCCCCTTGGCTGAGGGAGTGAAAGGGGGAGCTTAGGGTTCGTATTTTTGGTCTGGTTAGCCTTCCAGGCGCGAACAGTCTCGTTCGGTAAACCACCACAGCGCCTGGTGGCACCCATGTTCAGGCGCTATAGTCTCTATCGTCATAGGGTGACTTTGAGTTGTCTATTGTTTGTGCAGGTACCCAGTTGGAGGGAGAAAGTTCTCTCGCCACTTTATGTGATTGAAGGCACGGAAAACGTGGAGGATGAGGTTTTTCTTAAGCGACATCATAAGCTGGAGAGCGACGAGCGAAGGAGAAAAAGGTAGGAACCAATAATAGAAGAGCTTATCACCAATAAAATCCCTTCACAAGCTAGTCCCGTTCTGTGCCATGCCCCTAACTATTAAGAAATTACAAGCAAGAGAAAAGATAGAAAAACTTCTTTTGCTGCCCTCCGTGGTCTTGTGGTCAAACACAGGACTTGTACTCTGAAGGTGCCTGGTTCGAATCCCGGTAGCGCAGGTTTTGTGTTGGGAGCATGGATGTCTATAGTGGGTCTCAATAACCATCCGTGGTTAATTGTAGCGATAACATCTTTGATAATGGTAAATATCAAGAATCAGTGGGGTCCTGCCTTTACCGCTGGGCACACTGGTCTGTTTGGAGCTTGATGTAAAAGATAATCCAATAACAATAAAATATGTTCTGAAATATAATTTGACTTTTAAGTCAGACACTGTCGCGACCTCAGTTGTGCGAGTGTAGTGAGTGCAAACGACAGTCTCTATAACGAGAACCTCTCTCTAGCAAGCGTACGGTATAACGTTGGGCATAGAGGTCTATCTAATTGATTCTTTTATAAATCTTTTCTGTGGTTTTCTAGGTGGGACCTCCAAAGGATACGAGAGCAATCGCAGTTAGAACGTTTGAAACAACGAGTGGATAAGAAGAGAGTTGTTCCCATGTCGCCTGAACGTGCGGTCTCGTCGTTCTACCCCGCCCTTGAAGACGTGCAGGAAGTCTCTGTCGGGCCCTGCCTACCTGTTGTGGCTTTCGGCCTACCCCTTCGTACCTTCGAACCTTGGTAATCTTTTTTCTTTCGCACTGTAGTCTAGATAGCTCAATAAATTCAGCCATACCCATAGGCTACTCAAATGTTGCTAAACTCTTTTAGATTATTGTGACCACTTCTTACTAAGTTTACTTCTTATTGTGGATTTCTGTCTCTCACATAACAAAAAATTCCAATCACCTACCGTATGCCCGAGCCAGGGTGACATGTTTCTCATCTTTAGACCAGTAATACCCTAGCTGTAGAGAGGTGCTAATAGGACTTTTGGAGACGAAAAGGAGTCTGGTTTTGAGTGCCATAAGCCAGGTTCAATCCCGGTCGCTGAAAAATTTCCTCCCATCTCATGGTACAGGGTTGATAGGAAAACCAGTACCTTCGTACCTTCCCTTGTCGTGGCAAACCTACGGGGTAAAAACCCAGGAAATCATTCAGTTTTGCCAATTTTTTTCCAGCGAATTCAACTTATCGTGGAGTGCAGAGTGTGGTCAGAAGTACCTGAGTCTACGGAACAGATGAACGCCGCCAGCTACCAGGTACCGGCACCGCAAAGGCTCACACGGTATTGTGCAGTAGCTTATCATTTGGGTCTTAGGGGTAGGGATGGGCAAAATTCCCCTGATGAAAGATCGTCAGCACTCCACACCAAATGGCAAGCATTGTTAGATCTTTGTTTTTTATTGATTGTGCTTGAGCAGCAGCACACCTTCAGCATGCTAGGATCAGAAAAAAGGCGTGCGAGTTCTTGGTGTGCTGGATCGCCCTGTCACAAGAATAATAGCGTTTTTTATTTACTCCACGAGTGTACACTGAGATAAACTAACACTCGATTTTTTCACACTCGTGCAAAGTGCACCGAGTGCAGGTGAATAAAAAACGCTAACAGTTCCTTGGGGAGAAATTTCCTATGTGCCCAACTCTATTTAGGAGGGGAATAGTTCAGGATTTGCCACAAATGTTTTGTTTCTTGATGTTCGCTGACCGTTTTCTGTTTTTATTGGGCTTACCGAACAAGCGCTAGTTACTGTACCTGCCACTGATATGTAGAACATGAATCGGTAGGTTCGAGAGAAAGCTCCTAAGGCTGGGGTTGGTTATTCTGAATTTTTTTACTTGTAAGTTAAACATGGGTGCCACATTGGCTCTATGAATTCCAGTTGGAATATTATTTCCCTAGCAATGCGTGGCAACCATGTTCAACTTACAGGTAAACACTTTTGGGTAAACTAATTCCAGAATAACTAAAACTAGCCTTAGCGATACCAGGAAACCTGTACCTATCCATATTTGGTATTCAGTGGTAGCTCTCCTTGAGATGAAAAAAAACTTACGTTTCTCTATACGTCACTGTTTGTTGGACCAAAAATTCGATAGTGTGGACACGTGGAACTCTGGTAATGATTATCAACCCCAAAATTGTGGTTATGACAACTTGGGATTAGTTACGAGGGGTTATAGCATTTAAGCAAGGAAGGACACTCATCTAAAATAAAATATAAAGATTTAAAAAGATAAAAAACAGAAAGATTAAAATCCACTTGGAAAAATCGCAAGTGTTCCGCAGTTCCTGAGGGGTGATTGGAGTGGCTAGTTTGCCTCCGGGAAATTCGAGGGGTGAAATATTTCCACCCCTATTTGCTGGCCCATTTCAATGGTTTTTATGAATAGCTTCAGAAAGCCTCCCTTTTCTGCATTAAGGCATTCGATATATCTTTTAGGGCGTCCGAGGCAGAAGCCGCATCCAGTGAAGGTTTTTAGAGTAACAAACTAAGAGGGCTGTTAGTACCCACTCATTGAAACAGTTGCAATAATAAATTCTGGGTTGGAAATCGATTTTATGAAAGAACTATACTGAAACCATTCAAACATGATACTTAACCCTTTCGGGCCCAAATTATGATCCTCATGGTTTTTTTTTTCTTATTGAATTCTGCGTAGACTAGTGCCTCAATAATAAGTTAAAAAATAAAAAATAAAAAAAGTTTCCCCCAAGGCGTTTTTGGGTTTATGTGATCTATAAGTCACAATGGGCATGAAGGAAAAATAAAGTTCACTTGTAAAAAAACTGTAATTTTTAGTTTAGTGCTTCGTGTGGAAGATAACGAAGCAGTTTTTCTTAGGTGTCAAGCAGAGGTTTACCCCACATTTTAGGCACCTCATTTTTGTAACTCCTTGTACACACCCCGCACATCTTTTTCGGGCTCCGTAGCTGGGCATATGCCCTATGTCATCAAACCTTGCGTCGGCGACTGGCAGGAGCCTTCTTTGCGCCTTTTTCGGGGGCTGCGCCGTTGAAGGCCGCCCCCTTTTTCCCCCCGAGCTGGGAAGTTTTTTTGCCGTCAATAGGCCAGCTGCGACGTCACTTTGGAAACTGAGCAGATCCGACTTCTTGTCAGCCAACTGCATCCTTCTTAGTAGCCAGGAGTTCACGACAGCGACCCCAACGCACCAGTACACTATTCGAAAATACCATTTGTAGGACTTGCGGTCGATGCGATACATCTCGATGAGCATGTCGGCAAGGTCGACACCACCCATAAAGGTATTGTACTCCTTGACGACATCTGGCCTGGGGATGGGCATTTTCTTCCCTGCCGGCTTGCTCCAACGCAGGCACTCTCCGACTGGTTCGACTGCTGTGTAACTGGAAACGAAATTGATGGTTTTTCAATCCATCCATTTCACAAGATTGATCCCGCATTCCACCTCCGTTGCATGGTCTTCTGAACCTCTTCCTTGGGCCTTCAGATCGGCATCCGAAGCTAGCACGCAGCCTCCCATTCGGTCCTTTCTGATGGTTCCAACCATGAAGATCCCCCGCTGGCGAAGGGCGACAGCCAAGGCGATAGAAGAGAAGAAATTATCAGTGAAGACTTTGTGATTTCTGAACGATGGTACATTCTTGCACAAGCGGAGAACGATATCACCAGAAAATCCGATGTCGAAGTCGTCGCAGGTGCCAGATCCCGTGTAGATTTCGAACTGGTGCATCAGCCCCGAGCTCCCTGCCCTGGTGAATACTTTAAATCCCCACTTATGTGGTTTCCCTTTTACGTATTGCTTCATTGAGGACCTTCCTTTATAGGGGATCATCTGTTCATCTACGGCGTAATGCTCCTCCGGTGGGAGTTTACTTAGATTTAGTTGAAGGTGTTTTATCAAAGGGCGAACTTTGAACAATTTGTCGAAGCCTGCCTCTCCCGCCTTTTTCATTTCAGTGTTATCAGCAAAATGCAAGTATTTCAAAAGCTGAAAGAACCTACGGCGACTCATACTATCGGCAATGATAGGATATGGGAATCGGTCGGACCAACACATCCTCAAATTAGGCATCTGAACAAGAGCCATTCTAACTGCGCCCGTTTTTCCATTCCTTTTCCTAATATTCTTCATTGGGGCAATGGGGACACTGCAGCCTCTGACTCCCTTTTGGCTACCTCAATAAATGAAAAGTCGGAACTTTTTCCATCCTGGCTACGCCCCTGGTTATCACATACATTAGCAGTTTCGCTATGTTCGCTGATTTCGCGCTGCCTCCTGCCTCTTCAGACAGAAGGCCAATCGGCAAAGCAGCAGATTCGATTATTTCTGCTCCAAGTATGAGAAGCGTTGGCGTCATTGTTTCACGTACAACTCCGCAGTTTCCTTAGCGTACTCTTGGAAACGTTGTACATTGATTTTTCCCCAGGATGAAATGGCCTGCAGTATTACTTTTATCCTAATTATTACTCTGATGTCAATTCCTGTTATTAAAGATGTAAGATTTGGGTTTTCCAAAGTCAGGACCGTGACACCCTGTCACGATAGGTGTCGTCGACATTAAAAATAGCTGCTACTGGGTTATACTGGAATGTGTTTACCGTCAGGAGTCCATTTGAAATTCCATTAATAAAAATGTCATGGGCTGGGATATGCAAGAACAAAAACTGGGATGTTTTGAAGAGCGTCCAGGTGCAACAGTTTCCTTTCGGCATATTTTACATTGTACAAGTGTGTCACACCATTTGGATAGAGTAAGGAAAAGAGCGGCTATCGTGTTAAATTTGGTGAACTTCTCGATACGGTTGATACGAAGCAGATTCAGTGATGGTAACAACAGTATCATTGCAAATCTGGCAGCGGCATTTATATTCCCAGGTGACCTGGTAAAGGTTGAGGAGATGAGGTGGCATCAGTGATGATAGTGACCGCAACCCACCAGCGATAGATGGGAGAAGACTAGACGTGTCAGCAGGCTCTGTTCCTATGTGATCCGCATTCAGAACTGTCAGTGTTTGGTTACATTTCAACAGAAGAGCAGTAATGGACTCTTGCTGAAAAATAAAAATAAAAACTGAATGTACGGATGCTTCGGCATGTGTAGGCAACTTTGAATCTGCAGCAGTCCCAGCCGGAAAGCGGAAAACACCGGAGTAGGCCGCCGAAAACGGGTCGAAGGTTGACGCTGTACAGACCGGTATCGTAGGTAACTTCGGCACCGCCCCTTGGAACGTTCCCCCAAATGATCCTTCCGGCTGGGCCGGTAACATCGGCGGATCCGGCACTTTTGGTGGAGCCTGTAATTTCGGGGGATCCGGGTTCGAAGAAACCTTTGTATTTTTTTTTTAATGACTGGCACAGAGGCACTGTTCACTGACGCAGAGACAACGTCAGCTACCGCCTGACGAACTGTCCAGGTTCAGTCGCGTAGGCGACAACCAGATGGGCCATTTTTTATAAGAAGTGCGTTTTCCCTCTTTCGCTTATAAATGGAAAAGGGTGGAACATAGCCGCCAATCGCGTTAACACAGCAGGTGACGGTGACTGTTTGACCTGGCTCAGCACTGACGTTCTTTGTGACTTTTTTTTTGTCCTAGATCAGAAAAAAAATTGGTACTTTGGCGGGCACAGTCAGTGATGGGGGCTCGGAAAATTTCCGGAAAATTTCCGGAAATTTCGGAAATTTTCCAAATAGTAAAATTTCCTTTCCATGACTTTTTTTTAAATCGAAAAAAAATAATCATATAAATTTTTTTAACTTAAAATATTTGAATTTCGCGGGGTTTTTTACTGTCACGTTTGCAGCTGGGGCTAAACCAGTCGTTTATTTATATACCTGAAAATCAACTACCGTTCACAGAAATCTTAAACCGTTACTTTAGCTATCTTCAGAATAGCATTTTGAACTAATTATTAATACACTCAAAGACTCCAGAGCTCCAGTTTTGAGCTTTTTGGTGGCTTCTTAGACGCGGATGATACTTATCAGAGATTAAGGGGTCGGCAACTAGTGCGGCATCACATAATCCACCAGTAGCTAAGCCTGTTAGGCGTTATACAGCCAATCAACACTAAATTTCCAACAATTTCCACATTTTCCGAAAATTTCCGGAAATTTTCATGGAAATTTTCCGAAAAAAAAATTTCCGGAAAATCCCCCATCACTGCACAGTTTGAACTCCGGTTTCGTTGTAGATTGAACCCGAGGCAAAGTTGCTGGCTCATTTTTCATTTGGATATTTTTTTAAATTATATTCGTGCATGAGGGCCGCCGCTCTGGCCACTTTTTACAAGCTGCCCTTTTTCGGCGAGAAAGAGTCATGATATTCTAATAACTTAATTTTTCTAAAAAACCCCATAAACATCCATGTCCAAAACGGAAGTCGAACCCAGAGTCTGCCGAGAACCTAGCTACGGCACGCCGACCATTTCGATATTATATTATTATAAGCCCCTTACCTGCAGGTGTATTCCCTTTCTCTAACGCCACCAAAACCCACTCAACTTACGCCTTCAAACTCCCTAAACGCTCAAATGGTATTCCCCAACGCTTATGGTGGGTTATTGAGTGGGTTTTGGTCGCCCTTTCAAGGCGGTAGAACTCACCACCCCTTCCCATTGGTGCAAAGTCAACTTGAGTGGGTTTTTGAGCGGATTTAATAGAAAGTGTACTTGAAAATGAGAATATATCTATTTTTTTGGGGGAAAAATGAAAGTTTCTTTACATTTGCAATGAAAGAAGTACACTTCGTTTTGCTTTTGTTTGAGTTTGGTTTTTTGAAAAAAGCGGCAAATTTGAAATTTTTTCACGACCATTCAATTTTAATATTATTATCTTATCTTCTACTCATTTTATCTTGAATAATTAAACATTTTAATAGAAAAATATAAAATAACCAAATAAGATTATGAAAGCTTACCATCTTTTACTTTCACAAATTTTAAACTGAAATCCATACATTTTATGTTCTTTGAAATTAAATAAAGGTATTACTGAAACATTTCTTACATTAAATCTAGCAAGTGTTACATATTTAACACCTAAAACTAAATTTGAAGTTCAATATTAACAAGAATCCGGTAAAAATGGATTCATAATGTTGTTGTTTCGGTCTGTCTACTGCTTTAACGCCAAGTTTTCAAAGTTGCGACAAATTTCCCTTGTTTTGTTTGCGCCTGGCGGTAGGAGATAGCGCCGACGAAAAGCGTAAAAGTAAGCGGAATACGGGAATTGCTGAAGCGAGTTCTAAGTGGCGTAAAAATAGCGGTTGCGAGTTATCGCCTGCTAAAAGCGTTCCCAACGGGAATACTCCTGCTGGTGGGCTATTTCAAAAAGGTCTGCACCTCCGGAGACGTCCTGCAGGTGTATTCCCTTTCTCTAACGCCACCAAAACCCACACAACTTACGCCTTCAAACTCCCTAAACGCTCAAATGGTATTCCCCAACGCTTATGGTGGGTTATTGAGTGGGTTTTGGACGCCCTTTCAAGGCGGTAGAACTCACCACCCCTTCCCATTGGTGCAAAGTCAACTTGAGTGGGTTTCTGAGCGGATTTAATAGAAAGTGTACTTGAAAATGAGAATATATCTATTTTTTTTGGGGAAAAATGAAAGTTTCTTTACATTTGCAATGAAAGAAGTACACTTCGTTTTGCTTTTGTTTGAGTTTGGTTTTTTGAAAAAAGCGGCAAATTTGAAATTTTTTCACGACCATTCAATTTTAATATTATTATCTTATCTTCTACTCATTTTATCTTGAATAATTAAACATTTTAATAGAAAAATATAAAATAACCAAATAAGGTTATGAAAGCTTACCTACCATCTTTTACTTTCACAAATTTTAAACTGAAATCCATACATTTTATGTTCTTTGAAATTAAATAAAGGTATTACTGAAACATTTCTTACATTAAATCTAGCAAGTGTTACATATTTAACACCTAAAACTAAATTTGAAGTTCAATATTAACAAGAATCCGGTAAAAATGGATTCATATTGTTGTTGTTTCGGTCTGTCTACTGCTTTAACGCCAAGTTTTCAAAGTTGCGACAAATTTCCCTTGTTTTGTTTGCGCCTGGCGGTAGGAGATAGCGCCGACGAAAAGCGTAAAAGTAAGCGGAATACGGGAATTGCTGAAGCGAGTTCTAAGTGGCGTAAAAATAGCGGTTGCGAGTTATCGCCTGCTAAAAGCGTTCCCAACGGGAATACTCCTGCAGGACTCCAGGCACAGGAGGCTCTTGACCGAGTCTGGGATGCGAGCAAGCAGTTTTCTGATCGTTAACGCAGCCTTTGAAAACGTTCGTTCTGAGGGAACTGATGTTGCTGGTATGCACAACAGGTCCTTTGCCATTCTTGCCAAAACTGGAAACAGGCTTGCGTTGTTTTTCCAGAATGCATAGATGTTGATGTTACGCTCAGCTCGGCTTGCTTGTAAGTACTGGTCCAGCTCATCATCTTTATTTTGGGATGATGAGGGTGTTTTATACAATACATCTCGTTATTTTTGCCTTCGCCGTCGGAGTGCTCTTCTATTTCATTGTCCCCTGGAGTTGGAGAAGACTGGAGGTTTGATTTTTCTTTGTAAGTATCGTACATTTCCAGGAAAAACCCGTATGATTCTTTCTTCATTTTTTTGTCCCTTTTGGTCAAATCAAACCCTTCTAATTTGGACATTGGGTCCAAGATCAAAACAAGGCGAGTCTCGCCTCGCGAAATCTTGCGCCTCGCGCCCATCCCTACTCCAGGGGCATATTATACCTTTTCTGTTACTGCCATGAAATTTATATTTTGCAAAGAAATGTGAGACTCATAGTTATCCACCACAAGCAGAATTGGTTGGTCTTTTGAACACCTGGAGTGCGCCTTTAGATGTTGTAAAACATTGATGAATGAGTGTTTGGTCATCCAACCTTTCGCATTTCCCAGTGCGATGCAGCCAGGCACACCACTATCTATGTAATCTTTAAGGTTTCTTACTCGAGGGTATACAAACACTGGCGGAATAGCATTACCCGCAGCACTGATTATCCCAACCATGGTTACAGTCTCTCCTTTTTCGGCGGAAGAGGTGGTGGCAACTTGCTTTTTTCCGCTAGATGAAACAATTCTCACGGGTTTTAACACCGTTTGAATTCCGGTTTCATCTAAATTGTAGATGGCGTGAGGTGGAAAATTGTGCTTTTTTAGAAGGGACTCGTTATTTGTCCATAAAACTTTTGACAGCTGTTCGATTGAATGCAACTCCTCGTGCTATTGAGCAATGCTCTGGTTTTCTCAGCTTGAACTCCGGGTGTCTCTTCATGAAACCGAACATCCAGTCCTTCCCTGCTTTCTTTTTTTCGGCCCATGATAACGGTGCATTACAATTTGGCAAAATTTTGGAATAATCGTAGGCCAGCTCCCTAATTTGAGTAAAATTGAGGCCGCAGTTGTAGCCATCCGCAGCTAGAAGATAATCAACAATATTTTTTTCCGCTTCATTTGTGAAAACTTGCTTCACCGTATATTTCGATCCGAACTGTTTTGATGAGAGGTTTTACAAGAACTTCCTCGCTACTTTCATTTCCCGAGTCTTCAAATTTTGCAGCTAGCTCTTGCTTACTGTACTTCTTCAAGATTGCGTCTAATCTTGAATTTAACGTTGTCCTTTTGAGACCATAGAGACGGGCCGCACCGGCCCTCGCCATTCCACCGACTACAGCTTTTACAGCTTTAAGCACGGCGTCTTCCGATATGCCCGCTCTGTCTGTTTTCTTTTTGTGGAATCTCGGCATCTAAAACAAGTTTGCAAGGTTGCCTACCCATGGTACTACAATAGGAATCCTTAACCACGCCTCCCCACGCCTGTCCCATCAAGGCACCAACAAGGTCACGGACTTCATTATGCCTTTTTACAATAAGGCCACCTTTCTTATAAGATAGCGCATGCTGAAGATGGTAAACGTCACCACAACCATCACAGCTGCGAGGAAGAGAATTAGGTTGTCGATGATAACGAAGAGCCAGAGAATAAGAACATTAGAATGTTAAATAGCCTCACAATATAATTCATGTACCCTGACTCCTGTGCTAAACCCAGCGAGCCTGGAGGACTGGAGGAGCCCCATCTCCATCTTCCAATTCTTCCTGGGGAAAATAAGAGTTGGTGGGATGACATTAGCCTCAGCCCGCAGCCGGAAACGGGTCACTGCTGCGATGAGCAAAAGATGATAGACAGACCCCCTCGGTAATCTTAAATTGGTAAGAAAACCAAATCCCTTCTCTTCGTAAAATTTTTCCTTCAGAACAATATTGTTGCGTGAATTTGTTTTGACCGAAACAATTGCCGCCCACTTGCTTGGTCCCTTTGAGAGTAAATACTTTTTTCAGTTTCTGAACTGTGGTGAAACCTGCATGTCTTGTCACAGTTATAAATATTTTGTGGAGAAAATTTATACTTTTCCATGAGATCTCACAGGTTGCCAAAAAAGAGTCCAATGTTGTGCCGGTTGAAACTGGGCGCTCGACTAAGACTTGCTTCTTCTGCATTTCGTAACGCTATGTCTGGGTTCCTTTTTTGAACTTTGACTTTTGTACTGATGACCCAATTTTTTCTGGATCCGCCCCTGATCTCACTGACACTAGCTGAATGAATTATTGAAATTTCAGTTGGTCGTAAAAACTGACAATCTTTTGGTATTACGCGTTTCAGTTCTTGAATGTGCTTAAAACCTCATCTTCTTTAGTTATCTTTACTAGACCGAAGCCGTTCAGAAGATAGTTCTGCGGTGACCGCCATTCTTTGAGCTTTATTATCAATATGTTTGTCGACAGAAAAGGGAATTAAATGTATATCCTCTTTGTCACGGTACGTAGGCGGTGCATATGAGGTTTTGGCGACAATTTGCCGACGGTAGACATAACCGTCAGATATCGACTGCCTCATGTAAGAGTGGTGCGATTAAGCGCCACTTATGTGACGCTTTAATCGCGTTTGAAGTTTTGATTTTGGTTTTTCCTACATAACCCAATTTGTTTGGAAGATACCTGGTTGAAATTTGGTGCACGGGTTGACAATATCATTACCTTTTCTATGATGTGATAAATTTTGGGTAAATTGTTGACTAAGGGACTTTTTGGTTGTTACGTCATTATTTTCCAAATTGATTCTGTGTTGGAACGCCCTAACTGCCATGGCTTTGGAATGTTATGGCGAACAAAAACGACAAATGGATGGATTTGGTCTGCTGTGAGGAAGGTTTTACGGTGGCTTTGGAATGTTATGGCGAACAAAAACGACAAATGGATGGATTTGGTCTGCTGTGAGGAAGGTTTTACGGTGGCTTTGGAATGTTATGGCGAACAAAAACGACAAATGGATGGATTTGGTCTGCTGTGAGGAAGGTTTTACGGTGAGGAAGCAGTCACGGACTCGGACTTAGGTATATTCAGTATATACATAAACAAAACCATCATCAAGCACGCTTACGGAGCAGGTATGGGGTAGGATTTTACCTTCCCTATTTTGCTAACTTTCCCTCTTGTGTGCTCTTGTGCTGAATGGCTACTGAAAAATGTGTGAAACTCTTCTTCGATACTTATAGAAAACGCATGTTTTGTTGCTGTCTCAATGGTGGCGTGCATGTAGTCGCACTCCATATTTGTATGACCTGATTCAAGAAACGTAAGGTCAACGATGTCTGGGAGGTTTCCTCCTTGATTTAGTAGTGTTAACATTACAGTAGCCACCAATTTGTTTCTGTTTTACCCTGGACAGCTGTCGGAAAAAAGTGCAACTTCCTTTTTTACTTTTGTGCCTTTCTGTATCCACTAGTGGATACAGAAAGGCATTATAGGACCCTGTGGTCAGTCCCAGCGACTCCAGTGCGCGAATCTGACTATTCAGCTTGTCATATACAATGACTGCAGAGATAGAGTTTTGTTCAAGACTAATTCTAAAAGATTTCTGATGTGCACCTCGACGATCATACTTTCTTTTCCATACCTGGATTTGAGCTGCTTAACAGCCTTTTCAAAATTTTCCTCTGATGAAGGGTAGGACTCGACAATTGACCTCGATTTGCCTTTGAGGCTTTGCTTTAAATAAAAGAATTTCTCTGAGAAGTGCAATTGTTGATCCTCGTATACTTGCTCAAACTGAGCCCAAAACATTAGATAATTTTTTGGACTCAAGTCGAATTCAGTGAAAGTGATCTTAGGTAACCTGCTGTTGACTGGGACGCGTCTAACATCTTCTGGAGGTGTGCCTTGTTCTTGATCTGCCTCTTCTTCTGAACGTGTGTCTTAATCTGCTTCTTCTTCTGGACCCTTCGAAGCCAGCGCCTGCATTGCTTTCTCCTGGTACGTATTTGAGCTCTCCATCAGCGCAGTGAGTTGCTCCTCCGTCAACTCCATGGAAAGTTCGAAGATCTTGTCATCAATGCACTTTAGCTCCTCCGCCGTTCTCTTCAGCGTTTCTTTCTTCGCTTCTCTTGTCCTGAGCTCCATGACCTGGGCCAGAGCGTTTACCGCGTTTGTAATGACGCCACGCAGGGAGGACCGCTTCTTCTTCAGAATGTCTACTTCGACGATCGACATTTTCACTTTTCACTTACTTGTCGATGTCACGGTCGCCAGATGTTATATCAACATAGTTTAAGAGTCCGCCATACTTCATCATTCCATTTATTGCAGTAATACATCAACACAATTAGTCCTTTCTTTGTTACATTTTTAATTGCCATCTCAGCCCATTGCAAAACCCTTCCCCTTAAGTGCAAGCACCTTTGTATGTTTATGCTGAACTGTCGTAATACCAGTTTCATCACAATTGTAGACACGACTGGGATTTGCTCCAATTGCAGAAAACTCAGTTTCGTAAAGTTCAAAAAATCTTTTGACGTTTTCAGGCTTTGAAACCCTCAGCGCGTGCCTTAGACAGGCCTTGTGGCGCTCGAATGGACAGTGTAGGGTTTCTGCAACCGGTGCTTCCCTGCAGCTTTTTTCGCATTTCAAAACGTATGTGGTAAATTATTTTTCTTTGCTAGCTGGAAGGCAAGACGGAGAACATCCTTCCTATTGGCCAAAAAATCTTCTTTCCATGTCCAAGCAAAGTTTTGTTAACTCATTCTCCATTTTCTGGTTAAAAACAGGCTTCCTTCCTAGACTCGCCTTAGGCAGACGCGTATCTCCTGCAGTTGTGTGTTCTTAGCTACGTCTTTAGATTCTGTGCGTTCTTCCGATTCCAACGATACCAAATACTCAATATTGAAAAAGATGTCAGTTAGGTGGTTTTTGCTAAGGACGGCAGTGTACCTCTCTTGTGTAAGCTGACGTATAGTTTTCAGAAAAATCCATATGGACTACCGCAGAATCACCGGGCAGTTCTTTTTTTATTTGTTGATGGCTTCTCTCTGGTGTTCCACGTTATTCACGTGGTGAATAAACTTCGGCCACATCGAGAAACTTCAAGGAGGTCTTTAGCTTGACATCGTTTTTCCTTTAAACAGTTTTCTGGCACATCTTCTCTTTTCCTTTGACGGTGACGGCAACTTTTTGGTCTCCCATGAGTAGTAAGTTGTTTCAGCATGACCGTCAAACTCATTAACAGCAATGTCTTTCTTCTTACATGGCGCACGGCCTCGCTTCGATTTTAGTGGACTGTATTAAGTAGAACGCGGGAACACAATCTTACCTTCTGCTGGGTCTCACAATCGCCGACGTCGTGCAGTTGGGTAAAAATAGGTAGTAAAAATAATACCAATAAGTATAAAGATAATCAGGATTGGGTGATTAACAACAATGCAAAAATACAAGGGGAAAGGAGGACTGCGATGCGACTGGAGCGCGGCACTGCCTGGCAACGCGAAGCGCGAAAAAATCCGTCGTCGATCTCGTCTGCCTGGACGTTTTCAACGGTCTCGTCTTCCTGAACGTACACGAAGTCATCGTCTAGATATTCAACTCCAGAAAATTCACATTCTGCTGCCGGAGGTCCGACCAGAAGGACTGGATCATCAAAACCTGCAGAAAAACCACAAATAAAAGTTAGAACGAAAACCTCATGGAAACTAGCAGACCTAAGTAATAACAATCATTAACTTTTACTTGATTGTCGGGCCTTGATTTTATTCTCTCGATAACAATCTAATACTCACCAGGTAAAGGAATGGACGTTTTTTTGCTGTCAACGTTCACTTTGCGCTGGGCCTTGTATTTCCCGGTGTAGTTGATTCCTTTAAGATTATGCAACAATTCATAAAAATCTTCCGTATCGCTGCTGTTTTCATCGTCTTTCTCCATGCTAAAAGGAAAAATTAAACAGTTTGTTACTAAAATTGACGTTGGTTACTCCTGCCCTAGCTATGACAGAAGAACCGCGTATCCACATGAACAACAAGTAATCTGGAATAACCGCGGCTCTGCATCTTCAAATACACACTCGATTTCCGCTATGACATTAGCTTCAGTGGCCTAAATACACTTCACCAATTATACAATAACACATAACAAACTTCATAAAACAACATTTAGGATCTTACCTTAAAAATATGTTGACAAAAATGTGCTTCTGTGCTTCTGTGACGCTTCTGTTCTTCTACCATGGAGTCCATGGAGATCCTTGGTAAACAATGCAGTTCCGCGGTTTTTCACCGCCTTCTCATATACGCGGTTTTGTTTTTTGTCTTTTTGAAGGGTTAAATGATATTTCTCAACTTTGTTTACCTTACGGAAAGGTGCGGAATTTAAAATTTAAGAATTTGCGAATGATAACTCAATTTTGAAAAAAAAAATGTCACTTCCGCGGTTTTGCATTGTCAACGACGATATGTAATAAAACCACAGAGTACACAAATTATAAAAGAGTACCAAACATAAAAGAGCGGGAAAACTTTAGATGAAGTTGCAACACCTCCCCCTTTTAGATTATTGATTTAGGCGGGCCGGAGGCTTTATTAGACGCCCTGAACGATTTGTCCCCAGAGGGAGCCCAAACACCGAGAGTGTTGTGCAGGGGTGGTCTTACCTTCTGCAGCGGTGAGTCCGAAGTAACTGGCGGTACCGCACGGCAGCTGGAGACGAGGGGACTACTAGCACAACAGTTCATACAATAATAAAGGGGGGTGGCGGAGTGCCTTGATGATGCGAAAAACAGAGTAACGAGTCCGAGAAGATGCTGATCGATCGAGACTGCTCCTGATTCTATTAATTTATTTGCTTTCTCGAATACAGTGGGCGACAGTTTTCGGTCTCTCGCAGGTGTGTGATCGTGGATTGGACACCCAAATGTCCTACTTCTTTGTGTGCTTGCTCAGTCATTAGTCGGGTGACAGGGTGGGATGGAAGCAGAATGGGTCGCTGAAAAGATTCTACATCAGTTCCATTCACCAGTTTTGTCCTCAGCCTTAGGACGCCATCATCAACATCTACTTTCAGATGCCTTGTTATTTTCTCGCTTTCTTCCGCAGGCCATTCTCGTTGTACTGCTTTGAACAAGGCGAGCTCTCCCACCTTGACTTCCTCAGCTGTGAGCTCACCGGAACGTTTGTCACTCGATTTACGGGCATTATTGCAGAAGCGGAATATCCACCCCACAACACGTGTCAGTTTCAAGTTGCTAGAAATACGTGTGGCCAGTTTCTCGCTGAAATGTTGATCCCAATCCAAGTTGGTAGCTGCAATGACAGTTTTCTTACGCTCAATAAGAGCTTCTTCCGAACAATCAACTACCTTCGACTGAGGCCACTCGGAATAAGGTATTTCACTGTGGATTGATATTCGTCAGTTTCGTATTCCTCTGAGTTCAAGTGGTGAGCAATTGTCGCGTTCAAAAGGAACGGACTGGAGGACACACCAAATGGCACTCGGCAGTGCCTCATTACTCGCAATTCTTTGACATTACCATCTCGCCACCATAAAAATCGTAAGACGTCTCTGTCCTGTCACGGTCGCCAAATGTGGTGTAATCCACATTAAATTCTATTTATTGGGATGAATAGAGACAAAAGGTACTTGTTTTACGCCATTTTATCAGGGGTTGGAGGCTTACCGGTACCGGCGACGTCCTGAAGCGAAGGGGGTGGCAACCGTGATGACGATGATGTTGAGGGAGCACGGCACCGAGAAGGGAGGTTTTTATATATAACAGGGTAAAAGGCAGGTAAATAACAGGTTAACTGTCAATGATTGCACAGTAGGTAAAAATTATAAGAGGAACTGAACTGGCATATGTTTTGAACGGGAGACGGAACGGAACTGACTGATTAGAGATTAGACTGGGCAGAGCTCTGTCAACACAACGGTTGGACAGGCTGTGAACTGTCTATCCACTGGCTTCCAAACAATATGGCTGGTGCGCTGTCCACTAAGCATTGTTTTTATTTGAGTAGTATTTGAGTGGCACTAGTGCCACAATTACTTTTGGCGGTCAAAAAAGTTGCGGTGAGGACTCTTGCCCCCACATACCCTATGTGCGAGAGAGAAACGTCCCAAAGTCTTTACTTACAGTGGGTTCAGTTTAGAGACCCCAATGTCCGAAGAATGGCGAAATACTACACACTTACCAGTCGCAAAGAATTGCCGCTTTATTGGTATTTTAGGCCATGTAGTAACATGGCAGTTTATGACCCGATTTGCCTCCTGCTTCAAGAACGCCAGTAAACGATCCATATCACTGACCTCAGACACATTAGGTACGGCCGCAACAGGGGCAGCTCCCTCCACAGCAGCAGCAACAGGAGGAGCTGTAACTGTAAGACCCATATTAATCTGCCTCTCCCAGACAGTTAAAATGTCGGGAGGTAGAACCATCTCTACTAAAGGAAATAACAGAGTGTTTAATTGATCCCTGGTAACACTGAGTGCCGTCAGTGCACGTAATTGAGAATCCAAAGTATCATACAACGTGACCAAATTAACATCACCAGTGCGTTGGAGCACCAGTCCTACTAATTCGCGGACGTAGAGTTGCTGCAGTCGTTTTGGATCTCCAAACCGCTCCTGGAAGGCCGCCAAAGCGTCGTCGTAAGATGCCGCTCCCGGTGGAAACCGTTCTAACAGCAGACGTGCCGGGGATCCTTCTTTCGTGGCATTGATGAGGTACTCAAATTTGTCTTCCGAAGGTAGCTCCGGATCATCATGATACTTTTGGAATTGCCCCCAAAATTGAAGGTACGTTTTGAGAGAACCATCGTATTTTCGAAACTTTAAAGCAGGGAGACGTGCGCGTCGACGGGACCCTGAGGATGAACTTGCAATACTTGCATCGTCAGCGGCGTCCTCCACTAGCCGAACCTCAGGCTGACCGCGTCGCCAAGCCGCCCGAACTGTGGCCCACTGTGCCTTATATTCCAATTGGCGTTCAAATTCTGCGTCAAGAAGTTCCTCTGAAGAGAGTTGTAAGATACTGTTGTGAACACGAACCAAATCTTCAAATAGTTCCGTGAGAAAGAGATAAACGCCCTCATCACGCTCTCCCGCCCGCAAACTTGTTAGGAAAGCCGTAACGCGGGACGTAAACTGACATGACGGCGTAAAACGGTACGTTCCGCCTTTAACTTGCCGACGTCCGTATCCATGACTCAATCAAATTCAGAAGTACAAGTTTTTTACTTTCTCGCTAGCCATATATGGCGAGAAAGTATTGTTTTCGTGCAAAATTTCGAAATTGAGATTTTGGGTTTCCCATGATCCTGGGGGTCCCCTGAGTCCAAAAAAGTGGTTTCTGGAAAAAGTCTGTCCGTCCGTCAGTCCGTCAGTCCCTCGGTCCGTGCAGTGCTCTAGCGCCTATACCGTTCTTCCGATTTTGATGAAATTTGGTATGGACTTGTCTAAAATTACTGCCGAGACACATTTTTAAGGATTTTTTGATTGGTCAAAAATTGCGGCCGCTATTGTCAAAAAACCGCCAAAATAATTCAAAAATCGTGTTTTTGGTTAGTCGGACAAGCGCCGACGGTACACTTTTCAATCTATAACACTGAAAATTGGTAAGTGTGTTGACAAGTAGATGTTTCGAGGTCATTTGCAACTAAAATTGAATTGGTTGAAAATTACGGCCGTTCTGGACCAAAGTTCGATCCTTTCGGCGCCATTCACATATATTGTTCGATTGTCATGAAATTCGGTACATTTGTTTAAAAGTAAGTAACTTAAACATTTGTCGAACAGAATTTTGTTATCTTGAAAATTACGGCCGTTTTTGTCAAAAAAGTGTTGAAAATGAGTTGAGAATGAGATACCACGTTTTTGAATGGTCGGAACGCATTTGGGACTACAGTAATAGAATGCCAGCCATGAAACTTGGTAGGAGTGATCTCAGATAGATGCTCTTGGGTCATTTTCAACCGATTTTGGATTGCTTAAAAATTACGCCCGCAAAAAAATATCAAAAAAATCCCCCCCCCCCCCCCCCCCCAAAAAAAAAACATACGGGGCGAGAAAGTTAAGTGCGACTGTTGTCGGACCCTTTATTTTCTAATCACGGTCGCCATATGTTGAGAACTTTTAAATATCAATCCAACCAAATGTTAAATTTCGACATTTTTTATTGTTCATAATTCATAATCAACTCAATCACAACATAGTACCAACACAACAGAATAACCGCGAAAAAATTCAAACTTTTTTTCCACACTTAGCAATTATTCCATATCTCCACTTTCATAACTAACAGTAGGTATGAACTTTTAGCTTAGGAAAGTTGACTTGTGAGAAACTGGTAAGGAAATCAGCTTGAAACTGTAGATGTGTGCAATTTCTTAGCGCGTTTTCTGGCTTTAGGGCTGCAGTTGTGTGTTCTTAGCTACGTCTTTACATTCTGTGCGTTCTTCCGATTCCAATGATACCAAATACTCAATATTGAAAAAGATGTGAGTTAGGTGGTTTTTGCTAAGGACGGCAGTGTACCTCTCTTGTGTAAGCTGACGTATAGTTTTCAGAAAAATCCATATGGACTACCGCAGAATCACCTGGCAGTTCTTTTTTTATTTGTTGATGGCTTCTCTCTGGTGTTCCACGTTATTCACGTGGTGAATAAACTTCGGCCACATCGAGAAACTTCAAGGAGGTCTTTAGCTTGACATCGTTTTTCCTTTAAACAGGTTTCTGGCACATCTTAAGCATCTTCTCTTTTCCTTTGACGGTGACGGCAACTTTTTGGTCTCCCATGAGTAGTAAGTTGTTTCAACATACCCGTCAAACTCATTAACAGCAATGTCTTTCTTCTTACATGAGACGCATTGTTGGCGTTTCAATTTTAGTGGACTGTATTAAGTAGAACGCGGAAACACAATCTTACCTTCTGCAGGGTCTCACAATCTGCACAATCTGAACTGTCTATCCATTGGCTTCCAAACAATATGGCTGGTGCGCTGTCCACTAAGCATTGTTTTTATTTGAGTAGTATTTGAGTGGCACTATTACTTTTGGCGGTAAAAAAAAGTTGACTTGAGGACTTTTGCCCCCACATACCCTATGTGCGAGAGAGAAACGTCCCAAAGTCTTTACTTACAGTGGGTTCAGTTTAGAGACCCCAATGTCCGAAGAATGGCGAAATACTACCTACACACTTACCGGTCGCAAAGAATTGCCGCTATATTGGTATTTTAGGCCATGTTGGGGTTTCCCCATTTTAAGGGCCCTTGCAAATTTTTTAGAGCTGTTGTTGTAAGGGGCCAAAAACGGTGATGTTTCTTTGGAGTAAGCAAATTGTCGTGGATTATAACGATAGGACCACTATCGCTTTCATTTTCTTCTTCAGCAACGACGTCATATTTGACAGGTTGATAATATAGGTGCCATGTAAGCCATAGGGGCACCACCGACGGATCCAGACGTCTTTCTCGGGGGGGGGGGGGGGGGGGGGGGGGCGACATCTGAAAGAGTCGAAGAGATATCAGAAGAACTTTCTTGTGGGCGTATTCGGGTCCTGATGTTTGCTGTTGCATAAATAGTGATTAGGTGTGGTTATTAACTTACCTCACTCAAATTTGGAAATCTAGCCTATGACGACCTCTCGAAATAAGAACCTCCAGAACCTCTTCTGGTGATGGTGTAATGTCCCGATGGACATTAAGGAGACACGGTCCATTTAGACGATCTTCTGTAGTTCTGGATCGTAGCCATGTTTTGGTTCGTTTGAGACAAGAAAATGTTCTTTCCGCTGTGGCAACGGTCACCGGCAGTGTGATTTTCAGCAATGCCTCCACCACTGGGAAGCATGATGCTGCTTGAGATGCAAGAACAGCATCGTCTGTACGTTCCTTCTCTCGATCCCACCTTGTCTTCCACACACTTATCTCCCCCTTCGAACTGTTCCAACTTGAGAATGAACAAGGAAGAACTGGCAAGAAGTGATTTACCACAGCTTCCATTCTTTCTAACACTTCATGGCTTTGAAATTTCACGATGTTTTTCGGTATGAGAATCCACAGATCAAAGCATTTCAGACAGTCCTCAGAAAACCTTCCCTGCATGTCTGTGATAACTTCATCGAATAGTACAAAAAATACACTTATTTTATAGTATTCAGCGGCTGTTGTGTTGGGGTGATTCGATCTGTGACACAGCTTACCAACTATTCGTGGCGCTGTGACCTCCACTCCGAGACACGCGGCAATACTTTCAACTTTGGCAAATACGTGGCCAAAATGTTCATCTGAGCGGTTTTTTTGTAATGTGCTGATTATATCGGTCACGTGCCTATCGAGTGATTTTTCTTGCAACTGTCGGCTCAAGACCACTGTTACACTTAGTATGTCTGATAAGCATGTGAGGGCAACAATAAATTCTATATTGCTTATTGACCACAGCAGTGTCTGCGCTTTGGTGGCAGAGGTTGTGTCCCGCCACTTCACTATGGCAGCTAGCGCAAGTTTTCCACAAACATCATTACTGAGTCGTGACGTTCAACCCATCGTGTCTCGCAAAGACTGTGTATTTTGTTTTTCACCTCTCTGGCTCTTTTGGCTGAAAAACGCGATTACTTTCTTAATTATTCCTACAGCATTTCTTATAGAAATGACGTTTGAAGAGTGAGACAGTGATAAATTTAAAGCGTGAGAAAAACAAGGTGTCCGAAGCCCGCATTTCAAAACCTCAGAAACAGCTCCTTTGAGATCAGATACCATAACACTGCAACTATCAGTCCCGATTCCCACGCAGTTCATGATATCCAACTCGAGGGATTTCAGAGCTCGCAGAACTATTCTTCCCAGGTTGCGCCCCGAAAGTCTCAGTTCTGTATCGCCTACATGACTATCGCTGTCACTGTCATCATCATTGTCATCTTCACGAACGTTTCTTTGGTCACCCGTCAAGTCTTCAAAGCAGTCTATAAATTCTACGAAATCTTCGCGAACTGTTCCGTTATGGAAGTATCTCAGATTTAAACTCATCTGCTCTTTTTTGGAGATATCTGTCGTTTCATCGAATATGACAGAGAAGTATCGTGACTGTTTAGCGCGTTGTACAATTTTATTTGTAATAACATCTCCACAGCATTTTATAATCAAATTTTGGCTTGGTTTACTGATATATGTCGCTCGCGACGATGCGGTTTTCAGGTGGTTTTCCAACACAGTGTCTCCTGATTCGACCCGAAATTTTAAAATTTCTCGAAAGTTTCCTTCGTTGTCCTCATTGTCACAATCATGACTGAAGCTTAGGGGCCCATCATCACGCCTTCCCCTAAAAGGAATGTTTTGCCTGCCAAGTAAAATTACTGTTTTGATGATTGGTATGATTCGCTCTCTGTTCTCTTGAATTTTCTTCACCTTTGAGGTTTCTAACAAATTGCAGTTTTGCCGTTCCGGATGAAGATACGTATCAACGAATTGGGACGCAGTCAGAACACTTTCTTTGTGATAATTTGATGCCTCGTGAGCAGTAAGATGGCCATCTTTTCCGGTTAGTTTTCTATATTTTTTCAAATGCTTCTTCGTCAGATAACCAGTTCCTTTGTTGCACCCCACCGTCTCATCACAAAAGATCGCACAATATTTGCAAAAGAGTCCATTCAACGTAGGAGAAAAAACACACCAGGGATGAGACTCCAAGTGTTTCGCAGATAAATACCTTTTGCTCAGCTTACCCTTTTCTATTTTGTCTGAAAAGGGCCACTGGAAATTTTCGGGAGGTTTCCAGTGATTCTCAATCAGATCGAATTTGACTTGATCACTTATGTTTTTACCAATGTGGCATCCCACATCTACCACATCCAGTGATGGGGGATTTTCCGGAAATTTTTTTTCGGGAAATTTTCGGAAAATGTGGAAATTGTTGGAAATTTAGTGTTAATTGACTGTATAACGCCTAACAGGCTTAGCTACTGGTGGAGTATGTGACGCCGCAGTAGTTGCCGACCCCTTAATCTCTGATAAGTATCATCCGCGTCTAAGAAGCCACCAAAAAGTGTGAAAGCTCAAAACTGACTTTTCGCTTCTTAGGGTTGAAATGAGAGTAGATGTATTCTTGTAATAAAAAAGTAAGTGAATATAATACCATACCAATAACAATAACCACCATTAATCATAGTCACTTCCGGAAAAGGACTCTTCTTCTTCTTCTTCTTCTTCTTCTTCTACTTTACCTTCTTCGTCTGAAGCAGAATATTTTTTATGCGGAAAATTGAAGCCGATGTAGCTTATTTTTGCGACTCTTTCTGCAGTTAGCCTGTTTCTTTTTTTTGGTGTGTATGAAACTAAATCTACTGAATGTCCTTTCGGTGGCTGCCGATGACACTGGGGCCGTCAGTATCCTCCTCGCTACTTTTCCCAAATCAGTGTTTGGGAAAAATGTGGACCACCAGGCCATGGGCTCCACACTCTCAGCACTCTTCCAGATAAATTGTTTTGCGAAGACACCGTCCTTCTGGGTCCTAAATTTTACAAGATCAGCATTTACTTCACTGTCATCGATTCCTGTCATATTGACTGCCACTTTATCAATAAATTCCATTGCGTCAATCACTTCTTCGCCTGAGCAGTGGGCCCCTCGGCTCTTAGGATTAAGCAGGTCAGCAGCAAGATGAATCTCCTTTACAGCTTTCCCCATTCTCTCTTGAAACTTGGCCTCCACCTCGCGTTCCTCTTTTGCGCTTAGTATACTTAGTGGGAGCAGGTCGTTTAATGTCTGCTGGACCCTCCAGCAGTTTTATAGCCTCGTCGAGAGGAAGTAAGAGTTTAATCATTTTGTCCACCCTCACCCAAAATATGTCATCTGAAATAATAGATTGCCTGACGTTTCGTGAAGCTTTGAATATCTCTTCAGTTTCATCCATTAAAGCTAGTTTCTGTAGATTTTTGCGGTTGCTGGACAGACTTTGAAGGCAGTACAAGTTGGATGACCACCTTGTTTTCGCGGGTAATTTTAGGGACACCCTTTTCTTGTCAACTGTATTTAATACAGAACTCAAAATCTGACTTTTATTGACAGTGTTTACTATAGCAACTGCTTGATTCATTAGGTCGTTTACGGTGGTTGTTTTTAGAATGTCACAGCATAGCAGGTGAAGAGTATGGTCCAGGCACCCAAGGGGAACTAGAAAATTCGCATCCTTGTTTTTCTCCGTCACAATTGCTAGTGCCTTGTGGACGTTAGCAGCGTTGTCTGCTAATAAAACTAACATTTTAGTCACGTCGTAGGTATCCAAAACGTTTTGAATTTCATCCGCTAAGTACTCCCCGGTGTGGCGATTATCTTTAGTTTCAACGAATTTTGCGAAAAATGGTTTATTATCAGTTGAAACTACGAAGTTTGTTATTCCTTCATTTTGGATGTTACTCCAGCCATCTAGCTGTACATGCAGGTTTCAGATGCTTTGATTGCCGCTTCTACGTCTCCTTTAATGCGATTATACTCTGTATCAAGTAGAGCCGTCGAAAGGACTCGCCTCGATGGAATTACAAACGAAGGCCTTAATGCTGAGAAGAATTTTTTCCATAATTCATGCTCGAAGATCCCCAATGGCACGCCTGTGACATACATGGCCTTATATAGCTAACATTTCCTGAATCGTTTTCTGCAAAAATAAGAGAAAAAAATTAACTAACTACCTCATTTTTGAACTAGCACGCCAGGAAAATGTTCTGTTTCCAGTTACCATCCCAGTGCCTTTGCTCCAAATTCATATACCTAACTCGGCAAAGATAAAAATTCTGTCTATGAGATCACATTTGAAAATAATTAACTCACTTAGTACCTACTCATTAGTTTGTTGATCCCTCAGCCCAGCCCGCAATTTAATGCAACTACGAGTATATGAACATACACATTACATTACATTACATTACATTACATTACATTACCTGCTGTGTATCTGAGACTGTATCGAAATAGTTGGTAATCGATGATGACACTGAAGACCGTCTGCTAGTAACAGGACTGATGACAGGACCTGAAGGCGCAGATCTAGGAGAACCTGAAGAAGTGTAGCTACATCCTGGAGTTGGACTGGAGCTGCGACTTCTAACAGGCGATCGTGACTTTCTTGGCGCTGTTAGTTCCCACTTTCTGTCCGAAAATAATTTTTCTTTGATGACATATGGGATGCTTTTGCATTTAAGAAGATGCTCTCTTTTTCTCGTGACGTTTTTGACCTCGTACTTGAATCCACAATACCTAAAAGAAATGCGTATATCAATATTAGTTGAAGGATTTTGTAGTAGGTTATAAAAATAATAAATGTCGTGACTTATTCTATAATCATATAAATAATGTAACTGGAATAACAGCCCGCCCCCCCTCTGGATCCGTCGGTGAGGGGCACCAGACTCTTCCTAACCTGTTCTTCCTGATTGACCTAACCTAACCTTACAGAAAACACAAAAAAACTAACATCAACTTTCTAAGATCAAATAACTAACAATTTTAAAACATAAGTAAGTGCCGTAACCATGAAAACTGTAATTAGTTACTAGTAGGTACCTACCTTCTGAAATTTCAGTCCCTTTTGTGTGTGTAAAAGAGGCCGTCCATTTAGCCGCGCCATGCCGCGGTTTGCGATAGCACGGATTATGATTGAGTTGAAGTCATTGCCAGAGTTTCCACTGTGTGCACAGTCAACGTGAAATCCAAAACATAAGGTGTCTCTCTATAAGGCCCATCAAGGGCAAAGTAGCTCGCTATAGAGAATGCCAACTGTACTACGTAATGTCATAGAATTTAACCTAGTTAATGAAACACTACTAAAATGAAATGTTCTGTTTGCCTGTCACTCAAAACTTCCTACCAGACTCGGCGCCATTGTTAAGCCGTTGCGAACTGGAATGGCAGGCTAGCAATGTCAACTCAGGGATGGTGGCTACCCACACAAAAACGCCATCCCTCCGGGGATGCTAACTTGCCAGAACGGCCGTCAAGGACGCATCGTGTGTAGCCAGCATTAGACCCATTCTGCATGGTTAGGTAATTCTCGCACCGTCCACAAGTGTACCTATCCTTTCGAAATTACTGAACTATAGTCCAAGTCAGGCTGGGAGCATACCGATTAGTCATAATTTCTTGAAGATTTTCAGTTGATGAAGATCCGGATTTGGGTTCCATATCCTACCATGCCAATCCGACCCTGAGCAGATATTTCCCTGATCAAGAAGAAGTTTTGATCAGCCCTAGATTTGCAAGAAATTATGACTTATCGGTATGCTCCCAGCCTGACTTGGACTATAGACGTACCCCATGTTCAGAAGACATAATGTTGTTTTTGCCTACTCAGAGTATTTATTGTGTTATAGGTAGGTAGGTACATAGCTATAGACGGCGACTTCTGACCTTTCTGCTGTTACTCGTCATGTTGTAAATAGATAGTAAAATTGATTGCAAGAAAATGTTTGTTCTTTAGAGTGACTTTTGTTTTTTTTCCACAGCGAAGTGAGGTACCGCGGGTACCCCATGCGCCTCGATCTTGCTTAGCAGCGGGAAAGTGTGAAGCGTGGAACACGGGGTACCTGGAAGGGTAGTAGTAGACAAGGGTAGTAGAGCAATGTGAGGGACTAGCTCAGCAACTACACTATTTCAAAAATTATCCTGTCAGCTGGCAGCACTACCAAAAATACCAGCACCCCACTCATCGTGTTATAGTACACGATGAGGCAACGGCCTCGATAGCCGAGTGGACTAAATGGTCGACTTTTGAGGAGCAGAGAGAGCCGGGTCACACCGGTTCGATCCCAATCCTACCAAAAAGTTTTTCTGCTCGGCATTCACCTCTGATATGTTCAGCATGTCAAGTGAAATGTATATCGAGGCTGTGGTGGTTCGGAACCCACCTAAAACTGTAGGTCCCCATCGTTTACTCGATGGCTGGGGAGCTGGTATTTGGTAGTGCTGCCAGCTGAGCACAATGGATAGTTCTTGAAAACGGTCTAGTTGCTGGGCTTGTCCCCCCCAACCCTCTGCTAACTGCTAACACAATGAGGCCCTACAGTTTTGGGTTGGTTCCGAACCACCACAGTTTTGATATACCTATCTAAAGACAAAAGAAGACAAGTTCTTATTTATAAATCTGTAATGTGGAATGGGGAAAAAAGGCCGACAGTACAGAAGCTACACTACAGAACCGAAGGCAACTGCCACGTCACCCCCAGGGACCCATTGTTACCAACAAAACAAATAGAATAAGTTTCCGCTCAGCAGGAACGGACGCACAAAATGTGTTCACCAAGGATTCTCATTTCGAAAGCTATATTAGGTCTCCAGGTGACGTCACATCACGCTTGGCTTCGCCACCGGAAGATCTACAAAGTCTCAATTCAGAACCTCGAGAACATACAGACCTCGTACATCTCGTATTTGTTTGCGTTTTCTTCTGCACACTTGATGAAGAAACTATTGGATATTTAAATGTTCTGAAATATAATACGTCTTTTTAACGGCCGGTTGTCGTTTTTGTCAACAAAAAATTCGTCCAAAATTGACCGATCGTAAATTCACACCAGAGCCTGTTAATTTCAGCCGGTGAAAAGACATATTATATTTCAGAACATTTATAACTCCAATAGTTTCCTCATAAAGTATGCAGAAAAAAAAACGTTAACACAGACGCCCTAAAATAGTTTTTTTTCGTGCTTTTATGACTCGCCCGTTTTGTGTCACTTCTATCCAAGTTGAATTCAAGCACGGCACAGTAGCCAAAGTAATTAACATAGTTTGTTCATGCTATCTCATTCTACATAAAGATTATTTTATCAAATCGATAAAAAAGGAAAAAAGTAAAGACACGTCGCAACAATGGGAAATATACAGGAGGAGGTGACCTCCCTCACCGTCCGTCACACTTTGCCAGTTATATTAACTAATTTTACTCAAAAAGGCATTTTTGGAAGCGCATTTTAGCAGTCCTGTATCAACTCCCGTAAGAGCCTATAGAGATCGTTTTCTGATAAGTTAGAAGTCGAGCAATCAAACTAAAAAGTTCTTAAGAATCGACTGTCTTTCCTCGATTTAGTACATTACTATTAGGTACTAGGGCACTGAATAAATTTGCAAGTTGTCCTAAGGAACTTAAAGTTCGTTCTTTTAACAAAATCAATCCAAAAAGGTTGAAAAATATCTGGAGCGTGGTACCTAAAACACACCACTGCCCGTTAAAAAATCGGGGTTAGACAGAAGATTCTAATGAAATATTATATGAAGTTTTCGAGAAAAGTACCGCCCTGTTCTTATGGAAATCAACAGGACTACCAATTCAGGCTCCAAATGAATGTCCTCTTAAATTTACAGTTTATACTTCTCTTACTTAGGATTGAAAAAGCAACAAACATCCTTTTGGTACAGGTGAGGAGTGCAGCGAGGCCAAAATCGTACAAATTGGCAACAGTCCACGCTCTTGTTTCGCTCCAAAGCCAGGGGGTATCATTTTTGGGGATGGCATAAAGGCCACGAAAGTAACATCACAGGAAAACAGATCTTTTGTTCAGAAGACTCTGGAATGGCGATACACACAGCATAAAAACATCTTCTCCGACATCCTTATAGGCAACACCGTTGCAGTCTCTCTATAGCGACCACCAAAAGACCGCAGGGTTTACTCGTTATAGAGAGTGACCTCTCTATTTCGATTTGGCTAAAACTAAAACTCTGTAAGTACCAAATTAACGTTAATGCTACAGCAGCTTTAAGCCGGATTAAAAAATTAGGCCCTCAGCTATGGCCGAACTTTCAGATTGAATGTGCAACCCTGTGATTGGCCCAGCCATAACTCTTTGAGCCCTAAATATATCTTAGTACGTATTACATTAAAATGAAATAACTAAAAAGAAGTACTAGTGCCTTTCCAGTGTCTTCTGCAATGTGATGGCAGGTCAAGGCCAGTAAATTTGAGAGGTTATCTCGTTGGAATATCATGTGGGGTCTCCCAACGACACCAATAACAGTGACCAATCAGAGAGCTTGAAGCTTAGAGGTTAAGGACTCTTTGACTGTAAACACAACGTTACTTGTTTACATTCTCAGTGGATATGTATTGTCATTAAAGAAATTAAACAAACAGCAATGCGTGCACAGCCGTAACGGTTAATTTGACGTCATAGGAGACATTAGTTGATGCTCAAACGAGACAACCTAGTTAGGTTATAGGCCGTGATGTGTGGTGATGTCTGTGGCTAAGATGTTTCAAGGGGCGTGGTCTGTTGCGGCAGGCTTAAAGAGACACCTCACTCTAAGTCAGGCAAGTCGCCGTCATCAGAGTCCTCGGACTCGATGTTCAGGTCGTCCATACTCGCTTTGCTGTCGTCCCCTGCTCCACGAAGACCTCCCATTTGCTTCATCATCTGAAAAAAAGTAAGTCATTTTAAATTTTTCAAATTTAAAACAGTTCCATAACAGTTACACTTTGTTTGCTTACGTTTTTTCTCCACATTTTCTGAGGACACTATTTATATGTTCTGAAATATAATATGTCTTTTTAAACAGCTGACATTACCAGACTGTTCTGCGATTTTTACCATCGGTTAATTTCGGACTAATGTTTTTGTTGCCAAAAATCACTCGATCGTAAAATCACAACATAGCCTATTAATTTTGACAGTGCAATAACTGGAATTTAACTTGAGTTTAACGCTAACCGAGTATGGTGGGACGCACCCTTAGTGGCTTAAGAGACACATTATACTGCAAACTGCACCAGTAGGAAAAGTACCAAACAGCAGTGTATAGTCACTCCCGGCAGTGACGTCTGCTACGTCTAGGGTCAGTGTATAGTCACTCCCGGCAGTGACGTCTGCTACGTCTAGGGTCAGTGTATAGTCACTCCCGGCAGTGACGTCTGCTACGTCTAGGGTCAGTGTATAGTCACTCCCGGCAGTGACGTCTGCTACGTCTAGGGTCAGTGTATAGTCACTCCCGGCAGTGACGTCTGCTACGTCTAGGGTCAGTGTATAGTCACTCCCGGCAGTGACGTCTGCTACGTCAGGGTCAGTGTATAGTCACTCCCGGCAGTGACGTCTGCTACGTCTAGGGTCAGTGTATAGTCACTCCCGGCAGTGACGTCTGCTACGTCAGGGTCAGTGTATAGTCACTCCCGGCAGTGACGTCTGCTACGTCTAGGGTCAGTGTATAGTCACTCCCGGCAGTGACGTCTGCTACGTCAGGGTCAGTGTATAGTCACTCCCGGCAGTGACGTCTGCTACGTCAGGGTCAGTGTATAGTCACTCCCGGCAGTGACGTCTGCTACGTCAGGGTCAGTGTATAGTCACTCCCGGCAGTGACGTCTGCTACGTCAGGGTCAGTGTATAGTCACTCCCGGCAGTGACGTCTGCTACGTCAGGGTCAGTGTATAGTCACTCCCGGCAGTGACGTCTGCTACGTCAGGGTCAGTGTATAGTCACTCCCGGCAGTGACGTCTGCTACGTCAGGGTCAGTGTATAGTCACTCCCGGCAGTGACGTCTGCTACGTCAGGGTCAGTGTATAGTCACTCCCGGCAGTGACGTCTGCTACGTCAGGGTCAGTGTATAGTCACTCCCGGCAGTGACGTCTGCTACGTCTAGGGTCAGTGTATAGTCACTCCCGGCAGTGACGTCTGCTACGTCAGGGTCAGTGTATAGTCACTCCCGGCAGTGACGTCTGCTACGTCAGGGTCAGTGTATAGTCTCTCCCGGCAGTGACGTCTGCTACGTCAGGGTCAGTGTATAGTCACTCCCGGCAGTGACGTCTGCTACGTCAGGGTCAGTGTATAGTCACTCCCGGCAGTGACGTCTGCTACGTCTAGGGTCAGTGTATAGTCACTCCCGGCAGTGACGTCTGCTACGTCAGGGTCAGTGTATAGTCACTCCCGGCAGTGACGTCTGCTACGTCTAGGGTCAGTGTATAGTCACTCCCGGCAGTGACGTCTGCTACGTCTAGGGTCAGTGTATAGTCACTCCCGGCAGTGACGTCTGCTACGTCAGGGTCAGTGTATAGTCACTCCCGGCAGTGACGTCTGCTACGTCAGGGTCAGTGAGGGTAATAATTCTGTACGCACCGATTCGAGGTCATCTTCACCGCCGAAACCTCCAACTCCCTCATCTTCTGAATCATCCTCATCCTTCCATTTATTGAAGTCCACCTTCAGCCAGTGATGCTTCACCTTTTCCTTTGTCAGGCGGGGCCAGAAGGGACCTTCCTCTTTCTTTTTTAGAACAAATTCTATGTTTCGGTCCCGAACTGATTGCAAGGATTTCTGAAAAAATTAAGCAATGGTGTCAGCATACCCTATGGTTTTAAATCAGACCGGTAATTGCAAGGTCAAGCTCCTCCAAAACCTTCAGGGTCCGCTTAACCTGACGATGCATTTTTTGCCGCCCATAAGATTAACTTTGCGAGCGGCGATTCATTTTCAAGGTTTACCCTTTGTTGGACACAAAATTTTGCCTGTACCTAGCCCTAACAATATTGTAGGTCGTCATCGAAGCAGATTTCCCAATTTCTCACTGGTTTCCTTTATTGCAACTGTTTTGCAAATGCTAGCATCGCACACCTCAATTTTTTAAGGGGAAAAGTGCTGTTTCTCGAAAACTAGTAAAAAAATTGGGAAATCTGCTTCGATGACGACCTACAACATTGTTAGGGCTAGGTACAGGCAAAATTTTGTGTCCTTCCAACCAAGGGTAAACCTAGAAAATGAATCGCCACTCGCAATGTTAATCTTATGGGCGGCAAAAAATGCATCGTCATGTTAAGCGGACCCTTAACATAGTTTGCTATTCAAACAAGGAAACAAAAGACTGCGAATAGGAACTATAGAGACGCCGAAGGCCAAGTAACGGATATTAGGCCGAAGCCGAATGAATATTTGGTGTGACATCCATGCTACTAACAGAAAATTGCTGCTACCGGGATTCGAACCCAGGACCTCAGTCTTGCGAGTCTAGTGTTTTCCTACTAGACCACGGTGAGGCTGCAGATCAAACTCACCTCAGGATCTACTTCACTAAAGAAATTAATTGTGATTTTGTGTGGCTTCTTGTCGGGGCCCCCGACACCGGAGAAAGATAAGCTATCCGGTTTTATTTGAATGTCCGGGTTCGTGCAGTCTTCCAAGCAGATGGTAAGCAGAACTGCAGACGCCCTCTGCGCCCACATTACTGAAGGGGGGGTGGCACTAAAATCAGAAGAAATTTTTGAGCTACTACTATTTGTTTGAGATTTAGGCAGTCTTAAGCTGGCCATAGACGATTTTAACGATAATTCTCCTACAAGACCTGATCAAGTGACTTAGGAGTGAAATTTGCCTTATAGTGATTCGAGATGAAAGTCAAACTGATAGAAACAATTTAACATTTCAAAGCGACGCTACTTTTCAGTGTTCATAGTCATGCGGTCACCATGACAACAAGTGACTCGTAACAGTAACGGAGCTGGAAACATAGTTTAACAGTTACACCAGAATCATGTTTAGGCTATATGCAATACTGGACATTTGTCTCTAGTCGTGAATCACTACTTAGGGGTCAGAAAGAACAAAGGTCTGTCCACTCCAACGTCTAGTTCTGAAGTCCAACTACCTTACGAGCCAAAGTTCTATAGTAGCTTTTAAAAAGTAGAATACTCTAAGCAGTCTAAGCAAATACAACATATCGGGGGAAATTTTTTTCAGCTGCGAGGATTAGAACTTGGGCTAGATGGGTTACAAGCCGGGGCGTTATCCGCGCGCACCCGACGCAAAAGAAAATGGACAGAAACACACTAAACGGGAAGAATGCTTGTAATGTTGTAGGTAATGGTGATAACGCGTAAATATCACCCTAGGGGTTGGAAATATAACAGGAAATAACCCAGAGATGGCGGTCAAGGCAGGAGGAAGTACGCCAAGAATTCAGCCCTTTATATAGTTCGCTTAAATTAGGACTATTTAATCTAGTAATAAAACGAAGATATCGCTCTTGGTGTTAAAAATGAGGTAAGAAATAAACCAAGGGGGAAACATGCTGGTAATGTTGTAATGGCGGTGTAGGGAGTCGCATGTTCTAAGCCGCACGTTCGACCACTTAAAACGCAATAAATACGTCAAATTCGCCATTTTAACGCCAAAATTCCCTAGAAAATGGATCGAGACTACTATATTTACACTTACATGTCTTCCGCGGACATTTTCAATCAATTTAAATTGCTAAAAATTAAAAATTTTGTCCGAAGTCCTCAGTTGTAGTTGACAACCACAAGAATTAAAATGACTGCCAGCTTAGAGGGCGGTGCGTTTTTAAGAACAAAAAAATCTAGAAGTTTCTTTTTAAATTTAAATTTCTAGCTAGGTATTGCGCATATTTTTAAATTTAAAATAAATGTCTAGACCAATTAATATTTTTATCTACGACTTTGAACTGTCGCTTTAAGCAAAATTAACGAAAAGGTGGGAAAGTTTTTTGGCGCCAAAGTCAGTCGTTCTGAAATATAATGAATTCGCCAATGGTGGATTCCAGGAGGAAATCTAGGGATAGGAACATATTAATACAACAAACATTAAATTGTATTATTTGTTACTTAACAGGCTGGTATTGATTTGTGATGGAGAAATCGGCTCATTTTCGTTTTCACGAACAACATTTTAAAAATTAAAGCGGTAAAAAGGGTATTATATTTCAGAGCAAAAAATTGAAATAGAACGAAAAATAACTACTATCACTCTTATTTCAACTTTTTAATAAAAAATTATATTTAAATTATATCAAATAAATTAAATTTTGCATAAAATTAGCGAACAAAAAATATTATTTAAAAATTCAAAAATTGTGAACGTTAGAAGGCTGTGGTTGGAATCAAAACATGTCGTGTGGTGGTGATATCAACAAAACCCAAATTTTGAACCTACTTTAATTTTATTTCCCTCAGTCAGTATGTCATTAAATGAAGAAGCTATTATTGCTACTTTTAAAGTTTTAATCATTGGAGAAAGTGGCGTTGGAAAGTCAAGGTATGCATCTGAAAATGTTCTGGACGTTACAAAGGTTCTTAGGATAGCTTAATCTTTGTTGTTCTACTGCCTAGTTTTTAAGAAAGACGTAGTTAGCGTGTAATGGTTCAAGGTCTATTTATGTTTGCCTCGTTTGATTGGGTGCTGGGGTCTCCTGGTGACGTCAGACCACGCTGACTAATCAGAATTGTCGACCCAGTCGTGCCAGTTTGTGCGGGGTGGACGAACTGCCTATAGCCGTGGCCTAGAATCTAGCAGAGTCACACGGGTTCGATCCCGATCCTACCAAAGTTTTTCTGATGGGCCATTCATCTCTGATATGTTCAGTTGCTAGGCTTGTCCACCTACTACTATACCTACGTCCCGTTCACGAAAATTATTGTTTGATTGGCAGTTTGTTGCTACGATTTACCGATGACGACTTCAACGCCGAGCAGTGTCTCACTATTGGTGTGGATTTCAAAGCCAAGGCAATTAGTGTGGATGGAAATAGAGTGAAGTTGGCGTTATGGGACACAGCGGGGCAGGAGCGATTCCGAGCTCTGACTCCAACGTATTACCGGGATGCACAGGCTGCTGTTCTAGTGTACGATGTCACCAGCCGGGAGTCCTTTAACAAATTGGCCAATTGGTTGGTAATCATTAGTCAGCTATCGTAGGTGGGGTATATTTAGTATTTGTGGCGTAGTGGCAGATATGGCGCCTATATAGCAGCATGAACATGAACCTCCGTCATTTTTCGCATTTAGGTTAGAAGAGCTGGAGACCTGGTCAAATCGCCGGGACGTCGTGAAAATGGTGGTCGGCAATAAGACAGACAAGAAAGAGAGCAGGGTCGTATCCAGAGAAGAGGGGATGAGGTTCGCCTCACGGCATCAAACTATGTTTCTCGAGGCGTCCGCCAAAACCAGCGAGGGCGTGCAGGTCGCGTTCGAAGAGCTGGTTAGAAAGGTATGGAGTGTACTTCTTTTATTTACGAAGATGGATTTTTAATAACAATTGACACTCTATATAACGAGCAAACGCTGATGTCCTCTCTCTGTAGCGAACTCCCTCTAACGTGAAATCTCTAGAGAGAGACATGTAATTCTTTTGTGCATTTATAGTAGAAGTTAGATTGTGACCTGTAGATTAAAAATTCCACTCTACCCCAATGAGTTGCTTTGCGGTGATTTCTTTACTACAGAGGTCTTGTTTGTATATTGACGTCACTGGGTTCCCCACCCCCACTTAAGACTAAATCTGCTCTTATTTTGATACTGCTGACAGCTAAGCCCAGTGAGAATTCCATAAAATGATTTCTAAGCAATCCCGAGTGCCACCTGTCAACATACATGGGTCTTAGTGCCCGTTTGGGTATAACACCTCTTGAGTTTGGCCGATGCAGAAGCAACATTTTTTTTTACTTCGGGATGCGAACCCAGACCTCCCCGGACACATGACCGCCAAGCATACCTACCGTTTTATACCACGATGTTGTACGTTTCCTAGGTGATTCAAACTCCACGGCTGTGGGAAGCGCATAACACGGCAGACGTTCACAATCTCAGACTTGGCGACACTCAGAACGGCAGCAGATTGTCTATTTCGAGCTGTTATGGTGTAACGGACTGGTTAAAAAGCTGGTTCTGATCACCCGAACAAAAATTGAGATAATCTCTCTGTATCGTTCTTGGGGGCAGCTGTAACTACCTTATGTAATCAAGAATGTATTGTAACAGAAATAATGTCACTTCGCAAGTAGGTTTGATGCCTGGTAGAAGGTAGGTTAAGACGGAATGTACATTTGCTATTTCCTTAAGTTTTTCCGACCATTTTTTTAAGACACTGTCGGATATTTATATGTTCTGAATTATAATGTCCAAAATTACTCTGTCGTAAAATCTCAACACAGTTAATTTCGGACGTTAAAAAGACATACCTATACTTCAGAACATATAAATTAACAGTTTCCTTAAAAATGGTCGGGGAAAAAGCATAAATAAACAGCAACTACTGTAAAATGTTGAGGTAGATATTCTCGTAACATAGCTGTATAAGTAACTACTGAAATAAATGCTTTTCATATTTTATTTTCAAACTTGTCAACAGTTTTCTCCTACCTGCCTACGTTCAGTACTCATTCAGTCAGTCAAAAGAACGAAGTATGCAGTAAAACAGTGTATTAGTAAATGACTTTGTAGTATAAAGGATTTCGTCCATTTGGCCGGGGGCCCCGCACTGCGTTCACTATTCTATTCCATGCAATAAAAAATCCCGACCGCGGCGAAATAGGCGACATCCGCGACAGAACAGGTCCAAATGATATGAGAACGATCCAAGAGGTGTATGAATTGTAGGTTCTTGACCATTTTTTGTGCTTAGAAGAGACTGTTTATAATGATTTCTTTGGATTTTTTTTCTGAAATAAAATTAGTACCTTTCTAACATCAGAAACTAATTAAGAGGACGCTATACCTGACGGTGCATTTTTTACCGCCCATAAGATTAACATTGCGAGCGGCAATTCATTTTCAAGGTTCACCCTTGGTTGGAAAGACACAAAATTTTGCCTGTACCTAGCCCTAACAATGTTCTAGGGAGTGTTCGAAGCAGATTTCCCAATTTCTCACTGGTTTCTTTTATTCCAACTGTTTTGCAAATGCTAGCATCGCATACCTCAAGAAAAGTGCTGTTTCTCGAAAACCAATAAAAAAATGGGAAATCCGCTTCGAACACTCCCTAGAACATTGTTAGGGCTAGGTACAGGCAAAATTTTGTGTCTTTCCAACCAAGGGTAAACCTTGAAAATGAATCGCCGCTCGCAATGTTAATCTAATGGACGGCAAAAAATGCACCGTCAGGTATAGCGGACCCTTAAGTTGCACGTTTGGATTTACTAAAATTGCTAGACTGATCAATCACACTTTATTTAACCTGTTTATGATGCTAAAAAGATAAAAATCACTCTTGTGCCACGTTTTTTTAACCGTTAATCAATACCAACGACTGTGAGTCAGACCCGATGTGTATCAGCACGATGTCGGTCATATTCCTGCGCTTTGTTGTACAGTAGAACTCCGACTATTACGGTGACCGTGCCCAGCGCGCTGAGGCCGGTCACGGGGTTACCGAACAAAATCACAGACAGCCAGATGAGGAAAGCTCGCTTCGCTGTGTTCGCAACACTGAAAAACAAAAGCCATCTTAAGAGTTAATCGTGAAACACGTGGGTGCAGAATAAATCACAAAATCTATATAGAATGTCTCTCTAAGGAATTATCGATACCAGATTGATGCTGGTAATTGCAACGCCACTTATATCGTTTGGTTCTCCAGTAAAAGCTATGGCTCGGTCGTGTAATTACTAGTCTGATTTACAACCGTAGTAAAAGCTAAACATAGTGTGCTATTCGCAGTCATTTGTTTCGCGTTCAAATGGCACACTACGTTTAGCTTTTAGAGCAGCCATGGCCACTGGCGGTCGTGCACGTACCAGTAAAATTTAGAAGTCGTTCAAGGAACCTGCTAAATATTTCCTTTTTTCTAACTTTTTAAGTCACCTTTTTGGTTTGAACAGCATCCAGCATTCACACAAAATCCAACTCACCTGTGCGTGACAGGGCTAATGTAGTCCATAAGAACATACGCTGAGATACTTTGGAAATGGAAGAAGACCCCGTTGAGGATACACGCGCCTAAGAGGGTGGAGTCGCCTAACGTGTCCAGCACGGCGGAGATATCCACGAAAAGAAGGGTGGCGGGTAACTGAAGGACTATGGACGAAACGGAAGTGTACAGTTGAAGTTCTGCGGGGGTGTATCGGAATGATGCGCCGCTGATCAGCATTTTAGAGTAGACGTTCTGTAAACTAGAAACAGGGTTAGTTGGTGGAGGTATAGGGGCGGGAGAAAGCTCAGCAAACAGACCATTTCAAGAAGTATCAGCTGGCAGCACTACCAGCTCCTCTAGTACACGATGAAGACCTACTGTTCTAGGTGGGTTCCGAACCACCACAGTCTCGATATACGTTTCACTTGTGCTAAACACATCAGAGTTGAAAACCAAAGTTTTGTACAAGATAAAGAACATAAACTAAGGATGCGTTCCACCGTACTCGGTTAACGTTAAACTCCACTTAAATTCCAATCACCGCGCGGTAAAAACTGACTTTAACTGAAGTTTGACCGTTAACCGAGTATGGTGGGACGCGCCCTAAAAGGCAAACGGCCCGGGTTTGGCATCTCGTGCACAAAGAACTTTGGAGAGAAGACGGCTGTGTACAGTTGAAAAATAACGAATACAAATCATTTACCATTCAGTCATGTTGGTAAGCATAGCTGCGAGAAACCCGCGGAGATCAAAACTGAGTTCGGTAGCTGTGGCGAGGGCCAGCCCTCCCATGACCGGGACAAGGGACAAATTAACCCACAGTCCCGTCTTCTCCCCCAGCAGACATCGCGTAATCAGTACGGTGAACATCGGCGCCGAGCTTTTTATCGTCTCCGTGAACGAAACCGCGACGTAGTTGAGCGCAACGAGACCGAGAATCACAGTCAGAAACCTGGAACAGTGTGCGGGTGGGTTTAGTTACGAAGATTAGCTTTTATCCTATTCTGCTGCTTCACTAGTCTCGCACGACAGAGCTCCTGGGTTAGTTACCATTCTTTTGGTACCATGGATGTCAAAACAAAGTGTTTATTTGGCTTCAGCCAATAATCAGTCTCTTTAAGTAACATCTGTGCCTTTGAGCCAAGGGCTGTTACTTTAACTTAACTAAACATTGGTATTACCTTGTACAGCCTACTAGGACCATATGGCGAAAGAATCCAGGCGGTTTGGCCTGCCTGCTAACAGGCCGATACATTCCACACGGATAATAGAGCTGGATAAATCCACAAACAGTCGTCATCAGCATTTGGAATGTTCCAAGAAGAGTTGGGTCACCATTCATGTACGAAAGAATGTATTTGTTGAGGAATAGTGTGCAGGCGCTGAAGAAGTACCAGAGAATAAGGAAAAAGGAGGCCCGAAGATTGAGAAGACCCTGGGCCGACTGTGGCCGAATAATATCCGTTCGTTGTTTGTATATTTCATCTTCGTCGATAATTGTTGGCTTCCCTGAAGTCATTGTTTTAGACGGGTTTCTGAAAAAGACAAGATGACGTTTCGTCAAGCCCGACAGTCAAGTTCTCCCCCGGTTGGGGAAGATACGTAGGTATCAAGGCTAGGAAAACCCATCAAGAACAAAAAAAATCTCAACAAGTTGGGACTAGATCCAGGGTTCTCTTGCTTACAGCTCAGTGGAGGTAAGGTATAAGTCCTGCGAAATATCATCCCCCCGCCACTGTGCATTTTGCCTTCGCTTCGCCTTCGCTTTTATGGGGTTGAAAGTTTTTGTTCGGGGAGCAGTGAATGGCTTAATCGGGTGGGTACCATTTGCTACACCTTCCGTAAGTAACCCTCCTTATCTCGTCAATGCTAGGTTACGACCACAAGGTAGAAGAGAGGTACTTTACCTGTCCACGAAACAATGCAAACGTCAAATATCAAAATTGTATTGAAATTCTGAGTTCAAGTGAATACTTACTTAAAGCTATGAGTTAAAATATTGCATTTCCATCATTATTTAACTACATTTCAGCCACTGTGCCAAATTTTATTAATTTTTTCACACAAAACTAAAACTTTTGATTTTTTGTTGACAGGCCGACGTCAACACAAACAGATACCATAGATGTCAAAACAATACAATAATTCAAAAAAAAATTTTGAATTAATATTGTTTACGGTTATTTTTAATAACAAAATAATATAAAATTTTAATACTATATATTTAAATTCTATTGTATGACCAAAGATTTTTTTAATTTTCTAAATATAAATTTAAGAATCTGTGGTAAAGTTGTTGCTCACTTTTGATATATCGATTGATCAAACGAGATATAATTGTTGCTTGTAAACAAATCTTTTCCTTATCAAAATTGGGTTTAGAAAACTTCATCAAATAAGTTAGACAAAAATAATGGTGATCAGATCTGTACTTATTGATTTAAGTGGAACTCTTCATATAGAGAATACGGTTACACAAGGCGCGGTGGCAGCCTTGCAAAGGTAAGGATGTCCAGAGCATCGAACCTGGTACCAGGCCCGTGACAGGCAGTCACCGTTCCTCTGATGTCTGAAGAATCATAAAATAAAGGGACCGGTATTTATACTTTCAGGTTACGGGATGCTGCACTCAAAGTGAAGTTTGTGACCAACACGACGAAGGAGTCCAGACAATGCTTGTACAAGCGGCTCATCGGCCTTAGGTTCGAGATCGGTGAGGACGAGATTTTTACATCTTTACATGCTGCTAGAGCTTTGGTAGGTAAATAACTATCTACAGTTTTGTGTGTCAGATAGGCCTGTATCTCACTATCAAAGATTCCATAAAAGTTTGATGAAAATATTTTCTTTTATAAAATATTTGACAATGTGATTTGTCATAAAAGATTTTCATCAAATATTTTACAAAAGATAAGCGCTTGTGTTTATCTTTTATAAAAGATTAAAATGGCGTCATCAAATATTGGATGAAAAACTTTGATGAAATCTTTGATAGTGAGATACAGGCCATAGTTTGGGACGAGGCTTTTAATAGAGAGAACTAACAGCACATAGGCAAAAAAAGATATTGGTACGTGTACGTGCATCATTATTTTAACTGCCTTGTAGGCAGGCCGTTTAATTTTGAAGTCTAAATTTTCTCTTGTAACTGTAGTAGGTAGTACCTAGTAGTAGATATCAATTGCTTACTTTGCGTTACCTAATTAATATCCACAGATTGAGAAGGAAGGCTGGAAGAAGTCTATGCTTTTGTTAGAACCAGCAGCATTGGAAGATTTCGTAGGGATTCCACAAGCAGGAGCAGAAGATACAGCTGATGCTGTTGTCGTGGGACTGTCGCCCTCACAATTCTGTTATCCTGTTCTTAATACTGCGTTCAGACATCTGCTTAATGGTGCCTCTCTTGTCGCAATCCACCAAGCTAGGTACGTATTAGATCCAAGTACAACAGCCTGTTGAGTTGTCCAGGTGGCTGTCTCTAGAGGAACAACAGGTCCCCAATCCTATCCAGGTTTTTCTGATGGACATTCACATCTGTTGTATTCAGTAAAAACTGTAGGCCCCCATCGTGTACTAACGCGATGGCGGAGCACGACGGATAAATACTTCTCGAAATGGTCTAATTGCTGGACTGAACGAGTTAAGATTTATGTACTTTTCAGGTACTTCAAGGAACCGGATGGGTTGTCGCTCGGTCCTGGTGGGTTCGTAAAAGCTTTGGAGTATGCAGCTGACTGCAGAGCACGAGTGGTCGGCAAACCTGAGCCTGCCTTCTTCAGGGCTGCTCTCGATGATCTGAATCCGGAAGAAGCTGTTATGATCGGTGATGTAAGTTTATTTTAATTACAAATTCATTTATCTCTTGAATGGGGTTTGAGCGGTCTTCCGTTGTAAAGGGGTTAGTGGCCAGTCTGCACTACTACACGTCATGGAGTCAGTGCTCGATAGAATTGAGGTTGAACCGACGCAAACTTCCTATTGAGCTCCTAGATGTAGTTGAAAATGCTGTTCCAAACATTGAAGGAAAATGTGTAAGTTCTTTAGTGGCTACCTAAAATTTGTGGATTTTTTGCTTTAGGATGCGAGGGACGACATACAAGGAGCTCAAGAATGCGGGATTCGGGGATTTTTAGTTAAAACCGGGAAGTATCGAGCAGGTGATGAATCCAAAATCTCACCTCCACCGTACTATGTATGCGAAAACTTTGCCGAAGCAGTTCATGAGATCTTAACAGAAATGGGAGTCTAGAATGTTCTCAAAGAAAGTGTAAGTAGGTACCTATCTTAAAGCCCAAGGGACAAGGGAATGAGTAAGCGCAAAGAAGATAAGTTTTCCTAATGACACGTTTATGATTAAACTGCAGTATATCTACTGATTCTTAAGTTACCTACTTCAAACCCATAGCTAGGGTCGAAAGCCTACTGTCTCCTATGATACCCCTCTGCTCACCGTAAGACGAGAAAACAATAGGATATGTAGCTCGAGGTGGTGCGCGGGCAACTACCGCCTCGCATGTGCTACCAGTCTTAAGTGCCGGTAAAACTGCCTTGTGTACTAGCTCAGCTGGAGAAAGGGTTCAAGTTGATATCAGTTATCTTCCTGCCTATGCACACATAAAACAACACCGTAAACGTTATATAAATATTTAATATCCAGAGTATCGATGGATAAGATTATGCCAGACAAATTAGACGATATAGTGCAGATGCACAAGAAAAATATGTTAAAATACTGGGATCCCAATTACAGCCTAGATAATGATAACCGCAAATGAGGTACCTACAGTATTCCTTGAGTATTATTGTTGTTTCAGACACTAGATTACCTACCTAATTACACTGGATGGTTGCAATAAACAAATGTTAACCGGTTGAATGCCAAGAACTTCTAGAAGCTTCGAGAACATTCTAGACCCGGAAATTCACTATGATTGGTCGACGTTTCCCGAAAAATCAATAACTGACCTAAGCTGAACTAAGAACTGTTTTTACAATCACAAACATGAATGAGGAATCAGTGAACTGTCATAACATTGTTTTGAATACAAAATAAACCCGCCAATGTCTGAATCTTCTGGTGACACGTTTTTCTCCTAGCAGACGACGCTTTACGTAAACAAATAATAATAAATAATGATGAATGATGAATTCTATTTCGAACTAGCCGCCTCGCGGCGCTTCGCGCCGCTCGGCGTCTAGTATTGGTCCGCCGCCGCGCTCCTTTGCCGCCGTTCATTTGACCGTTGGTGAGAGGGAAAAGACGGTAGGATGTTCAGTAGGTCTAGTGCGATTCTTTTCTGTGCAAATGCAGGTTTGAAAAGAAAAAAGTGACAGAAATGTAATGTTGTTGGTGAATTGAAGTTAGATGTTTCCACCGGCGGCAGACAGTCACATTAATGCGATTATACGAGAGATGTTATAACTTGGAAGCAATTGCGGTATATTTCGTAATACCTTCTTGGCGCTAACGCTCTTCAACGTTTTCAACAGCAGTATGTTTCACCTTTTGCAGTCTGTGTGAGAAAGCTGATAGTGGCCTAATGTCCTTTTCCCATTGTCGACGTATTTTTAGCCTCTTGTTACTATCATACCTACATACATTATTTCGTGCGAAATCAGGGTTGCGGTAAGGAATGCTATGTACTGGAAATATGTAGTACCTACATGAAGAAATGACGTGTAGATTGTGGAATGAGGAAGGAGGTGTATGACATACCTATATACAACAAATATAGAATAATTCAAGACACGTATATAATTGGTTTTTAATCATGGGTAGTATTTCAGTAGGTTGTTTTAAGTAAGTGGTAAATCTTTACAGAAATTGAAACAGTTAATCGTGGGGAGTAGGTATTTGAGTAGGTTATTTTAAGTAGGTAAGCGCTAAACCGTAAATCTATACAAAAATTGCAAAATCATGTTGTTGGTACTTTTTACTTATGGTTTCCATGATAGCGACCCGTTGCGCGACATTGAAAATTTAACAGGTCTGGTTAGGTCACCTATTTGAGTAGGTTGTTTTAGATAAGTGCTTAAATGTATACAAAAATTGGAATATCATGTTGTTGACACTTTTTACTGATGGTTTTCATGAGTTATGCACCATTGAAAATTGAAGAGGTCAGGTTGGGTTACGTAAATTTGAAGAAGTTGCTACCTACCTAGTTGAATACGGGGGGAGGATAGTAGCTACCTAGGAATTATTATGCATCATATGCAATAATTTGCTTTGTATCATGCAAAAGGTAAGTAATAGTTATGTAGTGATATTACTATCATAATATGTAATGATTTGGTTTGTACCACGATCAAGGTAAAAGAGTTTTCGTATAGGTGCGTAAACCTTGTATCAACTATATGCCATTTGGCATCTGTTGTAAATAAGTTGAAACCTGCTCTGTTGTTTTTGGTGCGATACACCGATCTTGTGAATGGCTGCGCGTTACGCTAAGGAAATGAGGTCTATGCCCATCTTCACCCCCTATATATACTGGCCACCTGACCTGCTCGCTGTCGTTCCCCAGGCTTCTGCAAGTGGTCCCCCCTCCCCTGTGGTAGTGACTATGCCCACCCAACGCCGCAGACCTATTTCGACCCCTTTAAGCCAACATTTCCCCCACATGTATTTCTTTTGTTCCACTGAGGCACTATCACAATGTCATTTTAACATTGTGGAGCCGCCACTTGTGGCTGTTGTTTTGCAGTAAATGGTTACGCCCACGCAACGGCGCGAACGTATTGTCACCCGTCTAAGCCAATATTAGACCCCAGTTGTATATCCTAGATCCGCTTCTGAGCACTCCAACAGCACCTGATGGTTAAGACCTGTTAAGAACCTGTTTCATCTTCTTCTACCCTATTCTACCCTTTCAGGGTGTTAGATGGAGGAATCGGACAAAGTCTTTAGAAGTAGTCTTGTTCATTGAAAGAGTCTTCGTAGGTGACGCATCGTCTTTCTCTTTCGTTCCGCCACCATGGTCACAACTTGCTCCCACGTCGTCTGTGGACGGCCTCTAGGATGCCGGCCTTGGGGTGTCGCTTCTAGGAACTGCCGTGGTCCACGCTCCTCTGGCATCCGAGCTACATGCCCGAACAACGGGAGTTGCCGCTCTTGTATCCCAGGCGTACTGCTGGTACCTGGAGGTCTTCATGGATTCTGTCATTCCGTACGCGGTCATGCCTGGTCTTTTCGGCTATTCTTCTGAGACACTACATTTGCGTCGCGTTCACCCTGCTCAAGTCACTCTTCGTTCGCGCCCCGCTTTCACTTCCATACAACACCCCACTTGTATATCCTAGATCCGCTTCTAAGCAGGTGAACAGCACCAGACCTGATAGTCGTCCTCTCCACTGAAGAGTTATCGCTGTCGCTCTGTATTCACCGCCTAGTGATCCCACCGTTGTAAATGACTCCGACCACACAACGCCAAAAATACCTAAGTCCGACAGTCACGGTCATTGTTTAGCCCCACTGGAATATCCCAGTGCCGGTACTGAGCGCTGTCGGAGCAACTCAACAGCGCCTTGTTGGTTAGTGTAATACAACATACCACTGTGCCAAACGTCAGATCGCTGCCTGGACGATTGTTGGAAACATCCTGGATACGGCACTGAATGTGGTGAAATCGTGCCTTAGAGCGTGTTTTTAGTGCATTAGGAATAGTGCTGCTGTGAATTGAAATATTCCCGTTGTTAGTTTGATTTGAGCTATATATTTTTTTTTATATATCTTGGATACGCCATTGATTGCGGTGAAATATTTTCCTTAAACCTTACTTTCAGTGTATGACGAACAAAACAGCCAAGTATGACAATTTTCCAACTATAAGTTCGGCCTGGGTTACAATTTAGTGATATCCTGGATTCGCCTCTGGATGCAGCTAAATCCTTCCATAGAACTTTCTTTGAGTGTATGAGGAACAAAACTGCCAGGTAGGGAAATTTTCCCACTATTGGTTCGGCCTAGGTGATAATATAGCGATATCCTGGATACGCCGCTGAGTGCGGCGAAATCCTTCTTTAAACCTTACAAGTTTAAACATTTTCCCATCATTGGTTCGGCCAAGGCGACAATTGTTCAATATCCTGGATACGGCGTATATTGCGACTGCTGTTCGCTTGGCTCAAAAATGGAACATTTAACTATTATTATTTCCTATCCTTGAAACGTCACTGGTTAACGCATATTCCGGAAGGTTTCACACGTTCCATTACTACCCCCCGTGTAGCGCACATGTGAAAATTAAAATAGGTCTATGAAGGAAGTGTCGAACGAAATTAGACAATACTGGTCACGTCCCTGGCTAATTGGATTGTTTCCTATTTCGCAACAAAAAAATATCACCGGGGCCATTACGGCCTTAACTGCCATCCGCTCGCCTCTGTAAACGAAAAGCTTGAACATTCCCATCCTGGCTATGTCCCTGTGTGTTTCCATTTCCTGCTCATGTTCAACACTGGTACCTACACCCCGGACATTGCAGCCCATGAGTAAGATGGTGACCGGTGTGAAGAGGCAGAAGGTGTTGGCACTATTTCCGTTATCCCGGGTTCGGCCCTAGGTAACTTGAATTTGCACCTTTTCTTATCATATAGATTCGTCATTGGGGCCATTGGGGCGCTATACCCTCCGAGTCACGTCCGGCCATGTCAATAAATGAAATATCGGAAATTTTTCCATCGTGGCTACGCCCCTGGTGAATACGTCAATTCGGTTACTATTCACATATTCTGCATTAGTGCCTTATTAGTACCATTAGTACTTTATAGTAGAGACCACTGCGCTACAATCGTAACGACCGGTAAGTAAACAACATGATTTGTACAAGATTCTTTAGTCGTGGCTACGGCCCTGGCTAACTCAAAATTTGCAAATTATCTGTCATTGGACCCGTTAAGGCACTGCACCCTCCTACTTCCATCCGGCTATGTCAATAAATGAAGTTTTTCATCCCGGCTACGCCCCTGGTTTACGCATAGGTAGGTACTTCCTGTTATTTTTGTCACATACCTACTCTTTATTAGCACCACCTGTAAAATGCATCTGCTGTATACCAAGATGGCCTGTTAATGAACAGAATGTGCGCAATCCGGTCCATCTTGGGTAGGTAGGTACCTACGGCTCTGGCTAATTTGACATATTCGTCATTGGGATCATTGGGCCGCTATGCCCTATGACTTCCGACCGATTACCTCAATAAAAAATGAAAAGTCCGGAACAATTTTCATTCTCGCTACGCCCCTACCTGCCGCGTACCTATTTACATTTCCCCCCGCAGATTCTTCATTGAGGCCTATTCGTCAATAAATAGACTTTTCCCACCGTCGCTGCCTATGCCTCTGACTAATGCGTGCTTCCTGTTATTTTTGTCACAAATGTTCTTCATAACCAATACCAGTTAGGTAAGTGCACCTTGTGAATTTCATGGCAATCGGTTAAAAAATGAAATGTGCACAATCTGTGGTGTTGTGGTTACAGCCTTGGCTATTCTGAAATTTTGACATTTCCAGAGGAATTTATATTTGCTCGACAAATTTTTACCAATAAAAGGGGGACTTCGCTCGGTCAATTTTGCGTCCCTCTGTAACCTGCGCCCTTGGCGGCCGCCCACCTCGCCGTCGGGTTGCTACGGCGCTGGTTGATTCTCCCACATTCTTCATTAGTACCTACCACCAGTAGACAGTAGACTGCATCCTGTGTCCATCACACACAACGATCGGTGCAAAATAAAATGACATGCTATCATCAAAGATATCGGGGCACTAAATATATCCAGCGACTGCCGTCCGCGTGGCTCAATAATAAATGGAAAGTCTCAGTATATTTTTTTTTTTTTCTAATATGGCTATACCTATACCTACCTACTTTGGCACGGTTTTCGTCATTTGGGCCATTAGGGCACTTTACCGTGCTAATACCATCTGCCTAGCTCAATAAATTGCACGACACAACATTTTTGCATTGCTGACTCAGTAGTTGCGGGCAGCGATCGCTTACCAGTTCAACTCCATTTGACACCCCCTACAACCTGCAAAACGTTTCATTGCGATGCAGCAGTTCCTATTTGCGCCCACTCGCATACGTTCTGGTTTTGGTTAAGGTTAAATTTCAGCTTAGGTAGATCAAATGCTGCCAGAAGATCACGTGACGATGCTGCATTTTAGGGCACTCTTGGGTGCGAAAGTATAAAAAATAGTGTTACATTTTTTATATTTTGGCGCGAAAAAATTCACTTTGCTACGCACAATTTTTGCTCAATTTAGATCACACTGGCATTTGCTCCACCCAATTCTCTGGCGCCAACCAGGTTTCAAATTCGTCACACGCGTCCTAATCTATCACTTACTTCCTTTCCTTTTCGTAATGTTTCGCTTAATAATTCCATTTTATTTTATTAGTTTGTAACGTACTGTGAGCCGTTCCGGGTTTATTTGTTCCAAAAAAGAATCAAAAAATGAGACAGTCGATCAAAATCCAAGATGTCTACCTCAAAGTTCTAGATTATTCTCGAGGAATTGAGTAGACACTCTAGGTGTTTTTATTAATATAGATCTAAATTATAAAAATTGGAAGTTAGTAATAAAATACAATGGTTGTCTATTCGGTTTATGATTAGATTTACGGCGACTATGTTTATTTTGCTCTTTCGCTCCTGCCGTGTCAATCGATTAATCGATTAATGTCTGCTGCCACGTTTTTTTTGCGGAAAGTTCAAATTCGTCACATGCTTCTTAATTTTTCATTTACTTTTTTACGTTTTCGTAATGTTTTGCTGAATAATTCCATTTTACTTTATTAGTGTCTAACGCATCGTCAGCAGTTCTCGGTTTATGCGTTCCAAAAAAGAATCAAAAAATGGGACAGTAATGGCGCCGGCCAAAATCCAAGATGGCTGCTAGCGTTTTTATTAATATAGATATTCATGAAGCTAACTGGTATGTACCCTTTCTATAATCAGGCTTTTAAGCCAGTATGATTCCTGTTACATATACTGCCACCGGCACAGTGGTGTCGTACAAAAAGTTCTTAAGGGTCCGCTATACCTGACGGTGCATTTTTTGCCGCCCATAAGATTAACATTGCGAGCGGCGATTCATTTTCAAGGTTCACCCTTGGTTGGAAAGACACAAAATTTTGCCTGTACTTAGCCCTAACAATGTTCTAGGGAGTGTTCGAAGCAGATTTCCCATTTTTTTTACTGGTTTTCGAGATACAGCACTTTTCTTGAGGTATGCGATGCTAGCATTTGCAAAACAGTTGCATAAAAGAAACCAGTGAGAAATTGGGAAATCTGATTCGAACACTCCCTAGAACATTGTTAGGGCTAGGTACAGGCAAAATTTTGTGTCTTTCCAACCTTGAAAATGAATCGCCGCTCGCAATGTTAATCTTATGGGCGGCAAAAAATGCATCGTCAGGTAGCCGAAGATTCAAGCTGATGGCATTTATCTACTTTTAAAGACAACCTTGAACTATCAGTTATCAGATCAGTATAATGGTAAAAGTATACAAAGAAGACATACCTAACAAGGGATCTACCAAACATAAACGTAACAAATTTTATGGAAAAACCCATGCGCCGTTTAACTTTACCTATTAACTTTCTTTGAAGTTACACAAATTTAAAGCTGAAAGTATCACTATAGAAAAAATGACCAGCTGGTCTTTAGAATCTTTAGATAAATGGAAAAATTAAGAGTACAACAGACCAGAATAACAATAATTACAGTCATGCCCCAGCCAAGTCAGCTTTTAAAACAATAGATTACTTTTTATGGGAAAATTACATTTTCGGCGACACGCCTGAAATTTCAACTGTAACATATACTAGACTAGATCATGCAGCTAAAGGTCTCTAAATTTCGAGGCTTTTCGTATTGGAGGCTCACAAAAAAACTCCGTAGCGCTACATTCCTAAAAGGACCAGGGCGTGGTGGGATGCAGGGTCTCACCTTTCGTGAGGTCTGTACGCAAGGAGGAAGGCTCAGGGATTCACCTAGAAAAATCTCGAGGTTACAACCTGAAAGGCCAGGGTTGGGAACCATGGATAAAAGAATGTTACTGCGTAGCGGCATTGTAGTGTTTGATGAACCGGGCTGAGGGGTCAGTGACGTCAGTCCAGCGGGGCATCCAGAAATATGGAACTAGTGCCTCAGCCTGCCCGCCATATTTACTTTCAAACGCCCGTCTGGAAAAAGTAAGTTGGAAGACTATAAAGATACAATACTGATATGTTCACGATTTTGAGGGCACTTTTTATATATATTTCTTTTGGCATATTATTTGTTTTTTTGACGTCAATAAAAAATTGTTTACCTGTAGTAAAGTGCCTCTTTGGTCTTGGGAGGACAGTGACGAAACTTTTGGACAGCACTCGATAAATCGACATCACCCAATCTTCTGTCCACCTCCTCCTGAATTATTTGGAACAGCGATTTCTTCATTGCTGCTACCCCGTCACTGCCGATCCAAAAAATGTTAGGGCGATAAAAAAAAAATTTGCAGCTGAGTTGTACCAAGGTGGTGAGTACTTAAGCAACAGGAGTGAGGGTGACCCCCTCACAAAAACCGTCCCAGTGCTTTTTACTTTCTCGCTAGCCATATATGGCGAGAAAGTATTGTTTTCGTGCAAAATTTCGAAATTGAGATTTTGGGTTTCCCATGATCCTGGGGGTCCCCTGAGTCCAAAAAAGTGGTTTCTGGAAAAAGTCTGTCCGTCCGTCCGTCAGTCCGTGCAGTGCTCTAGCGCCTATACCGTTCATCCGATTTTGATGAAATTTGGTATCAAATTAAAATCACTGCCGAGGGGCATTTTTAAGGAATTTTTTATTGGTCAAAAATTGCGACCGCTATTGTCAAAAAACCGCCAAAATAATTCAAAAATCGTGTTTTTGGTTAGTTAGACAAGCGCCGACGGTACACTTTTCAATCTATAACACTGCAAATTGGTATGTGTGTTGACAAATAGATGCTTCGAGGTCATTTGCAACTAAAATTGAATTGGTTGAAAATTACGGCCGTTCTGGACCAAAGTTCGATCGTTTCGGCGCCATTCACATTTATTGATCGATTGTCATGAAATTTGGTAAATTTGTGTAGAACCATGTAACTTAAACATCTGTCGAGCAGAATTTTGTTATCTTCAAAATTACGGCCGTTGTAGTCAAAAAAGTGTCGAAAATGAGTTGAGAATGAGAAACCACGTTTTTGAATGGTCGGAACGCATTTGGGACTACAGTAATAAAATGACAGACGTGAGATTTGGTATGAGTGATCTCAGATAGATGCTCGTGGGTCATTTTCAACCGATTTTCGATTGCTTAAAAATTACTCCCGCAAAAAAATCTCAAAAAACCCACACAAAAAAAAATCATTCTGGGCGAGAAAGTTAAGTGCGACTGTTGTCGGACCCTTTATTTTTTTTGCTCTAACGGGCTTTGATGATAAACAATTACTTTTCCATAGATAGGTTATACCTGAAGGCTTCCTTGGGGCGCCAGAGAATGTTATCAGGCAGGAGACCAGTGCCTGTGAATGCAGATCTCAGTAAATGTTTCTCCACCCCTTTGACGGGCTGCCGGACATCTTTTGGAAGTGCGAGGTAGTAGCTACTGAACTGCTGGTCTAGAAACGGAAGACGAAGCTCCAGACTGCAAAACAACAATGCGTTAAGTGGAAGAGATCTAATCCTCACTTGTTGATATTTTCCACGGTGAATCTTGCACAGCCGATGGGTATTTGGCGTGATTTTTATTCAATACCCCCTTGTGTACAGAGGTCGGTGGCACCGTGCACCCCACTAGACCCAACCCTTTCTGTTGTTTTAGTATACCTGAACTTGGCAGTAGTACGGTCAGCTCGCAGCCCGTCGTATAAGTGTACATCCTTCAATAACCGGATACTCTCTTCATGAGCATCAGCGGCACTCGGCGCGTCCCGGAAATAGATATACCCCTGCGCCACTTCATCCGCCCCCTCCCCGCTCAGTATTACCACGCTGTCTGATTTCCGCCGGATGTAGCGTGATAGCAAGTACATGCCTGGAAAAAAATGGAATACACATCTTGTCTGTCGGTTCTAAATTCTAAAAATAATAGTTTATCATTCCAGACGACTCCTTATTGGCTCTAAAGGTGGGTTTAGGTAGTGCTTAGGTTTAGTTTAGTGTATCTATAGACGGTCATTGCAATACTTGGAATATCTCAGGCAGTACCTATGGAAGCCCGGACAGTGGTAATGTCGGCAGTCTCCAGGGTTTCCAGCACCTCGTCCAGGATGTCGGCCACGTCCTGTTCTCTGAAGATGACCTCGTGATGCTCAGAACCGATGTGACTGGCCACTTGCCGCGCTGCCACCAAATCGGGGGAATTCTCCATGCCAATAGAAAACGTCTAAAAGAGAAATTTAAGCCCACTGTGGGTGAAGTAGCTGAAAGTCAATGGTGTAAGTTGTGTACTCTATCGAAAAAGGGCATTAACACACGTCAACAAACAGAATTTTGTCGACAAGATGAAAAATGTTTTTCTACCTGTATAGGATATGTAATGCCAGCTTCCTTAGCGAGTTTGACCAGCAGGGCCGCTACTAAGCTGGAGTCCAGACCCCCGGACAGCAGACAACCGATCCTTCGCTCTGCCATCAACCTCTTACGCACGGCCTCCGTTAGAAGGTTCCGTACGTCAGTAAGAACGTCGCCACCCAAACCTGTCATCAACGGAAATACACAAACCTTTAATATGTGACATCCGGCCACTTAGATTCGCCTGACTGAGGTCCTGGGTTTCGATTCCCGGTACCACCAAATATTCATTTGGCTTCGACCAATAATCAGTTTATTTAACCAAGATCTGTGCCTTCGGGCGAAGGGTATGGGGTATACTCACCTTCCCAGGGTAATGAAGAAGTAAAACTTGGTTTAGAGCTGCCAATTTCATAGAACTGTCCCTGATCGATCAGTTTTGTTAGGCCGGTCTCTTGATCCACTTCGTATGTCTCCCAGCGGCCTGGTGGAAATTGTTCTACGCGCCATTTTTCTGTGCCGACGTCTCTACCGATAGCCACCAACCCTGAAAATTTGATAGAAGCTGAGTTCCCCTGTACGGTTGAACAGGGTGGGGAGCTCCCAGCTAAGCACAATGATAAAGAAATCTTGAAATTGTTTACCTGCAGGGCTTGCCCCCCCAAACTCTACTAACTTACCTTTAGCTTCGCTGCAAACGCCGAGTATCCCGTTGTCCGTTCTCAGCACAAAGACAGGCCGAACTCCGTACGGGTCGCGTGCGATGTGAACTCTCCTCTGTTTGAGGTCCACCAAGCAGAACGCGAACTCTCCATCCAAACTTCGGGCTGCCGCCGCTACGCCGCCCGCAGCGTACAGGTGGAGAATCACCTCCACGTCACAGCTGGTCTCTGGGGCCAGGTTTAGCTCTCTAACCAACTGTAATATTAAGAGCAGTCTTCACACACAGCTCAGAATAGGCTAACTCCCTTCGGATCACGTCAAAAGTCTCAAAAATTATTCGATCGTAAAATCACAACTGGTTTCTAACGTCATGTTTCAGAACAAGTATCCAACATTTTTGTCAGAAAGTGGGCATACGATGCGTTCTCGACGGCCGTTTTGACAAGTCGACATCCCCGGACGTATCGTTAGTGAGGAGGGATGGCATTTTTTCGAGGGTACCCGCCATCCCTGAGTTCCCATTCCTCCCCCTCCATCACATCGTACGTAGCCAGCTTTATATTTTGGTTACCTACCCTTTTGTAGTTGAATATTTCACCATTGCAGAGCAGAAAGAGGTGGGGATGAGAATGAAGCCGCATAGGCTGCATCCCGTGTAGTGCGTCCACGATGCTCAAACGGTGGAAACCTGAAACAAGGAAAGGATAAGGACGAAGAAGAAAAGACAACGGATTAATGCAACGTAAACCTGTCGGTGCATTTCCAACACTCCTGAAAGGGGTCAGACGTTGTCTCAGTAATGTCCAAGCAATGTATTTATATAGATTTCTCAGCCTATGAGGCTTTCCAAAGGTGGGGTATCTGTCTAAAACCGCTTACATTGTCGAATAAATGCCTTAAAATTGAAAACGGGGAGGATAATACCAAGCCACACCAAGAAGAATGTTGTTTAGCCGCGCGTCCATCTCGAGCCGCCAAGCGTCAGGTCCTCGGTGAGAGATTTTCGTAAACGCGTCATTGCAGTGAAGACTGTCGGAGCTGTGCAGCCCACACAGTAACCATATGCCGCACATCCTAAAACTATGGTTCAAAGTTAGACGAGATTGCATTACCATGGAATGAACGTCCTCATGGCCCTAAACTAGATGTCTCTATATTCCACAGGTTGCCTTATATGAGTTCAGAGTCTCTACATGACGTCATATCACTGAAAACTCCTTCAGTGTGCCTTTCCCTATCGATCTTGTGTAATGTGTGAAGAGGGTTGCCGGTACCGCCCACCGGTATAGCATAGCATTGTATGAGTATCAGCGAGTGTCAGACCTAACATTAAGAAGAGGAAGAACTTAAAGATGGAAACAGATATAATGGCTCATTCCTTGATGAATTAATAAAAACATTTACCTGTAAAACTGAATAAAAAGCTCGCAACAGCACAGAAGCGTGGCAGACGCGTGTCCAAGTCAGTCCAAGTTGTTTACGTATTCAAATCTAACCACAGACATCATAAAGTTCAACAGTTTAACATTTAGTTTATTTTAGATTTTGATATTTTTTAATATATTATATTATATAATTCTGTAATTATTTATTTAAATAAAAGTATTCATATTTGAAAAACATGAAAAAATCAAATTCAATAAAAAGTTAAAAAGGGTCGTGCTGAGTCTACGAGTGGATCATTATCAATGATACACCAGTCGCGTGCCGTCGACGTTAGGACGTTTCGTATTCGTGGCGACACTGCCGCTCATCCGTAAAATGCGCGGGAGACGACGCCATGTTGGTTTTTTTTTTCGTTGGTCCGTTGGCTCGTAAAATGTCTCGTGAGTGTTGCGCTATTTGTGGGAACACCATATAATAGTGTATCGTCTTTAAATCGCCACTTGAAAAAAAAACCATTCGATTCAGCCCCCTCATCGTCACCTGAACAGGGATTTTGAGTGCAGTTTCTGTTCAATAGATATGTCCTATGTGGGCACCTAAGTACCTAACTGCCGATTTGTATGAATGAAGGAACCAACAATAGCCCCGCCATTGGTAGGGACGGTATGTACCAAACTTTACTTAAATCGGTAGGTATTGCCGTTTTTTGTTTCGAGTGGGTAGGTAATATTCTCTAAATCAAAATGTTGGACAAAAAGATTCAGAAAATGTTTCTGCTAAATATCTGTTATAGAGCGCTTAAAGAAGTACCTACCTACTTATGTACCTACATAATAAATATGTATAGGTGATGATCAGGGGGCGGATCGACATGCACTAAAAATCGATGAAATATGCATGCAACATGCAGTAAAAAATACTCGATATACCTACCTATGCAGTTAAAAATGCAATCTCCCCTATCCTAGGTATAGGTAGACAAAGATTTTTTTTTTTATTGGATGCCTTGACCGCTTGAAAGAGGCCCTCCTATGACTAATAAAGTACCCACTTATGTGGAAAGGGCTAGGCATCACAATGAATGAATCAGAAAGAGTTGACGATATTTTTTTTTTTTTTTTTTTTTTTTTTACGCGCGACGTTCAGAGTTCATATGCGCCGATGAGTTGGTTTGTTAGATGTTTTTGGCCGAAGCCGAATATGACTGGGCCGAAGCCAGAAGCGGAAATTTTTTTCGTTCAGCGGGGATTCGAACCCGGACCTCTCAGGACACTTAGCAGACCCCTTGGCCACTCGGCCACTGAGAGGCACAAAAAAATAATTAATACACTTAAATGTGCGCGCTGACCACGGCTGGTAAAGGCGGAATGAGTACCTAAGGGACCTGAGGCAAAACCGTAGGATCCCCTACCTTACCACCCCTAGGACTTAACAATTTACAAAATCATATTACTTACTGGTTTTTCCATAAGTTAAGAATAGCGCTGATATCCATAATAATTGTACCTTGCCACCCCGTTCGACCCGAGTCGATGACCTCGGAGATGGCCAGTCAGGAAACAAGACAAATACCTGTACCCAGTAATCCCAAAATAGAATCCTTATCTTGTAAATTCAACCAGACATTCTCGGGGGTTAACGCAATTAACAGAAGTGGCTATTTTGTGGACATCCGACATACCTAAATATTTCTCCGATTATTGGAAATTAACTTGAGTCGGTCTGATACCTATGCATAAACATGCGGTTAAAACCTAAAACATGCACTTATTGAAAAAAATCCCGAAACATGCAAAATATGCACTAAAGATTTTGGTTATTTTTTGGCTCTACAGGCTTTGAAACGTGTAAATACGAAGTATGCATAAAATAAAAAAAACATGCAAATATGCAAAATCCGCCCCCTGGTGATGATATAGGTTTACACAAAGGCTCAATTTGTAATGTTTTCTACTTACCGTGATGGTAAAATCAGGTGCGCCTTGAAAATATGCGACCTCAAAATATCCTTCGTCGAATATTTGTTTGAACAGAAACTGCACTCAAAATCCCTGTTCAGGTGACGATGAGGGGGCTGAATCGAATGGTTTTTTTTCAAGTTGCGATTTAAAGACGATACACTATTATATATTGTGTTCCCACAAATAGCGCAACACTCACGAGACATTTTACGAGCCAACGGACCAACGAAAAAAAAAAAAACCAACATGGCGTCGTCTCCCGCGCATTATACGGATGAGCGGCAGTGTCGCCACGAATACGAAACGTCCTAACGTCGACGGCACGCGACTGGTGTATCATTGATAATGATCCACTCGTCTGAGACTAACGACGCCATTTGTATTTTGCATTTGATATGGCTTCCTTCAAAACAAATCGAGGTGTCTTGGCCTAATTTTAAAAACTAGCCATTTGATTGCTCTAATATGAGTTCTGTACGTATATTAATCAATACTTCATACATTTTTTAATGTGTTACAGCTGTATATTTACTGTTTATTTATTTATTTTAGGATGATCGTGGTTACGAAACTTCTTACGCGTTCAACCCTTTGCAGTCGTTGGCATCTACTATTTCACTATTTATTGCAAGCTGCGTTAACTTTGGTGAGTTAATATTGTCTTTTAATTGTATGTCTGTCGTAGCTTTCTAATTATATTCACTTTTGAAGTCTAAACCGAACTTCGTTGAATGAGGTTTGGGCTTATGGTGTGATAATGTGGAATCCCCTACCTGTCAGGCCCAAAAAAGGCATCCCAATCGACTCAAGTCTAATAATATTTTGTTTATACTTTCAGGGTGCAGCACCTGGTTTTTGGTAAAAGAGTACGCTAAAAGGCGAGGTTTACTTGAGGCCATTGACGAAGGAGTAGAGAAGTTACATGAGAATCCAGTTCTAGGAGTTGGTCTCCTATTCTGTGCTGTTATCTGCACCCTGCCCTTGATTGGGTTTTTGTTCGTTGTTGGAGCCTCCATCTTCGCCATTTTCCTCGCGCTCATTCTCGTAGAAGGCAAGTATCTACCCTAAGAAGCGTTGCCTGGATTTCGGATGGCTGCAATAACTGTAGAAAGTGATATTTCCCTAATTTTGACGTTTCTTTTTTATATTTTTAGGACTCTTCGTCTCCATCGCAATTTTAATCTTTGTGCCGTGCTTCATAGCGGTGGTCATGACGATGATATTGGCAGCTGTCGGCCTCATCGTGTCTTACGTCTCTGCAGTGACCGTCAAGCAGGCAGTTTGTGATATCCAGAATACTGCGGGGTTCCCCTCAGTTGTAGAGGAGAAAGATTAAAAACTTTTAAAAACTAAGGTCGCCATGGCTTTAGTGTCATATGATGTGAGTGATGCTAGTGACTTTGAAGACGAGGAAGCCGATGAGCCTCTTCCTAAAATTTTGAAGAAAGTCTCACCGAAAAAAGCCATTGTGGAGGCAGAAGTTGGACTCTCAGACGAAACGTCGTTATTTTCTGTGCTTCCGTCCCCTCGATCCAGACCGACAGTTTTGGACTCAGATTTTTCGAAAAGGTTGCTCTTGAACAAACCTTTAAGCTCGACTGATATACCAGTAAAGAAGTCAGTCAAAATCGTAGTACCTGCTCTTTCGGAATTCGAAGAGGACCTCCCGAGGCCTATAGCAAAAAAGGTAACGGCCTCATCGAAAGGTTCCGGCTTGTTTGATATACTGCCACCCCCTAAAAACACAGGGATGGCTGCTACGTTGAGGCTCATGCCCGACAGTTTGAAGAAAGGTGGACCAACACCGAAACCCGCGCTGAAAACACCTGTCAAACCATTACCAAAACCGGTTTTGGCCCCGGTGGTTTCAGCGCCCCTTGTTGAACATGATGATGATTCAGACGAAGAAAGCAGCGGTGATTTCTTTAGTCTGAATAAACCGACTGAGACAGAACTGACCCCTGTCGAAGTGTCACACCTTAACATGGCACCTGATGTGCTGATGCCTGAAATCCCAGAAACTGAGATCCCACCTCAACCTAGTGAAGTGATTTCTCACAACAACCCCGACCATTATGAGACTGGTGACTTTGTACCTGCTGCTACTGACGATCTTACGCTAGATGATGAAGCTATTCAAAAATTGTGCGGTGGCGGGAAACGGAAGCGGAACGCTCTACAAGCGCAGCTTATTGATGTGTCGGAGCGGGATGTTGTTCCTGACAAAACCGAATGGCTTATGAAGACTCTCACTGAAGAGAAAAGAACTAGAAGTCATAAGAAGTCTAGCGGTCCTTCCAATCAACAGAAACGAAAACATCAAATTACGTATCTGGCCTTCCAAGCGAAGGAGCAAGAACAAGATCTTCAGAACCAGTGGGCCAATAACAAAATGACCAAGAAGCAAACGCAGTCGAAATATGGGTTCTAGGGTTTTCGGGTGTTTCTGTTTCTGAATTATAGCCTTACTTTTATTGCAAATGAAACCTCAATAGGTATTTTCCTTTAAATTCTAGTGATGTATGATTTTTCCACGTTCTAGGGTAGGTTCGATGATCATAAGAAGTGTCGAATGTGGTGCATTTGAATTTTGGCGGAAAACAGGGAATTTTTTTGTTGAAATGTTGGCTAAGTGGGAATCCTGACTTTTTGTTTATTTTGTAAACAACGCATTTTACAATTTTGCAATTTATATTTAAACAGTTATTATTTCAATAAAATGATTATTATTTAAAAACAGAACTGGGCGGTGCTATAGCCCTATTGGTAGCACAGCAATGAAATTAGGTACCTCAGTGTGTTCCGCTGCTGTACCACATTGTGCTAATTTGCTGAGCTATATTTGGCAACGCGATGGAAAAAGACCCAAAACCATATTACGGTGGGAGAAGGACGAAAAAGTCACGTAAGTATATGCCTACCTTACAACTATTTCAAGCATACTTAGTTCTCCTACAATTCAACGTTTTTGTAGTCTCAATGATGTTAAATAATAGACTTCACCAGAAGGTCAGGGCGCATCCACATTATTGGATACGAAACCTCGTTGACCCAGTAGGTGCAGAATCGCTTATGCAGTATAGTAATTAGCTTGGCAACTAAGTAGTCCCTTTCAAGACTTATCCATCGTGCTCAGCTGGCAGCAATACCACCGCTCGAGATACTGAGCGTAGGTACCTATATTAGTTGTGAATGCAGAACAGAAAAACTTCTATAGGATCGGGATCGAACCGGTGTGACCCGCAGCCACGTCTTTCTCACTGCCATGCTTCATCCTAAATCCATAATGATCTTTGATTTCAGGAAAGCTTGAAGGAGAAAGAAGGCCAGCTATTTGGGTGATTGACAGTGGCACGTACCAGATCGAAAAATCAAGTGATAAATTGCCAGTATTTAGTCAAAATGGCTACAGGTGTGTATTTGCAGTTGACCTATGACAGGGAATAGCGATATAACTTCTTTCTTCCACGCCTAATGCCCGAGAAATAAGTATGTAAAAATTCTTATTAAAGAATCCGGATTTTGTTTCAGTTATAAGGCTGCTGTTGCTGGTTCTGGGTCCATTGCTTGGTACATCCGGTGCTGCGAGTCGTCCTCTGCGTCTCCTTGTCCCGTACAAGGAGTTCGTCGAAAAGATGGGCGACTGCTCATGCTAAGGCTTCACAACCATCCCCCTGCGAAAATGTCAACGCCACCGAAACGGTAAATGGAAGGAACCAACTACCTCTTATAAAATATGGTTATTAGTTCGAATCATTCCGATACTAAGAACAGTTTTTATAGAATTAGAACCAGTGAACGAGTCCTCAGGGTGCGTGCTGCGCAGTCACAGAGCTCTCTTTTGTTTCGCAAGTCAACTTGACTATGAAACCCCGACGTAGTTGTCTTCTCTCAGTCGCAGTCGTTCAGTTTCAATTGTTTATTTTCTAGATCACGAAGAATTCTTGAGATGTCTTTAAGGCCTCGTAGTGCGTCGACACAAACCAGTCGGCGATTAAATACGGGACTTCCTGATGAGACAATGACGAAACGAAATATTAAACAACCAGAAACGAGTAGAAAATCCCTATCTTCTGTATCCGGTAAAGCTGTTTCTGGTACGGGTCTAGAAGCTTCTTCACTCCTTTCCACTGTGCAAAGGCGATGGCGAGCAGCCCGAAGAAAATCTGTGATAACTCAGTTGCGGTCAACAGTTGACACCGCTTGATCTGGAAATGACGTAGTTTCGTTACCTAAGCTGTCCAGTCAGAGCATTTGGTGACGAAGCGCTCTGATTGGTGAGTGACCTAATGAACTCTATGGTATACCTCTAGAATTGAGTTCAAAAGAAAACGAGTAAATATATTTCGTGTGATGGTAGGTACTTAATATAGTGTAAGCGCCTTTTAGGGCATACGGCATACCTAACACAGGAATTTACTGCCGAAACCTGTTAATCTGTGCTTTAAATAAGAAACATCGTTTTTGCCTCAGGAAAAATTATACCTCGACAAGGTGCCCTTTATACACTGGTGCTATTTAGTGTTGTAAACGTTCGCAGATATTTTAAATTATTGTAGTTTATTTAAATAGATTTATCGAATAAATTTCTTACATTACAGTTTTTACACTTCTTCATTAAAAAACATTTTTTTTTTAAATCAGAAATTATAAAATGGACAGAGGTCTGCAGTAGTTCTAACTTGGAAGTGGATGTCTGACACCATTTGAATTTTCCCGCTGGTTCTTCAATATTAGCGACAAGGGGAATTTTGTCGCACATTCGAGACGTCACTCAGATTTGTTGTCATTGCGTTGCGGTTTAATTTTTCTTTTTGTGGATATTGTTAATGTTCATATAATCCACGATTACGGGAAAAGTCATGGTAATACAGCATAGCATCAGCGGATATAAGTCTTTGCAAGAGTTTCTTGAGACTTTTAATCCGAAAGAAAAACTCGTGCTGCTGTTTGGTGGGTCGGCAACTGCCACGACAGCCAGTTGGTGTCCCGACTGCGTTGCAGGTAAATCTAATGGAGTGGCTTAACATTTCTGAAGATTCAAGCAAAATAGGGGGCATTTGCCCCCTAAATAGCTAGTTCATGCAGTGGTCATACACATTTTGATGGCATTGTTGAGAACCTGATTAGGTTAGGTACAGCCGTGTTTATATCAGTGTTATTCTGTGGTTTTCAGCGGATCCGGTGATTGAAAGCGTCCTGGAGGAAAACAAGGATAAGACGTTCAGTTTTGCGAAAGTCACTGTTGGAACCCGAGAAGAGTGAGTACCTATTTATATTTCGGTTCCTAACTTCCCAGACATCTCACTGAAGTGCCATGGTGAAACCTACAGAACATCCGGTTAGATGTCCTGCGGTTGCCTAAACGTCTGTATTTTGTCGCCGTGTAACCCAACCACTCTTGAACGATTTCTCGTGTTGGGTAATAAAATGTGTTGTACCTTTATTATTGTCACCCAGGGTAGTTGGGCTCTACAGGTGGGATGTGTCATTGGGAAGGACGCAATTCTTTGATTGGACAGGTTAGGCAACAAACAAACTTTACCTCAAAAAAGACAATCTCTGAAATTAGTGGGATAAAATCCTACCCAGGCTGTGGTGTCCTATTTGTTAGGTTTGATTTTTCATGGTTATTTTGCCAGCACTCCTATGACCCAAGTTCTGAAATCGTTTTGTGATATTATGTCGTTGTGTTCCACTGTCGGTTTCGTTCACGTTTTTCGTCTTCCTTGTCTAATAATCGTTCGGGTACCTACGTTTTTTTGCTGTCGTCCTCTTCGTTTTTGGTCCCGTTTCAAAGTTACTAAAAACGCCAACCTTAGAAAATAACCTTCGATGACATAAAGAGTCGCTGCTTTTCCGGCAATGAAAGGTTTTTCCGGTTTTGTGCAGGTGGAGGGACCCGAAATGCCCTTTCCGCACGGACCCTCGGCTCAAGCTGACAAGTGTCCCCACATTGCTGCTTTGGGGGTCCCCCTTACGTCTCAACGACACTGAGTGTCAGGACCCCGAGAATGTCCGCTCTCTTTTTGAAGAGCTATAGAGGTAGCCAGCCAGTAAATTCATTTCAGAAAAATCATGAATTGTTTTAGCAAGTTTTACTATAGGTATATTAAAATCTAACATATTATACTAATATCTTTTATCAAGTCCTCGAAAACACAGAAAAAAAAATGGCAGAAGCGCTTGGAAAACATTCTTTGAATATAAGTACAATCAATATTTGTTTTTGATAAGCTATATCCTACAAAATGTTCTATTTTATTTCAACATGCGTTGCAAGCACTGACATTAGCAGTAAAAATACACTTAAATTAATTGTCATTCTAGCTGATAGAGCAACTCAAAAATACTAGCTGTCGACACAATGTCTGACTATTCTTATTTCCATTTTCTGGGATCACTTTTGAATATTTATCTGAAATATATATATATACATAGGGTGAGGCTTAATCTGCTTAATATATTCAGAATAAAATCAACAAACATGACATTCACGAACGCCTAATCTAGGTAACAGTTAGTACCCAAAACAAAGATGGACATGGCCCCAGCCGCCAAATTAAAAAAAGAAACACGATACAATACTTAACGGTAATCACTCGGATTTTTGCACATTTTATCACTGGTAATCTATCGCCGTTGTTGAGAGGTTAGTCGGTATCGGCTGCAGTAAGTGGTGGCAAGACTTGGATCTGGTGGTAAATTTTTGCACATCGCAGTATGTTACCACTATTGTCGAAGGTAACTTTATCTGGAAGATAAATGTGACAAGTGAGTTTTTTTGTGGGGAGCCATTCTATACTCGGACCAAGAAAATCCAAGACTTCTTCTGATCTCTAACGGGGTAGAAGGCGGTAGACGGACATCTAGTTTGAGAAAGATTTTTCAGGATTTCAAAAAATTCCAGTGCGATTGCAGTCGTCATAAGATAAACATACGATAAAAATATCTTCGATAGGAGACACTATAGTATACTTTAGTGTTGAAATCCAGCCTAAGTAGATATCGTTCTGGAGTGTATATATACGGTTTTTACTTTCTCGCTAGCCATATATGGCGAGAAAGTATTGTTTTCGTGCAAAATTTCGAAATTGAGATTTTGGGTTTCCCATGATCCTGGGGGTCCCCTTAGTCCAAAAAAGTGGTTTCTGGAAAAAGTCTGTCCGTCCGTCAGTCCGTCCGTCAGTCCGTGCAGTGCTCTAGCGCCTATACCGTTCATCCGATTTTGATGAAATTTGGTATGGACCTGTCTAAAATCACTGCCGAGGGACATTTTCAGGGATTTTTTGATTGGTCAAAAATTGCGGCCGCTATTGTCAAAAAACCGCCAAAATAATTCAAAAATCGTGTTTTTGGTTACTTAGACAAGCGCCGACGGTACACTTTTCAATCTATAACACTGAAAATTGGTATGTGTGTTGACAAATAGATGCTTCGAGGTCATTTGCAACTAAAATTGAATTGGTTGAAAATTACGGCCGTTCTGGACCAAAGTTCGATCGTTTCGGCGCCATTCACATTTATTGACCGATTGTCATGAAATTTGGTAAATTTGTGTAGAACCATGTAACTTAAACAACTGTCGAACAGAATTTTTTTATCTTCAAAATGACGGCCGTTGTAGTCAAAAAAGTGTCGAAAATGAGTTGAGAATGAGAAACCACGTTTTCGAATGGTCGGAACGCATTTGGGACTACAGTAATAAAATGACAGACGTGAGATTTGGTATGAGTGATCTCAGATAGATGCTCGTGGGTCATTTTCAACCGATTTTCGATTGCTTAAAAATTACGCCCGCAAAAAAATCTCAAAAAAACAAAAACAAAAATCATTCTGGGCGAGAAAGTTAAGTGCGACTGTTGTCGGACCCTTTATTTGGGTCGTCTTACGTTGTAGAAATCCCTAGCGACACAGTGCTCAAGTCTGACAGAGCTGCTAACCAGTAAACAGTGGTTTACTTTGGGGGTCTCCATCCAAAGAGGTCACCATGATCTACGTTGCTTAAGTTTTGCCAAGAGCCAACTAGCTGCGTTATAATGGCTGCCCTGACAATGGAGTTAACTGGTTGTGGTTTATGACTGCTATCTGCATATCCTTACTTCCGGTTCATTTGTTATCTAGTCTGCAGTAGTCCTTGAATAAAAAATAGAAAATTCAGGCCCGATTCGAAACAAACGTTTTACATTATTTGAAATTTTAGTTTCCTCCCCCGGAAATATAGCCTGCATCCAACGGCACTGACAGCTCTGTCGTTAGAGGAACACTAGGTCACACCGGTTCGTTCCCGCTCCTGTCAAATTTTTTTGTGACCGGCTTTCCGGCTTCCCCCCCCCCCCCCCCCCCCCTCTACTTTCTACCCTTCCATGGGTACGTACATGTGGTAGGGGCGTCGTGGGTCAGAGCGCCCAGTTCGTTGTGTTTGCTGCTCTGCACTTTATGCAACGCTATTTCTTCTGTCTCTTGCCCATTTCCGTCCACTCGAACTACCCCGAATTTCACATCCGGTCCTTCTGTTTTAAACTCGTATCTGGAATTGAAAACAGTCAGTTTTGAAGAATTTAATAAAGAGAAAAATTGTATCAAGAGAAGGATGAATGTTTTGGCAGTTTTCTGCTTTCTTGTTCCTATTAAGGGTCCGCTATACCTGACGGTGCATTTTTTGCCGCCCATAAGATTAACATTGCGAGCGGCGATTCATTTTCAAGGTTTACTCTTGGTTGGAAAGACACAAAATTTTGCCTGTACCTAGCCCTAACAGTGTACTAGGGAGTGTTCGAAGCAGATTTCCCATTTTTTTACTGGTTTTCGAGATACAGCACTTTTCTTGAGGTATGCGATGCTATTATTTGCAAAACAGTTGCAATAAAAGAAACCAGTGAGAAATTGGGAAATCTGCTTCGAACACTCCCTAGAACATTGTTAGGGCTAGGTACAGGCAAAATTTTGTGTCTTTCCAACCAAGGGTAAACCTTGAAAATGAATCGCCACTCGCAATGTTAATCTTATGGGCGGCAAAAAATGCATCGTAAGGTATATCGGACCCTTAAGTTTTCATACTTACTTTAGTATACTGTTGGGTACATCAGCACTGAACTCCAGTGTAACTTTAGTTCCCTTTTTTAGTTCAGTTAGTGTGAAGTCCTTGTTGTCAGCATCTGCTGACTTTTTGTCAGGTTTTCTGTAGTAGCATGTTTTGGGTACTTTCCCTCCTTGCTGGATCTGAAAGAAACCAATGGAATTACTAAGAGATCTATTGGGGTGTTATAAAGGATGGTGCTACAGTCATAGGAGGTTCGTAACCTCTGTATATAAGTGGAAGATATGGTCTCAGTGGTCGAGTGGTCAAGGGGTCCGCTTTGTGTCCTGAGAGGTCCGGGTTCGAATCCCGGCGGAACGGAAAAATTTTCCGCTTCCGACATGGATGTATTGGCTTCGGCCCACTACTAAACTGGCTTCGGCCCACTCATATTCGGCTTCGGCCACTTCAACTTCGGCTTCGGCCAAAAAAATGTAACAACCAATTCATCGACGCATATGTTCACTGAACGTCGCGCGTTAAAAAAAAAAAAAAAAATGGTCTGAATCACGCTCCCAGTTGATGAAGGCTAGGACATCAGGCCCAGTGCCGGGGAAGCTTCACCAAGAAAACTTTCGTCAGGTCGGGAATAGGTCCTGGGTCCTCTTGCATAGTTCACCTCTGCACCAATCCTACCCTTATGAAAAAATGAATGCTTAGAATTAGATGAGTGTTCTTACTTTTGAGGAGCACTTTTCGTCTCCGTTTTCATCGACCTGAGTGCCGCCGTAGTGCTTGGGAAGTTGCGACGGGTCGATGTTTTTCAGAAGAGTTGGCAAATACTTTTTTTTGTCGCCTTGGAATATTTGGATTTTGTTCAGAGTGTCTTCGTGGAGAAAATTCTTGACGAGTGAGAATGCGATTGAGAACATTCGGGGTGCTGAAAAAAAATGAGTAAAGGTGTATAGCTTTTGCATGTAAAATTCACATTGTAATACGGCTGCAAAAACTGTGATTATGTATTTCCAAAGTCGGTGTACATGTATATCACTACGCCTGCGAAAAACCTGATTATGTAGTTCCAGAGTCGGTGTACACGAATTTTGCTTTACCTGAAGAAAATTTAATGAACGGTACCTCTTCGCGGACCTCCATATAGGTTGTAGTAACCACTGATCTCGTATAGTCTAACTAACTCTTGGATGAGGGTAATGATACCCATTGTTCTCAAAAAACACAGGGTCTCCAAAATTATTTTTTGTTCAGAACAAGAAGTAAACTTAAGAAGAAGGGGTCACAATGATCTAAAAGAGTTTAGCAGCAATAATTCACGTTTGTGTAGTCTATCCACCCCTAGATATCATCCAAGAGTGAGTTCGACTCATTTCGAGCTTACCATTGATGATATAGCAAGCCTTGAGAATTTCGGGGTAGTTGCTTTCGTACATCTTGATAAGAGCCACCACCAGCTCGGCAGCAGGTCTCCATATAAACGCTTTCATGTTGAAGTCTTCCATATCAATGACGGCCACCAGCTTCCTTGCTTCCAACCCGTGCGTTTCGCTCTGCTCCCGCGCTAGCCGAAGCAGTCGTTCCAGGAATCTTACTGTGAATCTAAAATGAGAGTAGAACGTTAGTCGAGAATGCCATTACTTTCCTACTATTTGGTCATGCATTGCGGACGTCACTAGTGCCTCTGGCGAGAGTTCGTTGAAGTCTATCCGCACGTTTGTTGACGTTCTTTAAGACCGAACATACATTCGCTATTTGTAAGTATATGTTTTTTCTGCGCACTTCATGAGTTGAACAGTTGAATATTTATTTGTTCTGAGAAATATTATATTTCAGAACATTTAAATATCCAATAGTTTCCTCATAAAGTGTGCAGAAAAAACGTAAACAAACACGACTGCGTAAACGCCCTTTTTTTATTAGGGGGGGGGGGGGGGGGATAAGTGCACTGAAACCTATAGGCTTATTGTGCCCCCTTCTGGTGCTCAGCACTTCCTCGAGTCCCCTCTCCTGTGGAGGTAATGGGGTTCGAGGGATTCACAGTGGGTGTGCTCCCTCCTTGTGTCTAAAGCACGTCTTCAAGTCCCGTCTCCCTGAGGAGTTGAAGGATCTTAAAGGGATTCGTGGTAGGTATATCCTCTACCATTGGCATTAGGTTGCCCAGACACTCTGCTCTTTTGCGGGCGATAGCTCCGCAATCAGTCAGGATGTGCACCGGGTCCTCGGTGCCTCCTTGGCAGAATCTGCACAGATCGGAGGTCTTCACTCCGATCTTGGTCAAGTGACCATTCAGGTTGCAATGGCCAGAGAGGAAACCTGTGATAATAGGAAGTTGCCTCCTGCCCATGCTTACGCACTGTTGTGCCCTCTTGCTCTGGTAGTTGCCCAGAAGCAGCTTGGCCTGGCGGTGCCCAGGCAGTGAGGTCCAGTGGTAAGCTGCCTTACGCCTTACGCCGTTCTTGTTCCTTAATCAGCCTGCGGACATAAGCGTCCCCAGCGCCACAAAAGGGTTCAGGTCCGACAAAGGAGGAAGCTCCTTCCTTCGCAAGCTGGTCAGCAGCCTCATTGCCATCGATGCCTTGTAAACGCCCTTAATGTCCAATTCCTGAGAAAACTGTTGGAGCTGTCTCAGCTTTTCTAATGGTTCAGTTTCTCTCAGAACCGTCTCCCGACCCAACAATTTTCCCAAATAGCCTTTTGCCATTGGCTGGTAGAGGTACCTAATGCTAACTATACCAGCCTATGGCAGAAAACTATTTGAGAAAAGTTTTGGGTCGATATGATATAGCGTTCCCTATCCTATACTCCACGATGGACGCGTGTTGTCTCACCTAACGAAGTCAGAGCGGGTAGCGCTATGTAGCATTCCCCACATATCCAGCCCGGCGAATGGGACGACAATGACTGGAGAACCGTCCTTATCATAACCGGACACTCCCGAGGGGTAGTACTTCTCCAGCGGCTCGGGGGCGGTCCACTCTTTGTCCAGGGTATCCACCTTCCAATGTTCCCTCCATTTCAAGGACTGGAAAATATAATTATTTAGTTTTATTTATTTGTTCTACAATATAATGTCTTTTTACTATAGTCCAAGAGAGGCTGGGAGCCTACCGATTACTCATAATGTCTTGCAAATCTAGGGCTGATCAAAACTTTTTCTTGAGCAGGGAAATATCTGCTCAGGGTCGGATTGGCATTTTTAACGTATGGTAGGATATGGAACCCAAATCCGGATCGGCGTCAACTGAAAATCTTCAATAAATGATGACTAATCGGTATGCTCCCAGCCTGACTTGGACTATAGAGTAGCGTCATCGTGCAACATTTCTGTTTTGAGATTTAACAAAAGTCCGTATGTACGTACACACGCGGGAAATATTGCCGGGATTCGAACAAGACGTCTCAGGACACAAAGTCGCACCCCTTGACCGCTCGGCCACTGTGAGGCACACCCGTGCTACTTCTATTTTCACCGTAAATAAATTTCATCAGATAATGAAATAGGTATTGTAGGAATTACGAAAAGAACGTTTTGTATCGAAATGGAAAGGCATAGGTACGTAAGGCCACTGCATGTGGTCATTGCAATCCTTATTGCATAACAAACGTCCTGTACAATGTGAATTCATTGTCGGTATTGATAAAGCCTGGACATAATACCTGTGGTTCTTTGTCCAGTTTAAGACTGAACATACATTCGCTATTTGTTTACGTTTTTTCTGTGTACTTTATGAGGATACTATTGGATATTTTAATGTTCTGAAATATAATATTATGTCTTTTTTAACGACCAAAATTTTTTGTTGACAAAAATCACCTCATAGCCTATTAATTTCTGCCAAGACATATTATATTTCAGAACATTTAAATATCCGATAGTATCCTCATAAAATTTGCAGAAAAAACGTAAACAAACACGACTGCGTAGACGCCCTTAAAGCTGTGGACAAAGTGGGATTTGTATTTTGTCTCTGATTTAAGATGTCTTTGTTGAACATCCTTCTTTATTGCTACTTTGTCATGTAATAATTACAAGTATGGTTAATTAAATAACCGATAGATTGCGTCAGTCTGTTAACTACTTTGTTACGAACAAATGCGTTTATTGTTAATGAAATGAAAGAATTGTTTATACTTGGTGTTACGTTCAATTATCACTTCTTATGTTTCTAGTCACTGATTGCACAAACGTTTGTTGAAGGTGACAAAACAATCGTGTTTGTTTACGTTTTTTTTCGACGATTTTTTGAAGACACTGTAGGATATTGAAATGTTTTGAAATATAATGTCTTTTTAACGTCCGAAATTAAAATATTTAATTTCGGCCATTTAAATAACAATATTGTAGTATCCTCATAAAGTGTGCAGAAATAAACGTAAACAAACACGACTGCGTAGACGCCCTTAGTTTGTCATTCTAACACCATTCAGTTGGAATATTTAGGTATCCCCAGGCCCAAGGCAATTTTATCCTAGAGGTTGTTTCAATTGTAGAGTCAGGTTTGTTGACTATGCAGGTGTGCAAACACAGCATGATTAGTCATCGTATAGGTAACAAAGTTACGTCATCTCTTAAGTGTCTCCCAATCGGGCAATCAGGCTTTAAAGAAACGACCTGTCTGCGACCTCGGACCTGAATGCTTCATTGCTAAGATGTTTCTTTTGTCCGCATGAAAATTTTCTTAGCCCAAGCCACCGATGGGGACCTACAGTTTTAGGTGGATTCCGAATCACTTATACAGCCTCCATATACATTTCACTTGACATGCTGAACATATCAGAGATTAATGCGGAGTAGAAAAATTTTGATACGGTCGGGATCGATCCGTTGTTCGTTCGTTTAAAAAACGAAGACGAAGTATTTAAGGTTCACCCGTCTATGTGTTTTGACGCATCTTTTTACACATCTGTCTATTGATTTGCCACCAACCTCAGCCTGAGATAAAATCTTTTATTGGTCGTTGATAGGTCTTTGTTTCTTGCCTTGAACGTGCCTGAACTTTCACCTGAAAGTACTAACTGCTACTGATGGCCTTGGCTTTGTAGGTACACCATTAAAACCAATTCTTAGGATGATTTCTGCAATAACGTTTTAGTTCGTAGGTATTCAGCCAACGCACTGAGGTTCGTTCTTCATGAGATGTTGATGCAATGTCATGTCATCTTATGAAATCCGTCACACATGTTCTTAAGAGTCCGGTCAAATTTTGGTACATGGCAGAAATGGTGTGAATATGTCTTTGTCAATAAAAAAAATTCTTTTAGAAATTTTTTTGAAACAACATTGAGTGTTGTTGCTTACCTCCCTCAGCATTGCCTCAGCTCCTTCAGGATTCCACTTCCTGGCTAAAAAAAAGAGAAAAATAGTTGAGGGCCATTTTCACCTAGAAAAATCAATTCAAGATCAAATTGATTGGAATCAGTTGCTAAGGTAATCAACAAATTCGAGCCTTCCCATTGGTGTTGCTAGGGTCAACTTTTCTTTTGATTCAGCGTTGATTTTTCTTGCTGAAAATGTCCCTAAAAATTCCACCATTGGCACAGAATATTTTTCAGCGTTCTCACTTTGTTTATATGAAAAAGAAACAGTTTTCTGGCCGAAAGACCAAAGACAGAAAAATTCAAACTGTCTTCTTATAGACATCAGAATGAGATGTTTACAAGTCTGCAGCTCGTTGGTTTCCATTTACGACCTTGGGGTGTGAGAGAAGAATAGATCCCTGACCTTGGCTTTTATTATTCTGTCATCTTTCCAGTAATTAAAAGTGTTCGTGAATTGTGATTATTATGATTATAATGGAACTAACTTGGTAGTCAGGACGCAAAAAAACATGGCTGCCTTACTTAAGACCGAACATGCATTCGCTACTTATTTGTTTACGTTTTTTCTGCACACTTTATGAGGAGGCTATTGGATATTCAAATGTTCTGAAATCTAATATGTCTTTTTAACTACCGAAATTAACAGGCTATGTTTTACAATAGATTTTACAATAGAGTGATTTTTGTTAACAAAAAATTTGTCCGACATTAACCGATCGTAAAATCACAACATAGTCTGTTAATTTATGACGGTAGACCGTTTAAATATCCAATAGATCCTCATAAAATGTGCAGAAAAAATTTAAAAAGTAATAAGTTCGCATACCTCGAAGCCATCGTAATAAAAAGTGGTCGTCGTAGTCAGGTTTGAGGATGTCTTTCACGTTACGACGAAACTGCAAAAAAAAACGTTTCATCAGTTTATGCATTCAAGGATTTGGAGCGAGAGGATAGTTGAATAGTAACAAACCTGTAAAAAAACCATAGACTTGTAAAAATGAAAAAAAGGATGCAGCTAGTGAATCAAGCTAGAAGAAAATTTAAGATATTTTTTTTTTAATAACTAAACATTTTTTTGAGTTACCTATACATTTTTTTACCCTCGCGCCCCCTCTTACCTTCATGAGTGCGAATCTTTGATCGTCCGATATATTGAGGGGTATGGGAGCCATTTGGGAACTGAAACAAAAATATAATGGTTAGCTGCCTTGCTGCCTAGTGATATCGTTATCGTTCTCACCGTGGAAAAACACGAGACTCGTACGACTGAGGTCCTGGGTTCGAATCCCAGTGTACGAGCAATTTTTCTGTTGGTTACTTGGATGTCATGCACACTTTATGAGGAGACTATTGGATATTTAATTGTTCTGAAATGTAATATGTCTTTTTAACAGCCGAAATTAACAGGCTGTGGTGATTTTACGATGGGTTAATTTCGGACAAATTTTTTGTTGACAAAAATCATAAAATAATATTATATTTCAGAACATTTAAGTGACCAATAGTCTCTTAATAAAGTGTGCAGAAAAAACTTAACTTAAAAAAAAATGTTACTTGTCATAAGGATTGCCATATTGCACCGACCTTCGATTAGAGTGACTTTACACTCATGTATTTACCCTCGAAGTCACTGGTGTGTCAAATACAATTAGTAGCTTGTAGGTACAGCAGGTATACAGGATATAGTAAGTGTGCACAGTTGTTACCATACGTACTTATACCAGCATGTACAGGTATACATATAAGTATATCAGTAGGTATACAGTATACAGTAGTTGTGCGTAGTAGGTCTGGTAGGTACCAGCCGAGGGGGTAACCACTCCAGAGATTCCTTGAGATTCCACTGAGATTCCATAAAGATTCCCAACGATATTCATAGAAAGATGAACCCCGAAGGAGTAACCACTCCAAAAAAAATTCCAAGATTCCCTGAGATTTCATAAGGATTCCCAACGAGATTCCCAACGAGTGGTTAACCCCTCGGTACCAGTCTACTTGTTAGTCGCGGTCTCGCGAACTCTTGGTGTTGCAAGTGGTTTGACTCCAGTGCTTCTCGCGATGGTCCACTTTGCCTTCTGCGGACCAGTCGTAGGTTACATCACTTTTGATGGGGTTCTATGTACGTCTGACCCCGTGTAACCATAGTAACCACACATTTCATTACTCATGTAGGGCGAGAGAAATTCGAAAAAAGTACATTTCGGAAAATTGTCCAAAATAATTTTTTTTCCCTTGTTTGGAAAGAGTCAGAGAGACGGGGACGTCAGTGAGAGTATACATTTGGGTGCAATATTTATTTATTTATTTTTTATTATTAATGGTCACCACACAAACCTGTTCTGAAACGTAATAGGTACCTATTCACAACACAGCCGGTTAATTTCTGACGTTAAAAAGACATATTATATTTCAGAACATTTAAATATCCACCAGTGTCCTCGAAAAATGGTCGAAAAAAAATATAAGCCGGGATTCGGACCCGGACCTCGCGGGACACAAGTTGCACCCCTTGACCGCTCGGCCACTGACAGGCACTTTGGATGCCAATAAATTTTACAGTGTGGCTGGTTGGAGGTTTTTCACTGTTTTTCTGAATGGCGGAAGGAGATGATAATGACATGATGAACTGTCGTGGACGGTTGCCAAATTGAGGAAGGCGGTGCCCGTGTTCGATTCTGTGCGTCTTCAGACTTGGCGATGTGGTAGCGATCACGTGCTGCGAAGACGTTGTACTATGGTCTGGTGACCTCACTCTGAGCAGTCCTTTGTCGCTTTAGCTGTCACAGGACATTTTCGTTGTCGAAAGAGAGAATTACACAGTCTGGGTAGATTTTGAAGTTTCGATTTCGATTTTGTTGAAGTTTTCTTTGAAGTTTCGGGTCGGTGAAAAGGGTTTTTTTAACATTATGGGTGGCACAAATGCATCGTCAGCTGGAGCATAGCCTTAACTACGACCCTCGAGGCATGATACCAACTACGTGCCTGTATCGTGCCAAAGTGCACCGGTGTTTGTACATGTGCATAATTATATGTACCTGCACTCTATAGGTAGTAGGGTTATTCCCAGTCTCAAAGCACCGAGTTATCATGCAGTGTTTTTCCATACAATTTGGGAATAATTCGGTGAGAACTGAATAATTTAAGGGCGTCTACGCTTGGATGTTTAAAGGTTCTGAAGTAGGTATAATAATATGTCTTTTTAAGGTGGAATACACGTATTTGGTTCGCAATGCTACGTACTTCAAGCCCTACTCCGAAGTTACAGGGCGAGTGAAAAGTGTTTATAGGGGGATGTAAACCTGAGACTCTTTGTCGTGAGGTAGTGTTGTATTTTTGCATGAAATGGAGTAATAAGCCCACAGGAGCGGTTTTAAACAGACAACTACCAGTCCACATGTTTTTTTAACAGATCGCGAAAACACAACACTACCTCACGCGAAATATTTTTTTGTAACGTTTCGGACTAAAACAGTATGATTTTATCGTCACATTTAGTAGAAAAGCTTGATAAATGTTTGTAATATTTACCGCCGCCATGTTACATGTTGACAATTTTTATTTCACTTACGGAAGTGGGTAATTTCAACACCATTTCTCTACTTTTTCTCCTGTAAAAGCTAAACATAGTGTCCTACTTTCACTCGTTCGTTTCGCGTTCAAATAGCACACTATGTTTAGCTTTTAGAGTAAACACAACAAATACGATATTGCAATTACCAGTCTCCGGCGGTACTAAAATGTAAACATTACTTTTGTCGAATATTTACTTTCGCACAGTGGTTTTGGTGGAGTTCGTCGAGAATGTATGGTGGCCCTTAACGGCCGAAATTATCAGGTTGTGTAAGGATTTTACGATCGGATAATTTCAGCCGTTAGAAATATTTAATATTACTTAATATTTAAATATCCAATAGCTTCCTCATACAGTGTGCAGGAAAAACGTAAACAAACACGATTGTGTAAGGGCAACCATACATTCGCTATTTTTTTACATTCCGATTTCAAACTTTGTGAGAAAACTATTGGATATTTATATATTCTGAAATATAATATGTCTTTTTAACGTCATTACTCATGAGGCTATTTTGTAATTTTACGATCGAGTGATTTTTGTCACTCAAAAAATTGTCCATCGTGAAATTCCAACATAGCCTCATGAGTAATGACGTTAAAAAGACGTATTATATTTCAGAATATTTAAATATCCAATAGTTTTCTCACAAAGTTTGAAATCGGAACGTAGAAAAATAGCGAAAGTATATTCAGCCTTAAAGGTTGGTGAAATTCGGGTTTTAGGTGTATAGCCTATCCTAGTTTGCATTCCATTTGAGACCATTAGCAGCATCACCTGCTATGTCGTACCTTGCACTCTTGCATGAGTACCTCGACTGTGTGGTAACATTGGTCTAGGAACCTCACATTTTCTCGGCTGTGGTCTGAGGGTTCGCCCCCTGAATTCCGCAATGTTTTCTGGTACTTTTCCCCTGGTGAGTATCTATAGTAGTGTAATATTGCGTTGCATCTTGATTGCCTGTTCATGTAGCCTCAGGGAGTGAATTGTACGTGTCGTAAGATTGGTCTAGTTCTATGATTGTTTCACTCTGAGGTCCGTGTTGTCGTAGGTTTAGTCAGTGTGTGCTTTCTTAAGGCTCTGCTGTACCTTGTTGTGCATTTCTGCCGAGGGGTTAACCACACGTTGGGAATCTCGTTGCGAATCATTGGAAATCTTAATGAAATCTCAGTGAATCTTGGAATTTTTTGGAGTGGTTACTCCTTCGGGGTTCATCTTTCTATGAATATCGTTGGGAATATTTGGAAATCGTTATGGAATCTCAAGGAATCTCTGGAGTGGTTACCCCCGCGATTTTCGCCTCTCATAAGGTTAACATTGCGAGCCACGAATTCTTTGTAATTTTTTACCGGAATCTGACAGTGACAGCCTGGTTACAAACTTAACTTTGCCCATCTAAAAAACAATGTCCCTCCAACATAGCAACACCCCAATGAAATTATAGTGCTCCCTCTCTATAGCGACCGACTATGTAATTTTTCTCGCTATAGAGAGTATTTTAAAATGAGATTGGGTTTGTCAAGCATTCGCTCGTAATATGGAGGTGTTCGTTATAGAGAGTGACTGTATAAGCTAACACTGAAGCAACTTCACTCACCTTTACGTAGTACGTTATAGATGCAAACAACGAAACGTCTTCACTTAGCTGTTTCCGCACAAGGCACTGAACTGTCTACTGCTCCCTTGGCAGAACTTGCCTCGGCACTTGGTAGCCTGTCTCACAGCACAACCTGCCTACAACTTGACTGGTGGCTACCAGCTGTGTGTTGGTCTAGGTAGGTAGGGGATTGCGCCTGCGCCATGCCTCGGTCATGTTACCCAACTTAAAACCTCATGCGTGAAAGACGTCAAAGAAAAACCCAAGCTGGGTAGGTAAACGTCCTTGGCAATGACAAGCATTACGGATCGTGAGTTATGTACAGAGTGACTGTGCAAACTGTTTCATCTTGGACTTTAAAAGGCATAATATTATATTTCAGAACATTTAAATGTACAATAGTTTCCTCGTAAAGTGTGCATAAAAAAACGTAAACAAACACGATTGTTCGCTCTTAACATGAAGAAGTATATAATTTCCTAAAATTGGAACGTTACCCTGTCTTCAATTAAGAGGACGCTATACCTGACGATGCATTTTTTGCCGCCCATAAGATTAACATTGCGAGCGGCGATTCATTTTCAAGGTTTACCCTTGGTTGGAAAGACACAAAATTTTGCCTGTACCTAGCCCTAACAATGTTCTAGGGAGTGTTCGAAGCAGATTTCCCAAATTTCTCACTGGTTTCTTTTATTGCAACTGTTTTGCAAATGCTAGCATCGCATACCTCAAGAAAAGTGCTGTATCTCGAAAACCAGTAAAAAAAATGGGAAATCTGCTTCGAACACTCCCTAGAACATTGTTAGGGCTAGGTAGAGGCAAAATTTTGTGTCTTTCCAACCAAGGGTAAACCTTGAAAATGAATCGCCGCTCGCAATGTTAATCTTATGGGCGGCAAAAAAAATGCACCGTCAGGTATAGCGGACCCTTAAATACTTTTGTCGTGTGTTCATAGCAGCCTCGATCTGCCCCTGGCAGTTGCAAAATGACTTCTTTGATAGCCCCGGAAACTGTTTATTTTCATTTCGATTTGGTTGTCTTCACTTGTGACAAAACCGCCAAAATTTCGAACAAGCGGCTTGTTCGAGAGAGGCTCATCTATATGAAAAGTATCGTTGATACCTATAGTAAGTAGAAAAGTCCACTTTAGCAAAAGTACCTACCCTGGTAACCCACAGTCCGAATGAATTCTTTGTAACAAATGTTGGGCTCACGATGTGTTTAATAATGGTGACGCGCCTTAAAATTATATTTGACACCCTCGACAGCCGAGTGGTCTAAATTCTAGAACACTGAGAGCCCGGTCACACCGGTTCGAATCCAGTCCTACAAAAATTTTTCTGGGCGGCATTCATCTCTAGTTAAATGTATACCAAAGTTGTTGTGGCTCGAAACCCATCTAAAACTGTAGGTCCTCAGTGAGGACTAATACGATTGCTGGGGAGCTGGCATAGTGCTGCCTGCTGAGCATGATGGATACTTCTAAAGACGGCCATCTAATTTATGACCATGTGTCAGTGACCGGAGATAGAGATATTGTTGAGCAGAGTGAAGTGACCAGCGCAAAGTGACCGTCTCACTAATGTCACCGACCGCCATCTTAGCTCAAATTATACTAAATATTTTAATTAAGCTGACATTCCTTAGCAAAGGTCGGGAACAAGGCCTGTTTCCGTCTGGCCGTCTCCCAAAACTCCCAAAATTTTCAACGAAAACCCCGCTCCGCCATTTAGTTTGCGTTCATCCTGCTGCCTTTTTATGTCAAACCGGGGGGCTTTCTTTGACTTGTTCCTAAGTCGTTGAGTTCTCGGTGTTGTTTCTTTGCCCCCGCTCCGAAGGTTCTTACAGTGCGCCCTGTCATGACGGACAGCGCTGCTTGATCTTGGTTTTTTCTGGGTGTCCCGTTGAGTGTGACACTTCGGCGATTTTTCCTTTTAATGTACGGGTATTGTGGCTAGTTGTGTGCGTGAAAAGTGCATGGTGGTTCCAAGTCCATAGTGATCAATGTTTTCCGGCATTTTTTGATTTTCTTCTGACAGGTTTGGGAACTTTCTGGATTTGTTTTGAGCTATAATCCAAGTTAGGCTGGGAGAATACCGATTACTCATAACTTCTTGCAAATCTAGGGCTGATCAAAACTTTTTCTTGATCAGGGAAATATCTGCTCAGGGTCGGATTGGCATTTTTAGCGTATGGTAGGATATGGAACCCAAATCCGGATCGGCGTCAACTGAAAATCTTCAAGAAATTATGACTAACCGGTACGCTCCCAGCCTGACTAGGACTATAGTGACCAAGTGACGTAGAGTGAAATGCCGTGATTGTATATGGCAGGATAATTGTAGAGTGACATAGTGGATACGACGTCCAGTTTGGTGAGCCATAGAATCCTATAGTTACCGAAAAAAAAAATAATAATAATAAGAAAATATTTCATGGTACTGGGTATATGTAAAGGAAAACCAGTATACCTTAGCTTGTTTTGGCTTTACAGTGGTACCGGCCATTAAGGGTCCGCTATACCTGACGGTGCATTTTTTGCCGCCCATAAGATTAACATTGCGAGCGGCGATTCATTTTCAAGGTTTACCCTTGGTTGGAAAGACACAAAATTTTGCCTGTACCTAGCCCTAACAATGTTCTAGAGAGTGTTCGAAGCAGATTTCCCATTTTTTTACTGGTTTTCGAGATACAGCACTTTTATTGAGGTATGCGATGCTAGCATTTGCAAAACAGTTGCAATAAAAGAAACCGGTGAGAAATTGGGAAATATGCTTCGAACACTCCCTAGAACATTGTTAGGGCTAGGTACAGGCAAAATTTTGTGTCTTTCCAACCAAGGGTAGACCTTAAAAATGAATCGCCGCTCGCAATGTTAATCTTATGGGCGGCAAAAAATGCATCGTCAGGTATAGCGTCCTCTTAAGCGTTCACATCAAGCGGCTAAAGTCGACTTTATAGTGTCCCCGTAAAAGTTCAATACAGCGTGGCACTCCTTTTCATAAGGGTAACGCGGTTTAGAGTGGATTTCACCACTTCTTAACGTATACTATAGTGCCATTGTACTTGGCATAAGCTCAACAGACGATACAATAAATCTGTTCGTTAAATCTGTTCGATAGGAGGCACTATATAATATAGTAAATCCAGCCTAGGCCAGCTGCATCAATAACAGATAGTGTTATTCAACCAATGGGATTAATTGGGTTAATGATTGAAGTCATATTATTTGACTCTTGAGTTAATATTGATAACTCATAGAGTCATAAGGTTATACAGTCTCAGCAAGATATAGCTATAGGAGGAAATGTTGCAACGTGGTATATAAAATGGCTATAGCTGCAATTAATTAATTAATTAACCCAGTCCTGCAGGATGCAGTTAATCACAGCCTGACTTCGACAGTTATGAGGTTATTCTCCTGTTTTAATCCCCCTGCATGTAGGTACCTAGATTATGATTGCAATTGCACGTATAGTAATGAATAATAATAATTGTTCTGTTATAATATCCTTTATTTGGAGACTTCCGAACATCACATCTAATTGCAATTAATTTCTTGTACTTGCATGCAAGAAATGTAAGAACAAGAACAAGAGCAAGGCAAGAGGTTACCAGAAACTTCAGCTACAAAAAAAAAAATCAAAAAGTACAAAAGGTGGAGACCGAATAATCTTCCGTTAAATTCGGTTAACGGGGGTTTAACTTAACCCGAGTCTGATGGGATCGATCCTAAGGCTGCGTCCCACCGTTCTCGGTTAAGAGAAAAACTCCGATTTTCTCGGAAATTTCACATGGTATAAACATGCGGGAGAAAATCTCCAGTTTTCTCTTAACTAGGCATGGTGGGACGCAGCCTAAGGCTGAATTTCACCACCTCACGATAGTGCCTTTTAACGTTCGAATAGCTATCGATTCGAAAAAGCAGACATCCTCTCGTTAGGTTTTGTTTTGTCAATAGAATTAAGTTAAAATGTTGATTAGACTACATTAGACTACACCAAATGAGTCGCAGGTATGAAAATTATCGTTTTCGCTAACGCACGAAAAATCCACTCGAAAGCTAACGAAACGGTAACGGTGCATGGTGAAAGCCGTTAACATTTTTACCGATACGATAGCGCTATCGTGTACACGATAGTCTTCACGTTAAAGTGGTGAAATCCAGCCTAGCCTAAGTGGTTTTATTTTTTTTGCAGGTTTCCCGTGACTGACTAAAGGTGGCAGTGTTCTCAGCGACTAGCAACATTTCCAGAAGACTTCATGTCCCTTCCAGGTTCTCGAAGACCCCACCTCAACCCTCAGCAATCCTCCGGCATAGTATTTAACGGTAAGGTGATCACCAGTTCTTAAAGTCTACTTTAGTGTCCCCTAAAAGTTCACTATAGCGCTATCCTCCCGATAACATTGGTGCAAGATCTGCACGGTAAGGAACTGGTGGAAACGCAAATTTTAAGGCCTTATGACGTCACAGAGTGTATTCCTGTCTTAATGACCTGTTTCGGCGACGGGGAACATGAAATTTTGGTATGGTTGGGTGGTGACTGTGATCGGGTTTCTTCCTAAAAAAAAAAGAAGGTCTATTATTTCTTGAGGTTGTCTTGTTTGTCTGAATTTAGGGTCTCCGAGTGACAGACCAATCGGAGGGCTTGGGGCGTTAGGCCAAGCACTCTAGTGTTGTACCGTCATCGGGGGAACCTGTATAGACTCTAAGAAGACCTGTGGAATTTGCGGTACCTGGTTTGTGCGTGTGGTCTGGTTTCCCCTAAGGCAAATAATGGAAAGTGTGGCGGAGTCATGTAACTGTTACGGTAGGCAGGAGCGGAGTCTAAGTGAGAAATCTAATACTGGCCGCAGACGGTGCGTCCCGGACGGCCGGTCTGGCGAGTTGACATCCCCGGACGTATGGTTAGTGGGGAGGGATGGCATTCCAGCCCCTCCCTTCAAACATTTCGTATATATTTTTACCGGGAAAATAGAAGTGGCGTATCCTATAGTCAACCGTTGTACCAAGAGCATGATTATTCTGTTGTTTTACGGGGTGTAAGTGTAACGATACGTATAGCAGTATCAATTTCCTACCAAAGTATACTGACGCAGATTTTCCAATTTCTCAGTGGTTTTTTCGATTTCAGCTATTTTACCAGTAGCTCAGTGTTTTAAGGGGGAAAGGGGACATCTCGAAAATAACAGGGAAAATAGAGAATCTGCGTCAGCACTTTTCTAAAGCATTATACTATGCGAAATTCTGAGTCTTTTCAACCAAGGAAGAAAATCCATGGGCGGTAGAAACGCATCGTTATAAAAAGCCTAACCTTAAGGAATGCTGGGTAACTCCATCCCACGTACCATACCCATAGTGTGCGCGAGCGCGTCTTCGAGACCTCTGGCGTACGTTCTTCTGCCTGAAGCCCGCACGTGGTTCGCCTTTTTTCTGGCCGACCGGAGCAGTGGCCTGATTATTCGATAGGCCTTGGATGGATTCATCGGGTGGAGTGGTTCGAAAGTGGCGTAGTTCAAGGCCATTCCCACGAGATAGCACTGGTGTTGTTTGGGTGCGCCGTCAGCCGCAGTGTCGGTTGCGGGCGATCGGTACCGGTTCATTGGAGAGATCTGTCATGTCTTCAGCTCTTCACGTCAGTGTTAGTGATGAAAAGGGCGTGAGTCACCTGTTGGAAGAGAACACCAAGGAAAACATCGGAAAGTGACAGTTCTCCTAATCATCTTTCGGTTTTGAGTGATAGTTCTGTGTGAATTGTCTGATTTGAGGAAACCTAGTTGGGGCTATGACAGTGAACGATGGCGACGTCCAGGCAGAAATTTTTCAGGATCGATTCGTATGAAGATATGACCATTCCTCCTTCGTGGGTAATGCGTTTACTTCCGTACTTTCTCTGTAAAATTAAGGTTGGGCATTGTTACCACCCATAAGATCAGCATGAATTATTTTTTATTTTTTCTCGTGTTTGACTCTAAATTTCGTCTGCGTTTGCAGACTGGTTGAATTTTATTCCTCCGTTAATGGTTCAGCTCTGAAGGGTGCCTAGCCTTACCGGTTGGGGGAAAACTTAGTTTTTGGTGATAATTCTCACCAAATTACCCCCATGTGTATCACCTAGGGCGGCAGATCAGATACCTAACCTATCAAATTTTTTTTTGATCGACACCTCTGACATGTTCAGCATGTCAAGGGAAGTGTATATCGAGGCTGTGGTGGTTCGGAACCCACCTAAAACTGTAGGTCCCCATCGTGGAGAGCTGATACCTGGTAGTTCTGCCATCTGAACACATTGGATAATTCTCGATATATCATAGTTGCTGGGCTTGTCCGTTTGCCCCCCCCCCCCCCCCCTACTAACTACACACGTACCTGAACCGTGCCATATGGCTCTGAGCTCTTGGCAGTCTGTAATATAATGCCCCCTGCAGTATTTTAGGTATGAATCATTGCGGCCGTCATGATAAGAAATAGTGTGTCCACTTTAAGGGGAAATACACCCATTTGGTTCGCAATGCTACGTACTTCAAGCCCTACTCCGAAGTTACAGGGCGAGTGAAAAGTGTTTATAGGGGGATGTAAACCTGAGACTCTTTGTCGTGAGGTAGTGTTGTATTTTTGCATGAAATGGAGTAATAAGCCCACAGGAGCGATTTTAAACAGTCAACTACCAGTCCACATGTTTTTTTGACAGATCGCGAAAACACAACACTACCTCACGCGAAATATTTTTTTGTAACGTTTCGGATTAAAACAGTATGATTTTATCGTCACATTTAGTAGAAAAGCTTGATAAATGTTTGTAATATTTACCGCCGCCATGTTACATGTTGACAATTTTTATTTCACTTACGGAAGTTCGTAATTGCAACACCATTTCTCTACTTTTTCTCCTGTAAAAGCTAAACATAGTGTCCTACTTTCACTCGTTCGTTTCGCGTTCAAATAGCACACTATGTTTAGCTTTTAGAGTAGACACAACCGATACGATATTGCAATTACCAGTCTCCGGTGGTACTAAAATGTAAACATTAGTTTTGTCGAATATTTACTTTCGCACAGTGGTTTTGGCGGAGTTCGTCGAGAATGTATGGTGGCCCTTAATGACGTGAAGCGGATCAGTAATTGTAATAAGTGAAGGAAATAAGTGACGCGTGACGTGATCAAGTCCTACACATTTGTCATATCAAAATCCCGCATAAAAATTGGTTTTGGTTGAAAAATAGAAAATTGAAAATTCCTCCACCCGACCTAACTTTTCAAGGTATATCAGTGGTTGTCAGAGACACTTGGGAAATTTGTCTCTTTCGAATTTCATTTTCGGAAAGTGATTCCTGTTCCTGTATGCTGAACCGCTGTAGGGAAATGAATCGCATGAGGAATTGTGTCATATCACAACATTTCGACTTCAGGGTACTATTTGCAGAATAGAACTCCTGAAGGTAAGCATAGCACTAAAATATGTCCTAATATTGGTGGTATTTGCCACAAATGGGGTCTCACCTTAAGATGCTCCACACCATCGTGAAACACGTGGCACCAGAATGATTTATCTTCCAGTTTTTAGATATTTCGATGTTCTGAAATATAATGTGCCTTTTTAACGTCTGAAAGTAACTGGCTAAGGGTGAATTTCACAAGTTTAACGTGAAGACTATCGTGTACACGATATCGCTATCGTTTCGGTAAAAAATGTTAACGGCTTTCACCATGCACCGTTACCGTTTCGTTAGCTTTCGAGTGGATTTTCCGTGCGTTAGCGAAAACGATAATTTTCATACCTGCGACTCATTTGGTGTAGTCTAATGTAGTCTAATCAACATTTTAACTTCTTTCTCCGAAAAAATAGGGGTTTTTTCACGTTTATTTCCACTTTTAGATTGAAATTGTTGAAATAAATTTGACGTAAACAAAGCAGGCGAATTCTATTGACACAACAAAACCTAACGAGAGGATACCTGCTTTTTGATAGCTATTCGAACGTTAAAAGGCACTATCGTGAGCCTAAGGTGTGATTTTACTATGGAAAAATTTTAGTGTCCGATATCACTCGATCTTAAAAAGATATATTATATTTCAGAACAGGTAAACATCAAAATACATTGATGTGTTTTTACCCCTATGGGCCATAGGCTATGGCAATGTGTCCCAATGTCCCTCATCCTTTTTGTTGTGGAATTTACAGTGTGATGGGTGACGGTAGTGTTATGCGGGTGGCTTTTGCGTTGGTACCTTCCTGTTTCTTGTGCTAATTTTTTGTTTGTGTGTTTTTTTGCGGCAAGATTGGGAGGACATGTTCGAGAGGAATGTCTTGGTAAGTGAAGCTGGCGAAACTGTTCTTTTGTCGCCTGTACTCGGTTGGTTCTTTGAACAGCAACTAACGCTAGTGTCGGTTTAAAATTTTGTACTTTTGGCACTTATTGCACTGTGGCAGAGCACGAGGACCCTGGTTCGCCTCTCGATTTTTCTAGATTTTTCGCCTACCCAGCTTTTATAGGTGTCTGGCCTTCACCGACCACAATTTGTCAAACAAGTTTCTGACGTTAAAAAGACATGTTATATTTCAGAAGAACAGTTTTCTCAGAAGAAGGTCATCTACGCAGTCGTGTTTGTTTACGTTTTTTCTGCACACTGTACTAGGAAACTATTGGATATTTAAATGTTCTGAAATATGATATGTCTTTTTGACGACTGAAATTAACAGGCTGTGTTGTGATTATACGATCGGTTAATTTCGGTCGTTAAAACGACATATTATATTTCAGAACATTTAAATATCCAATAGTTTCCCTCATAAAATGTGCAGAAAAAACGTAACGAATAGTGACTGTGTGGTCGCCCTTAACGCTGTCAACTTCTTTATTTTTCTAAAACTCGGTTTTAATTAGTACGCAGTTGAATGGCAATTAACTTGGAATTTGAAAACCAAATTTAACTGAGGTTTTATCTTAAACGCTCTTGACGTTAACCGGCGTTAGTCAGCAGAGGTGGGCGTGTGTCGTGTCATCCTACGTTAACCCATTATTCGGTGTTTGGTCTCAGTTAAGAGTCACCTTTTGGCTCATCATCACCATTCGAACTTGAACCCACTCTCAGTTTTTTGGCCGGAGCTTCCTCTACGATCCAATGAATCACGCGATTAAAATTTTTAAACATTGATCAACTCATCGCCTCCTACTCTGTGGCGCCTTGCGTCCAACGCTTTGGACCAACGACCTATTAGGCTGGATTTAGCTAATTTCGGAATGGAATTTACCCGAATTTTTTTTCTGTAAGTTAAACAAGGTTGCCATGCGTTGCTAAGGTAAATAAAGTCGGAATTTTGTTTCCCTAGCAACGCATGGCAACCTTGTTTAACTTACAGAAAAAAATTCGGGTAGACTCCATTCCGAAATTAGCTAAATCCAGCCTTACTATCGGTAGATATTTTTCAAACCCGTTTGGAGGTCGGCATGTTGGCCCCTATGAAATTTCGAACCAACTTGGAACACATAAAAAGTACCTAAGTGGGAAGTAGCAGCAGGTACCTTTGGGCACCACTGGTCAGGCGGCTTCCACCTCTCGAGTAGATTAAGGGCCACCATACATTCGCTATTTTTTGTGAGAAAACTATTTGATATTTAAATATTCTGAAATATAATATGTCTTTTTAACGTCATTACTCATGAGGCTATGTTGTGATTTAACGATCGAGTGATTTTTGTCACCAAAAAAATTGTCCAAAATTAACCGATCGTGAAATCACAACATAGCCTCATGAGTAATGGCGTTAAAAAGACATTATATTTCAGAATATTTAAATATCCAATATTTTTCTGTCAAGTTTGAAATCGGAACGTAAAAAAATAGCGCTGATCAAGAGAGATGTTGAGTGATGTCTTTGATCGTTTTCGAAGTTCTACAGTATAAGTAGTATAAAGGGTCTTTACAATTAATCGTTGGAACGATTCCATATCTTTACGCACGTGAGGGTCTTCAAATAGTTAACTCAGATCGAGCCCCTTCCTCGCTATTCTTTCTCTTTCGCTGTCTCTTGCTCTTTCTGTTTCAATTATTACGAAGCATATTTTTGAACTCTCCTCGAGATTCTTTCCAGGTCGTTATGGTACCGGCTGGGGGAATACTCGACTGTTGGGGTTGATACTTTGAACAGAGGTAACGGAAGGTGGGACACTGCACCCCACTAGGCTCTGGCTCTTCTGCGGCTGCAGAGGCTCCACTGTGGGCGATCCTCAGCCAGTGGTAGGCAGCTCAGCTGGCTGACGCTACGGGAAAGGGTGGTAGAGTCCATTGTGTGGACAGCAGCACTCTTCAAGGGTGCCTTCGTGGGCCAGAGTGGTACGTAGGGCACTCTTCCACCGTTCCACTCCAAAATATCCTTACCGCGCCTTACCGCGCTCTCGTCACCAGTGTTTGACCGTGAGCTGCTTCTTCATATATCATCAATCATCACGAATGATCCATTCATCCCACGTCGCGTGTGGTTCTCGTTGGTACCGAAGGGAAACCGGCACACACTCTCTGGGGCCACCATACGAAGGTCGACTAGTACACTACTCCTCCGCTAGGCGCTAGCATCGACAGTATGTTCATAGTTCGATAAGAAATTCAGTGACCACCTGTGCTTGGCCTTGTTAGAAAACATCCAAAAACTCCAATGGAGTCTAACACTCCAGGCAATAATGATGTGAGTGTTTTTGTTGACGTGGCAGTTTTTCTTTTGTTCTTTGCTCCATGATGAAGATCTTGAGTATGGCTTGGAGTTGCGGTACAGATTGAGATAGCTGTTGCTTGTTTGTTTTGAGTGTTTGCTTAGCTGTTTGAACATGTTGCTTGCTACTGTAGTGAGGTCGTGGTACTACGCTCCGGGTAAGGATAATTCCTATACAACTTGGAGAACTCTCCAGAAGTCTCCATGGTACCTCCTATAGACCTAGATGAACCCCCAGTACTAAATACCTATATCAGGAAGAAAAATATGTCTTTGACTTAAGGTGACATGGGAGGAGTGATATTTAGGATCACCTGAACCAAAACAAAGCACTGTTTCTCACATTATCACAGAAACTAACCTTATTGAAATAAAAACATTGTAAATTCTTAGTCAATTCTTTTAAGAACATCAAGTAAGCAAAAATCCACTAAAATGGCTTTTGGTTACTTCACAGTGTTTGAATTACCAAACATTTGTTGAAGTTTGGTAATTCAAACACTTTGAAGTAACCAAAAGCCATTTTAGTGAATTTTTGCTTACTTGATGTTCTTAAAAGAATTAACTAAGGATTTATTGTCTTGTAAGAGGACGCTATACCTGACGGTGCATTTTTTGCCGCCCATAAGATTAACATTGCGAGCGGCGATTCATTTTCAAGGTTTACCCTTGGTTGGAAAGACACAAAATTTTGCCTGTACCTAGCCCTAACAATGTTCTAGGTCGTGTTCGAAGCAGATTTCCCAATTTATCACTGGTTTCTTTTATTGCAACTGTTTTGCAAATGCTAGCATCGCATACCTCAAGAAAAGTACTGTATCTCGAAAACCAGTAATTAAAATGGGAAATCTGCTTCGAACACGACCTAGAACATTGTTAGGGCTAGGTACAGGCAAAATTTTGTGTCTTTCCAACCAAGGGTAAACCTTGAAAATGAATCGCCGCTCGCAATGTTAATCTTATGGGCGGCAAAAAATGCACCGTCAGGTATAGCGGACCCTTAATTTCAATAAGAAGACTAGTTTTTATGGTAATATGAGAAAAGGTGCTTTGTTTTGGTCCAGGTGAACGTAAATAAACAGCACTGCTCCCATTTCGCCTTAACGTTTGTTATCGATTTACTATGCGACGGGCAAATAGCAACTAGTTTTGCCAGTTGACCTGAACGTTAGACTTCATCTTGACCTCATCTAACCGTTAGGAGCCATCAGCTGAATGTCATTACATTCACTTTATTTTTTGATGGATATATGGGTAGAAAGACGAGGTATAGGGTGGAGTTCGATTTGAAGGGCAGGTTCGAATCTCGTCCGCTGGAGAATTTCCGTTTTGATTTTTCTTGATACTGGGTATCACTGGAATCTTGGATTGTCTTGGCATAGATATATAAAAGTACTGAGGGTTAGGTAGTAAAATGATACGCCTGCGAGAGAAACCTTTTTGAAACGTATTGAATTTCCCTGCAGCTCTCAGCTCTCACCCTTTCTTTGTGAAACTTTATTTTTTTTCCCCGAGCTGCGTTTGTTGACTGCGAAGGGTGAAGTCCTTTCACAGCTACCCTTTATCTCTATTTCCCTTTCCCACCGTCTTGTTTCTACTTCTTTTTTAAAAAAAACGACAGCCCAACAAGCAACGGGTTCGATCCCGATCCTAACGAAGGTTTTCTGATCGCCATTCACTTCTGAGACGTTCAGCATGTCAAGTGAAATGCATATCAAGACTGTGGTGGTTCAGAACCCTCCTAAAACAGTAGGTCCCCATCGTGTCATAACACTAACCCTTTGAGTGCCTATATCAGACTGGAAAACCTTTTCCCTGGCAGCTTTTATATACCTTGAAGCAGATCCGCCTTATCAGGTTCGTATGCGGGTGCTGTTGTAAAATAAAGTGCCGGTTAAATCTGTTGTGGATTGCATGTAACCTTGAGTTAACCAAGGTTAACAGCGGACCTAGCCTCCGTACCTACTGTTTTCCTACCTGCCTATTAGAATGCCATGTTAGATAACAGCCTAAACACATTAGTTAACTTTCATTTACATCCACAATCCGCTAGGTACTTATAGGTCGCAGATAAAAGTTCCCTGTAGCGTGGCACTAAAGTTTCTTTGTCGGAAGGATAACGCTAAAGTGAACTTTTAGGGGACCCTATAGTTACCATCCGGGTGGTACTTGTAAATGTTCTGAGATATAATGTGCCGTTTACGATTTTTGGCATAAAAAAATTGTCTAAAACTGGTCGTAAAATCATTGTAGGTGAAAAGACATATTTCAGAACATTTATCCAGTGGTGTTCTCAGGAAATAGTCGAAATATAAACATAAACAAACAAGATTGTGTGGTCACTGGTCACCCCTTCAGGCACCCCTGTACTGAGCTTACTGGCACATCTGTTTTCTCACTGTTGGGAGAGACGTAATTCGTATCTATCAATTTTGTGGGAATAAACAAAAACTTATGCTTAAGGGTCCGCTATACCTGACGGTGCATTTTTTGCCACCCATAAGATTAACATTGCGAGCGGCGATTTATTTTCAAGGTTTACCCTTGGTTGGAAAGACACACAATTTTGCCTGTACCTAGCCCTAACAATGTTCTAGGAAGTGTTCGAAGCAGATTTCCCATTTTCTCACTGGTTTTCGAGATACAGCACTTTTCTTGAGGTATGCGATGCTAGCATTTGCAAAACAGTTGCAATAAAAGAAACCAGGGAGAAATTGAGAAATCTGCTTCGAACACTCCCTAGAACATTGTTAGGGCTTGGTACAGGCAAAATTTTGTGACTTTCCAACCAAGGGTAAACCTTGAAAATGAATCGCCGCTCGCAATGTTAATCTTATGGGCGGCAAAAAATGCATCGTCAGGTATAGCGTCCTCTTAATGGTTACCTCATAAGCGGAAACGTGGGAATATCTCGTGTGAAATGCCCTTGTGAATAGTCAATTCAGTGTGAGAATACCAGCTTCAAAATTAGACTGGTTTACATCGTTGACGCACCTCTCTGCTTCGAATATGTCCCCAAAATGTCAGTCCCAACAAGGACTAGAAAATTGTATAGTTTATTTTTGGCAGTCAGCGGAAGCCATTACATACTACATACTTACATGCCGTAAGCGAAAAATATTGGTTACCCTTAGATTCGAACCCTGACACTCGACAGACCCCTTGGCCGCTCGGCCACTGAGAAGAACAATCGTATAGGTACATAGGTAGGTACATTTGTATAATATTTGGTTTTGCAATGGTGGCTCCATCCGCTCTATACAATAGTACCTATACCTAAGTACAGTATTGGACAAAAACCCATTGTTGCTATAGTAATTGTGTTGGAAGTTGTTATTACCTTTGTGTCGCAAACCAGAGTTGGTATACCTTGGTACCTATCTTGATAGCTTCGATACCTGAGTGGTCCATCCCAGTCCTGACAAAGTTTTTCAGGTCACCATTCACCTCTATACTATGTTCAGCATGTCAAATGAAATGTATATCAGGGCTGTGGTGGTTCAGAACCCACCTAAAACTGTAGGTCCCTGTCGTATACTTGCAGAATAGTATAATACGTCCACATAATGTCATTTATTTTTGTTTGCAGGGGAAATCGAGCAGTATGTCCCAGGCTGGAGACGGTCTCCACACTCCAGGATATTTGTCCTGGAGGAAGCTTCAGCTCAGCCGTGCCAAGCTAAAAGCCTCCAGTAAAACTTCCGCACTGCTTTCCGGTTTCGCAATGGTAGGACAATTACCCTATTGTTCGACCCATAGGGACTACTACAACGGGACACTCCCTGCATACCTACCTACCAATAATAATTTAGAAATACAGTATAGTCTCTCTCTATCATAGCCGTATCCATGGGGGGGGGGGGGGGGGTTAGGGAAAATTAACATGGTAATGCCAACGTGAAGCAAAAAATATATAGGCTAAACCCCCCCCCCCCCCCCCCCTTGACACTAACCCCCCCCCCATGACCGCTTTCTGGATACGGGCCTGCTCTCTATAACGACTGTCAAGGGGCTATGCAAATTTTGCTCGCTATAAAGAGAGTTCACTATAGAGAAGGTTCCAAAAGAGTCAGGGTTTGTCAAGGGAAGCGTCCGCACGTTATAAAGAGGTGTTTGTTATAGAGAGTAAGAACTGTACGTAGGATGGGTTCCTCACTACACTCTGTGTTTACAGACGCTTTGATTTTACGATCACGTAAATTTTGACAAATTCTTTATTGAGACAAAAATCACTTAATCAAAAAATCAAATTTGTAAACTATAGTCCAAGTCAGGCTAGGAGCGTACCGATTACTCATAATTTCTTGCAAATCTAGGGCTGTTCAAAACTTCTTCTTGATCAGGGAAATATCTGCTCAGGGTCGGATTGGCATTTTTAGCGTATGGTAGGATATGGAACCCAAATCCGGATCGGCGTCAACTGAAAATCTTCAAGAAATTATGAGTAATCGGTACGCTCCTAGCCTGACTTGGACTATAGTGTCTGGTGCTTGAACGTTAAATGAAATATATCGTATCGTTCGATAATATGATTCGACTTGTATCTGTTTTTAGGTGGCTATGGTGGAGGTGCAACTGAACGAGAAAACGAAGGTGCCGCCGCAAATGCTGGTAGCGTTCGCGATATGTACGACGCTGCTGGTAGCGGTGCACATGTTGGCCCTCATGATCAGTACCTGTATTCTTCCCAATATCGACGCTGTCTGCAATCTACACTCCATCAGCCTGGTGCACGAGTCCCCCCATGAAAGGTTGCACTGGTACGTCACTGTACAATAACGGGAGAGAAGTTTGGTTACGTTTTCTGCTCACTTTATGAAGAAACTATTGGATCTTTAAATGTTTTGATGTATAATATGTCTTTTTATCGACATAGATTTTACGATCGGTTAATTTCGGACAAATGTTTTGTTGACAAAAATCACTCGATCGTAAAATCACAGCATAGCCTGTTAATTTTGACCGTTATAAAGACATTGTGTATTTCAAAACATTTAAATATCCAATAGTTTCCTCATAAAGTGTGCAGATAGCGAATGTATGTTCGGTCTTAAGGCTGAATCTACCTATACATTCGCTATTTTTTACGTTCCGATTTCAAACTTTGTGAGAAAACTATTGGATATTTAAATATTCTGAAATATAATATGTCTTCTTAACGTCATTACTCATGAGGCCATGTTGTGATTTCACGATCGCTTAATTTTAAACAACTTTTTTTTTCTTTTTTTACAACAATAGCTCGATTGTAAAATTACAACATAGCCTCATGAGTTACAAAGACATATTATATTTCATTATAGTGAATGTATGCTGGCACAAGGTAGAAAAATCATTATAACCTTTATAAATAAACATACCTACCTATACGCAATTTCAGGTACATAGAGACTGCGTGGGCCTTCTCCACTCTACTGGGACTCCTTCTATTCCTCCTCGAGATCGCGATTCTCTGCTGGGTCAAGTTCTACGACTTCTCGCAGTACGCGGCTTGGTCGGCCTGCATCGTCCTGATTCCAGTCCTCATCATCTTCCTAGCGTTCGCCATCCACTTCTACCGCTCTCTCGTCACGCACAAGTACGAAGTGACCGTGTCCGGCATTCGCGAACTGGAGCTGTTGAAACAACAGATTGAAGCTGGCGACACGGAGGCCAATGGAATGAATATGCAAGTTGTGTGAATTGTTGGTCTGCTGTCTTCACGGCGATAGTGTTTTGTTATGATTCTCTTTTGTCACCTTGACGCCGTTGTCTGTACAATCTTAACTCAGAATTAACTGGATATGTCATGATTTTGGACACATTTTTTACTGACAAAAAATCACTCGGTCATAAAATTTACAACATTGCCAGTTAATTAGTGACTTTATGCACAACTCCTTATTAAGGGTCCGCTATACCTGACGGTGCATTTTTTGCCGCCCATAAGATTAACATTGCGAGCGGCGATTCATTTTCAAGGTTTACCCTTGGTTGGAAAGTCACAAAATTTTGCCTGTACCTAGCCCTAACAATGTTCTAGGGAGTGTTCGAAGCAGATTTCCCATTTTTTTTTACTGGTTTTCGAGATACAGCACTTTTCTTGAGGTATGCGATGCTAGCATTTGCAAAACAGTTGCAATAAAAGAAACCAGTGAGAAATTTGGGAAATCTGCTTCGAACACTCCCTAGAACATTGTTAGGGCTAGGTACAGGCAAAATTTTGTGTCTTTCCAACCAAGGGTAAACCTTGAAAATGAATCGCCGCTCGCAATGTTAATCTTATGGGCGGCAAAAAATGCACCGTCAGGTATAGCGTCCTCATAATAGATAATCATTTGGGTGAAGGTGACAAAAACACAGAGTATCGTAACAAACATTATGGCCGCCATTCTGTATCGATAGTATAAAAAGTGAATGTGACTTTGTAGAATGGAAGTTGCTAGATAATTTGGTGAGAGACAGAAATGGAAGAATTATCAACTGAAGTAGATCTGCCTCACCTGGATTTTTGTTTATAGAATTTTCTGATTGTCTGTAGATACTTATAATAATTTTTTTTATTCTTTTTTATCTTGATGAGGTAACTTCAAACCATGAGACCATCATAATCGCCCTTCAAAAACTGGATTATCTGTTATATTATTATCTTACAATAATTTATCGAAGATAGGAAATAATTTTCCCACATTTTTCCACTCTTTCGATAAAAGTAATAGATAATCTCCTATCGAACAGATTTATTTTATCGTAAGTATGTTTAGCTTATGGTAAGTGCAATCGCCCTATAGTACCTATACTTTAAGAAGTATCTTTGTATCTCTAAAACTTGAACGGTGTATTTGTTGGCTGGTTGGCTGGTATAATCGTTCAACATTCAGTACCTACCTGTTTTTATCTATGACTATGACTAAACATTACAGTAGGAAGGTACCTACCCAAGATCTATTTATTTGAGAGTTTGCTCGTTTGCTTGTGGTATAATGTGTGAACCTAGTACGAAAGAAGAACCTTCTTATGTTCTTTTTATTCCTCATTCCTTATTATTATTTGATATATAAAAGTGACTGCAACGCAGTTTCTTAATGACCTCTTTCCTTTGAAACTGTTAAGTTTAAAAGATAGATTTTATCCAACGGTTTCCTTGGAGGGATGTAAATATTAAAAACCATTCTGGTGCCACTTGTTGATTGAGCCTTAATCGAATCTCTGTCGTCCTTCAGTAGTTGTACTTGTATTGTAATTATTTACTTAGAAAACCATACTTATTTAGAAACCTCTGCGTACTTAGTGCACGTTATAGTACCTAGTTTTATAATGATGACCCAATAAGTACCGGTTGAAAATTTTCGTATTATGTCAAATAGAACCCATCGACAACGACTAGATGTCACTGTCATGTGTGATATAATTTATTACCGACTTATTTGTTAATTGGACCTCTCTTCTTTTTAATTTCTTTGTAATAAGGTTGGTCTAGGAATTTTTGTTTTCATCTTCTCTAAATTTCGCTCTCTGTGTTTTCTGTATTTCTCTTGTATTCGCGGTGCCTGTCTCAGTTGTACCAATGAACATTCGACTTTTAAGAACTATAGAGGAGCCCGAACACTTGACTGTGCCGTGGAAAAGTGAGGTAGGTACCGGTTACCCCTCCGTGATCACGCACGGTACACCACACTTTTCTGCTGCACGGCAGAATCTCTCTAGGGGGGCGGTGTGCTTGAGTGTGCTCATGTTTCATGTCCAAATGCATGGGAGAATTATCGAACCTTCTTCTAGTTAAAAGTACACTAGAAGGTTTCCCGGGAGGCGTAAACGTGGGCGATCACCGGAGAGGTTCACCCATAAGGCACAATCCTTTCTGTACTGAAGAAGGCGAGGCGAATGCCGCAGATTAACCAAACCAAAATCTCGAAAAGGTGTCGGTGGTTTTTGAAAGTCGAGTGCTCCTTGAAGATGAATGAAAAGGCACCTAGGTATGATGTGTTTGTAGAAAGTGCGTGTCGTAATCGCCTATGCTGGAGTCACTTAATTGGCCGGTTGCTGTGGCGTTTTGGCTGTGATTCGCTAATTTAATAATATAAGATTGTGATGTCTTGGATGGATTTTCTTTTGCTGACCTAAGGTTTGTAGGGTTACCAGTCTCGCATGTCTATCTACGTACTTATCTACTTTCCTTGAATTCTCACTGAATAAATAATTGTTCTGTGTCGTAAATCGATAGGAACCGACAGGTAAATTTTGGTGTAGGAGTACGAGTACCTATTTATCTTATTTTGAAAGCAGTAGGGTAGACTATGCTCTATTTACCCAAAAAAAATAAACTTTCAAATAAATGCGCTTAAACTTGATAAATTGCTATTTGAATCGAATCTTGCTAAATCTAATCGATTATCGAAAGGATACGGATGTTTGTTGTGTAGGTACACAAAGCAGCGAGGGATTTTTTATTTCTAAAAAATAATTTTAAGTATATCTATAATTTTCTTTAAATTCAGTCAAAAATTTTAATTTGGTTCTTTAAATATAAGAACTCGCAGTTTTCCTGATTTCAAGCCAATTTTTCGCCCTGAACCGGAAAATCTACATCGAAAATGAGCTTGCCGAAGTACGGAAAGTGTGTGAGCGATCCATTGAGGGCACGAAACTTGTGTCTTGTGTGGAAACAATGGTGCGCATCCAAATAAATCGTACGGGACTTAGGCAGATTACTGCTTGTCTTCAGTTCCCCCAGCAATACCCGGGTAAGTCGGCGAAGGTCTTCGTAAACCTTCTGTGTGAAGGTTACCTGCAGTTAGATGTTGCTACGAGTTCTAAGTTGCTTGGGAATGAAGGATTGTCCCGCTATAGCTTTGACATACCATTTCTTGTCTTAACAATACGCTGTAAGCACCCACAGGAAGAGAAGTCTGCCATGCCGTAAGTGGCAACTGATAATTTTTGATGTTTCTATTTTAGAGTCAGTAATCCTACTGGAATTAAAAAGCAAAACCCTGTCTCCGCTGCTTTTGCTAAAACTCACAGCAATAACTGAAGATGAAGCTAGGCACCACACAAAGAATTCGCAAATTCTACCGGTTGTGCGGTTTTTGAAGAAGTTTCTTGAAGAAAATCCACTCTGCGTGTGTTATGATGAGATATCGAACGTAAAAAAACTTCTGAATTCAAAAAGTGAGCTAAAACTGAAGCAGAAGAACTCGAAAATTATTTTCAGCATTGTTGAGGGACGATACTTTTTCAACACCAAAATTCAAGTTCCTGATGACTATTTCACGAAATCTATAAGGTAAGGGGTTATCTGGCGGTTATGTAGATCATGTTAACTTATATCGACTACTTACAACTCCTATTTGCTATTTACAACTTTACTAAAAAATATAATCTACTATAGGTCACAGGTTCTAACGTTAAAATGCATATATTATCTCAGAAATAAACCTCGATAAGTCCTCAACAAGTGAATACAATTCTTAGCAAGCAAGTGACATAAGTAATTCCAATAATTTTGTCCAAAGTTTATTCTTTCAGTATTACCGAATCAGAATGTAATTTTCCCGCCGTACTGGAAAGGTTCCTGCTTGCGCAAGCGCAGGTGATTGCCAAACAGTGCTGCGAACCTTCTGCGACTCGTCTCGTCAAGTTCAAAGGGGAGAAAGAGAGGCTGGTGGGGGGTAAAATCATCAAAGCCGCCAACAGCCTTCCGTCCACCCCATTCCAACCAACCCCCAGCCTGGAAAAAGTTGCAAACTTTTTGGTCAACACTGTAAGAGATTTGGTGAAAGAAAAATGCCAGCTGTGCAAGAAGGAATGCTTGCCTGTTGATCCCGAGGTTTGTTTACAATTTGAATTTACAAATTTTAGGGCACTTTTTGTTTTCGGAAACTGCAAAGGTGGTTTGGAGGTTTCAGTTTTGCAGTGGCAAAGTAAGGAAGGTAGGAAAGTTCTGTAAGGCTGAATTTCACCACTTTCTGATAGTATCCGATAGTGTCTCATAACGAGATGATTTAACGAACGGATTTACGTTGTCGTATGTTTAGCTTACGACAAGTGCGATTGCAGAGAAACAAGTGCAAGCGCAAGGCACTTGTCGTAAGGTAAACATACGATAACGTAAATCCTTTCGTTAAATCCTCTCGTTAGGAGACACTATCGGATACTATAAGAAAGTGGTGAAATTCAGCCTTAGTCAAGGCGCCAGGTTATCGAATCCCGACCTTTGCAATTTTTTTCCTCTTGCTGTCTCTTGGTACCACTTGTACCTTGTGCGCAAAAATACCGGATTTCGATTCTATTTTATTTTTGCAGAGAGCTCAGAGAGACGAGTCAGCGGATGATCACGTGGAAAGAGTTTACTGTGGGCACCTGTTTCACCTCTGTTGCTTGCTGAAGTACATGAAAACTCCCCCATTCCAAGGTAGTCACGTGTCTCCTGTCAGCCTTTTACAACTAGCCATTCATTGGACAGAAGCGCCCCGAAGCGGACGAAGCCGAGGGTCCCAGAGGCTTATTGGACATCTTAAGTTTCTTCGCCTCTGCCCAATGAACGGCCAGCTTTACATCAAAAATTATCTCGCTATGTTGTGATTTTACGATGGAATAATTATTTTTAACCAATTTTTTAGTGACGAAAATCACTCGATCGTAAAATCACAACATTTGGGACCTTAGAGAGACATTTATTAAATATCCAACAGTGCCCTAAAAAAAAACGTAAACAAACATAAAATGTACATTCCGTCTTAAAATGTCGGAATAGTGACACGATATGTTCAAACTCCGGAAGGAGTGTGTTTATTTTTATTGTATTATTTACCTTTTTGTCTTGGCAGGTGGCAAGAAGTGCCCTACATGTGGAGAAGTAGTCTGCCACGACAAGTGGCGGCTCACTGAACGGCTGGCCGAGGATAGATGGTCCCACGAGCAGGCTAGGGACCGGGAACTCCAGGAAGTCGCAGAATTCTTCCATTAGATGTCACTCCAGCTCTTACTTCGATTAGCTTCTTAGATACACGATTAATAATGTCAATGCAACTGCGACGCAGATAGGTACCTACCCCAAAATTCTATTGAAAGAAAATCATACAATTGTTCTGTTATAAAAGAACTATGAAAGTGGTTATGAAAGGGGACCGTAAGAACAAATCTTCTAAAGTTCATCAATCGATATTCTAAAAATAAAATAAATTAATTCAAACAATCGTCAGGTGTTTCTTGAAAAGTTTTTTGGAGATAATTTCTACATAGGTACCTAAGAACTGTCGTGTCGGTGTATCGATGGAGACGGGTCACAAAAAATGTAAGTGGGATTATTTATTTATTTTTTACCGTTATGTTCGAATTAATCTTAACTTGGAACTAGTAAGCAGCGTGCAGTCTTATAAAATAATTTCTACTTTTGTGATGTAATTTTTGTGAAAAGATTCTAACGAAGTCCACAGGTGGCGATGGAGACTCCAGATACCTACCTAGTATGTTGCACTACACGGTGCAGTGGAGTTACCGGTACGCAGGTCTTAAAGTCCCCTCCGTTGGAACTGATAGTTGGGCCTGACCTCGCACATCATTCAGTCACCGACCACTGCGCGGGTAAGTTCACTCTATCCAGTTGTTAAGTTCACAAACACCAACAGTATAGTAGGTAGAATGACTTTAATGGAGCTCTTGCACAGTATGGAATTTGGGGAATCTGTGTTTCATATAGGAACTTCAAAGCGATGATTGAGAAACCTCAGGTCGGCAGGGTGGTAAAAGGCACCAACTATTAAGAGGATAACGCTATAGTGAACTTTTAGGGGACACTATAGTAGACTTGAGCAACTTGTGAAATCGACACCTATAGGTAGTTATGTTGGTAACTGAAGGAGCTGTCATTGGCTCACGCAGTTGGTTGACTTGTCATCAAAACGTTTTGCAAATATCGATTCATTACAGCCGAGGAAGGAACCTATTCGAAGAGGAATTGTCTTAAGTAAGACTTTTTTAACACATTTATATTCCAGAAGATGGGCAAATTTCCCATCTGCACCCCCTATATAGCTATAGCTGAGGGTTGGGGGGGACAAGCCCAGCAACTAGACCGTTTCAAGAACTATCCATTGTGCTCAGCTGGCAGCACTACCAAATACCAGCTCCCCAGCCATCGAGTAAACGATGGGGACCTACAGTTTTAGGTGGGTTCCGAACCACCACAGCCTCGATATACATTTCACTTGACATGCTGAACATATCAGAGGTGAATGCCGAGCAAAAAAACTTTTTGGTAGGATCGGGATCGAACCGGTGTGACCCGGCTCTCTCTGCTCCTCAAAAGTCGACCATTTAGTCCACTCGGCTATCGAGGCTGTTTTATCTGCACCCCCTAGTCTGGAAAGTGATAGATGTGAAGACAAAATTGTTACCTATCACAGGAAATGTCAAAGTGACTTTTTTATGTTTACTACTGCAATACCCATAAATATATCACCTATGAGACGGTGGCCGTTGGACCAAATTATGTTTGCGAATAAACTTCTACACGGTTATATGATCGTAAAGTTTACTGGCAACTAGACCATTTCAAGAATTATCCATTGCGCTCAGCTGGTAGCACTACCATACACCAGCTCCCCACCCATCGTGGTAGTACATGATGGGACCTTCAATTTTAGGTGAGTTCGGAACCACCATAGCCTCGATATACATTTCACTTGACATACATAACATGTCAGAGGTGAATGCCGATCAGAAAAACCTTTGATAGGCTCGGGATCGAACCGGTGCTCCTATAAAGGCAGCCATCTAGATCGCTAGACTATCGAGGTTGTTTTACCTACCTATATGTGACAGCCTTTGCCTGGCAAACCAGGTATCGGCAATTTACTGCACGAGGTTCGTAGCGTCACGGAAACTCAAACTCTCATCATCCCGCTTCCTCCTCTACTTACCTACCTACTGAAATTACGTTATAATGGAGTCGTTGAAAATAAGTTCTTCCGAGAACTAAATTAGGTACCGAAACAACTCGATGTGGTTACAGAGCCGGATCACACCGGCATTCACCTCTGACATGTTCATCGTCTCAAATGAAATGTGTGTCGAGGCTGTAGTGGAACCCTTCTAAAACTGTAGGTCCCCATCGTGTGACAACACTATAAGGCTGGGGAGCTGAGCTGCTCCCCTCCTACCCTCTACTTCTCAGTCTACTTACTTTCCCCATCACGTTCAGTAGTGTCCGGAGCTGGAAGGCTGGAATGATGCCCGAAAAAAAATCATGAATTACTGAAGCGATTTGTAGCCGTACTATGAATAAATAATGTTGACCTTGGATCTATCAGGCACTGCCTGCAGGTGCGTTGGTCGTCTACTCATACCTGGCGAAGCTAACCACCGACCGCCCCGCGGTGCTTCCTAAGCGCCACTAGTCTACCTCTACCTGAACCTCAAAGTCTAGGTCAGGACCATGGTGCGGTCATTATAAATTGGTTAGGTTGTAAAAGACGGAACTGCACTTCCTCAGACCTGTCAATCTTTTAAGACCCTGATATTTAAATAAAATATTATTTCCTTATTTTGTTGAAGTACCTAACTGAGTTACTTACTTGATATTAAGAGGACGCTATACCTGACGATGCATTTTTTGCCGCCCATAAGATTAACATTGCGAGTGGCGATTCATTTTCAAGGTTTACCCTTGGTTGGAAAGACACAAAATTTTGCCTGTACCTAGCCCTAACAATGTTCTAGGGAGTGTTCGAAGCAGATTTCCCAATTTCTCGCTGGTTTCTTCTATTGCAACTGTTTTGCAAATGCTAGCATCGCATACCTCAAGAAAAGTGCTGTATCTCGAAAACCAGTAAAAATAAAGGGTCCGACAACAGTCGCACTTAACTTTCTCGCCCCATGTGTTTTTTTTTTTTGGATTTTTTTGAGATTTTTTTGCGGGCGTAATTTTTAAGCAATCCAAAATCGGTTGAAAATGACCCAAGACCATCTATCTGAGATCGCTCCCACCAAGTTTCATGGCTGTCATTCTATTACTGTAGTCCCAAATGCGTTCCGACCATTCAAAAACGTGGTTTCTCATTCTCAACTCATTTTCGACACTTTTTTTACTACAACGGCCGTAATTTTGAAGATAACAAAATTCTGTTCGACAAATGTTTAAGTTACATGGTTCTACACAAATTTACCAAATTTCATGACAATCGGTCAATAAATGTGAATGGCGCCGAAACGATCGAACTTTGGTCCAGAACGGCCGTAATTTTCAACCAATTCAATTTTAGTTGCAAATGACCTCGAAGCATCTATTTGTCAACACATTTACCAATTTTCAGTGTTATAGATTGAAAAGTGTACCGTCGGCGCTTGTCCGACTAACCAAAAACACGATTTTTGAATTATTTTGGCGGTTTTTTGACAATAGCGGCCGCAATTTTTGACCAATCAAAAAATCCTTGAAAAATGTGTCTCGGCAGTAATTTTAGACAGGTCCATACCAAATTACATCAAAATCGGATGAACGGTATAGGCGCTAGAGCACTGAACGGACTGACTGACGGACTGACGGACTGACGGACGGACAGACTTTTTCCAGAAACCACTTTTTTGGACTCAGGGGACCCCCAGGATCATGGGAAACCCAAAATCTCAATTTCGAAATTTTGCACGAAAACAATACTTTCTCGCCATATATGGCTAGCGAGAAAGTAAAAAAATGGGAAATCTGCTTCGAACACTCCCTAGAACATTGTTAGGACTAGGTGCAGGCAAAATTTTGTGTCTTTCCAACCAAGGGTAAACCTTGAAAATGAATCGCCGCTCGCAACGTTAATCTAATGGGCGGCAAAAAATGTACCGTCAGGTATAGCGGACCCTTAAATGATATTAAATGATAGCGTTACAAGTCTTTATGTTTCCGGAAGTTCAGCTATACTCGCACATTGTTCATAAAAGACATATTATATTCCAGAACATATATAAATTTAAATTAGTTTCCTTAAAAATAATAAGGGTGGTTTTCAGCAGTCTAGTTTAACGGTAGGTAAGGTAAATTTATAAATGATGACGCACATGTTTAGCTTGTATGAAGAGGCAAACCATCCTCTCATCCACCTTCTTAGATGATTTGACACTTGCGGTAAGCTAAACATATGCTTGAATGCTAGCTAATGTAATATTTTGTTGTTACTTTTTAGGGCCCAATTCGGCGGTAGTCATTTTAGAGGCGGCGATAACAACAGCGGGAATGGCTGCGATGAATCACAGCTCCGATATGCGGATGGACCTGCAGGAGTTAAAAGACAACCTGGACGAGGTCTTCCTAATGACCATGGCCATCTTCTTATGTTGTAAGTTCTGTAGCTAAGTATCTTATCAGACAGTTAAGGGCCACCATACATTCGCTATTTTGTTTACGTTTGGACTTCAAACTTTGTGAGAAAACTATTGGATATTTAAATATTCTGAAATATAATATGTCTTTTTAACGTCATTACTCATGAGGCTATGTTGTGATTTTACAATCGAGTGATTTTTGTCACCAAAAAATTGTCCAAAATTAACCGATCGTCAAATCACAACATAGTCTCATGAATAATGACGTTAAAAAGGCGTATTATATTTCAGAATATTTAAATATTCAATAGTTTTCTCACAAAGTTTGAAATCGGGACCTAAAAAAATAGCGAATGTATACTCAGCCTTATACTCACTTATTGATGCTTACAGCCCGTACCCTTGGGACGCCATGTTAATGAAAGAAACTGGTGTAAACAGGTAAAAGCTGCCTCTGGCTATCATACAACTCTAGGCCCTGCTGTCATGGACGAGCGTTCCGGTAACCCTAGGAAAGTAAACAGTTAAAGATAACTTACTTTATTAGCGTGGTTGTGGTTGCTTCGCTAACTCGGGGCAAGGGCAGTATGGTGGGCCTCTCCTCAAGTCACGTTCAACACACTTTGAGTTTACTTTGAGACTCACTTGTCTTCTCTGTCTTCTGTCTCCTGTTCTTTCTCATCCCTCTGGGTTTTATACCAACTCAACTGACCTCTGCCCATGGTCGTACGTGTGCTGCAGATGCAACACGACCATGTGTGGACCTTGCGTTAGGACCACAAACACTGCATCCTAGGTGCAAGTGCTGGCTCTGGATAGGGAAAGGGCGCAACCTTTTATACTGGTTGTTGACCGAACCCGAATGAATATTTGGTGTGGCATCCCTGCTACTAACAGAAAATTCCTGCTACCGGGATTCGAACCCAGGCCTCTCAGGATTCGAGTCAGCCAGTCAGCTCATACACTTTTAGGAGGCGTAACCTGTTTTAGAGTTTTGTTTTTTCTATTTTCCAGTGATGCAGGCGGGTTTCGCTTTACTGGAAGCTGGCTCTGTTCGATCCAAGAATGTTACCAACATCATGATGAAGAACGTCATGGATATCTGTAAGTTACCCAAATAAGGCTGGATTTCACCACTTATAGTATCCGATAGTGTCTCATAACGAGAGGATTGAACGAACGGATTTACGTTATCGTATGTTTAGCTTACGACAAGTGCAAGCGCAAGGCACTTGTCGTAAGCTAAACTCTGTGGCTAAACATACGATAACGTAAATCAGTTCGTTAAATCCTCTCGTTAGGAGACACTATCGGATACTATAAGAAAGTGGTGAAATTCAGCCTTAGTGTGTTGCCAACGGCTCCGACAGACGAATAGATGGTCGTCTACAGAGGAGCATTGAGAGCCAGGTCACACCTGTTCGATCCCGATCCTACCAGAATTTTTATGACTGTTTTTATGTTCAACATCTCAAGGTTTAGAACCCACTGAAACAGTAGGTCCCCGTCGTGTCGGCAAGGAAGCATTGATATTGAACAAGTGTCGTATTATTTGTTATTTCAGTTATCAGCTGCCTCAGTTACTGGCTGATTGGATATGCATTGGCGTATGGGGAGGGGAACGTGTTCATAGGCGGCAGCTACTTCGCGGGGGTGGGTCTCCCCGATCAAAAGATGGCTCACTGGTTCTTTCAGTTCATCTTTGCCGCCACGGCCGCCACCATCGTGTCCGGTGCTGTCGCCGAGAGGTGTAATTTTGTCGCTTATATTGTGTACAGTGCTGTTATTTCTGGTAAGAATGTGTGTTATTTGAAAGTTCGTAATTAACAGAAAATATCTTGGAAAGATGTAATTGCCACTCTCAGTACCTGGAAAAATATCCAAGGTCAGCAGAAGTAAATAATAGTCACTGCTTTTACTTTGTAACAAGTTTTCCCCTATACAACAAAAAGTCATCATTTCTTTCCTTGACCTTAGTAATTTTCTGCAGGTTTCATCTACCCCGTGGTGTCACACTGGGTGTGGGGTGACGGGGGTTGGCTGACTGCACTGGGCTACACTGACTTCGCGGGGAGTGGGGTGGTCCACCTGCTGGGGGGTACGTGCTCCCTTGTAGGGGCGGGGCTTCTGGGCCCACGTATTGGCCGGTTCCAGGGCAAGGAAATGCCTGGCCATTCTGTTGCGGTATGACCAAAATTCAATTTATTTATTTTTTTGGAAGAAAATGGATCCCTAGTCGTGTTTTGATCAGAATCACGCCTGTGAAGAACATATCCCCAGGAAAAATTTGGGCAAGTCGAGACCAGAACCTGTCTCTTCTTGTTTCGTAGCCTGTCAGTAAACAGTTTTCAGTTTTTCTCCTGTTTTGCGTGTCATTTGCCTCTCCGTTTCTGGTGAAGCCCTGAAAATAATTTCCGTGTGCTCTTCCTCTGTCTATAGCTGACTGGTCTGGGAGGGATGATCCTCATTGCTGGATTCTTGGCATTCAATGGCGGCTCCCTGGGTAACATGACGTCACCTCGTGCCGGAGTGACGATAGCTGTTGTGATAGGTACGTACCTACATTGTTATTAGAGCTTTTTACTCGTTTAGTGATAGTTTCTGACATGTGTGTCATTCGTAGTTGCATATTTTTCGTCAAGGACGTAAGGACAGTTTTTGACAGTTCTAAAATATAATTATTTCATCTAGTTTACTTAACGATTTTGTCACCAATTTTTATTTGAAAATAACTCGATCGTTTCATCAAAAACGTCTAGAAACCAACACGGCATCTACAGTTGTGACCAAAGTGACCTATATGAATTTATTTATTTCTTTTTAGCCAACACTGTGATGGGTGGTACGGGTGCCGCCCTGGGCGTGATGCTGCTCGCGCGTCTCGGCGTCATTGGGGCTCCATCGGCTTGGAGTTTTACGCTTACTCTGAATGCTGCTCTCACTGGTATGGTAAGTATTGCTACTTCAGCCTGTTTGTTGACGTTTCTTAATGTCATGTCAGCTGTCGGATGTTTATTTGTTCTGTCATTTGTTTCAGGTATCAACCTGTGCTTCTGTGGACCAGTATTATCTCTGGAGCGCCTTCGTCACGGGCTTCTTAGCTGGACCTGTTTTCCTGGCACTTCGACACTTGGTTCCTCTTTGCAAAGGTTTGTATCCTCCACCTACTATAGCCCATTTCTCTCCATTGTTCTAAAAAAAGAGTTTAGCAACGATAATTCACATTTGTGTAGTCTATCCATCCCTCTCATCCGAGAGTGAAGCGGACTATACGTTCCTGAAGTGTTAAGGGTAATAGAAACTAGTTTAATGTGTTGTGATTATGCGATCGAGTAATTTCTGACGTTAAGGCTGAATATACATTCGAATTTTTTTACGTTCCGATTTCAAACTTTGTGAGAAAACTATTGGATATTTAAATGTTCTGAAATATAATATTCTTTTTAACGTCATTACTCATGAGGCTATGTTGTGATTTCACGATCGGTTAATTTTGGACAATTCTTTTGGTGACATAAATCACTTGATCGTGACATAACAACATATAGCCTCATGAGTAATGACAATGACGTTAAAAAGACAAATTATATTTCAGAATATTTAAATTTCCAATATAGTTTTCTCACAAAGTGGCCCTTAATAAGACATATTAGAATATCTCAGAACAGATAAATATCCAACCGTTTCCTCAGAAAAAACGCCAGGGTTATTCACTTTTTTGCTACCAAGTTTTCTCTTTATTGTTGCAGTTGATGACCCGCTTGACGCCATAGCTGTTCATTTCGGCGGAGGACTTTGGGGCCTCGTCGCGGGACCTCTGTTCAAAAAAGGCGGGATTGTTTATAGTCCCAACTCTGAAAATTTTCTGGTAACGATCTATTTGTCCATCATTTCTAGTGTTTGGCATTTTTAAAGGTGTTAGCAAGAGAAAATAGTTTTCGATGGATGAAAAAAAACTAAGAAACAGACTTGATGCGGGGTAGTTTCTATAATTTTGAAAGTACGCAAGGAAAAATTCTTCGCCATGTTGGCTAGCGGGAAAGAAAACGTAAAAGTACCTCTTGGTGATCTACAGGCGTTGGGGTACAATCTGGTGGGTGCGGTAGCCATCTTCACATGGTCAGGAGTCATCTGCCTCGTCATGTTCGGCATCCTGCGCTCCCTCAACTACCTAAGAATATCTGAAGAGGCGGAGCATTGTGGTCTGGACCAAGCCAAACATAAAGAGCCTGCTTACCCTCATGCTGGCTGGGAGGGTCACCACCCTGTATTCCAAACAGGAACAGGTTAGCTGTCTCTCTATAACGGTCTCTTGATACAATTGACTCTTTTTAAAAACCTTTCTTTAGCGAACTGTCTTTATAACGAACAAATGTACGTGGTCTCTTGACGGTCCTTGTAGAGAGGGAGTTTTTTATTTAATTTTTTGTTTATAAAGTCCACTTGATTGGTGCACTAACATTAACGAGAAGCTCAGAAAAATGAACATACAGCGACTGTGTGAAAAGTCATATGTGACAGTCAATATGATTCATATACCTAGACGAACCAGAGCGAAGAGACTTGAACCACCACCATTACCATCTATTTATTTATTTTTTTTCCAGCAGAATCCGATACTGGGCGGAAAATAACAAGCTATCAAGTATACAACAACCACGGCTTTGATACGGAGAAAGGCATCTCGTAAACGCCGGAATGGGTTTAAAAATTATTTAATAATTTATTGCGCCAAATTATGACGTATAACATGTGAAAATACTTTTTCTAAGTAGCTATCACTTCTAGTCTTTGCAAGGGATACCGAATCTTACATGAGATTGTGCCCAGGGTGACTTGTGTACATAAGGGGGTGGTATGGTCAGAATCACGCCCGGTATTGATTCACCATGAAAAGTCTCAGCAAATCGGGACTAGAACCTCTTACTTAGTGCTCTGTCACTGCAATTAGGGCCCAGTTTTTAATTAAACTAAATTTCGAACCTTCGACCATTTTTTATTTAATTTCGAGCGTCAAATTATATTTCAGAACATTTGGGCTGTCTTTCTTTTCTTACTCACGATGTACTTTTTGGTACCCGACTGTCTGAACAACACACGATGATTTTACCACTTTATATTCAGTGCTATATTCATTTTCTGCACCGCGTGGTACGTAGTATGCAGGAGAGCTTTCGCCTTGTCACTGTCGGGGCCTCCGAGCCACGTGTACGCTGCTGCCAGGTCTTTTCCCTCCGTCTCTTTGGGTAAAGCCGCGTACATATCCATTAGTCTTCCCACGACTTCCTTGCTTTTCGTTACGTCGTCCGGCCGAGCTTGCGCCCCTCCATTTAGGCAGCCCGCAGGGCAAGCCATAATTTCTACATAGTCGTAGGTGCACTTGCCACGCTTTAGTTTCTGGACTATGTTTTGAATATTTCGAAAGCCGTTGGCTATTGCTACCCTCAGCACCACAGTGCCGTCTTTTTCAATTGTTGCTTCCATAAGGTCTGGATTCCTAAACAAACAAAATATGGTTACTGCGGTGCAATGCCAAAATCCATACCGTTTGATTTGTCCCTCTCTATAACAAACACTTCTTTGTAACGAATGAACACTACGGCCCTTCGACAAAGTCTATCTTCACGACAGCCTCACTTTAAACCCCTCTCTACAGCGACCAAATTTTCATGGTCCCTGACGGTCGTTATAGAAAGAGACTTCTGTGATTTTGCGCTGTGCACAGTCTGCACCATTGCAGGAAAAAGAAAAGTCATTAGACTCACCTCAAAGGCTTGAAAGTGAGTTGTATGGAATCCATTTGGAAAAGTTCTCTCGCCGCGTACTGTGCGACGAAATGGGCGAAACCGCCAGACCCGGAGCCCTCGTGACCGATGATTTGGCTTCTGGGGGATCCCCACAGAGAGTCCATCGGAACAGCTTCCAGGCTTTCGAATTTCACTCCTATTTCTACCATCATCTGCTCCAGCTCAACTGAAACATAGATGGTTGCCTTCTGATCCTACCAAGGTTTTCATGACAGGTATTCTACAATTACAGTCCTGGGAGGTAAAGTTACTCGCGGCCGCGGCATCCTTAACCCACACGTGCCTCCTGGGTGGTGCGAAATGAGTAACAAAAGGGTTTCTTCCGGATCTTTGGTCGCTGATTGCAAGTTGGGCTCCTGCCGCTAATATTGGGCTGAAAATAATTCACTCCGTCTTTGTCTCGTCGTTACCTATGAGTTAACAGATCCGGAATAGACCTGTAGCTTGTAGGGCGATCAGGTGGTTCCCTTATAGCCATCCTGACACGCCAGAGGGTCTCTGATAGGTTGCCACGGGGGAGACATAGATCCCGGGGGGTGGGAGCATGACAGGGCCAGGCAGGTGGGCAGCTTCCTCATAGCTGTACTACTCGCCGCGGGGGGTGCACATCAGGACCCGGCTTTTACCAATTGCATTTTGACATTTACAACACTTAGAACAACTCTTCTTTACCTGTCGCTTGTTATCATTGCTTGTAACGTTGCTCTGCGTATTGTAATGCTTGCTTTCTTGGTCTCTGCTGTTCTGCTTGCATTTTTTCAGGGAAAGGGGAATGGTAAGTATGATGACTAACCCCTTTACTACATTGCGATACACCTCACCCGACCCATACAAGGGAACCGGGCCAGATTCTGGTTTGGAAACACTGCACCAACATTCACGGCCCCTGTGCAAGATAAGTATTATCTCCACAATTGTTAGTCTCCCTAGAAGTAATAGGATCGCATATAGGATTGGTTTAGACATCAGGTAGCTCCAATCACAATTGAGATCGGTAGGTTGACTGCCGGAATGATTCAACCCGGTAAGGGAGGCGAAGAAGGCTGGGTGGCAATAGGCGAGGCAATTTGCGGCAAGGGGGACGGGTCGGGCAGACTGAATACTGGGGGCGCATCTACAGACGAGAGCAGGAACGTCTCATCCGTGAAGCGAAGGCATGGAACCTCGCATGGAAGGTTGGACGACCATGCTTGATATGGGAGGACAGCTTGGAACAGATACCCGCAATTTACCTTTCTCATGTCGTCACTGCGGACAGACAGTGGGTAATCAAAGACGTTCAGTGACATGGCGGGGTTCGTAAAGCTTGAACCGACAGTGTGGGGTCCATACCAATCTCCATCGCCGCCCAGCAAGGCGGTGGACCACATTGGAGTGGGTCAAAGAGCGGTGACGGAGTAGTTCGGAATAACCAGACCTAGTGGCCAATGACGCTGCGGCCGTACAAAAGGGCCATCGGAATTTTTGGACTCAAACACGCCGCGATAACAAAAGGGAAAGGGTCGACTCCAAGACTAGAAGGAAGAGAGATACTATGACCAATCTAGGAGCAATCCCGGGGCAGGCTGGTCCGATTCAGCGTCTCCCCGCTGTTGGTTGGGAGAGTCTTCACAAAAATAATTCATTTGCTCCGTCTGCGTTACTGGGACATATTCGCAGACGGGAACTAGGCCATATTCTTCGGGTGGCAGAAGCCTTGGCACCTCACAGGAAGGGCGCTCGTGCTTCACATGGGAGGACGGCATGGAACAAGTCTTTAGCCGTTAAACTTCCACCAGGAACACTGGGAACAGGCGGTGGACAATCGCAGACCTTTCAATGACATGACGACATCCCTATACGACCAGGCTAAAAGCGAAGGAACCATGCCAACCTCCCTGTCCAGTGACGGCAGTAGCCTCCCATAGGCAAAGGTGCAGATAGGCATTTAGGACGGGTGTGGGACGGAATCAGCCAGCGGAAGTAAGCCGCAAACATGACAAAGGGCAGGGCAGATTAGCGAAGGGTTAGGTTTAATATTTCAGGGTCATCACCAAAGCTATTCAATCTATATTTCCAATCTATCTCTTCCTCTTCTCTTTATCGTTATTCTCTTCCGCCATAGTCGTGACCAACAGGACTGGCACTGTTATTGTTACTGAACGGAGAGGAGGCCCTCGGGCCTTACTCCGGATGCTGGATGCTGGATGCTGGATGCAGGTATTCTACAATTACAGTCCTACTTCTACGACTGGTGAACTGGTATTTGGCAGTGCTGCCAGCTGAGCACGATGGTTAACACTCAAGACGGTCTAGTTGCTGGGCTTGCCCCTCCTCCCTCCTACTACTCACCAGTGGTAATAACACAGTCAACATCTTTAGAATTTTCCTCTTGGCTGAAGAATTCAGCCCTGCTGGCCTCCAGCTTCTTATCGTAGCATGGCATAACCGTGATGTGGTAGGTGCCTCCCCTCCCGTGCATTTCTTTCACCATGGACCCCATCACTTGCTGCGCAGACTTGGCCACACTGATGTACGGTAAAATGAACGCCCCGTGTGTTTTCTCCGCATAACAGATCCATCCTGAAAACGAGCAATATTATCACTAAGGAAACAGCAGCTTATGATGTACATTGCCAGCAGCGATTTTTTTTCTTCATATGTTCCATATAAGTAAGTAGGGAATCAGGTATACATAGTAGGTTTCAGAAAACCTTGGTAGGATAGGTTTTCTCAAAGCTGCAATACCACAATTTCATTATACTGTCGATGATTGATAAAGTTTTTCCCGCCCCCTCTTGGCGCGGTTTGCTGCGATAAATTTTAGCGCCAAATATGCGCTCACCGCTCGCTCTTGTTTATATCTCGCTCAGTCTCAGTTTATGGCCGACTCGCGTTCAAGGAGGACGGTTGCTTATATGGTCGTGACCAGTGGTGTCCGGGTTTTATTCTGGACCTAAGTATGCTTAAGTGCAACAGTGTCTTTCCTGGTTTGCTGTTGGATAATGCTCGGAGAAACCCATCACTCTACAAAATCATCCGTTACCTCACTGTTGCCTGTTTGTGAGCATATAGTAAGGTAAGTGAATTGATCTTTACTTTAAAGTCTACTGTCCACCAAATTATCCCTTTCCGCTACAAAAACGACCTATTGCTGTTTACCTGGACAATGTGAAGCCAGCATAGGAAGAGGCTGTCGATTACGAAGCCGCTCAACCAGTTCCTTGGCATTTTCCAAAAGAACGAGATCATCCGCTGCGGTCATGTCGTACACCTTATCGGCACCCAAATCTTTAAAGAGGCGAGTCAAGCGACCGGCAGCTTCTGCTGGAGGAATCTTATACTTTTCTGCTAAGGACAGGACGGGTTGCACCGCCAGTGACACCACAACACGACTTCCCTCGGGTTCTTTGTTACGGAGAGCTCGCAACACCTATATATAGCCAAATACTGTTATTTTTCCTCCTTGGCGCTATGTTTTAGAAGGAAAAGGGGCTGAGATGTAGTGTCCCATCTCGTCAGAGCTGGGCAGGTCAATAAGGACTCACAAGGAAAAATTTCTAAAAGTCAGGACTATTGTAGATGACTAGATCATACCTCTGAATGGTTCTGTTGGCCAATGAGAACTCCTTCAGCTGATGTGATGCAACCACTGCATGCCAGACAGTCACCGAGGCTGACCTCCACCTTCTCAAGCTTCTGTCGTTTGCCAGTTCGTTCTTCAACCTCGTAATAGCCATCACTTTCGATCTTGATCTTTGATCCGGTACCCGATGAGGTCTTTTTGATTTCCACAGGTTTGATGCATTCCTGTAAGCCCGCGTGTTGGTCTTTATTTTAAGGCAGAATTTTGCATGGCCATCATTCGGTTGTGGTCCGGGAATAATGGCCATACACCAACGTACCTAGTTATAGGTAACTCGTAAACGGTGAAAGTGTAGTTGCATAGAATTTACAAGGACTTTTGAACAGATCAAGGGGAAAACAAGCTTAAGTGGAGGTAAATCGGAGTTTTCTTACCTGTGACGGTGTTATAAAGTCATCTAAATCCGTTATTTGTAAAGCACCACTAAATTTACTCGCCATTTTGTTTGTTTACCTGCTATTTTGTACATAATATCGATATTGATATTCGATAGATCAATCGAGATATCGTAGAAAAACATAACATAACCTTAGCTGGTTTCTTATGGTTTAGTACCCTACTTCGAAATGGCGAATATTTCTGTTGAAAACGTGAAACGAATTGGTGCAATACTTAAAGACAATAAACGACCTCTTAAAGAGCGATTTCGGGCGTTATTTTCTCTTAAAAACATCAACAACTTACATGCTATTAACTGCATTGTTGGTGCCTTTGATGACCCGTCAGCGCTGCTAAAGCATGAAATGGCTTATTGCTTGGGGCAAATGAAAGATCCTTCATCTATACACCCACTGCAATCTCTGCTAAACGACAAAAATCAGGAGCCGATTGTTCGTCACGAGGCCGCCGAAGCTCTGGGAGCAATTGCGGACCCCTTGGTTGAAAACACGTTGCGGAAGTTCACTGAAGATGAAACGCAAGAGGTGGCCGAGACGTGTCAGCTGGCTTTGGAGCGACTGGAATGGCTAAAGGATGGGAATAATCACAAGGGAAACAAGTACCAGAGTGTTGACCCGGCGCCAGCTTTGGACGATGTTTCCGATATTGAAGACCTGAAGATAATTATGATGGAGGAGTCGCTCTCTATGTTTGACAGGTATTTACCTATCTATCTAAAAATATTGTCGTTTTAAGGCGTGTCTCGTTGCTTTGAATTATGAAGACGACGTATTAGGTGCTGATTTGAAGACAGTCCATTTAAAGTTATTTGCTCTGATTTATTCGGGGTAGGCAACAAACCTACGTCATCGCAAAAAGAGTAAACTTATGTAAGTAGGAAGGTATTGAGTTGAAAACGAGGGAAGACGTCACAGTGTTTCTTTTGATAGATAGGTTGGCTCGACATATCTCTCTACAGTCTCTAGCGAACGTGGTTCCAACTACTAGGGAGTGTCGTTGCTCTTACTGCTTCCAAGGAGGTATTGTATTTTAATATTCACGTTTTAGGTACCGTGCAATGTTCACGTTGCGAGACATCGGGTCACCCGAAAGTGCCCTGGCCCTGACAATCGGGCTTAAAACCGGTAGCGCTCTGTTCTCCCATGAGATAGCATTTGTTTTGGGGCAAATGAAGGAAGGAATAACCGTCCCAGCGTTGATTGACTGCTTGTCAGATTGCTCTCAGAATGAAATGGTGAGGCATGAGTGTGCAGAAGCTCTGGGGGCTATTGCGACCGAGGAATGCTTTTCTATCCTTCGGAAACATCTCCATGATGAAAAGCGAGTTGTCCGGGAAAGCTGTGAAATTGCTCTGGACATGTGTGATTATGAAACTAGCGATGAGTTCCAGTACGCTATTGTGTAAATATATTTATTTGTTATTAACAAAAAAATACTCAGTGAGCCTGCTTCATAGGATAGTATACTTAACTATACTATAGTTTTGTTTTTCTTTCTATGGCCTGCTTCCTTTGACAGTTCTGCTGGGCCTATTCCTTTAGATTTAGATCCCTGTGTATAGTGTATTTGTATTGTACCTACATTATATTTTTTGTATTATTGAACATAATGATGTCAATGGTGATGATAAATAAACCATACCACAGGCCCGTCTAAAACTGGTTATTATGAAAATTGATTCGGCGCCAAATTTCAATAGTACGACAAAATTCCCTCATCGGTGCTTTTGGAATGCAGGTACTTACTTTTGGATACAGCGTCGTCTGCTTTAGAACTTTGTAAATAAACAAAAAAATTATTTTACAAAATAAGGTTTTTTCTGCTATAAAGTAACGAAATATGGCTAATAGTCGACTGGAACGAATTGGAACTATCTACAGTAGGTATGTGATTTAAAATTGTCTAATTTTGTGGCTCTGCAAAAGCTTACAGTATTATTCATAGGTAGATCACGTTGTGAGTTAACGCGGCGCCGGTGCTATTATTCTTCTAAATATTGGTTTAATATCCTCCGAGGTGCTACATCCTACCAGGAATTGAAACTTTTGCTCCGCCGCTCAGGAAATGTAGGTATTTTTGGTTGGTTTGTATCAAACTTCTGCACTGTGTTAATACGTTTACTTAGCCTCTGTATTCATTCCTCAGAATTACGGGTCTGCTCCGATCAGAAGCCCTAAAACCCGAAAACAAGCCCATTTGGTACGACGTATATCAGCACTTCCCACCAAAGTATCCGCCAAGATTCGACAGGCCGGTCCCGAACATTGAAGTGCCGCCAATTTTTTATCCTGAGGATGACGTACGTGCCAGGATAAGTAAAGAGAAGCCAACGCTGATTGGGTCAGTTAATCTCCAGGATTACAGCCGGCAGTCCAATGCTCAGAAATGCATTGCTTACTACGAGGAGCTGAAGGGAGCAGCTGAAAACGAAGACGTCGCGTTGGAGAGGGCCATTGAGAGGGTTGCGTCCGAGATGCCGATGAGGAGGGAACAACCAAGTGCGCCCCCGAGTTTAGCTGATGAATTTAAGCTGTCCCAGGGTATCAATGTGGCAGATATTTTTAAAAAAGATTAACTAGAGTGTAAACAACGTACATTATGTTAGAGTCTTGTGAATTTGGGTAATAGGCACCCTGAACTTTTCGAAGGTATTTTTCTGGCTGGTAGGTTATATGAAAAAGTCCTACTTTTAATGTTTGGAGCAGGTTGAGCCCTGAAGTTGTTATATAGTTCGAAGACTGTTACGGTACTGTGAGTTCTTAAATAGGTTGAGTCTTGAGCAAAATGTCAAAACATAATACGGGACTGCTGGAAAATTATCCATCCTTGTGGCTTTTAGTGCGTCCTGATAACTAAGCGCTAGAACTTTCCCCGACTCGTATTGAAAACAGGTATTCGTACAGCAGCTATTTGAGTTTTGTCTCCTCATGTACCTATGTGACTTATACCTACATTCACAGGATAGAGCTAGAAGGAACAAGTCACTATTTTTCAATAATTTAAAGCGATTTTATGTATTACCGATGTCACAGTAGTTACAACTTTAAAGGTTCCACCTTTCTTCTAAAGTAAGCAACGGGTATTCGATTTCGACGATAGTTTTGGGATAGAAAGACACGTATCGGCCTTTCTATTGGTACCTGCCAAAACTCTGATTTACCCCACAAAAGAAAAGAGTACCTACATTTTTCGATACTTAGTCTATTGATTGGGTGTGGTAGTATAAAGTAAATGGTGGTGCTGTGCCTTGCATGTTGTCTCTTACCAAATGCATTCTCTTATACTACAATAGTCCACCACACTCTTGAATAAGAGTAAAATCAGTCATATCCAGGGGTGGATAGACTACAGATCATTGTGACTTGTGACCCCTTCTTCTTAAAACACATTGAGTGCCACGCTGATTTTGAGAACTTTTCCGTACGACTTGTGAGTCATATTTGAATCATGATCAAAAGTTCCGTAACTCATCAGTGATTCATATATGAATCATACCCATGACCTAAAAATCGCCTATGATTCACTGGAGAATCACGGTCAATGCTTAGCTTACGGGCATTTAAAAGCGCGGCCCTCGACGAACAAAAGTGCATAGTTGGTTTCGACAAACTCCAACTAGAACCAGTACAAATTGAAATTGAATATTCCATATATTCCCAAACAGATTATTCTTGTTTAGTGTGTGTGGCCTCGTATGAGACATCACTGAGATTCATATTTAAATCACATGGCACTCAATGTGTTAAGTCTACTTCTTGTTCTGAACAAAAGATAATATTCCTGAGAACAGTGTCGGGAATCTCATTCAAGAGTGTCGTGGACCGTATACGTAAACAGTGAGAAGTCGCTTAAGACATTCTGTTCATGTCATCACTATTTCAATAAATATACTGCATTAACTTTCTCAAAGAACTTGCATTTGTTTATAGTGTGCAATAGCACACTGATGATGGCCTTAACAAACAGTAAAGCTAGGTGCATGGTCAAACCCCCAGTTTGAAGTGATTCGAGAGTGACCTGAATAGGCACCCTGTTTTCGTGACGTCACACAGGAACATAGAAAATATGCCTAGGGGAATATCAAATAATATCTTTTAGGAGTATTCTCGAAAACACAGAATCGGAGAAGGAAGGCGTAGCAATCCGGAAGTTAGAAAAAATTTGCTAGGTAGACAATGCTAGAAACTGGATAAGTCACATCCAGTTTCATTGTGATTGATTCCATTGTCTAGGGGCGACCACACATTCGGTATTTGTTTAAGTTTTTTCTGCTATTGAACTATTGGATATTTAAAAGTTTTGAAATATAATATGTATTTTTAACGTCATAAATTAACAGGCTATAAATATCCAATAATTTCCTCATAAAAAGTCCAGAAAAAAACGAACAAACACGACTGCGTAGACGCCCTTAAGTGCTTCCGGATTTCTATCATCCCATCTCTAACATAAAGATTAAGAAATTACAGAATAATATCTACATTTAATTATTACTATTAGCTCTCCTAGGTATAAATCTCAAACACTTTGTTTAAAAACGACTAGACCAAGAGTGATGTGTGAGATCTTTTAGCAAACTTCAAAAGACTAAACATGAGGGTCACCTAACAGGTGGCAGGTTATCACAAAATAGAATAAAATAATAAATTAAAAAAATAACAACCTAAAAATTTTACAATATCAAAATATCTTCAAAAAAGACTGAGATCCATAAATAAATGACTAGAAGGACTAGATAAAAACAAGTAGGTAGATGGAATTAGCTCTGCGATCATTTGAAGCAGCTGCAGAACTAGTTCCACTACTGTACCTACCGACAATACTTAAGTTTTGCATGCCTGAAGGATTGCACATGAGTTTGAAAATAATTTACAGTAGGACTAAGGAATTTGGCTGAGCATGGTTAGATTTTTCAAAATATTTTAAACAGAATCACGATGACTTCTAGTTTGCACCTGGGTGGCACAAAAGTTATCAGGTCGTTTAAAAATGAGAAGTTTCACGAAAATGTCGGTCCTCATTTTTAACTTATGGACGACGCACCTCAGGCCAGAAGTCTAGTTAATTTTCCGCCATACTCGACATTGTAGCTAAAACATACGTAAGTAAACAGACTAAGAATGACTGAAGCCAACCACCCACTTTCAATGTCGACGGACAAAAATAGGTTTCTAAACGACGAGTAAGTTAACAGTAGGGGGTACCGAGGTAAGGGGAGAAGTAAGACCCGGGCAGATGACGTTGAAGCGGTGTCCGGAGCAATGGGTGATACGGATCGTGGATAATGATCGGTTCATGAACAAGAGACAAGCCTCCGTGAGGACGGTGTAGTAGAAGAGGGGGGTGCAGGTGGATAGGGGTACGAGGAGGGAGGGGGCGCGGCGGGGGTGGCACGGTGACTGTCGGAGGCGGGGCGAGGGGTTCCGGGGTTCGCACGGGCTCCAGCTCGGGCTCAGGCTGCGGCGGTTCGGGTGTCGGGGACCGCAGAGGCGGCGGCTGCCGTACCGCAGGCGGGCTTGGCGATACCCGCTTGACGATGATCGGCGGAGGGCGGAGTGGGCTGGGTGTGCGGCTGTGGGAGAGGCGGCGAGGGGTTGAACTTCGGCTCCTCTCGCTTGAACTAGATCCGGATGGGCTGGGCCGATGGTACGGGATGGGCCGTTTTCGCGCACTGCAAAAGTGCACAATGAATTAATGTATATTATCGTTGAATAGTGTACGTACAGTCTGAACTGAGATCTGAGTATTTCCAAAAACAGTCGCCGAGAGAGGTCATTCACATTCATATTCCATCAGTTCAGACGGTAAACATTTAAAGTCACGTTAGTTTTCCATTACCCAGAACACCAGAAGAGTATTAGCCAGATCAGGAGACCATTAACGTGCCACCCACCATCAATCCCCGACTAAACTAAAGGTGGGCTTCAACTGACGGGTATTGCGTGACATTAGAAGTCAGTCTGATGTGTATATACAAAAAAAAACGCCACTGGCAAAAATGCACCATCAGTCGAGGCCTCGCCTTAAAGAATATGAGAATGGTTGGATCGACAGAGTAGTTGTTAGGAGGGAAGATGAGTAAGCCAAACCTGAAGGATAAAACAACGTTATTTCCAGTAACATCGGTTAATACGCAAATGAACAACTCTTGTTAGCTGTAACTATTGTTAAGAGTGAGTATTAAATGAATGCAGTTTATTCTGATTTTTTTTACTCTCAAGTTACTTATAACATAACATCAAAGAGACAAGTTTGAATTGAACAATTGGGTGAGAAAAATCATCTCAGTGTTAAATCCGAACTTGGTTCTGATGTCAAAAAAAGGTATTATATTACAGACGAAAAAATAACAATTCTGCAGAAAATTGTCATTAAAAACTGGTCTGCTGCAACTTATGTTTTTGCCATTATCAACATGTTATAACTGCCATTAGTGTGACCGTCCAAGACTTCGTCCATGCAAAAAAAATAAAGCTGCTAACTACAGTACAAGCCAAAAACAATAATATGAAATTAAATAAAAATCTTACCTTTAAAGCAGAAAACTGGTACATATACGGGGTGCCTAAACAATAATTACAAACACATTTCAATGCAGGAATAAAAAAGGAAATTACTAAAATAAAATATAATAGCTTTGTCATTCCGTGAAGACTACAAAAGACAATCAGGTCAAATGAAAAAAAAAACCTACGACTAAGGGTGGGACATTCGAGGGCAACCCAATAGCCAAGGGCTCCAAAAAACGGACAGAGGTCAGCACTGAAGTGAAGGAACCCCCGGACCAGTTTTTGAAATGGATTGGGAAGCTCGATTATGCCAACCGGAACACACGTTTTACATAGCTACACTAGCTACAGTGAGAGCTGCGAGCTGCATGCACAATTCTTCATTGATAATAACCAATATAGCAGGGCCGTAAGTTAGGAGCGACCACCCATTCGTGTTTGTTTACGTTATTTTACACACAGTTTTATGAGGAACCTATTGGATATTTAAATGTTCTGAAATATAATATGTCTTTTTAACGTCATAAATTATGAGGCTAAGTATGTTGTGATTTTACGATCGGTTAATTTCGGAGATTTTTTTTTTGTTGACAAAAATCACTCGATCTTTACGATCACGATCACATAATTCATGCCGTTCAAAAGACATTTAAATATCCAATAGTTTCCTCATAAAGTGTGCATAAAAAAACGCAAACAAACACGATTGAATGGTCGCTCTTAAACGGGAACGTGATATAACACAGCAGCTATTAGAGAGATATACATGTTTCCATTTTCTCTTATGAGAGAGAGTAACATTATTGTAACATAATGCAAGTTTCCTATGCAAAGGACTGCCTAGTAAACAGAATAAAGGGTTCGACAATGGTCGCACTTGACTTTCTCGCAATTTTTATCGAAAATTTGATTTTTTTTTTTTTACGTGAATTATTGTCAGAATTTTAACTTTTTCTAAAAAGTATTTTGCCTCACACTGGACGATACTTTTAGGCACCTGCATACCGAATTTCAAACATATCCGTCAAACAGTGAAGTGTCGTTCGACGCGCAAAGTATATGTTTTCTATTTTGCATGTCACCGTCGTAATTTTTAAATAAATGAAAATCTATTGAAAATTCCCTTGAAGCATCTATCTGAGACCACTTTCACCAATTTTGAAGAAAATCCGTCGATTAGTGTTGTTGCAAATGTGACCTAACCAATCAAAAACGTGATTTCCATTTTTGGAAAATTTTTCCTACGAAAATGCCAATATTGGCCCAAATTTTTGGCCCATCTCAAAAAGAATAAAAATGATCCTGGAGCATCTATCTGGGAACACGACTGCAAAATTTGAAGGTTCTAACTTTATTACCGTACCGTGAAATGCGTCTTGAGTAGACAAAAACGAGATTATAGCTTTTTTTCCTATTTTTGACTTTATTTTGCCTATATTGGCCGCAATTTTGAATTGATTGAATATTTCTTCGACAAACCTTTAAGTAATGTTATAAAGCACAAGTTTATGGATTTTTGTGAAATTCCCGCTAATACTGTTCATGGGGCCAAGATTTTCACGTATGGGCCAATTTTGGCCCAAATTTTTGGCCCATCTCCAAAACAATAAAAATGATCCTGGAGCATCTATCTGGGAACACGACTGCAAAATTTCAATGTTCTTACTTTATTACCGTACCGTGAAATGCGTCTTGAGTAGACAAAAACACGATTTTGAATTTTTTTTGACACTTTTTTGACAATAGTGGGCGCAATTTTTGAGTAATCAAAATTAAATTAAAAATGTATCTCGGAACTGATTTTAGACATCTATATTCCAAATTTGAGCCAAATCCGTTGACTGGTGTGACCTGTAGCCGCGCTACAGACAAACGGACGGACGTACGTACGTACGTCGGACGGACATGACCTAAAAACCATTTTTTTGGTATCTAGGACCTCTGAAACGCCTTTTGCAATGAAAATCTCAAAATCGAAATTTCGCACGATAACATAACTTTCTCAGCCCATGTATTACATAAGGGCGAGAAAGTAAAAAGCCGGAAGGTGGTTCTTTCTGAATTAGATTCCAAAGTACTGCAATAATTTTCCAAATAGTACAATAAGGAAAACGCCCATTCGACTGCCTTCTGGTAGTGAAAAAATTTAAATCTATTAAATACTTCTACCTGTACTTACGTATATACCTACCTAGTAGGTAAAGAACAAAGCAGGAGAAGGGGATACTAAGGCCCGTTCGTATAGTCGTCTGTCAAAAATTTGAGTATTCTGATTGACCGACAGTGCCCTGCAACACGATTTCTATCGTTCGACAGTAAAAGCTCCAGTAAAAGCTAACCATGGTGTCCTATTCGCAGTAACTGCGTTCGAATAGCACACCATGCTTAGCTATTAGAGCAGCCACGGCCATTGGTCATGCTCTATTACGGAACTTTTTATCACGCGTGATAACCGCGTGATAAACATTTGCAATGCTATTTTCCCTATGTTTTCGTGATAACTGTGTGATCACGCGTGATAACAAGATCCATAATAGGGCTCCCAGTATCATTTAGAAGTGGTAGGAAATACAAGGCACTCTCTTTTGTTCGCAAGCCAACTACAGATCTGGAGGTATATTCCCTTTCTCGAACGCCAGCAAACCCACCCAACTAACACCTTCAAAATTTATTGTAAGAAGATAAGAAGAGGATAAGAAGATAAGATTTCGTATATCGGAATATACGGAGAACAGTTCTTCTTACAATAAATATTGAAGGTGTTAGTTGGGTGGGTTAGCTGGCGTTCAAGAAAGGGAATACACCTGCTGGATACGGCAGATCAAAATTTTGACTAACAATTATATAAGAACCGCACTGACCCTTTTCCTTTTGCAAAGTCCTCCCTTCTCTCCTGGACTTTATAGAAACTTACGAAAAATTCTTAGCAAGCCATACCTATGATACAAAAAAATAAAAACACTGAATTTACTCATGCGTTCAAGATTCAAGCTTCTACTTCGCAATACCTACGTTATGACACCTCCACATTACTAACCGCATCGCAATCCGAACAGTCTGAACGCTTAAGGTCGACTACACGTACTTGGTTCGCAATGCTACGTACTTCAAGCCCTACTCCGAAGTTACAGGGCGAGTGAAAAGTGTTTATTGGGGAATGTAAACCTGAGACTCTTTGTCGTGAGGTAGTGTTGTATTTTTGCATGAAATGGAGTAATAAGCCCACAGGAGCGATTTTAAACAGTCAACTACCAGTCCACATGTTTTTTTGACAGATCGCGAAAACACAACACTACCTCATGCGAAATATTTTTTTGAAAATTTTTGGACTAAAAAATGTATGATTTTTATCGTCACATTTAGTAGAAAAGCTTGATAAATGTTTGTACTATTTACCGTAGCCATGTTACATTTTGACAATTTTTATTTCACTTACGGAAGTGGGTAATTTCAACAGCATTTCTCTACTTTTTCTCCTGTAAAAGCAAAACATAGTGTCCTACTAACACTCGTTCGTTTCGCGTTCAATTAGCACACTATGTTTAGCTTTTAGAGTAGACACAACCAATACGATATTGCAATTACCAGTCTCCAGCTGTACTAATATGTAAACATTAGTTTTGTCGAATATTTACTTTCGCACAGTGGTTTTGGTGGAGTTCGTCGAGAATGTATATACAGCCTTAAGGGTTCCAAATTTTCCCTGGTAACGGAACCCACAAACTAAACAAAAATTTTGTGGCGCTACAGCCGTAAAAAGTCTAGAGCCAAGTGGGATGAAGGGTCCCTGTATACTGGGACAGGGTTTTAGTTAGAATCAAGACCGACAGTCGAGTTTTCCCCTGTCCGGTGAAGGCACTAGGGCTGGGTAGACCCAGATTCACCGGGAACAGGTCGGGAGTACAGCCTGGGTCCCCTTACTTCGTTATATTCGGCTTACGATGCAAATGGAGGCGCCATTAGGGAGAAATCGGTCGGTAGTAGCGAAAATGAAATACTTAGGTAATTAGGTAACACTTTCACACAGGCAAATAGCCCTTAGTTCCACAATTAATTTTGCCACTGTTGATCCCTCCCTCAGGCTGGATTTCACCATTTCACTATAACCGTCAGTTAAATTTTGAAGTGTCAAACCACGGAAGTTTAGGGGAAGGTTTAGCTTTCCCCATAAGCATAAGATGTTAATAAAATTTAACTGACCGATAAACTGGATTGGTGAAACCACCCTTAAAGTAATAAATAATAAATACACTGGGTGTCCGCAAGCAACTAAAACACAACAGGTGCAGCCTTGGTCACAGCAACACTATCGACGTCGGCGCTCGTGCCCACTGCCCCGTTCTTTATGGCTGAAAACCGAGAACAAAATGGTCAAAAGGAAATCATAATTGCTTAAAACATACGGCTGCCTAGTAGGTCGACACCATACCAAGAACAGTTCCCCTAAAGTCAATGTACAAGGTCTGCGCGTTTGGTGGTGACCCGTTATGACTGGTTTACGTCATCGTGTTCCCCGCTTCACTCGAAGCGAGTCAAAAACTAAAATATACCACCTATCCAATGTCTTCATAGGTACCTTATCTTAAAAACCGGAATATTAAACTCTTACCATTGCCAGTGCAGCTAAAACTAATTTATTAGGTAAGTGCGTCGTGATCGTTCTACTAAAAGGTTTGCAAAATGGCAACAAAAAAAGAATAAAACAAATAATAAATAAATTAGATGAATAGCGTATGAATAGCCATAAAATATTGTACGCCTCGATGCGTGTAAGCGCAAACTGCAATCTGCACTGGAGACATTCGTCTTCACGCCATCAGTCTCTCCCTGATGGTCACTCACAAAGCTCGGAGCTTTTATTCACTTTTCCATCTTTCTGGCACAAGGTCACCCCCTACAGTTTGATAAACTTATTCCTGTATATGCGGTCACTCTATCTTCGTGGCCACCATCGCAGCACTTCGCGAACTTTGAAGCACCAAACAAGGTAGCAAAAAAGCTGACGACTAGCTCAGAACTTACCTGGTAATACGTCGGCGGTCCAAGAAGCTCGGAGAGCCACGTCGCCGCGGGATGGATGGTGAACGCGTCCGCGTCGATCGAGACACGGAGGACCGAGAGCTCGATGAGCTTCGAGATCCCGAATGGGAGCCACTTCGGGATCGGGTGGGGCTACGCGTCAGGCTGCGGCTGCCACTTTTGTCACCACTGCGCCTCGCCCTCGTCGCGCTCAGACTGCGCGACTTGCGACTAACACTCCTGCTGCGACTTTTGTCGACAGCTCTGCGACCGTGCGAAACACTGCGGGACGCGCTGCGACTATGAGTTTTGTCGCGCCGTGGACTCCGACTCCGAGTTTTGTCGCGTCGTGGACTGCGACTCCGGCTCTTGTCGCGTCTGGGGCTGCGACTCCTCGTTTTGTCGCGACTTCTGCTGCGACCTCCGTGACTACTGTCGGAGCTGTGAGAGCTCCGCGATGACTGACTACTTCGAGACCGGCTGCGTGACGACCCTGAGCTAAAAACCAACCATCTCTAAGGAAGAGCCCAGACGAAAAGAGGGCCCAAAGTAAACAGTCCTTATTCTCCAAGATCGAAAACTACACGAACACTTTCAGCTTTTATGGTTGTTCAAAATTACGTTTACGACTAGAGTGGAGAAACACTACAAAAATCTAATTCCAAAATGGTACTTGATTCATTCAAATAACTGTATTTCGATAAAGTTTCATCAGCAGCGGACTTCCACTTATTCTCTTACCCTAGCCATTATTTCAGTAGAAAATTTGAATTACTAACTCATGCGACACGTGTTGTTTTAAAACACAATCATAAATCTCTTGCATAGTCTCGAACACAACAAGAATCTTTTTTTACGGAAAAGCTTTTGTATTACTGAAAGCAAAAATACAGAATTTGCATACTTAAAGCCAACTTTAAAGCGGAAAAATTACCGTAAGGTCCACATTCTCTATTATCTTTAAAAGGCTGTAAACGCAAGTTCTGAAATTAAAATGTTAAATTTTACGAAAAAAAAAATATAGCAACAGTTTTCTTTGGTGAGGCAAGACACCAACGAAAACCGAGGTGCGATTTAAGAACACAGAATAAGAAATAAAAAATGCTTCTCATTACATTCAGATAAAGAGCCGAAAATGGGTTAACCTCTCACCTATGTGAGTCAGAAGAAGTGGACCGAGTACGAGGCGGTTTCGCCACTGGGGGTTCAGTCCCGTTCCTCGACGGCGGATTGGGCGGACCAGGCGGCAGGGCGGGAACTTCGATATCCCTCACGCTGACCGGGAGCACGGGCGGTGGGGGCGGAGCATCCACGGGCGGCTCTGGTTTGGGCTGGGGCGGTTCTTTGGGTGGTGACTTCGTCTGGTGGAGGATGGAGGCTTCCTGCTCGGTGGGAGCTGTCGGCGGATTCGGGTTCGGTTCCACAGTTGCCGGCTTTTGGTTTTTGATTCTGATGCTGATCGTAGGCGGTTCCTTCACGGGTGGGACTTTGCTCGGCATTTTGCGCTCCAGTGCTTCTTTTGCCTTAGCACGTAGCAGCTATAATGTCGAATAAATTAAGAATTAATTTTTCATCGTATCTAGGGGCGCGAACCGGGTTTAGGTTGTTGAACCTAGTTGGCTTACCTGTACCTAGAGTTTACTGTGGTAATGGGAGACCACGCAGTACAGTCCAAGTCAGGCTAGGAGCATACCGATTAGTCATAATTTCTTGAAGATTTTCAGTTGACGCCGATCCGGATTTGGGTTCCATATCCTACCATACGCTAAAAATGCCAATCCGACCCCGAACAGATATTTCCCTGATCAAGAAAAAGTTTTGATCAGCCCTAGATTTGCAAGAAAGTATGACTTATCGGTTCGCTCCCAGCCTGACTGAGCTCCCTGAGGGGAGCTGAAGTTTTCATTCTTACTTCCCAGCCGCAAAAGTTCTTAACAGGGTTAGCATATAAGATAACAGCCAACGTCCACTGATGAAGTGTCGGATCTGGACCACCACCTCCCTGCCACCCTATATCCTCCTCTGGCGGTAAACTATTGTCACTTCTGGTTTCAGATGGTACCGGAACCCGACGCGCTCCCCTGCATTCCTACTAGTACTAGAGAATCAAATAGTGCTGCGACCTGTGGAGGTGTCCGCAGTGTCCGCACCCTTACTCCCCTGCAACCCTTCACCCACCTACCCAGCCGGGGGTTGTTTGTCTACCGTTTCCGGGGAGCTGGCATTTGGTAGTGCTGCCAGCTGAACACGATGGTTTAGTTCCTGGGCTTGTCCCCCCCGCCCCTCTACTAACTACCCCAGTGTAGTCTCCAGGTAGAAAAGCTCCAACGTTCTCGTACCAGGAGGAGGAGATTTATCAACGACCGGGATTCGAACCTGGCTTCTACGGCTTAAACCGGATGCAATGCGCCACCGTGCCAGCTTACCTCCAAAGCTTTGAGTTCCTCCTGTCTGCTGGCGATAGGGGAAGGCGGAGCTTCCACAGGCGTCTTCCGTCCATCGTCCTCGGGGCTAGACCCTCGCTGAACCACCACCTGTTTTAAAATCATTCATTTTTAAGACAATTCACACAATGCTGTCTGTTAACATTTTTTATGGCCCACTTCTGCGGTGATATTACGATCGAGCCAATAAAAAAATTGGCTAATTTGTTCATGAAATATGTAGGATATAGTTTAATCACATTCTAAAATGGGACTTATCTTAGCAACCTAAGTAAATATTATTGGCTAATGGAGATGACAGAATTGTCTCAGTTATGTAAAAAAAACCATGTCTTAGAAATTAAAACTAACAAATTTTCCAGTAGTTGGATGTAGTGATAAATAAGACGCTTTAGAGCGTTCCGTGTATCACTTCATTAATTGCCTTAACCCTGACCACATAATACTGTTCGTTGACATTTTTTAATGCTCATTTTATGAGGAAAATGTTGGACAAAAAGACATATTTCAGAACAACTGAATATCCAACAGTGGTCAGGCTTAATACCACCTCAAGTAAAAAGAAAGATACAAAACACACCTTAGGGCGGCGTTCGTCCGTCAAGTGGGCGTACCGCTCGGGGTTGCGCTCGATGGGAGAGTAGCTGAGAGAGCGGGAGTGACGCCTGCCGCGGGAGCCACTGCGTGAACGGCCATTGCGGCGCCGAACTCCCCGGCGCCCTGCCTTGCCGCGGCCCGGTGACCGAGACCGACGCCGAGTCGGGGTGTCACTGTCGCTGTCAGAAGAGCTGCTGTTGGTAAAACGATTTACATTTTGTAAAAATCAGAAACTAGTTGGTTAAGCTGTGATTTTACGATCAAACGATTATTGTCACTAAATAAATTGTCCAAAATTACATCGTGGAATCACAACATAGTCGAAGAAAAAACCAATTTGGTTCCACGTTTCTTTTTTACAGTTAAGGTGGAATACACGTACTTGTTTTGCAATGCTACGTACTTCAAGTCCTTCTCCGAAGTTACAGGGCGAGTCAAATGTGTTTATAGGGGGATGTAAATCTGAGACTCTTTGTCGTGACGCTACGTTGTATTTTTGCACAGGAGCGGTTTTAAACAGTCAACTACCAGTCCACATGTTTTTTTGACATATCACAAAAACACAACACTACCTCACGCGGAATATTTTTTTGTAACGTTTCGGACAAAAACATGGAGATATTATCGTCACAGTAACTTTGCTCAGTGTTTAACTTACCTGTCTGAAGAGTCACTGTCTGACCGACGACGTTTTTTCCTTCCATCAGCTTCAGAAGCCGTCTAAAACAGAGAAAAACAGCTATCATAGTAAAGACAAGGAGTAGAAACCAATTTCTGGTATCGGAGAGACGGTAGTATACTGACTGTTACTAGGAAGGGCAATTTTTTTCTTTGGTATAAAATAAAAAAGAAATACTTCAGGATTTCAGTTTCTTAGGCCTATCAATAAAAATAACGCAGACGCGTCGCAATATCTGAAAAATACTTACATTCCAAAGTGGGCATATAAGTAGGACGTACACCGTCATGCAACTAATCTCCATTTTTATCAACGTTTTAGGTGGAGGACAGGAAGATAGGAAAAAAAATAATAAAAAGATTAAGATCGCAAATTCCCGTTCCCCCGTTAACAATCAAGGATTAGTTTTCGTTGTCAGCTTAGGGAACTTTGAGTCAGTAACTGACTGGGCAATTAGGGTCACTACACAATTTTACATTTTTTCCCGATCATTTTTTTAGGATACTGTTAGATGTGTTTTAAAATATAAAATGTCTTTTTAACGTCCGAGACAAAAATCACACGATCGTAAAATCACAACATAGCCAGTTACTTTCTGGCGTTAGCAAATTATACTTCAAAACATTTATTTATCCAACAGTTTCCTCAAAAACTGGTCGGAAAAAAAAAGTCAAATGTATATTCTGGCTTAAATCTGTCTCCTCTTCTGAGAGAAATGTAACAAATGTTGATAAATAGGGACAGGATTGTCATGCGTATAGGCTACGACCAAACAAGCTCAAAGCAAATTCAAATAAAAAGCTAAAAAGTGAAGTAGTTAATAAATTCAAGCTCGTGGACCGTAACGTTGTTGTCCAAAATGTTTCGTTACAATATATGTAGGAACACCATACACATCTAACAGATGTACCTGCCTAGATGTTGTACTTCGCAGTTTGGTGCTCTCAGGGATTAAAAAGAAAAAATTTCACACCCTGTAAAATTGATGTAGGTAGGACCTTAAGACTGGATACACAATATTGCCTGATGACATTTGTTAACGACACTTTTTTGAGGAACATCTAAGCATTGGCGGCGGAAGGGGGGTGCAATGCACCCCCCAGGAGTTGACTGTGCACCCCTCAGAAAGTAAAAAAAAAAGTAACTATAGAAAAAGCCTTTATAACGATAGAGGAGTAAATTTACCATAATGCGATAGGTAAAAATATTCAACCCTCTCCCGAAAAAATCCAAAGGGCACTTGCACCCCCCAGGAAAGTGGCCTTCCGCCGCCAATGCATCTAAGGACACGAAGCGGACCCCTAATCGCTCGGCCATTGAGGGGCACGAAAAAAAGATATATTATATTCGAGAACAAAAAAATATCTAACAGGGTACTCAGAACATTGTAGTTAAGAAACGTCAATTAACAACATTGTGTGTACAGCCTTAAAAGGCCAACGCTTACGAAAGCGAAACCACTAACGCTTTCTAGGGTCAAGGATATCTGACCAATCAAGGGAGGGTATTTAGAAAACACTATAAAATTCGTAGACCTTGCGATCAGTGAATCGTTAGAGGTTAGGCTTTCATACCTTGCGATGGCCACGTGACTTACCTTTACAGGAAGATCGAGAACTTCAAAATAATTTAGGTACCTACGTGGACTTTTAAATTGTTAAGAGCTTTTCGTTTTAGGACCATCACAGTTCTAACTCATTTGTGTACCGGCAAAAACCAGATTGAATACTTACAGGAGGTTAACTAGGGGATTCCGCCGGAGTAAGAGTGGACTAAGATATAGCATGAAATGAGCAAGCAGGGTTTATTTTAGTAACGAGTCAGACATGAGGCTGCCTGCTGCCTGTACCCAGCTGACGCGAGAAACTCAAAAAGTAGCTAACAAAAATGTAACACTAGGGTCCGACTTGGTTTAGTTGATACTTCTCAAAGTCTCACTCTAATGTCTGAGAAGACAGACACTTTGTTTGAGAAAAAACAACTGCTGGGTCTTCTTAGAATTCTATAAATAAATAGGCTAGAGCTTTTAAAAGGCCTGAACTCTGCTTCCTTCTCAAGCATAGTGTCTGTCTTCTTAGACATTAGAGTGAGACTTTGACAAGTATCAACTAAACCAAGGCGGGCCATAGAAGATACATCGACGACTGATAATGAGACAAAGAAATAGAAATTAAATTAGAAGCTGAAAAGCCGCGCTGTGATTGGGTAATGGTCACTGAAGCCAATCAGAGATCGGGGTTTTCACTCCAATGATTATTTGTCATTTCTATTCCAAATCGGTCTTTACTTTTAGGGTAGCGATTCATGGGCAGGATCGAAAATAGCGATTTTGTATTGACTTGGAATTTTGGATTTCCGGTAAGAAATGACAACCAACTGTTGTGTCCGTGAATCACCGCCTTTAGAAATATACGGCCCTGACAAAAATTTACTATGGCCTATAGAAAATTGAAGTACATAGCGTTAACCAGTTCAAAACTCTTTATAAAGTAGTAATTAAATGAAATACTCAGCTGGATACAGTTTTAGGTCACCCCGAACATATGGGCCCAGACAGTCCTTCCTGTGTATAAACAAAACTGGCAGTTAACCGTTTTTGGCATTTACCTTACGACTCCGTTCCTTCTCCTTTTGTTTCTCTCTCTCCCGCTTCTTCTCCCTCTCCCGCTCTCGCTCCTTCCTCTCTCTCTCCCGCTGCTTCTTTTCTTCTATCACCCTCCGTTCTTCTTCTTGCTGCCTTCGTTCTTCACGTTCCCTCTCCTTCCTCTCCTTTTCCAAACGTTCTCGCTCACGTTCCCGCCTCTCCTCTTTCTCCCTCTCAAGCCGCCGTTCTTCTTTCTCCCGCTCTCGTTCTCTTTCTTCCCGTTCTCGCTCCCTCTCCCGTTCTTCTCTTTCTCTCTCCCTTTCCCGTTCCCTCTCTCGCTCCTCCCGCTCTGATTCTTCTCGCTCACGATCTTCTTTCTTTTTAGAATCTTTGGTATCTTTTTTCTTGTCCTTGTCGGATTTCCTTTTGTTGCGATCGCTGTCGCGGTCCTTATCTTTACTGCGTTTGGATTTGTCATCTTTGTCACTGTCGCGATCTTTCTTCTTGCTCTTGGACCGCTTCTTGTCCTTTTTGCGAGATTCTTTCTTAGTATCATCAGAATCGCTGAAAATGGAAGAATTCATGTAAGTAGTAGTAAGCATCTATTCGTTCACAGTACCGAAAATTTGTACTGAGCAAGAATAAGGGTTTTGAATTTCACTTCTGTCTTATATCAGAAATAAATTTTCTAAGAAAGGTTTGTACTGGACGGAATGAAGACTGTTCTTAAGGGTCCGCTATACCTGACGGTGCATTTTTTGCCGCCCATAAGACTAACACTGCGAGCGGCGATTCATTTTCAAGGTTTACCCTTGGTTGGAAAGACACAAAATTTTGCCTGTACCTAGCCCTAACAATGTTCTAGGGAGTGTTCGAAGCAGATTTCCCATTTTTTTACTGGTTTTCGAGATACAGCACTTTTCTTGAGGTATGCGATGCTAGCATTTGCAAAACAGTTGCAATAAAAGAAACCAGTGAGAAATTGGGAAATCTGCTTCGAACACTCCCTAGAACATTGTTAGGGCTAGGTACAGGCAAAATTTTGTGCCTTTCCAACCAAGGGTAAACCTTGAAAATGAATTGCCACTCGCAATGTTAATCTTATGGGCGGCAAAAAATGCATCGTCAGGTATAGCGTCCTCTTAATAAACGGCACACTACCTGGTGGTGTCAGAGAAGTCTGAGTCAGAGTCAGCTCTTCGCTTCTTCTGCTTCTGCCCCTCTTTGTCCTTGCTCTCCTTGCGCCTCTTCTTGCTCTTTTTGCTGCGCTTGGGGCTCTCAGACCTGCAACGTTCAGACCATAACATCACAGGGCTCATGTAAGCCACCCTCACACGTCATGCATCCGTACCCATTCAATCTAAGAAACAATTCAGTCCCGGACTTGGGGAGGGGTTCAGTTCTTACCTCTGCTGTTCCGCTACCGTGAAGAAGGAAATCTACCTTATGGGTCACCTGTTTATTTTTTTCGACCCTTTTTGGAGGACACTGTTGGATATTTAAATGTTCTGAAATATAATACGTCTTTCTAACGTCATAAAGTAATTTGTTCAAAATTACTCGATCGTAAAATCGCAACGCAGCCAGTAACTTTCTTACGTTATGTTCAGAACATATAAATATCCTATAGTGTCCCCAAAAAATTGTCGAAAAAAAATAAACAGATTGAGAAAGGAGCGAATGTCACTGAAATAGACTAACTACACTTTTGCGGTTTGTCTCACCACCAGTACAAGAATGATAATTTGCTCTGTGGTATTCGATTTTCCTTCAGTTGTCCTCCGGAGGCTAACAACTGAGAAACTGCGGTATTTCACCAAGAAGAAAGACTTAAAAAAAATTATTCACGCCTCTATCACAAATACGACAAAGCAATTTCCAATTTTCCGCTTTGGTGCTGAAAGGAACAGCAAAAGAGTGGTTTCCCTACCTCAGTGACTTTCAGACCACCTTAAGGCACCACCGCTTACAAGCCATACTGTCACGTGTGTAAACAAAGTGTTTAACTTATGACTTAAGAGGACGCTATACCTGACGATGCATTTTTTGCCGCCCATAAGATTAACATTGCGAGTGGCGATTCATTTTCAAGGTTTACCCTTGGTTGGAAAGACACAAAATTTTGCCTGTGCCAAGCCCTAACAATGTTCTAGGGAGTGTTCGAGCAGATTTCCCAATTTCTCACTGGTTTCTTTTATTGCAACTGTTTTGCAAATGCTAGCATCGCATATCTCAAGAAAAGTGCTGTATCTCGAAAACCAGTAAAAAAAAAATGGGAAATCTGCTTCGAACACTCCCTAGAACATTGTTAGGGCTAGGTACAGGCAAAATTTTGTGTCTTTCCAACCAAGGGTAAACCTTGAAAATGAATCGCCGCTCGCAATGTTAATCTTATGGGCGGCAAAAATGCACCGTCAGGTATAGCGGACCCTTAACACTGTACTAAGCTGAACACTTCGATTACACGTGGAGGCAATTGACACCCGTCCATCTAGCCGCGCTGCGCCGCTATTTCCGATAGCATGAAGTAGGACAGAGAGCTGCACTGTGTTCCCTATGCTACTCCATGGTAGGCGCGGCTAGGTGGACGCGGACCTTCCGAGTGGCAGACTGAGTGCGTAGTCATTTGTCAGGGATGTTTCTTTCTACCGTTGAATGGGAAGTACCTGCACCGCACCTTCAAACACATACTGGGGCAATTCTCCTATGAACATAAACGTGAAATACCTGTGGGGTGTCAGCCTATAATCACTTAACAAGGTAAACAACATAAATATATAAATAAATAAATTTAATGCCCATTCCCCGAGGAAACATTATGTTTCAGAAAAAAAAATATTTTTGGGAAGTCGGCAAGTTTGTAAGAAGTACAAAATATTTCCATTATTAGGTGCTTATAATTATAAACCAACACCACATTGGTACGACTCTTGAACAACGTACGGCCAACCTAAGAAGAATAGGTGACGGATAATAGTAATAATATGCACCTTCCGTTCTGTATATTAAAATCGATTTCGATTCAACCGAAAGTTCATAAAATTACGTCGAACTTTGACTGCGCAAGATACTGGCTGAAGAAATAACCTGAAATGGCTACACTACATCTCAGTTTTCTTCATTTTGTCTCGAAAATGAATCTTGAATACTGGTCCATTTTGGGTTTCTCACTGAGTGCCACCTGTGGGTCTATTACGGATCTTGGGTCGCTGATTACGCGTTAAGCTCCTAACGCTAAAACTATCCCACTTCGTCGTTAACTCTGGGTTAACAGATCCGGAATAGACCTGCTGGTTACCCAATGCTCTCTTTGTTTCTTTGTGAATTGTCAGAGCGTACGTTCTTTCCTATCTGGGAGATAAAGCCTATCTCTAAGGCCTAAGGGAAAGAAAAACAGAAAAAAAATTCCGTGGTAACCTTAAACTGGCCGTACGGGCATTCCCGCCAAATATTCAAAAGAATCTAAACAGATAGAACAAACATACAGAGACGAATGATTTCTTTCTTTCTTTTTTTTTTTTTCTTTTTTTTTTTTTGTTGGATAGTACCTGTATATTAGGGTGTGGAGGTAAGAAAACATGAGTGTTACCTTTTCCCGACTATTTAACCAATTCGAGGCACTGAGGCAGGGCAGAAAAACAAACAATTGCCATCATTATCCACTTAGCATCAAATCAACCTCCGGTCAATCATACTGAACGGTAACTGATCGTAGAGTCAAATATTAATTTAACGGGTAACATTTTGGAAAATACCATAGAAGAAAATTAAGTTCTCTCCAAAGTCGTGCCCAGATTCTGTAGTAGCTGTCGGAATTTCAAAACAATGCCCAAATAGTCAATAAAACGTTTAAAAAAATCACCAAGGGCAATAAAATTGTTTTCTAAGTCCGACGAGTTGGTTTAACCTCCACGTGATTTTGCATGCGAATGGAAAGTTATTTGTTCGTTTTTAGCAGTTACTACACAGATTCTATGATTTTTTTGTAAATACAAAACTGCTTTCATGCTGATCTAATCGAAATCTATCCGAGGTAAAATTAAAACCAGAGGAAAAATTTTCAAAAACTATATCCGCAGAGAAGTTACAGGAAAGAGCCAATTCTACAGCTCTGAGGAAAGTGTCTATACATTTTTGTAAGGACCGTAACAAAAAACAAGCGGTACGACACGGTCGGACAAAACTTTACCTGCTTATTTGCGTGATTCCTAGAAATAAACCCTTGGTTAAATGATTAAAGACGGAAAAACTTTTTGACGAAAGGAATGGTCCCAGAATGTTCTCCCGAGTACTTAGAGACCCCACACGACATACTTCGGCAACCACACAAAACTACCCCCTAAAAGGAGGTGGGGTGGATGGGGAAGCTCGGAAAAACGTTTCGACAAAATAAATTGTCTCAGAACGTTTCCCTGAGCATTTTGATACCCCATACAATGTACTTTGGAAAGTATCCAAAACTCCCCCCATAGGGGGGGGGGGGGGGGGTGCGGCGAAAAATCATTTTGACCATATAAATTGCCTCAGAACGATCTCCCGATCATTTTGAGCCCCCACAACCCATATTTCGCAAACCACTCAAATCTACCCCCCTTAGGGGGTGGGGTGCTTGGATACGTTCAGAAAAACTTTTTGATACAAAAACTTGCTTCACAACGTTCGCCCGAACAGCTTGAGACCCCATAAGCCGCACTTTAAAAGTCACTCAAAATTGCCCCCCCCCCCCCTGGGGGGGGGGAGGCTCGAAATAAGCCATATACCATTTGTGACGAGTATGGCCGTTGTCACGTGTCATATCCAGAACTACTCATATACCACAAAAAACTGAATCCACTGATTTCGCCCTTTTACAGGTCCAGGGGGGACTTCCCCCCCTTTTTTAGCGGCCAGGGAGTTATGCGGGGGTAGTGGGTGGTATCATTGGATTCGTAATTATTTGTTCTATAATTGTCTAAAATTTGATCGAAATCGTTAGAGCCGATTTTGAGCAAATATTTTTTTTCTACTTTTTGGGGGTGTTTTAGGGGGGTAACCCCCCTTAATTTTAAAGGGGGGAAACTGGGCTTCTGGATTTTTATTTCTTCCAATTTTAGAAAGGTCACTACCGATTTTGAAGAAAATCGGTTGAAAAGTGTGCCGTCCAGGTCAATGCCACATACAGAGCTAGCTAGCTAGCTAGCTACACACATACATACATACACACACACATACATACATACATACGTACTGACACGGCGTACCTGACCTCTTCTAAAAATTCCTGGGGGCAAACTTTTCATCGGATGAAAAAAGTGAGTTGGTTTTCATATTCCGAAGGCATGGACGTTTCCGAAATGTATATGCAAGTTCCAATCGGTTGTGAGGTCTGGGAGCAATGACGGTTCAAAGTTGACGTTTGCCGAAAATTGGCCCGCACGAATACAATACTTTACCTTACGTATACTCCGTATACAGGTAAAGTAAAAATTCCAACACCTACAGAAGGCAAATTACCTGTTAGGGGGATTTAGTTATTTCAGAATTTTTTACACCCGAAGTGTTTACCTATAAGTTAAACATGGGTGCCACATCGGCTCCATGAGTTCCAGTTGGAATTTTGTCGTCCTAGCAACATGTGGCTTCCATGTTTAACTTACAAGTGAATATATCCGATATAACTAAATCCACCATTATGTTGCTTTGATAGCAGGCTGGCGAATAGTACATGCTAGGATATGGTGGGGGGAAAAAAGTAAAAATTGCATGCAGTAAAAAAAGGGGACGACATGAATGGAGGTATGACAATCACAGGGACATTCTCGTCCGCTCCCTTCAATTTTTTATGGTAGCGTCAAATAATGTTCAGATGGTTTAACACAGTGGTTCTCAAACTTTTTGGCTGGCGGAACCAAATTTAGTCGGGAATTCGTTCGTGGAACCTTAAACATTGGATCGTCGATTTCACAGGTTTTTTAGGAAATAACAACCATTAACATTGAAATCGTTATTTAATGAGAATAGAAATATTTCACGATATGTCATATTAACGCACACATTTTTCTATTTCAATTTTTCTAAACTAAACTAAAATTGTATTCCCTGAAGCACGGAGAAGGCTTTGCGGAACCCCGGCAAGGCTTCGCGGAACCAAATGGTTCCGCGGAACACAGTTTGAGAACCACTGGTTTAACAGTTCCGTTTGCCACAATTTTTACAACTTGGGGTTTATTTATAGCCTCTGCTGATTGGAAAGGTTGGCTCACCTGTCACGCTTGTGCTTCTTGCTTTTCTTTTTCTTCTCTCGTTTGCTTTTTGGCTCTCCTTCTGATGATCTGAAACAGAAATGTTCTACTGTATTTTTGTACCTACTAGTATTGGTTCTAGATCTAGATATTTATTTGTATTGATGAAATATAACATGTCCTGTGGTGCCTCTCAGTGGCCGAGTGGTCAAGGGGTCCACTTTGTGTCCTGAGTCCGGGTTCGAATCCCGGCGGAACGGAAAACTTTTTCGGTTCCGACATGGATGTATTGGCTTCGGCCACTTCGTCTCCTGCTTCGGCCAAAAACATCGGCGCATATATTCTCTGAACATGTTCTGTATTGGTTGGATAATCAGCTATGAATCTAGAGAGGACCACGGTTCTAGTCCAAATAAGTCGAGAATTTTTTTTCATGGTACACCTTCCCCGGTCCTGAGCCTATCCTGGACAGATGGGTACCTGGCTAGGGAAAACTTGACTTTCTGGCATGATCCTGACCAGAGATCACACCCTGACCTAGGAGTGTATTTGATGTGACTTACTCTGAGCGAGCACGGCGCTTCTTGGGTCGGTGCTCGGCGGGCGGGGTGGGGGTCCTCACCAGCTCATAACGCGAGGCCGACTCCGCGGCGGCTGCGGCGGCAGCAGCCGCTTCCCTCACCCGCCTCTGAGGGTCCAGACTGCTGCCCTCGACGAAGAACTCGGAGATCCCGAACGCCTCGCGCAGTTTCGCGTTCTTTTCCTGCTGCGCCTCCGCTATCTGATGCGTCTCTCGCACGCTGTTAACAAAATACAAGTTTTACTATGAGTTGGCAAGGGTGGCAAAGTGGCCACCGGCTTATTTCTCGGTCACTAACTGTGCAAAATTCAGATACAACAACGCAAAGGCGGGATAAACTGGTAATGACTGCCAGTGGCCATGGCTGCTTTAAAAGCTAAACATGCTGTACTATTCGGGCGAGGAGACAAATGACTACGAATAGGAGACTTATGTTTAGCTTTCACTGGAGAACGAATTCTTTCGAACGCTAGAAATGGTGGCGCAATTACCGCACTAAATACAGTACAATATAATACAATACAATGCAATATTTTATTTATTCCAATTTAACATAATGTTGTGTGAAGGTATGTCGAGGTATGTCATAGGTTTATGTAACTAAAAATTTAATAACAGCTATTAGGAGAAAAATAAAAATGATATACGGCGTTTACGTCTTGGCAGAGTACGGTCCGAATTAGGCCATGTCAAGTTCAAAACAATCAAACCATCAACAGGAATAAACTCGTTATGTAGTCCCTACTGTCCCTAGTAAGAAACTAAATCGAATTCTGCAGAAGCCCCCCAGTGGCAAAAAGATTAAGCGGTTCCAGGCACAACTAGAAGGTGTCTTGAGCTTGGTAGTGCCAATGACAGGTATCTTTCGAGTGGGATAGCCATTAAATGAGGTGAATTTCAGCTTCTAGAAAATTCTCCACCGCTCACACGGCGGCTCACCCCACCCCATTAAGCTTCCTTAGACGTATATGACGGAGTGGGTTCTTAACATCAGAAGGCGTTAAAACTGTACTTCAGAACTAATGTAGACCCATCAGTTTCATCAGAAATAAGGGTAGCATACCTGACGACAGAGCGGAGTGCTTGGGCAGGAGCGGAAACCTTACCCAGCAGCAGGGCCAGCTGCAGCCCCGCGGCGCAGCAGCAACCCCTATGCTGGGGGTGTGATCCACCCCCAACCCTCAGCAGTTGCTTTTTCAGCAAGCAACGCTGCTTCCACTTACGAAACCGTTTTTGGTTACGCGTGGGTACACGCGCCGCGACCCCGCAACTGGTGGAGGCGGCCACCATCGAACGCGAATTAAACATTAGGCACTTTTATAACGGAAGACTTATAAATGTAAGGAAGACAAGTTTTTGGAAGACTTTGTGAAAGGGCCCGATCTTATTGACCGAACGGCTTACGCGTGCAGCCTACATCGCGCTACGACTGCTGACACAGGACTCAGCAAACATCCGTGGATTTCATTTCCGCCTGGTGGGGGATCGACCCCTTCTCCCCTTGGAGGGGGAGGGCCATGCGCAGAGGGACGCGCCGGGAGATACGGCACCGACACCCCATCCAGCTTCTTCAAATGCAAGGTCACTCGAGTCCACGCTTCCGCTACAACTACTTTTTTTTTTACCGCTATCATGTCATCGATTCATGCAAAACAAAGACCTTGATAGTGGGACAGATCTATATGCTTTCCATTTTTTCAAGACCGAACTCTCAGACCTCAGCATTTTTGGCTTGAGCAAAAAAGCCCAAAAAGTCAGCTATACGTACACCTACACGCTTTTGCTTTCGATATACCTCCAGTCCTCCAGATGATGATAGGAATGAGAAGATATTCTGTGAAAAATTGCACCTGGCAACACTGTGGATGGATGTATATTGCAAATCAGTATTACATAGGCCCGAAATCGCTTCATCTTGGTTGGAGGTTACATTGCAAAGTAAACTGATTCTTCAAAGGCGCCGGGGTCGCATCAAGAATACAAAATAGGTCATTTTTTTTTAACTTCGGGATTCAAGAAACTGTAAACTAGAGCAGACAATACATCTCGATATAAATACAGGAAACCCAATAGTCTCCAAGCTGCTCTCTTTATTCTTTATTGGAAGAAGATCGGGTACAACTTTTCCTCCTCCTAGGGGTTGGTGACTGATACTGAGGAATCACAAAGAGGACCTTCTAAATTCTAAATGTTGCTTCTTTTGAATTTCAGGTAGGGGTCTCCCGATGACGTGAAATCACGCTAACTAATCAGAGAGTTTCAATTCTTAGAAGACTGGTCAGTGCTATTAGACGTTAGATCGAAATATTAGCCTGATAACTAAATAAGTGGATTTTACAACTTCTCTCTAAAGTAGGCTAAAGTATACTACAGTGTCTTCTATCGAACAGATTTATCTGATCGTATGTTTAAGAGGACGCTATACCTGACGGTGCATTTTTTGCCGCCCATAAGATTAACATTGCGAGCGGCGATTCATTTTCAAGGTTTACCCTTGGTTGGAAAGACACAAAATTTAGCCCTAACAATGTTCTAGGGAGTGTTCGAAGCAGATTTCCCAATTTCTCACTGGTTTCTTTTATTGCAACTGTTTTGCAAATGCTAGCATCGCATACCTCAAGAAAAGTGCTGTATCTCGAAAACCAGTAAAAAAATGGGAAATCTGCTTCGAACACGACCTAGAACATTGTTAGGGCTAGGTACAGGCACAATTTTGTGTCTTTCCAACCAAGGGTAAACCTTGAAAATGAATCGCCGCTCGCAATGGTAATCTTATGGGCGGCAAAAAATGCACCGTCAGGTATAGCGGACCCTTAATTTATGACAAGTGCAATCGCAGAATAGTACACCTTAAGAAGTGGTGAAATCTAATACCTATCACAAACTAACCTTCCTATACACTTCAAAAATAACACTCAGTTCACCAAGAAATGTATAGTGAAACAACCTAATTAGCCATGGCAAGAGGAACCCCAAAATGAACAAGCAAGACCCTAACCTAACCCACGTACCTTCCTCCATAACAGCTGAACCTTCGCACCACAGCACCATAACGGAACCAGCAAAACGCAGCACGCGCACAAAGAGGCCGGCCGCTCAAGAGGAAGCGAAAATAGCCGAGCTGCGATGAGGGGGAAACCGGGGGAGAGACCCGACCGATCGACCCACATCCCCTTTCCCCCCTCTCTCCAATCCCCACCCACTAATCAATGAAGTGGAGGGGGAAGTTTCGCAACTCCTAACCTTTCTGCTTGACAACTATTCGAAAATTAAGGATAGAAATTTTTATTTTTTCTGGTTGGCAGAAGTCATCAATATTCTTTCATATTTAGAACTCGAAGCAGAAGTTTTACGAACAGAAATGACGGAAGACTTCTTCGCTTCCAAACCTAAGATCAAACCAGACCTGTCGATCCGTCTCCTAAGACAGACACTTTGTTTGAGAAAGAATTGGAACAAGAGTAGTCTTTACGGATAACTGTTACTCAACGAAACACGAAAAGGTCAACATTCTTTAGACCGGTGATAATACCGGGTGTTAACAGGATTATCCCTTCAATGAAAAGCAGGAAGAGGCATCAGCTGAGTGACATCTAACACTGAGAGGCAGGGGGTAGGGTTTCCTATAGTCCGCTCTATCGTTATACGGCTTCACCCCTTAGTCACCCAACACCAACCACCCAGATGCACATAATGCAAGAATCAGTTTATACTCCTGAATAAAAGGACATTTAAGCAATCGGTGCCTTAAATTTTTGGTTCCGGCTATCCGTACGGGAGGAAACACGGTACATCCGGAACAACGACAGTCTAGGAACGATGTAAATTTGCTCGCTATGGAGAGGGTTTGTCAAGGGGCGTAGCGTTAGCTTGTAATAGAGAGGTTTTCGTTATATAGAGTGGCAACTGTATGTCGGGGAGTCTAATGTAAGGCTGGAGTTCCAATGTTTTTTAGGGACAAATTTCTGAAGAACATGCCGGATGTCCTGGGACATTAAGAGCGACAATGGTGTTTGTTTACGTTTTTTTATGCACACTTTATGAGGAAACTATTGGATATTTAAATGTTCTGAAATATAAAATGTCTTTTTAACTTTGGACAATTTTTTGTTGTGAAAAATCACAACATAGCCTCATAATTATTAATGACGTTAAAAAGACATATTATATTTCAGAACATAATTTAACAGAACTAGGAAAAACTAGGTACTTACAGAACTCGGCCAAATTCATCTCGGGGAACCTCTGCTGGCTTGAGAGTGTCACTGTCGATGAGCATGGTCCTGTACTTGGTCACCTTCATTTCGATCTCATCAGCAGTGTACCTGTAAAGATTCACCAGTCAATCAAACCTGTATATCAATATTATCGTACAATTTATAGGGCTGGAAAACAGAGTGTCCGTACGAAACAGGAAAGGGACAATTATTATTATTATTATTATTATTTTTTTTTTAAGTTTCTTCGTAAAATGCCAAAGCATGGCATGGATTTTTATTTATTTCATTCCTAAGTATATGTTTTTAGTCGTTCCGATTCTAAAACCCCCAATTTTGAGTTCTGGAAAATTTCGTTTGTTAGTATCACAGTCTGGATACAAACTTGTATCTCAACTAACATCCAGTCTCATGCATTTTCCTCCCAATGCTCCATAGAACATTGAGGATTTCTGAGTAAAGTACGGTGAACGCTCAGATGAATCTCTAATCGTCGCCCCTTGCAATTTCATTATTTCAACTATTCCTGGAACCACCAGACCCTATTCAATTGTTAATTTCTCACTCGTCCTTAGTTTCTAATTTCAAAACGTAAGCTTAGTGAGGCGCAAAATCATTTCGAATTCACCTAAGCTTGATTTAAACAAAAGCAAATATGGACGAGTAGAGTTGGATTTAATTAGGAAATGCGGTAGATTTCATCACAATAGACAATAGAGAAAATTGCTGTGCCTACTGGGGTAAATATTCGTACTGGAAATTATATCTCAGGAATTCTGGAGTTGCACTGCGAAGGAGGAAACCGCAGACAACTTATTACCTAATTAAGTTGTTAACTTCTGTGATAATGCACATCAACGTTGAAGATCATGAACGAAGGAAGGAAGGAATGCCTATTCAAAATTCAAAATAGGTATTTAGTGAGGTGTAGGAATTATTGTCTACCCTAAGAATCCACCATGGATAATTTTCCACCAGCCAAAATTAATATTAGTAGAAATTCAGCAATGCAAGTTCCTAAATTAGAGGAAAGATATGAATTTCAAAAATATAGAACGAGAATGGCTTGAAACGTCAAAAAAAATCAACCTTTTTGTTACACAGAAACAAGCGTGTACTGACCATAACAAGCCCATAGGCGTACTCGTTCCAGGTGTAGATGCCAGAGACTACCCATATGATAGGCGAGTGCCAAGAAGAATTAGAGGATGTGCTTCAAATGCTAACCGAAACAGGAGATGAAAGAGATGGCAAGGAAGAGAAAGGAAGCGGAAGAAGAAGTGTAGTTATATTGTTTTAGGAAGATTTCGAAGAAAAAAGTTTATATATATATATATCATTTTCACTTCCTTGTGAACACGCTAGCAGCCGTATTTTTTAAAAATAATTGGTTTTGACTATTTAATAAAATATTAGGGTCTAAAATCTCGGTCGAGTTCGTTAATGGGGGAAATCGGACGAAGGGGGGGGGGGGGGGGAAATGGGGGGACTTTTTCGAAATCTGGCTCTTTGGCCATAACTCCCTTAATATTGCAACTAATGAAACGTAGTTTTCTCTGAGGGTCGTCTAACAGTACTACCTACAACTTTTCTTAGTAACGTTTTTTTATCCCACCCTTAATGGTTGAATAAGGGTGTAAAAACAGGGTTTTGTACACACAAAAAAATCTTAACTTGTGTCCTAGGGGTGTTATCGAGTTCTTTCATTTTGTAATGCATTTGCCTCAATATTACCTACAACTTTTGTCTGAAAAAGTTTTTCGTCCGACGCACCGTTTAGGCAGGGGGTGGGGGGTTGAATTTTTGAAACGTCATAACTCACTTATTTAGTGAGATATTGAGTTTATTCTTTTTGCTATGAGTTTTCTATTAATAATATCTACAACTTTTGTCTGAAAATGTTTTTTGTAAAATCACTTTCATTTTCTTGTTAAGGGGGGGGGGGGGGGGGGGGGGGGGTGAAATTTCAAAACTCAATTCCTGCGTTGTTATTGTCAGAACGTTTATCGAACCAACCCAGAATCATGAGAAACTGCAGAGAAAAAACTTTCTGCTAGGGCTCGAATCGTGCTTCTACAACCTCAGACTCGCAGGACGCATGGACTTGGACGTTTCTTCAACGTTTTTCAGTACCCACACTTCTCTCACGGCTATAATAGCTTTCAGATAGAATTCTCCCTGCATACAGTACACTAAATAAATCAGATAAGTAAGAAAGGAAGGGTGTAAAGTGTCAAGAGCAAAATTGCTTACCCTTGTGCCTCCAAAACCTCTTCAAGCTCCATACACTTCACTTCCATTTTCCTCTTCCTCTCATGATCCAGGATTTCTTTATTTGCTGGTTTATTAGTGCTGGCATCAAGCTTTTCCAGTTCAGCCTCCGTTTTGTAAGTTATTTTATCTTTCGTATGGCGCACGACCGCAAAATTTCTTTGCACATAGCCGTTGGTGCCCGACCCACGGGCAGTCTGCAGGCCAATTCCGTTGTACATTCTGAGCGATAGTTGGCTATTTTATGTAGTTAAACACGGATCAGGTTATTTTTACATTACTTCTGTTCACTTAAATCATATATATATTTAGAATAAACGCTTAATATCTCTAGAAATGCTCAAATTTTTTTCACAAAACACTTTACGCAATTTATTGATTTCAGGATCAGGTTAGCCAACTTTGAAAATGTAAACACAAATTCAGAGTGGCGACAAAATTCCCTCGTTTTTGGGCCCTAAAAAATTATTTCCCTTTGGATATCTTTTGTTTTGTTGTTTGTTTTAAAATCTAAATGAAAAGAAAAGGCATTATGCCGGGCGGGTGTGCGTCTTGCAAAAAAGTAACAAAAAGAAGAGAATTTGCGCTTTCTTGCCTATTTCAACAAGTTGAAATCCATAGAGGAGGCCATGCCAAGCAAGAGAAATTCCGTAAGTCTGCCAGACTTCAGAAAATGGCAAAAATGTATGTTACTGCTTTGGTAAGTGACTTCTCGACAGAGCCAAGTACAGAAGGACAATAAGCCTCGTTCCCTTTATAACCACATCACGAGCCTAGCCTTCTTAAGTTGTATTTCTTTTTTTGTATTTGACCCGTTATGAGTGAGTCCTGCGTTGTGTCAGTACCGATACCTAGTTACATTGGTGGAGCATCAAGTATAGGAGCGAGTGAACGAAGTTGGGCTTCTGATGTGATTGTAGCAGAAACGAACCATTAGGTATTTGGTACCTAGGTATTGGTTGAAGGCAGGTAAATGGATCTGATGTGCAACCTTGGTGGAATCCCACTATGGCCAAGTTACGGAGCTGAATTGGTTTTATGCCTGTTTAAATGGACCCTGAAACCGAATTAACGTTTACGATTTTACTTTCAGAAAACTCACAAGAATGATTGTCTTGTAGAATTCTACACCCACATCTTTATAGCGTCGCTAACATGCCCGAGAAATCGCGGCAACCAGAAAGCTTTGCGTCCTGTCATACCAGCGGTAAGTCATGTCTTAAGTAACTACTTTCTGGTGGGTAGGTAATAATCTACTACAATGATCTCTATTTCTTAACCTTTGTTTCAGGTGGTGACATCACTGGTGGAAAATGTTGACGTGCGCAATAAAGGTATTAGATGGTACCAGTGGATCCTGGTAGACAGTCTGCTTGAGCGCGAGTCTGGAAACGTGAAGGTGTTCAAGAAGCACGGCGGGGAACAACTCATTGAAATGTCAGTTTGGAATAGTTACTCTTCATAGGTAGATTTCAAAATTAGACGGAGAAATTCGCCTAAACTATAAGATATGTTGCTGATTTAATAGGATTTCAGTAACTTTTCCTCTGCCAATATACCTGTTGGAACTCTCTTATTTCTCAGGTACAGAACGAAGCCAAAGAAGAACCTCTACAAAAGTGTCATCCAGTCTGTTGCTACTTCGCTCAAAAAATACAAAAAGCATTTTCCAGAGGACTCAGATACGGTATGTTGAGAATACTTTAATTTCCGTCTACTTACCTACCAAAATCTAGTTTCGAGTAGGACGTTATTTGGAAATCTCAATTTTGCAGGAGCAGTCAAGCAGTAAAAATCGTGAAAACGGGAACAGCCTTAAGACCAATGAGGGTGATGAAGATCGATTGGATGAAGCCGTGGTGCAAGATGAAACCAACAGCGTAGAAAAGGTACCTACACTCTACTCCTAATATCGTTAGATTGTTTGAAAGAAGGGTGGTACCGCATTTCCCGGCAGTCAAATTAGAATACGACTTGCGATGCGTCCTACTCTGCCATTCTGGGGAGCTGGCATCCCTGGACGTATCATTAATGGGGAGGGATGATGTCGGGTACCGCCGTCCATGAGTTGCAATTGCAAGCCTACCATTCCAGGATGTGGCCAGCTCAAGTTTCGTAAGAATGCATTCAAATGCAATTCAAACGACTCATCGATACCCACGTACATAAAACATAGTTGACACATGTTTGCTAAAGAAAAAACTGAAGAGTTTTTGATGTTACAGGCCAACAGAGGATCACCTGCAGAGAAGAACACTACCTCAGCTGCCGAACGGGAGTTCCAGGAACCAGCTGAGATGAGGAACATAACAAGGAAACAAGTGTACAATACTACCGAGGAACCAAAAAAATCAAACAATTCTCAAGAAAGGGAAATTCGACGCCAGAAAGCCTTACACAGAATCAATAGGGAAATAGCTCGAGTAAAATTACGAACGGTTGAACAGGAACTGAGGGACGAAATTTCTCACATACTTGAAGTCAGGGACAGGAAGGCCCGAAAAAATCAGGAACGAGAAGGCTCAAAAAGATAAAATAGTGGTACAGATGCCGACTAATCAACCAGCTGAGGCCAAGAGACACAAACTCGGGTTAGTTCAACAGGTTAATCACGTGGAAGTACTTCACCATTTGTATCACCTATACTGTATCACAAGACACATCACTCCATAGTCACATTACCTACATAAAGTCTCAAAGTGAGTTATAATAGGTAAAACTATGATATCTCGATTGCTACCGGTAATTGCACCTCCATTTTTATCGTTCGATACTATCCGTGCTCCAGTACAAGCTAAACATAGTGTGCTATTCACAGCCACGCTTGAATGGCACACGATGTATCTTTTAGAGCAGCCAATGGCGGTGCGCACACCAGTATCACTCAGAACTCGCAGGTAAAACGAACAGTTTCATTTATTTCATTAAAAATTTACTCATTACACCTGAAACAATACTATACAAATGGTGAAAACCAACTGATTCAGTAGGCAAAGCTACGAGACAGGTGAAGGGGACATCCCCAGGTGATGTTTGTTTATGTTCACTTGAACCAAAACGCAGCACTTTTTCTCATATTATCATCGAAACTAACCTCCATTGCAACAAAAACAGTGTAATTACTTAATCAATTCTTTTAAAAACATAAAGTAATCAAAAATTCATTAAAATGACTTTTGGTTACTTCGCAGTGTTTACACAACCAATCAGCAGCAAACCCACTGATCCAAACTGTGGAGTCTATTTGGTTGTACAAACACTGTAAAGTAACCAAAAGTCATTTTAATGAATTTTTGCTTACTTTATGTTTTTAAAAGAATTGATTAAGTAATTACACTGTTTTTGTTGCAATGGAGGTTAGTTTCGATGATAATAATGAGAAAGTGTGTTTTGTTTTGGTCCAGGTGAACGTGAATAAACATCAGCCGACCCATTTCATTTTAATTTGTAGTTAGTAGGGGCAAGTTCCATTTTGACACATTTAGTAGTTCCTAGCAACCACCTACCAATTTTTTCTCAAAAAGTAATAATATCACAAAGTTTTTGATTTTGCCTAGTCTGATAAAATAACAGTTACTCTAGTGCTGTAGGTGAGAAAAGACAAAATCTTAAACAACGTTCACTACATCTCTCAACGAAATTTTGTACCTGATTCAACTGTTCACTCGTTCCCATGTCACGTCTCTAGTCAGAGGCGATTTGAATAGGTATGGTGTTCAAATGTTATAATCACTTTTGGTACGTCACGTTGTCGACACAATGCTGTTTTTTCAGGTTTAAAGAAGGTCGTCCGTCCAGCCGCGCTACCGTTTTGGGTAGCATGGGGTAGGATTGAGTTTGGCGGCGCATGCGCACTACGTTCCCTATCTTACTCCATGCTTAGACGGCCCATTTTCAGAAGAAACTGTTGGATATTTATTTATTTTGAAATACAACATTAGAAACTGGTTGAGATGTCTTGGTAATAATAATTAGTATTCGTATAATCAAATAAATAAATATGCAACAGTGCAACATATGCAACAAAACAGCATTTTGTCAACTATCTTCAGTACAAACGTATATCCCAGGCATAAACCTGTGGATTTCACAAGAGATGTGTTCTATATACGGTTATCGATCAGTTAGGTTATTATTAATCAGTTGCTCTGTAAACCTTCACAATTAGAAATAACTGTTAGAGTTAACAGTTACCGCCTTTTCACACGTACCCCACCGCTCTGTGACCTATTAGACTATGGCAGCTTTCGCTTACACAGCAAACGGATGAGGGTGAGAAGGGCTTATGTATAAAGACTGAAACTGAGACAAAGACTGGTACCCTGGAATTTGTTTTAAAAAAAAAATCCGTCAAAATCTTCAGTCATGATGACTGATTCGTAAAATTTCTTATTTTCGCTTTTTATAAGGGTCAACATACAGTTCTCTCTGTTCATGTTCACAGGTTTTGTCTCACTATACTTGATTAAGGGCAACCACACAATGGTGTTTGTTTATTTTTTTTCGACCATTTTTTGAGGACAAAGGAAAATACTTTAAGAGCCACCATACATTCGCTATTTTTTACGATAGAGTGATTTTTGTCACAAAAAAAAATTGTCCAAAATTAACCGATCGTGAAATCACAACATAGCCTCATGATGAGTAATGACGTTAAAAAGACTTATTACATTTCAGAATATTTAAAAAACCAATAGTTTTCTCACAAAGTTTCAAATCGGAACGTAAAAAAATAGCAAATGTTTCAGCCTTAATGTTCTGAAATAAAATATGTCTCTAGAAATAAACTGATTTTACGGAAAAAAAGTAAACAAATGGCAAATGTATCATGTACTATAAGAGAGGGTAGGTATTTTTTAATTTGATTTCGTATTGCACATATCGATGTCCGTTAACTGTAGGTCATATCTGTCGGTTATCCATTGTCAACAAAATAAATAAATATTTGTCAAAATACGAATGATTCGTTTCTCTCCTTCGCACACTCACAAGTTACATCCAACTATTTCAACATATCCACAATTCTGACTGAAGAAATATAAAAGAATAAAAACGAGGTCCGCTAATTTTTTGAGGCCAGATAAAGTTGTAGATAGGTATATGCCTTGAAATGAATAAAGAAATTTATCTGTCGAATAAAAATTCAGGTAATCTCCACCTCAAAGTAACCTGGAGAAAAGGTAAATGTAAATTAGCCTACAGTATTAAGGGCGTCTACAAAGTCGTGTTTTTTTTTCTGCACATTTTATGAGGATTTTAATGGATATTTAATTATTTAAATTATTTTTCTTTAATTAGGTATTTTACATATCCAATAGTTTCCTCATAAAGTTTTCAGAAAAAACGTAAACAAATAGCGAACCTTCGACCTTAAGATTGTAGAGACTAAATTGTTAGCTCTTCAGGTCATATAAAATATAATAAAATAAGGGCACCAACACTATAGGAATCATGAAAAGAAAAATCATTCTTATATATCCGACACCTTTCAATACAAAAAATCACGAACGAAACAGACAAGATTGCTAGATATTGGCGTTTAGCTGAGCCTGTCCGAAATTGATAATGGCACACTGACTGAATTTATATTGCTTTTAGGGTGGCCGTCACGAGTGCCACCTGTGGCTAATGTCCACTATAGGGACTAAAACAAGAAAACAAAGTGGGTAAGTCGTCAAGCCAGTTTTTTGAGATCACTACTATTTGAGATTTATGATCCTCGCTTTCGCAATGACAAAATTTTCTGAACGTAAACGTGTGACGGACCTTCTTGCACAGTTTCGCGACACAGTCAATAAATAATAAAATTATTTTGCAGAAGAATATTGAACAAAATATACTGGACACATCTATATTGGAAACATACAAAACCTGAGCACTATCATAATAAATGAATAAATAACATGTTGTGATATTGTGATGACTATGTGCCATCAACACCAGGCCCCTGCACACACAGCGAATGCTATCATTAAACGATGACATAACTTTCTCAGCCCATGTATTACATACGGACGAGAAAGTAAAAATAAACAGATTGTTTAACACCTATGTGAGGTATGTAGATAGGTAGTATGCATGTGGTACGCAGGTATGTATGTGGTATTCCCTGAAGGCTCTCCACTAACGCCAGCCCAGCAAGGTGGCAGTCGGAGAAGCTATTTATTGGAAAGATGTAAAAAAAAACCGTTTTGGTGCAACGTATGTCTTCTCCTCAAAACTGCAGGCACAACGCTGTTTGCTTAAGGTACATTTCTGAGAAACTGTTGTTCGAAATCTTTGGACTTTTCAGAAAAAATAAATATTCAAAATATTCATCAAAAAGGTGAACGTAAACAAACAGCATTGTACCTATCTGCAGCATCAAATCCAAACATAGCGGTAAGATGTGGTTAGCATGGACCTGGTGTCTGAGCACCTTAGTGGGCGGGGCATCACAGTCGGGGAGGCAGGGCGCCGTGAGGGGGCGCCAGAGCGAGGGCGGGACGTGGCTTTGGGTGGGGCGGCGGGCGAGGCCTGCAGCCCGCCCTGTCCTATACCGAGATCTCGTAGTTTCCGTCGTAGTTCATGTCGTACACACTTCCTCGGTCGGGGGTGGGTCCCCGCGGTGGGGGCCCAGGGGGCGGAGGCCCCGGCATTTCTATAGAGTCGGACATTTCGAGCGCTCTCGCAAAACTCATGGGTCGTCGTCGCTGGTCCCCCGTCGGGGTTGTCGGTGTCATTTTCTTCTTGACCTGCGGCGACTGGGGAGGGAAGACCTGGACACCACCGCGAGGTGGAAAAACAGGGGGCGGTCGGGGGGCATACATCTGCTGGTTAGGAGACGTAGGGTTGGAACGGTACAGATCGGGGCGAGGCCCGGGGGAATTATCTTTGAATGTGTAGACACTTTTCTGCGGGGACCCCGCCAACTCTCGGATGTTGTCCACTGTGTTGTTCGGTCGACACGCTAGGTCCATAGGCGCCTGTCGCACCAACTCCCCCTCGGAGAGAAACCTTCGCTGGGGGCTATGGTAGGGAGGCGGGGGGTCGTAGTAAGTCCGGGGAGCACCCACACTGATGAAGTCTGGCCTTCGTGGCGCCGTCGGCGTCCCCGGGTTTGATCTGCAACAACAAACAAATGTTAAGTGATAAACGGAATGGTATTTGTAGATATTTATCCAATGTAAATGTTACCTACGCTAGTTTATGATACTTCAGAACAAATAAATATCAAACAGTTTCCACAGAAACATGTCAGGAAAAAGGAAACAGCCTTGTATCTACTGCCTTAAAAATGCAAAACTTTCCATAAAAAGATACAATTAAAAATAACAGCAACTTATTCTGAATAGTTATACTCTTAACAGCTCCACATTTCCGACAGATCTACACTCGAAAATGCAAACTGGCATACCCAAAGCATTACGCAAGAAATACGGCAAAGCCAACTGCGTTGATACTACAATAAGTATAGCCATTACAGTAAGGAAAGAAACAGTCAACTACCCGGCAACCATCAGTCCAATCGTTCGCACTGTTTCCAGAACAACAGCCACTTAAGTTACAGGTCCATGTACCCATGTATTCCAAATATTAATAGATACCAACATATCCCAAATTTGGGCGACATCACTCTAAGGACTCAGCACGAAGAAGAATACTAATGAAACAGGGCACTGGGCTCCTCAAAAAATATTCCAATACAACTGATCAAAATGAGTTTTCATACTTAAGTAGGACCACCACAGTCTCCCCTGTATTTGTCAAAACGATAACTTTTAAAAAGATCAAATAGAAAAGGACTCATAAGCAAAACATTTTGTTTACAATTCCAGAAATGATTGGCTCTACCCCTCGACTAGCAGACGGCAACTTTAACGATTTTACAACAGTATAGGTTTCCCTTGAATTACGACGTATAGCAAGCAACTGCTTTCCAACGGCTATACGGCCATACGGCCACTATGTCAAAACGAAGGCTTCATGAGACAACCCGACCACACTCAGTTAAGCGTCAATTAGTGGCCGCTTCATTTTCATTTGAGGGTCCGCACTGGATCCTCAACATCAAACGGAGCAGCCTTGAGAGGAGTTCAAATTTTCCCGCCAATTTGCACGTTTTTTCGGCCATTTTTTCAGGGAACCGTTGGATATTTAAATGTTCTGAAATATAATATGTCACCTCAAGGTCAGAAATGGTTGTGATTTTACGATCGGGTGATTTTTGTCAACAAAAATGTTGTCCAAAATTACTTGATCGTAAATTCACAACACAGCCAGTTAATTTATATTTCCGAATATTTCAATATCCAACAGTGTCCTCAAAAAATGATCGGAAAACAATTTAAACAAATACGATTGTGTGGTGGCGGGGAAAAAGTGAAACCTACTGTTAACCAGAGCTATCACTAACTTACACTTTAACTGAGCGAATTCGGATCAAAACGCGGATACTAACGTAACTAAGCTTCAATTTGTCTTCTATTCCTAACTGAAGTTAATCTAAGCTTAGTTAACTTTTAGTAACCACAAGGCCTTGTTTTCAATTTCAATAGTAACGTTACCTTCCAGATCTTCTTCCATCCTCAGACAGTCAACTAGGCATTAAACCGGACTTGTCATTTATGATTATGACATTTTGTGAATCAAGATGCAGTTACTACTTTCCTAATCATTCATCACTGTACATGAGTTATAAGTGCACAAAAGAGTGCACTGAAAGATGTTTAAAAAAGGTACCAATAAGTACAGGTACCTACACTGGCGTGCGTGACCGAAAAAACTACTACTGAACACTGTGAATTAGTTCCTTCAAAAATTTAGAATATTTTAGCACAAAACATACCTGAATTCAATTCAAAGTTTACCGTGCCCAAAAACACACTAGGTTTTTCCATTTTAGGGAGATTTAATGGTCCTGTACCAATTAATGTGACCAATACTCCATTACTTTAAAAACAATGAAAATGTTTTTAGTTTATAAAGCTTTCAATATAAAAAATTCACAACTCGCTAAACATGTAAGACATCAAGTCGGTTCTCTATAGGTACTTCGAATTCGTTATAATTTTATTTACAACTTTTGCCCCAAGAAGTTTTTCGTTAAGACTACCCTTACTGCAGAGGGCGGGGGTTGAAATTTTCACATCACCATGCCCCATTGTTTTTTTTAGTGAAAATTTGTGAAACAATTTACCTGCGGACGGGACTAGACATGACGAGAGGGGTAGGCACCCCAATAGCGCGCACCCTCTGCTGTGTGGTGCCCCCATGTCCTGGCAGGAGGTCGGGTGTGTGACTCCGGGACCGGGGGTTCGGCGCGGTCCGAATAGGCGGCGCAGGGTAGCGCGGTGATTCCGCTTCCAGGGGCGGCAGGTACAAATTGTTCTTGGAGCCAGGCCGCTGCAGTGGCGGCGTCGGCTCACAGTCCTGTGACTGAGAAGCTGTAGGCTCCATGTCCGTGTCAGATCCGTCTTTACCGGGGGATAGCTAAACAAAGAAATATATGTTTTTTCACGACCATCTTTTGACGAAACGGCTGGATTTGTAAATGTTCTGAAATATAATATGTCTTTCTAACGTTTTAACGTTCGAAATTTTAAAAAGACATATTATATTCCAGACTAACTGGTGGATCAGGCCTTATAACATGCACCCACTTGCCACCTAACAACATAGCGGACGATCGCTTTCACAATGAACGCTATAAGCAAACAGGGCAGGTACGTATTCACATCTTCAGAGGTCATTCGGAAAAAGTTGTTCGTAAGCTCAATACAGGTATAACTTACAAATTACATGAGACTGAAATAGACATACCCTTAAGATATACATGAGTCAGTCGTTCAGGATTTTCAGTCAGAACAGCACTAATTATTTAGTTAACTAGTTGCTAATGTTGAAAAAAAAATCTTATATTTCAGAACTGAAAATAGTCAACAGTTTTCATTCAAGAGGAATTTGGCAACTCATGTATACATTATGGAGATACGGCCCTCTTAAAAGTAGCTTCAGCCAACAATATGTTACTTCACCCATCAATATCCTGAGCCAAATCTGTCCCACATACAAGGAATAAGAAATGGATCAATCAATAGAAATAAGGTACACACTTACACTTACTATTTGTTTCCGTGTATTCTCCCCACTTTATGAGGAAACTATTAAGTGTTCTGAAATATAATGTCTTTTTAACGGCCGAAATTAACAGGCTGTGTGGTGATTTTGCGATCGAGTGATTTTTGTCAACAAAAAAATTAACCGATCGTAAAATCGCAACATAGTCTGCTAATTTATGACGTTAAAAAGACATATTATATTTCAGAACATATAAATATCCAATAGGTTCCTCATAATGTGTGCAGAAGAAACGTAAACAAATAGCGAATGTATGTTCGGGAAAACAACTGGCTCGGTTGTCACTTTTCATAATCGGGGAGACGGGAAAGGCATCTATTCATAATACGTAAACACACTTCTAGCAATTGTTTAGGACGACCACGTTGCATAAGCTAGCTTATAAGGGGTCTACTCGGCCCAGCACAAAGCAGTCTCTACCAGATATCCATTCAAATTCTAATATTACGCCAGGAACCAGATCAAATATACCAACCCCGGTTCCTACCACTTCTTCAAGCTCTCTAGAGACGTAACAATGCTCACCCTGGTGCCGGAGTAACAGGTCTTACCCGAGCTGTGGAGAAGTAGTAGGGGAAGCCCAGAGTTGAAATTTTTGAATTGTTAGTCAGGTTAGCGTACACCTTACTTCACAACCTCAAGGTGACTCTATACAAAGGTCCAGGCGACGTATTTTCCAAATTTCAGTTCATTCGTTAAATGAGTAGGCACTTCACATTCGGTACCAACTTGTTTTAATCCTAAGACAGCAGATACAATGCTATTTCGTTAACATGTTTCTGAGGAATTTTTTGAGCATGTCTTATTTGTTCTGATAAATAATACGTTTTTTTAACGTCAGAAACTACCCAAGTTATAGTTTTGGTCTGGACACTCTACATTTAGAATAATAAAGGGTTCGACAATGGTCGCACTTGACTTTCTCGCAATTTTTATCGAAAATTTGATTTTTTTTTTACGTGAATAATTGTCAGAATTTTAACTTTTTCTAAAAAGTATTTTGCCTCACACTGGACGATACTTTTAGGCACCTGCATATACCGAATTTCAAACATATCCGTCAAACAGTGAAGTGTCGCTCGACGCGCAAAGTATATGTTTTCTATTTTGCATGTCACCGTCTTAAATTTTAAGTAAATGAAAACCTATTGAAAATGCCCTTGAAGCATCTATCTGAGACCACTTTCACCAATTTTGAAGGAAATCTGTCGATTAGGGTTGTTGCAAATCCGCCTTAACCAATCAAAAACGTGATTTCCATTTTTGGAAAATTTTTCCTACGATAATGCCAATATTGGCCCAAATTTTTGGCCCATCTCAAAAAGAATAAAAATGATCCTGTAACATCTATTTGGGAACACTATTGCGAAATTACAAGGATCTAACTTAATAACTGTAGTGCCAAATCCGTCTTGACCAATCAAAAACGAGATTCTAGTTTTTTTTTCCTATTTTTGACTTTATTTTGCCTATATTGGCCGCAATTTTAAAATGATTGAATATTTCTTCGACAAACCTTTAAGTAATGTTATTAAGCACAAGTATATGGATTTTTGTGAAATTCCGGCTAATACTGTTCATGGGGCCAAGATTTTCACGTATGGGCCAATTTTGGTCCAAATTTTTGGCCCATCTCCAAAACAATAAAAATGATCCTGGAGCATCTATCTGGGAACACGACTGCAAAATTTGAAGGTTCCAACTTTATTACCGTACCGTGAAATGCGTCTTGAGTAGACAAAAACACGATTTTGAATTTTTTTTGACACTTTTTTGACAATAGTGGGCGCAATTTTTGAGTAATCAAAATTATATTAAAAATGTATCTCGGAACTGATTTTAGACATCTATATTCCAAATTTGAGCCAAATCGGTTGACTGGTGTGACCTCTAGCCGCGCTACAGACAAACGGACGGACGGACGGACGGACGGACGGACGGACGGACGTACGTACGTCGGACGGACATGACCTAAAAACCATTTTTTTGGTATCTAGGACCTCTGAAACGCCTTTTGCAATGAAAATCTCAAAATCGAAATTTTGCACGATAACATAACTTTCTCAGCGTATGTATTACATACGGGCGAGAAAGTAAAAAAACATCCTACAGAACCTTCAGAATCATGTCACTACAAAACGTAAACAAATAGCATTGACCTAAAGCCTTAGCTTTTAAACTTTTGTTTATCTGGTAGAGACTACAGCTAGAGGCAGATACAGTCGCTCTATCTCACCCTGTATATCACCGTTCTCTGTTCTCGGAAGTGAGTCGCATCCTAGGTGGGGAAAACAAGTGCATTATTGGTAATTTGCAGTGCAATTACAATAGGGCATACCCTGAAAACATAGAAAATTACATAAAAACGAAAAAGCACGAAGAAAACAAATGGAATAACTTATTTCCATGGAAACTGAAAGACTATTTTCTTGTTTGAATACTCAAACATGAATGATCAGAAACTAGATAATTTCCAAAAACAAGACGCTTAAAGTTAGAAACAATGTGGAATCAGAAATTGTTTTGGGGAGGGGGTAATTGATCTACTATTGGCTACACTCTAGAGAGACAGGGGTGGAACATTCAAAAATTCTACAACTTGAAAATCCAATAAAAAGCCACATGACGGGGGTCGGGGTGTTCCCAGAAATTGTAAGGGATTTAAATAAATTATTTTCTATGTAATTAGGAAGAAAAACACACCGGTTAATCATTGTCCAGGTATTAGGAATACTGTGGCTGACGAACTCATGCGTTTTGTGCGAAACGGTAAATTAACAAATTCAGAAATTCGCCTTACGCCAGTCAACACAACAGTGTTTGTTGATGCTTTTTCTGCCCATTGTAAGAAGAAACTGATGGATATTGGATTCTCATATGTCTTGAAATATTGACGAGTCACTCGACGGTAATGACGTTAAAAATACATATTATATTTCAGAACAAATATCGCGAAAATTATCAATAAAAAACGTCAACAAACAGCAGTCATGAATTCTCTTCAGATTTGATTTCAGTTCGATAACTGAGAGAATATCTTATATTATTATGTTATACCTTATTGTACGTGTTGTGGGATGGAGTTCCGATGCCATTGCCCGTGTCAGTGTATGTCTTCACCTGCGTCTCTAAAGAGGCTGCGTCACGCCGCTTGTTTGCTTTCTTACTGGCCTTCACCAAACTGAAAACAATTAACACCAATTAACATTCCACACTTTTTACACTACTTACTTTCTCGTCAGTATGTAATACATGGGTTGAGAAAGCAACGCCATCGTGGTGTGTCCAATGATCCCTGAGGTCCTCCAAGTCCAAAAAAGTGGTTTCATACAAAATTCCCGTCCTACGTTTGTACGAACGGTTATCTGACACACCGTACAACCGACTTCGCTCAAATTTTGGTATTCTAAAATAGATACCTCGGGTACTGTGGGCCGCAAAGGGTGTAGAAGCAGTTACTGCCGTAGCCTCTTGAGAAGGGGTTGTAACCACCCTTAAACTTGCCGGTCACTTGCTCATTGGTGGTTCTTCCCCTCATCACAAGAAATGTGTGGAACAACGTTAGTCCCATTATTGGAAGGAATAGTAAAACTATAAGACCTATTATTATTAATCTGAGAAAAAACGTTAAGGAATACGTCTGTGAGAGGGGAAATCGATACACTTGACGTCACAAATAATATGCTGACGCCTTATCAGTTGATGGCGCCATAAGGTGGGGGGAGTCCTATGATAAGAGCTTATTGTTGGTGATATTGGCTTATGTTTTCAAATTCCTGCTTAAGACGGCCTTCAGGGCGACTACATTATTAATTTTTCCGACCATTTTTGAGGAAACTCTCAGAGATTATTTTCATGTTTTGAAGTGTTATATGTCTTCTTAGCGTCCAAAATTAACTGGCTATGTTGTGGCATTACAATCGAGTATTTTTGTATTTTTTGATAAAAAAATGACTCGATTGTAAATCACAACATAGCCAGTTAAAATCTGACATAAGGAACATTTAAATATCCAAGAGTTTTCTCAAAAAAACAGTAAACAGTAGTAAAAGGATACGACACAACATTGTTGATTTCACCAATGTTGTCCTTGTGGTGCAACACGAAGATGAGACATAGAGAGAAGATGCTGATCATGTGAACGCTCAGGGTGAGAAGGAAGGCAAAGAAGTATCGATAGTTGCGACGACCGATACAGTTGTTCACCCATGGACAGTGGTGGTCAAACGTTTCAATACAGTGGTTACACACACTACAGTGTGAACACCGGGGCGGCCTGTAGAACTTGCACGTCATGCACCTGCAAGGAAAAATGGTATAGATAAGGTTCGTGATCGTGAAACAAGTGGCAGCAGAATGATTTTTCTTCCTTTTTTTTAAACTGTTAGTCGGGGCTAAAGCTCTGGAAGCTACACTACAGAGCAGGTGTGAATTGACCGCACGACCTACTATAGTCCAAATCATTCATAATTTCTTGAAGATTTTCAGTTGACGCCGATCCGGATTTGGGTTCCATATCCTACCATACGCTAAAAATGCCAATCCGACCCTGAGCAGATATTTCCCTGATCAAGAAGAAGTTTAGATCGGCCCTAGATCTGCAAGAAATTATGAGTAATCGGTACACTTCCAGCCTGACTTGGACTATAATCGCCCGTCAGGTGCTCTACCGCTACCGTGGTTGCTACCTGTTTCCATTTAGTGTCCTTCCGCAAAACCAAAACTTCCCTAGCGTATAATGTACCTAATGAACTCTCACCATTTCATACGGACAGTGATTCCATTGATTTCCGCATTTTTGTACAAAGGTGCTCGTAGGTCGTCTTCACGATCTTCGTCGGGTGGGGCTTGAGGAATAATTCCTGGATCCATAAAGGTAGCAAGAGTGAAGAAGGCCAGGACGAATAACGTGATTACTCCTTGAATCGCCGGCACCCATGGGTAGTTCCATAAGTAATACTTGCACCTAAAAGTGGTAGAAAAATCCATCAGCATCACAATCACCTTCATGCTCTAGGCACTATACCCTGGTAGAAATGTAAGTAATACCAAGTTGGCGCCATCAAACTGGGTACCTATCTACGGCATTACTCCATTAATAAGACTAGAGATAATACGTAGGTTTGTTCGCCTACGCTGGCCACTAACAGCGATTGGAGGCGAACAGCTCAGATATGGCTTTCCCACTCATAGTGTGGAAACCTCTATAATCCATCTACCTTAGGTAAAAGCGGAGTAACACAATGTTGCTACATCTCATTCTCGACCTAGGATAAACCTGCTTCAACACAAAACGTCGTAGGAACGTCAAGAATCAATAATTAAACGATAAGTCCATTTATGGTTGGGGCAACAAGTAAGGTATGAAAACAGCTCGATACAGTTGGCAGGGATGTCACCGCTAAACTAGGAGTGTCATTATACTTACGGAAACACGAAGAACGCTGAAGTAGTGCCTAGAAGGACAAACCAGGCTACTGTAGCTGGAATATAGTTTGTATGCACATTACATTTCGGCATTATGCACTAAAAGGGCCGAAAAAGATCAAAATTTAAAACCCCAGTTAACATGGCCGCAGATGTAAAGGTCTCATAGAAACAATATTTTCCTTGATTCTGAACATATTTACTGCAATATGTTCTACTTAAAACGATTTCTTAGAAATCAGCTGTACAACGATGAAAACATTTCATTCATTATCAAAAGTTAAACGGCAGAAAAATAATAGAAATCAGATAAATTTTGCCATTTCTAAAAGTAATCATTCAAAATGGGGAACCATTTGAAAACAAGTCAGAGGGCCCTAAAAAATAAAAAAATTATGTTGGCAGCACTGATAAACAAACTTTTCAAATTTTGTGTACACTTTTTTCAAATTTGTAAAATAATTATTTTCTTTAAATTATGTCCTTACTTTAACCGAATTATACAGTCATTTTGTTCGGCGATATTTCAGAATATATCCCTGCGGATTGGCTGTGTAGATTGTACAAATCGTGTCCCACGCCTTTTGATCACTATGAGCCCACCAGCTAAAAACTTGAGTATTAATTTCATGGCTTCAAGAAAGTTACTAATAAAGCCAAGAGGCCGTCAAATAGCTCTCCAGTCTCCCGAACTCGACGGAGAGTGGGAAAACGGTCGAAGGAAGGGTAGAGGGCTTCTTACAAAAAATAAAAAGTTGTTCGAAGGATCATGGAGAACCCCTGAAGAGCGCTGGTGGGGCCGTATCAGCCAGTATAACCATGATGACCGAGACTTTACGCTATTGTATACCGGCGAAATTCGAGGCAGCAGAGCAGAGGTACAGACCACACTACAATGTGTAGTTAGATTTCCGAAACGCTCGAAAATTCCTACCCTGGGCTCCCCTTGGGCTGGTACTGGTACTAGGTACTGTAGAGGGAGTTCAGGACTGTTATGTTTAGCCTTCCTGCACAAAAGCAGCTACCTGCTACCTACCATAATGAACTTTTTCAGGGATTAGGATACCAGCACAGGTCAGACGGGTCATACTATGAGGGGCAGTTCCTTCTCGGAAAGCGGTGCGGGCATGGCCGCTGCTGGTATCCTGATGGATCGTTCTATGAAGGGGACTGGCTGGAGGACGTTCATAATGGAAAGGGTCTGCTAGTGTTACGTAAGTAGGTGACTGCATCGACATCTCATTTATATTTTATAGTATAGTACTTAGCTAGGTGAAAGAATTATCCAGAAAATGAAGTACAAAAATGTATGTTACGTTACTAACTGAAAACTTGTTTGATATTTAGTTCTACAGGTTCCACCTAAGGTAGGTACTTTTCTTCTGTTATAGCCAATGGAAATCGCTACGAAGGGGACTGGAAAAATGGCGAGAAGCACGGGAAGGGCTGTTTCTACCATTTGGATAGTGGGCAGCTACAGAAGGGGCTGTGGAAGGACGGGGTAGCTGTTACCAGTACCATCGAAGATTTATCGTATCGTGATAAGGATGAGGCTCACAACCCCACCCCATCACTAATCCCAGTTCTGGAGTTGGATCCAATGGCGCCTTGCTGGGTCCAACTGAAGGAAATGGAGGTGAACAAATAAAGAAACAGAGGTAACTGGTTATACTGCGCTTTTAACTCGTTCTATAGTTCCCGCAGTGTTTTCAGATTTTTCTTTTTTTTCTGGGTACCCCATTCAGCTATTGCTTGGCACCTAAAACTATAACCGAGTGGTCTAGGCTCTATTCTACAGTATTGGCGTCTTTCTCGGGAAACCTCTATGAAGTGGCCATCAAGGCTGTTTGGTGGTTTTGAGTTTTGGTTTTTGACATGGTCTAGGAAATTGATAAAATTAAGAAAAGACGAGCCAAAGTTCAGGAAGGAAACGAAAATACCTATTCGCGATTCATAATGTTTACCTTGTTAACGCGAATATTACCTACCTTCTTACAACGAAGCAGTTACTTGGAAATTATTTATTACAAACGCTATAAAAATTAGGTATAAGAAGTACTAATTAAATTAAAGCAGTTTTTCAAATTCAAATCCTTTGGTAGGTACAGGTTTGCAGAACCCAAGATTTTTTTCATTCCTGGCTAACCGTTTCTTTTTATCAAATGTGATAGGAACTTATCCTCCTTTTTGCACCCAAACAATCTTTTCCTCAACAAATTCTGTGGGTAAAAAGGAACTTAGTTGGTACTGTCTAGGTAAGATCGTTGACCAGAGTTGATCGGTCGCTGGTGCCTCCAATCATTTCGCTGATTTTGGGACCATCTTTCATTTTGTGGGTTCCATCCTTGGTTTATCCGGTTTCCGCCAATAGGGCGAGGGCGCAGGTTAATTGGTTGACCTTGGTTAAAATTTCTTTGACCGGGGATGAATGCTCTGGTCTGTGTTTCACCTAGGAAGGGTGACTGAGGAGGTTCCTCTTTGGCCTGGTTACCGTCGATAGGACGAAGACGGTTGTTGTTCAAAGTATTCCGATTTTTGAACCAGAACGGTTGCCGTTCCTCGGGCCATTCTGCAACACGGTTCACCAAGCCGTCTTCTTCCAGGGTTCCTTGGAGCTGAAACGGATCAGATTTTGAAATTATTGCGATTGGAAATTCAACACTATAAATATCATACCATAGGTAGCATAAATGGCAAACAAAAATTACTCTGGGACGTTTGTACCTATACATAATATGACTTTAGAATAAATGTCACTATATAACTTCCAGAAGGTGCATTCCCTTTCTCTAACTAGAGAGCACATTCAAGTATCACCTTCAAATACTTTTTAAGAAGAGCTGTTCTCCATGCATTGCATCATGCCGTGCCTTATCGTCTTACAATGTGTTTGAAGGTTTGAATGCGCTTTTCTGGCTTTAGAGAAAGGGAATACACCTGATGCCTCAACTGAAGAAATAACATCTTTTCTAAGTTCTCCTATTGTTCTCCCAACATTTTAATCCAGTCTCTGATATTCTCCATCAGGCATCTAATATGTTCCTACCTAACCAAGATCTTCAGCCTTATGATACCTCGGAAGGAAGTGCAGGTGCAGCAGGTATTTCTCCTTCGCGGTTGGCGAGGCTACTGTCCGTGGTGTTCTGGTTGGTTGGCGTGCCTTCAGTAGTGCGGAAGCGTGGCAGCAGACCGAGAGGGGGTCGGGATCCCGCATAAGGGGGTCTTTGCGCCATGGTACCCAGCGTGAGGAGTAACACCAAAAAGGGTAACATATCTGAAACGATTAAAAGTAAGTAACTCATAAATAAATCAGCTAGAACTTTACAAAAAAAAAACTGAAACTTTTCGAAAATCTTAATTGTGACTATTCTCACTGACGAAGTCTAGCTACTTATCCAACCCATTCGTCTGAAGTCACTTAAAGTGAGTAGATAATGTTCACAACATAGTTTGCAAAGAGTTTTCTTTCAAAAACGAAAACTTACCGTCTCTTTCTACGTAAATTCACTCACAAAACTTTTCGGAAAAGATTAAGAAGAAGCTTACACGATCGGAAAGAAGCACCTTCTTTCACAGCAAGTCAAGGCGAACTGAAAGTGTCTTGTAAATACTGCTCCTATATGCGGGCTGGTGGTGAGTCACATGGAGTGACAGCTGTTCCCCCATGGTGAGCTTACGGATGGACGTTCAGTTGAAGTCTCTTCTTTCTTGGGAATCCCGTGATCGCGCATCATTGGAACATGTTTAGGCGGGGATCGTGGCCTATCGTTATAGAGCAGCCAATCAACAATTCAGTTTTTTTTCCGAGCTTGGTTTTTTTCTTGGAACATTGTTTAATGGGTTATTTATCGAGATTAGGTTGACTTCAGATAGGCACTAAATTAATTCAAATTTTAATAGCTTATTATTAAGTGGAAGGTAATTTTCATTTTCAAGGAAAATATTATGTCGATAGGATGAGCAACGTACTACGTGTCCTGGAATGGAGGGGCTGGAATGGCAACTCAGGGATGGCGGGTCCCCACACAAAAACTCCCATCCCTCCCCACTAACCATACGTCCAGGGATGCCAACACGCCAGAACGCCCGTCCAGGACGCATCCAGATTTCTCGTACTAGGTACCTACTTAATTTAGGTTCTTTCAAGCTCATGAATAATAATAGCTGAGGGTTGGGGGGGGGGGGGGGGGGGGGACAAGCCCAGCAACTAGACCGTTTTCAAGAACTATCCATTGTGCTCAGCTGGCAGCACTACCAAATACCAGCTCCCCAGCCATCGAGTAAACGATGGGGACCTACAGTTTTGGGTGGGTTCCGAACCACCACAGCCTCGATATACATTTCACTTGACATGCTGAACATATCAGAGGTGAATGCCGAGCAGAAAAACTTTTTGGTAGGATCGGGATCGAACCGGTGTGACCCGGCTCTCACTGCTCCTCAAAAGTCGACTCGGCTATCGAGGCTAAAGCTCATGAATAAATGAACTTCAGATTTTAGGCCCAAAGCATATAGTATGGATAGTTGACGGGAAAAAATCCAGTGACGCAAATATAATTTCCAACACATTAGTTCTATCAAGGGTGTAGAGATACCGTTTACCTATGACTCTGAGAATCCTCATTAACCCTCTTCCTCTTAGTGGCTGGATAATTTACAGAAATGTGAGCTGTTGTTGCTGAACTCTTTTAGATCATTGTGACACCCTTTGTTTGCTTCTTGTTCTAAACATTTTTTTTTAATTTTAAGAAAATATGGTGTCGTTACTCTCTTCTGATTGAGGTGACAGTTATACCTACTAGGATATTTTTTGCTTTCCCGTATGTGTACATAGGTGCCCTTCAGGAAATCAGAGCAAGGCTGATATTTAAATGTGTGCTTATGAGGGTCGATCAGGGTCAATCTTAAGAGCCCGCATAGTGTGGCCTAGGGTCACAAAAAAAATCTCTTGGAAAAGTGAAAGGGAACCCCCCCCCCCCCCCCTTTCAGGCAGTCTGGCTACGCCTATGTTAGGGGCTTATTAAAATTCTGTAATTATGTCCAGAAATAGGATTCTTCTGCCCTTACTACAAGTAGTTATTGACCAGTTCTTGATAATTCATTATTAGGATAATGTGTCAGACAAGCGGCGTGCCGGCTCTTAACCATTTAACATGCTAAAAGCAAGAGCGAAGTCTTATCTCTTTGTAAAAACCGCATGACATCCATCATCAGACCGCACGAATCTTTCCTGGAAATCTTAGATAACTTTTGAAAGCTGGATTACCGCCAAGAGTCATGCGGCCCTTCGTCACCTCTATCGTTACCCATGCACTACCAATGTTCTCTCCCTACGTACGAAGATCGTAGGCTGGTAGTGGAGTAGGAGGAGGATCGTGCTCAGCTGGCAGCACTACCAAATACCAACTCCCCAGCCATCGTGCTACTATACGATGGGGACCTACAGTTTTTCGTGTTCACTTTAAAAAAAAACTGTTGAGTAGGTATTCTATTGTTATGCCCCTTTAAAATTTGAAACTAGTAGGTACCTATTTCCAATTAAATAGTTTACTGAGTTATGATTTCAAGTTATTTTCGTCAATAAAAAATTTGTCAAAAATTAGCCGACCGTAAAGTCAGTATCTGATGGCACTAACACTGGAAAAAAAAATATCCAACAGTTTCTCAGGAAATGACCGTTATAAAAGCCATTCTGCTGCCACTTGTACATTTACCGTCAATAGCCAGAGTCTGGAACACACGTGACTTCACCATGCAAAAACAAATGCATCGTAATTTCCATTAAGACATTCTAATTTTAGAACAATAAATAAGTTAGCTATTGGTTTGGATAGCACGCAGTAAAAGAGGTATAGGTACGGCAACATATTTCAGACAGATGATACCTACCTAGCTATAGGGCAAAAACATCAACCGATATAAAAAATATAAATACAGACTAGGACATGACAGATGTATACATTAAACTATTATAATTAACAATTAATAAAATTTACATTAATTAATTACTGTATAATATAATCAGGTAACCCACTGGTCTTTTCTGAATACCTACTACACTTAAGAAGATGTTCTACCCTTTGACGTCACATGACTTTGAAATTTCAGTTAAAAGGACATGGGTTCACCTGAACCAAAACAAAGCATCATACCTTACTATATTGAAATAAAAACATTGTAAATCCTTATTCAATTATTTTAAGAACGTCCCAGGTAAAATAAGCAAAAATTCATTAAAATGACTTTTGGTGATCTCACAGTGTTTGAATTACCAAAAACCAACAAAACCACTGTTAAGGCTGAATTTCACCACCTCACGATAGTGCCCTTTAACGTTCGAATAGCTATCGATTCGAAAAAGCAGACATCCTCTCGTTAGGTTTTGTTGTGTCAATAGAATTCGCCTGCTTTGTTTACGTCAAATTTATGTCAACAATTTCAATCTAAAAGTGGAAATAAACGTGAAAAAACCCCTATTTTTTCGGAGAAAGAAGTTAAAATGTTGATTAGACTACATTAGACTGCACCAAATGAGTCGCAGGTATGAAAATTATCGTTTTCGCTAACGCACAGAAAATCCACTCGAATGCTAACGAAACGGTAAGGGTGCATGGTGAAAGCCGTTAACATTTTTTACCGATACGATAGCGCTATCGTGTACACGATAGTCTTCACGTTAAAGTGGTGAAATCCAGCCTAAGTGATTGTGAGGTAGGTAATAAAAATAATTTATTTCTTGGTCTTAATTTTCCATGGTACAGAAAGAGATAAAGGCCAGTGGGGTAAAAATGTGCTGTCTGTCTTAAAAGTATAAATATCTCACACATAATCATCATAGTTCAATAGAAAACGTATGCGTATCAACTTGTAACAAAAATTTGTCATAAAACATAATCCGATAAAATGGAAGGATTGTTCAACTCGGTTGGTTACTTGAAATATCGCCAAAAATGGGCACTTAAATGTTTAGGTAGGTTAATGCTACATGGATAGATGCATGTGCGTTTAACGCTTTTTACTTTTTATTCCAACAACATTTCAAAAAAAAAAAAAAAAAAAAAAAGAAGAAGATTCAACTGTTGGTTCAATGAAAGAGCAAGAAAAGATCTAGGTACCTACTCTGTCCGACCATAAAAGATACCTACACCTTATATTCCAGAACAAATTAATTTAAAGTTAAACACGGTTGCCATGCGTTGCTAGGGAAACAAAATTCTAACTGGAATTTATAGAGCCAATGTGGAACCCATGTTTAACTTACAAGAAAACACTTTTGGGTGAAAAAATTCCAGAATAACTAAACCCAGCCTGACAGTAAACGATTCCACTTTCTAGGTTTGTTATCACTACAGTTAATCAGACGTTATCTCGTTGGAATAAAAAGCATGCCCTACAAGAATGATTGGAAATATAAACTTTTTAATCTACCCATCTAAACAACAAGATAAATCCGGTTCAAAATTTCAACACAGAAGCTTTGATTACAATAGATCGTAGAGGTTGGTGGGTTGCTCAACACTGGAATATTTTGGACTAGGTATTTCTTGATTTGAGCTATATTCTTGCTTAATTGATTAAGATAAATGCTCTGAAATATAATGTCTTTTTTACATCAGAACTGGCTTGTAATTTTACGATCTAGTAATTTTGGACAAATATTTTATTATTGACAAAAATAGCATGATCGTGAAGTCACAACATAGCCAGTTAATTCCTGACGTAAAGAAGACATATTATAGTTTAGAACAAATAAATATCCAACAGTTTCCTCAGAAAATGGACATTAAAAAAAACGTCAAATTTTTTGTTTATAAGAAAAAATGACCAAAATATAACCTTGAGTTGAGCGCTCCAGTCAGAGGTAGAGCTCGTCCCCATTATTGCACCTCACAAGACCAACGTCGGTACCCATGTTTATGTATATGGTGACGCTACATTTGCCCCAAAACTTGGTAAATATCTCTTGAACGAGACTGGGTGTGTGAAGTGACTATAATGGAGACGCGCCTCAAGCCACATCAGCGGTCGTACTCCCGCTTTCATAGCGCCCAAATAACACCCGATTAACACCAACTTCCAAGTATATGTTCCTGTATATTTAACGTCAGAAATTAGTAGGCAATGTTGTGATTTTACGATCGAGTACTCTCGACAAATTTCTTTTACCAAAATCGTAAAATCACTGCATAGCCAGTTAATTCCTAACGTAATATTCTACGACAGAACATTTAAATATCCAAAATATGTTCGAAAAAACATAAACAGGATATTGATGGTCACTGTTAAACGGGCGCTAACTGGGCGTTATGAGAGAGAGAATAACCTCCGGTATGTTTTTACATAATTACCTCACCACAGCCTTGTCGTAAGTAGGAGGTGGCACCTCGTCTAGATCGGCCTCTCGAGGGGGTAGGAGGATGGCGAGATGATACGGAGGAGGGGGTTGTTCAGGTTGGGTTAGGGGTGCAGGGGGTGGTACAGGGGTGGCTCCTATCACGGGGTTGTGCAGTTCCAACAGCACCTCGTCCCGTCTTCCCAGTGGTCCGCCCATCTCCAGATCTGTGCCCGACAATGCTGTAACAAAATAATAGGTTTCAGGTAGAGACAGTCACTCATATAGGTATACAAACTTGAAGCTGGATATGGAACAAATATAAACAAAAAACCTACACTTAAGGGTGCACACACGTGGCACCAGAATGATTCTTCTGCTTACCCGAAATCTGTGGCGTAGTGCTCGTGGCTAGGAAATGTGGGTTGGGTCCTTTATTGCGACAGCCCGACAGCATACAGGAGACCATGAGACCCGCAGCCAGCAGAGACAGCGAGCTCTCTATCGATATGTCCACCGCTCCCTGTAACAATCGATATAATCAAAATAAATGTAGCTGTTAAGAGACACTGAGACTTGCAGCCAGTATCGATATATATCGATATGTCAAGTATCGATAGGCAGCTCTCCACAGAAATGTTCACCGCTCTCGGTAACAATCGATATAATCACTCGTCAAAATTACGACTTCTAAGCGATACTGGTAGGTACCGCCAGTGGCCGTGGGGGCCCTAAAAGCTAAACATAGTGTCCTACTTGTCAGTCATTTTTTTTGCGTTCAAATAGCACACTATGTTTAGCTTTTCGAGCTGGACCATTCAACTATCGAAGGTTTTAATACCTGAGTTTGTAGACTATAGTAGTATTTCATGGCGGTGACGGTGACAATGATGATGCACAGAAGAGCTACCACGTAGTATTTGAGTCTGCCTGGTCTCGGTCTGGGAGCTATATTCAGCTGATGCTCCACCAAGCCGTTATCCAGGTACAGGCCAGTCTCTATCTGCTCTGCTGGGGTCCTGCTCGCACCATAGCTGAAATTATTCAGATTTTTTTGGTAACTATTAAGACAACGGTACACCCTGTGACGTCACAAGACATACGAATTAAATAAACTGATTATTGGCCGAAGCCAAATGAATATTGTGGGTGACATCCACGCTACCAACACAAAATTGCTGCTACCGGGATTCGAACCCAGGACCTCAGTCGTGCGAATCTAGTTTTTGTAGACCACGGTGAGGCCACTTGTAACTAATAAATACCTTATAGACGGAGCGATACAAGGTTGGCTCGGTGTCCGCACCGCCTGATTGGTCGGGACGCGTCGTCCTGGCTGTCCATTCCTACTTTCTATTGGCTGGAAGCGGTGGACAGGCGTCACCATTGGCTTACTGAGACGCCTTCTGCGCTCTGCAACAAGCGCGCTAGATTTGACAAATATGCGAAAGCATGGGCAACTATTGTCATAGCCCCTGTTATGAATGACTGAAACTTAAGACTAGACACAACACTGGTTTGTTAACATTTCTGACGAGGATAATCATTTGTTCTGGAATATAAAATGTCTTTTAAACGTCAAAAACTAGTTTAACTGAATTGAAATATCCCGGGCTTTCGACTTAGGGGACTTCCAGGATCATGGGAAACATAAAATCTCGAATACAAAAAGGGATCGTTGTTGAGACGCCATTCATGAGAGTGTGCTGCCGTACCAAAAAATGCTCCTGTGTGCGATGATGCAGCTGAATGTACGTACAACATGCTGAAAATGTGATTCCTTTCAGGTTTCCTTCCACATAAGAATCCAGTCGATTGCAGAGGATGACTGCAGAAGTGCAACTGTAATAACAATGATACCCTAAACATTCTTCCTGTGAAGGGGTTGCGTCTCTCCAAACTGAACTGCACTGCGGTCTAGATGTCTTTACAGGAAAACCGGTTCGAACCCCATCCTAACAAAGTTTTTCTGATCGGCAGTGCATTATCACAAGTGAAATGAATATCGAGTCTGCGGTTGTACGTAACCCCCCTAAAACTGTAGGTCCCCATCGTGACCTTACACGGTGGGTGGGGAGCTGGTATCTGGTAGTGCTGCCATCGAAGCACAATGGATAGTTGCTGGGCTCTATACTCTCTGTTACTACTTTATTGTCGAAGGAACCAATGAATGGCCACTTTGAAGGGAGGCATTCCGAGAAAAATTCCCCTTCCAGGTAGCAGTTCCCCTCGTGCTGCAGTGTAGCTGGCAAAAACCCGACCACTTCTGAAAGTGGTGGTAACCACCCGGGGCCATTATGTCCATTAATTCTTTCCTTCGACAATACTTTTCTGTTTGAATCAGGGCGGTAAAATTCTAAGAGACTCACCCGCTGAGACGGAGGCTGGGACTCGCTGCCGCCCGTTATAACCGCATGTCTGACTCCGTTTGTCGATCCAAAAATGCATCGGACCGTGCTTCACGCCACCCGCGCCATCATGCAGGGGCCCGAGGAAGGGAAGGCAGAACATTCACACCAAACACCAGCCGGTATCAACTGAAAACTAAGCCAACAAAAAAAGACGATGAAATGTAAACGACATTAGAGGCAGGTGGAAATCGAACCCACATCTTCTGACTCAGGTGCTCTACCGTAAGCTACCGCTGTTAAAGTCAGCTTCTATTCTTGCTCCTGCATATGAGGGCTCTAAATGACAAGGTAATATTCCAAGAGAAAGAGCACCTGCACTGGCATTCCCTTTCTCGAACGCCAGAAAACCCACTCAACTAACACCTTCAAAATTTATTGTAAGTAGAACTGTTATCCATATATTGCATCATGGCGTGCCCTATCTTCTTACAATAATTTTTGAAGGTGTTAGTTGAGTGGGTTTTCTGGCGTTAGAGAAAGGGAATACACCTGCTGATCGGCAATCAGGTTCGACTCCCACGACCTGCCTTTTTTTTTCTCTTGCATATACTTACTTAATTTCTTAGACCTTCAAGTGAGACGTCTCGTCCTTACGTAAGTACCTATAGGAGCATTCGCAAAAAACATCAGGCAGCTGAAAATTACGCCAGTGGTGTAAAATATGAATGTCTGCAAGATTTTTCTAGGTTAACTCCCATCACCCCCTACCTGCTTACAATTCCCTGCGAAACCTATTTTTAGTTCAATCAACCTAAATTCAAATTTTCAGCTAAAACATATGAGCGAGGCTTAAATCAGATTTCCATAAAATCCAGAAAAAGAAACTACGCACCTGGGAATAGAATGAGTAATCACCAACAACAGGCGCGGGTGGGTTTCGAACTACCATAAGTCAGAGGCGGGTGCCTCTCTCCCATGGTTTGCCGTTTTAAAACGACAGCTTTAACTGTATTTATTTACTAAATATGGGTTTCGTAGAAGGGCAGAGGTTAGCTGCGCTGTTGGGGGAAACTGAGCCTCAGCACGCAACCTTTTCAGACACCCCCGCAGAAGTGGTGGCATCGAGCGGACGCTGAATGAAGTACAGCATTATTGATTGTAAGCACAGCTGACTAGTCAGCTGCAGATGGCGTTTACTTGCTGACTGGAGCCAAGGGTATAATGACCCCATAAGGGGTAGCTTACGTTACGTAAATATAAAATGAGGATTATCGGGCTCTACATTACTGCGGAGGTTCCAACTGGCTCAAAATAAAAAAAAAATCAAGAAAATTATTGTTAGCTGAATTCTTTCAACGATGTTTTTTTTTTATTTCTGCAAACTAGCGCGACTGAGGTCCTGTATTCAAATAGAAATAGGCTAGATATAGACATTACCTAGGGGTCACGTTTATCTATAGTAGTCTTCCAGAAAGGGCAATAAAATTTTTATTAGGCACCAATTTTGAGGCATGTGCACTTATATTAGAGATCTATGGTCTTTTACTATTTTTACATTAGATATTATCACGATATTTAATCACTTAAGAGTGCAGTAGATCTAAATCGTGTCTCTTATTCTAAGCCTTAAGCATGCCGACACAATGCTATAGTCCAAGTCAGGCTAGGAGCGTACCGATTTCTCATAATTTTTTGCAAATCTAGGGCTGATCAAAACTTCTTTTTGAGCAGGGAAATATCTGCTCAGGGTCGGATTGGCATTTTTAGCGTATGGTACGATATGGAACCCAAATCCGGATCGGCGTCAGCTGAAAATCTGCAAGAAATTATTAGTAATCGGTATGCTCCCAGCCTGACTTTGACTATACTTGTTGACGTTTTTTACAGCCAGTTTTCTGGAAAAATTGTTGATACTTTTACTTATTTATTTTCAAATATAATAAACCTTAACGTCAGAAGCTAGTGAACTGAGAACTGGGAACTCACGACCGAGATTATATTTCAGTTCAAATAAAAAATATCCAACAGTTTCCTCAAAAAAAGGGCCATAAAAAACGTCAACAAACAGCACTGTGGGCAGACTTAACTCCGGAAAATTTTCAAAAGAAATATAAATCTGATATTAGTAAGCAATATGCTGACCTGCTAAAGTTCCATTCGGAATGGCAATAAGATAACATTATAAATATACCACCATAACAATTTAACAACAGCTTTTCTAAAGATGGCTGCCACCAGTTCCTTAACATCCAGATAAAGTTTATAAATTTATCTTCCCGTTATTGCCAAAAACCTTATGTAGCAAACGTGACGATAAGGGCGCTATCGGCAGGATGGTGAAAGGCACCAAATTTTATTTCCGGGAGGATAACGCTATAGTGAACTTTTAGGGGACGCTATAGTAGACATTAGGAACTGGTGAATTAAACCCTTCATTATTATAATTATATATAAGTTAGATGTAACAAATAAATTAGGTGTTCGTCCAATAAGAACCGGCGTTATCTTTGGTAAACAGATTAAGATTCATACAAACTATACAAAATCTAGACAAAAAATGGACAAGTGCAAAAATCCACAAAGCTCTCGAAGTCTTCATTCATAAAAATGCCATATTGGGGTAAAATTATCTATCTAAATATTTTACCTTATCTTTTAAAAAGTTTACCTTACTCCTTAAACTCTTTGAATCTCGAACAATTTCACATCTGTGTCATACCAGATCGGAGGCTCCACATTTCTGAAACAAACAAAATACACTGTCACCCTCTATAATGAATGAGTCCCTGACAAATCCTCTCTATAGCAAACTCTCTTTATAGTGAGCAATTTTACATGGTTCCTTGACGGGACATTAACTGGCTATGTGGTGATTTTACGATCAAGTGATTTTTGTCAATAAAAGATTTGTCCAAAATCACTCGATCGTAAAATCACGTTATAAAGACACTATTGGATATTTAAATGTTCCGAAATATAATATATCTTTTTAACGTCATAAATTATGAGGCTATGTTATCGTTTAATTTTGGACAAAAATGACTCGATCGTAAAATCTCAACATATCCTCATACTTTATGACGTTAAAAAGACATATTATATCTCAGAACATTTAAATATTCAATAGTTTCCTCATAAAGTGTGCATAAAAAAACGTAAACAAACACGACTGTGTGGTCGCTCTTAACAACCAGTAGAACTGTTTCTCGGCCCTGCATGCTCTGGAGCCCTATTATGGATCTTTTTATCACGCGTGATCACGCAGTTATCACGAAAAAAATAAAGAAAATAGCATTGCAAATGTTTATCACGCGTGATAAAAAGTTCCGTAATAGAGCTGCAGGTAGACCTAGCCGGGTTTTGTATCCCATGTATAAAGCCTTTTAAATGTAACTGGGTTACCTTAAGTACACGACGCCCCACATATAAGTGCGGAACCACGCAGTGGTGCCACCATTCGCCTGGTACTTCCTGATCAGGATCGGATGCGGTACGGGTAGCAAACCTACCAACGTCCCATGTTGCAGGAACTTCAGAATTTCACTTTCATCAGTTAGACCCCTAGAAAATAATCCGTAATATTATATCACTGCTTCTATTTACCCACAGTTACATAAGAGAGGTGAAAGCCATGTCTTGGTAGATCGGCTATTGCAGTAGTAGATACTTCGCTTAACAGGAGGTAGTACTACGGGCTCTCAATAACGCTGGCACATTCACCGCCTACCGGTCATCTTGGGAAGTGTCGCAAGAGTACTGGAGGTGTATTCCCTTTCTCGAACGCCAGCAAACCCACCCAACTAACACCTTCAAAATTTATTGTAAGAAGATAAGGCACGCCATGATGCAATATACGGGGAACAGTTCTTCTTACAATAAATTTTGAAGGTGTTAGTTGGGTGGGTTTGCTGGCGTTCGAGAAAGGGAATACACCTCCTGGGTGTCTTTAACAGTCACTTGTTCAATAAACAAACACTGTGATTAACGCGAAGATACCATACAGAGAAACACAACTATACTTTTCGATAGTATCGATCGATGACTGCGACAAGATGGTCGTGCAAATACCGGTATCGATAGCCATATTGGTTTTCCATTGTTTCGCGTACTTTTCACTCCTATTTTTTAATAAATGGTAGTAAGGACAGAGCACGTACTTGTCAATGCATATTTTTTCCACCTGAGGAACAAGAACTTGCAGAAGTCGCATTATGGTCTGGAGAGGAAGCTTGCTCTTCCATGTAGCCACCCAATCCACTGACGGGCTCCAGGCCGCCATATTGGGTCCTGGTGGCGCCAAACTGTCGCCAACTCGCAAACCTCCCCGCTGCGACACAGCTCGCTTGGCAGGTTTCGCAGGCTGCTCGCTTTCGGGCGTGGGGCTCGCTAAGGCTTCCTTCTGGGGTGTCAGAAAGAGACATGAGGTAACAAATACTCTGTCTCCTAGTCTTGGTTTACAGAAAAGAGGGGGGGGGGGGGGGGGCTGATGATGATGCATTCATTTCAGTATCGAAAAATCTTGTGAAATTCTCGCTGTATCTGTAATTTTGGGTTGCCTGGGTGTCAAAAAAGTTCACACTCTTAATCCTAATTAATTACAATAAATCAGAACTCACTGTGAGGGTGGTGTCAGGGGCTCCAGCTCCCTCATTGAAGACGTCATCCTCCAGTCGGCTTTCACAACGGGTTTCTTCAGGTAACACAACGGGAAGCGGCTCATCGGGGGATGATGCCGATGTTTGGGAGGGTTGCGGGGGTGTGTTGGTAGGGTGGGCGGACTCCTGCTCCGTTATCTTATCTATACCTAAAATAAAAAAATAGGATAGGTATTGATTTCAATCGAACTTCGAAAATGACAGAACTCGATTGTACTACAACTCTAGTAGGATACAATTTTTCTCCTATCCTGACCTCCGTTCACAAGGAAGCGATTTAGTCAAAATCACGCCCAACACTCGGGTTCTTCTCCAGCCGGTGAAGGCTAGATACCCACCAGGCGCAGAGCCAGGAAATATTTCCCAGGAAAATCTCGACAAACCGAGACTAGAACCCGGGCTGCTTCATCCGGCCCACTCATAGATACTTTACCTGGTGTATCAAGTAGGGTGGCTTTGAGAGTGCCTGGCTCGGCAGGCTGAGCAGGTCTCGACCCCTCCATACTCTCAGCAACACCGTTACTGCTCGTGCTCTGCAGCTGCTTCCGAGTTCGCTTGCTCAGTGACTTGGAGATCGAACTGTGGTCCGTTGGCAGGTTGGCCAGTGTGTGGAACACTTGCCGCTTCCGGATTATCGTGTACACGAGATTCGAGTTGCCTGAAATTTGTAAAATTGTCCTTTCAATTAAAAAGACATATTATATTTCAGAACATATAAATATCCAATGGTATAAAAGGAGCAGAAAAAAACGTAAACAAACACGATTGTGTGGTCGCCCTTAACTCAACTTCAGTCTCTTCTTCGCGCAGTCGTCATGTTTTAGCTTACCGTCAAACTGGTACTGGATGATGTTGTTAAACGTCTCTAAAAGGAAGAAGACCAGATGGTGATTCGATGGTGAGGAGAAAAGGAACCACGGCGTGCTGAATGCCTCCAAGAGGTGCAGAAGCTTTGTACTTGACACCATGGATAGTGTCTTCAAGTATGGAGAAACTGGAAAACAGAAACAATTTTGTCTCGTCTCATTTACAGATTACGTAATACAGTGTTGTGGGTAAAAAACGTAAGGAAATAAAAGTATTACTCATGCCAGCCAGCCAACCAATAGCAGAAATCTAACTTTAAAAAAAAACTGTCGGGTCAACATGGAAAAACTGTATCTACAAGAATGTCAGCATGTAAGTAATAGTCAGTACTTTAGAGTGGCAGGATTTTATGGACACATACACATACACACAGTTCGAGTTCAATAAGTAATTGGATCTAAACTTACCATTTACTAGAATCGTCAGTAAGCAGTCAAACAGTGGCTGCAAACGCTGGTGACCAGTAGCAATAACCTACAGGCACACAAAACAAATTGTTATAAAAACAGAGAGAAAGAGAGAATGGCGCCCGGCTGTACCGCGTTTCTTATCTTACTCCATTCTATCGCGCGGCTAAATGGACTACCTCCTTTTAGACTACTAAGAATACTAACTTTGTGGAACACGATGATAAGCAAGTCGGCGTGTGTGCCTGTGAAGACTGGAATGTCCATGGGAACAGTGGCGGTGTATGGCTTGTTCAGTCGCACCCCAAAGTTCCTTTCTCCACTCAGTAGTAGAAGAATGAACACACCGATATGCATAAGTCCAACTCGAGCTAAAACAAAAACAAAAATAATTTTACTGCATACCCCACAAGAACCAATCCAGTGACGTCACAATCAACACTTTAAACCGTAGTTTCTTCTCTAAAAAGTTGGAGGGACGCCTATTCTACGAAATAATGTCCCTCAGAATATAGTATGTAAGTATGTAACGAAGGCAGCCGTTACGGGCTCCTAAAGCCTGTCTACCTAGTCAAGACACTGTGTCTACTCACACTGGTCAGCTCTGGAATCATTGAGATGAAACAGAATAGGAACAAGAATGTCCAGCACGTCGCTGCTCTTCAGTACATAGTACAGGAATTTCTGAAAAATAAAAAAAGATTTTGTTACGTTAGTGATTTTTTTTTATATTTTAATGAACTTCGGGGCTGGTACTGCCAAATAACCACTTCAGTCGCATCTGGATGTTCGTTGAACCAGAGAATACTCATCTACCTAACCTAATGTACGAACCTTGTTATAGTCACAAAATTTCCAGAAGAAGACAAGAAGTTCCTGGTGAAACTGTACTTTCTTGGTTGAATTTGGTAGATAAGTCTGTAGGAGAGGATTGTTGAGGAGGCGGGAGAAGCCACCCAGAACAAACTGCATATCTTCATCGCGGTGGATGCGGGATAAATAGTTAATGAACAGGTTGTCCGGGACTGAAGTCTGGAAAGAAAAACAGAAGTTTTTTTTAATTGCCGAGAGATGCCAAGGCACTGGTTTTACCTAAAGCATACTTTATTAGTACGGAGACCGCAGTATGTAAGGGGAAATTTTTCAGCGAAAGGGATTCGAACCTGGGTTCTACCGCTTACTGAACAGGACGCCTTGTGCCTCCAACTTTCAAGTCTCTGACTGGTCAACCCTACGCAACCACAGAATATGACTCACCTCTTCTTCGTTGGACGTATCATGGTCTAGGGTAACAATCAGAACTTGCAGGGCGGTTTCTACCAAAGGTTCTGCCGAATCAGTAAACAAGAGATGGTTGTAGGGGACGCCCAGCCCTACAGGATCATAGGCGCACACTGTGTTCAGTAATGACGTGAACATGGGAAGGGCGTGCCGATTTTCCGCTGACGTCACGTATTGGATCCATTTGTTTGGGAGCACCTTAACTTCTGTGAAAACAGAAAAATACATTAAAGTACAACTTTTTTCTTTGCCTCAACTGCTGGGCCATGTAGACTAAGGTGCCACAGCCTCGATAGCCAAGTGGCCAAGAGGGCTGTACGAGTAATGGATGAGAGAGAGCCAGATCACACCCGGTTCGATCCTAATCCAATATAATATTCTATGTACTAACACGATGGGTTGAGAGCTGATATTCGGTAGTGCTGCCAACAGAACTGATGCCACTGGTTAATTCTGGTTAGGTTAGGTTAGGTTACTTGGCTTGTCCCCTCTCCACCTCAACTAACTGTATTTACCAAGCGGCGGCTGATACATGGTCTCGCTGAAGCAGGTAAGCAGGAGCTTGAGGAGTTCAGTTCGGGCCGCATCGTGAGCAGGTACTCGAGGAGGACTGTGCGCAAACCCCACGCCAGCCTCCCATATGTACTCACAGCTGTCGACAGCAGACAGCTCCTCCGCCTTGTCTGGTCCCGACTTTCTGCCTATTACGGTGAAGTCGGGGCAGAAAAGAAGATCCTAAAAATTAAGAGTGACGCTTCAGTGCTCTTTTTCATTTCACAGTGACATATTTAGCGTAACAGATAAGTTACAATAGTCACTTGGCAGACTCGATTTGTCACTAGTCACTCGACAAACTCAATCTAGCACTTGTCACTAGGCAGACACCAACTCAAAGTTTCGTTAGGTCCATGGGGTACTCACACAAATAGCGTTGATCAGAGATTGGGCTAGCGGTGCAGACGCAGCCTCCTCATCTTCTTGTTGTCCTCCTGAGGGAAGGCTTGACCAGAAGAAACCTCGCCACTCAGGGTCCTCGAAGATGTAAGGAAGAATACGAGTCAACAGTCGAACGCAATTCAAAACTAAAAAGAAAGAAGGACATCAAAGTTTATTTTGGACCTATAGACAGTTCGTGAAGGAAAATTGATAAGCAAAACCCCTCTATAGCGAGTAAATGCTACCGTTCCTACAGCGAACTCTCTTGACAGTGAGACATTACTGTATTTCAATGTGATCTTTTACGGCAATGCCATCACTTGTGCCATTGTCATCAAACAGCTTACCAGTCTGTTGTTCATGCTGGGTCCGACAGCTGTTATCGACAGCTTTGACAAGCTTTTCCACAGCTTTGTAACACAACGTAGCAAGATTAGCAGGAGCTTCTTCTCTTACTATTCGTATATCAGCAGCAGGCAATAGCGTGAAAATATCTTGAACGTTTGTGTTGTTTTCACCCCAAAACTGGCTCCAAAATCCCTCGTCACTTAAGTCTATAATCTAGAATCAAATACGTAGGTATTATCACTTATTTATTAGCCTTTGGCAAATAACTTCTATAAGCTGACGGTTAGTCCATCAAATAGACTATTTTAATATGTAGGTACCTATTCATTGTTGTCAGCTGGCAGAAATACCAAATACCAGCTCCACACAGCCATCGTGTTACAACATATCAGGGACCGACAGTTTTAGGTGGGTTCTGAACCAACTCAGCCTCGATAAACGACCCACTTGAGACGCTGAAAGTATCCTATACCTACAACATGGACACCACACAGTTTCACTCTAATTTGTTCCCTTTCATAATCGAGTCATGTGTGTCACGACAACTGTCAGAAACCTTCCTTGGTTATACACCTACACTGTTCTCTTCAAGTAAACTGATTCACTATCTTAAAATGTTACTATTTTTCCTATTCTGTAACTTATCAGCACGCTTCTCCCTGATCTTTAGCCTCAGTCACCTTTCAGTTCGTGTCTCCCCTTCACTAGCATATGGTAGAGAATAGTTTACCTGGGATTTGGACGTGAGCTGAACTACAGCTTTTCGAAAATTTAATTTTGAGTCTGTCGTACCCATTTTCTAATGTATTAATTCATTAATTTTAAAGTTATTTCATTGCTTCTATCCACGACTGACAACCTTTTTAGTAAATTAAAATATAAACAATGCCCGAGAACACTTGAAGATGAGTATTTTAAAATTGTGTTTTGTAATACATGCAAAAATATCACTGTTTTGCAATAATATATTTTTTAATGTTCTGAAAGTTTTTAGGGCCTTTACTTTCCACGTCAATATTATTTACAATGGGCCCTAAAAAAATTGGCGGCAAATATTTCAACTTGTCTTGGATTTTGGATTCAAGTTTATTGCGATTATTTTAAACAAATAGGTACCTACTCGGGTCCTAAGTTATGACTTGTATTTTATAAAATTCCCAGTTACACTTGTGACATTTTGCTACCAGCCTTTTTATTGCCCTATTGAGTAAAGTAGGTATCAAGTTTATTCTATCAGAATTGTGTAAGTTCTTTACCTAACAGCTTTTAATTTAGTTTCTTACACTGAAGAAGGTTTCTTTTTAGAATCATTAGAATCCGACAACTATATTATTATATTTATTCTTATTTCAACGAGGTGCTTATTGTAGGCTCAGGCAGTTGGGTGATTATTTTGATCCGTTATATCGTCGGATCGTAAACGATAGGTAGGTAAAATTGTTTAACCTAAACAACTAGGTGTATGTAGCTTTTTTTCCACAAACTCCTGCAGTTTTGAAATCCCCTACCCATAGTGCACAGCTGCTGAACGTTATCTGGTTGAGTGATAACAACTTCCGTGCTGTAGAGTGACGGAGAGCGAGGCCAGCCCATGCGTGCAGAGACACACCAGTGCACTCGGAGAGGAAAGTGTTTCAACTCATCCTCTCCAGGCATACACGCAGTCCAATATTGAGTTCAACCTGGTCAAAAGTTACGAAAAATGTTACGGAACTAACAAAAAAATCTGTGTGATAGTGTGTGAATAACCATTGTTCAGTTTCGGATCTATACGAGAGGTGAGTGGATGATTTACTAAGTACCTATGCCTCACTGTACTTGTTATATTTTTACCTACTGTTCGTCGTACCTTTCGACATCATATTAGTTTTCAGCTAAAATTCACAAATAGGTACAACTGAGGTGGTGTGACGAAGCGGCTAATTCAGAAGGCAAGTAGATGAAGGGAGGTACCTAGGATAATTAAATCGAGTAAGGGCCTCAGCTACATTTGCACAGATGCACCTACCTACTTCAGAACTATTGTGGCTTTACATCGATACCTAGTTGCAGGTGTCGAAATTATTTAATTACGTAGACACCTGCTATGCATAGGACATAATAATAAAATTTATATACGAGTGTATTATACAGCGAGTGCAGTGAGAAGCGACGGAGGGCACTTCCTCATTACCCAGTTTATGAGGGGCCGAGCGTATGGAGTATAGTCCTCTTCACTCTTGGATGAGAGGAATGTCAGTGATATCCAGGGGTAGATAGACTATACAAATGTGAATTATCGTTGCTAAACTCTTTTAGATCATTGTGACCCCTTCTTCTTAAGTCTACTTCTTGTTATGAACATGCAAAAAAATAATTTTGGAAACCCTGTTTTTTGAGAACAATGTGTTACGTTACTGCTCTGATCCAAGAGAGAGATGGAAATGTTTGGTTTTCTAAAGAACGGTAGAAATCTATAGAGTTAGTAAGTTTCAGAAAACCTCTGTGAGACAGGTTCTTCCAAGAGGTATCGTAAATTGCCAGAAGGGGTAACTTCGAGTGGGCATCACAGCCCAGAACTTTAGCGCAAAGCTTGCTATGCCCTTCCTACACAAAGCTGCTACTTAGGCTACCGTTGCTAACCACAGTTTTCTGACAGTTACTATACTTCAAACTTTCCTTTTCAGGAAAGCGAAACCTGAAAATGACTGAAGAAGCTGAAGTCTGCACCAAGATTTCGGAGAAAGTAAAGATGGCTGGTTTCCTCGAAAAGAAGGGTTCCATGGTAACTACAATATTGTACTCAACAAGTACTATAGTATAGTAAGTATAGCTGAGGGTTGGGGGGAACAAGCCCAGCAACTAGACTATCCAACTATCCATTGTGCTCAGCTGGCAGCACTACCAAATACCAGCTCCCCAACCATCGAGGAAACGATGGGGACTACAGTTTTAGGTGGGTTCCGAACCACCACCGCCTCGATATACATTTCACTTGACATGCTGAACATATCAGAGGTGAATGCCGAGCAGAAAAACTTTTTGGTAGGATCGGGATCGAACCGGTGTGACCCGGCTCTCACTGCTCCTCAAAAGTCGACCATTTAGTCCACTCGGCTATCGAGGCTATTTTCAACAAGTACTATAGTACCATAAGTACACGCGATGAGCAACCTACAGTTTTAGGTGGGTTCTGAACAACCACGACATGAATTTCACTCGACACGCTGAACATATCAGAGGTGAATGCCGAACCGAAAAATTGTGACAGAATCGGGATCGAACCTGTGACCTCACCACTACACACAAAAAACTAGAATAAAAACCATCATAATCACTTGTTAGAGAGTCTTAATTTGTACGTTCTGCCTGTTTAGCTATGGAAGCGATACTGGTTTGTCCTTGAAGACAAACTGCTGCTGTACTACAAGTCACAATTGGAGTATATCAACCTCTCCCCATGTCGAGGTTCCGTTAACATGGGCCTAGTCAGCACTGTCCAGCCCAGGAGAAACAGCAGGGACCCCATCATACATCTCGTCAGCAGGTCCCAGAATCTCGTACTAGTAAGTACTCTCTGTCTATGTTAGCTTACTACCCCCCACCACGGTAAAAGGGTCAAACATTCAGTCAACTATGGTGAGCCTATGTACTGAAGAGACATTTGAGGAGGGGAAGTAGTTCCCTGGAACTGCTCCCAACCCAGCACCCGTAATGTAAGGCTGACGCTCTCATGCAGCAAGATACTGGAGGCCAGACAGGATACCTCTACCACAAAAATTTCCCCGCAACTTTTCATTGCAGAAAGCTAAAGACCGGTTTACTCAGGAAAAATGGCTTCAGGCTCTGCTAGACTCAATAGGAAAACAAGGTATGGCAAGCTTAAGGTTTTCCCTGGATGACCTTCCCGGAGAGACGCAAGCCAGGACGCAGACCATGACGCTGCCCCGACGTCTGCACGGAGGCAGCCTGGACGCCGTCTGGAAACCAGCAGTCATTCCCAAAACCAAAATGTTGGACAAAGTTTTGGGGTAAGTTGATTTTGCTGCATCAAACTACGATAGATACATCCAACATACCGTAAACGAGTTTAGTAGGTACCATACTTTTGCCCGCTGAAATTTCGAACCTACTTGCATCTACGTGGGAAGTATTTTGTTGTGTCAAGTAGTAGTTGTAGCAGGTACCGCAAAAATGTATACGTTGACAACATCTAACATTTAAAAATTCTGGACATGCAAAAAACACCTTAACTTCATACCTACTGTCTGTTATGAAACCCCAAACCTTGTCGTTCCATTAGACTGAAACAAACATTCCGATTTCTGGAAAACAGATTTCTTTATTTAGGTACCCTGTCGTCTAAATTTTTATTCTTTTCATAATTTCCCCAAATGAACAATATTTTGAAGTGGTACGAAATTTTCAGATACGAAGACGAACCAGACGAAAACCAGAACACTGATCTGTACGATCCACTTACCAAAGAAAGAAAATCCCAAACTTTGGACACTCGAAGAATGGATACGAGACTCAAAAAGCTGAGGAACGCAATTGGGCGGAGGAAATCAAGCACTGCTTTAGTCGCTGACCCCGAAAAAGTGGTTAAAACTCGCCGGGAAAGTTTTATTCAAAAAATATTTAAAAAACCAAGCTCAAGAGTGGAAAAAGAAGTAGAAATAGTCGATTCGGATCTTGACGACCCCTTGTATGACACTATTGATCACGCTAAAACTTCAACGGAGCCATTGAAACCCAAGAGGTTTGGAAGTAAGATTCTTCTACCCGAAGGAACCATGGCTGAACTTAAGGAAAAACTCAGGTCCAAAGAAAGTCTGGAAAAAGAAGTGACAGAAGGGATAGAACCTCCGGCTTTACCACCTAGAGGAAGTCTGACAGCTCTCGATGGAACCACAGAAGTTGTTATTCACCCATGCCCAGACGAAGTCAACCCCGAGGACTCAGAAGACAGCGAAGTATCCGGGCATTACCAAACAATAAAGAAACCCGTAATAGAAGTTGCTCAACCCCCTAAAGAAATGGTGACTGTGGAGGCGGAGTATCAGGTTGTAAACAAAGACAAAAAGAAGAAACGACCAAAAGAAATACTTGAAGAAAATCTAGAAAAGGTTTTAGAGATACCGGGAAAAGAAATCAAAGGGATTCAGGGCTTGACCCCAATGGGCGATCTGAATATACCACAAGAAATTGTAGTGAACCTTATTACCGAACTGAAAATAACTGAAGAGGAAAATGAAGTAGAAAGTAGGAACCAGGAAAACGCGCAAGGAGAGCCTTCCGGCGACTACCACTCTTCCGAAACTCCAAAACAACTTGAAGAAAATTTCGCAGCGCAAACTATATCAGGGGATAAGACAAAAGAAGTACTGAAACAGGATATGGAAAAAGGTCTATGTGAACTCAATAGTTTACTCCGGCGCTTAACGGAAATAACGTCAGCGCCTCTTGCGGAGAGGGAAGGACTTGCGAGCTGGTCACCGGAAATGGAGCTCCCCCCCGCTGTGCCGCGGATGGTCAGGTCTCACTCCGACCCTGACTATGACATTCCTAGACCTCACGCGCCACTGGCACTAGCAGAAGACTTTGACGAGGACCGAATCCAGGCTACGGAATTTTTCAACAGAGCTTCATCCACAGGGTCGACCAACAGCCTTGAACCGGACTCGTTAGAAGCTAAGAGAGAGAGTCTAGACATCAATCCAGAGTAGTTCTGGAAACATACGTCCAAATGTTCGCTGGATTTAGGTAAGATTTTTTTTATGAATGGACAATTATTTGTTTTAATAAAAAATTGACAAAAGAGCTGCTTTTATTTCTTCTGCGTTCCTTCATAGATCTCCGTTAGCTAAAAAATATTGCTTTCGAGCTCTGAGTGAACAAAATTGGTTTTTGGGAAATGTCTGCCCATAAGTTCATTCACTTATTCTACTCATGTATGCCAGATCAAACTACTAGCTACTAAATGGCTCGATGAAGTGTCTTGTGTCCGCAAGTTAGCCATAGCGCTAACTTTCAGTTAAAGGTTAAAATTCAGAAAACTGGTAAAACGCCATACCTTGTATTACCAACCAAACTATTTTCTCTTTTTTCCTCCAAATTTCTTCTTTCCCTTCTGCTTGCCTTGGATACGTTTCCGGACTCCCATCGAGTCCTCAAGGTCATCCTCCCCATCATTGTCTCCAAACTTTCTTTTCCTTCCCTTCCCATTTTCCTCCATGGCTTTCATCTCCATTTTGCTGTTTCTCTGCGCCTCCACCACTCGTTCTTGTAACGTCATTACTTCATCCTCTTCCATTTTGTAGAGTGGAAGTTTTTTGCCGATCAAGTGCTCAATCCGCTGGTAGAGTTCTACGTCATACTGTAAACATTAGCGGAACACGGTGTCAGTGGCAATCAAGCAAGAGGACCTATAATCTACAGATAGTTGCGCTACAGATTTTTTTTTTTTTTTTTTACAGACTAACATACCACGGATGGTAAACCCACTACACTGCGGTGCAAGGGATAAGGAAATGCCTGAGGCAACGACCCAGCAAGTGGCAGGGTGACCAAAGTGTACCGCAATGTAATAGGAATAACCGGTGGTGGCGTCACCAGCCTACACAGGGGTGGAGTTGTTTTGGTCACCCTGCCACTTGCTGGGTCGTCGCCTCAGGCATTTCCTTATCCCTTGCACCGCAGTATAGATCATTTCAAGAATTATCCATCGTGCTGAGCTGGCAGCACTACTAAATACCACCTCCCTAGCCATCGTGTTAGTACACGATGGGGACCTACAGTTTTATCCTAATAGTAAGCAATCATACCTGCGTAACGAAGGTAATGGCCTTGCCAGAGCGTCCAGCACGAGCCGTACGCCCCACTCGATGTACATAGTCCTTGCTGTGGGTAGGGATGTCCAAATTGACCACCACGTCCACGTGAGGGATGTCCAAACCACGCGAAGCTACGTCTGTTGATATCAAGATCGATCGATTTTTCGCCCGAAACTATAAATAAAAAATTCAACATTAGCACAATTGCTTTCTTCTTCTTTACGTGACTCTGGTAACGCCTAAGAGTTCTAAATGATACTGATACGAGCACGACCGCCAATGGCCGAGGCTGCTCGAAAAGCTAAACATAGTGTTATTCGTGCGTGAAACAAATGATTGCGAATAGGACACTATGTTTAGTTTTTACTACGGTACTGAATGAGACTGGTTATTGCAATACCGCCATTGGCCGTGGTTGCTCTAAAAGCTAAAGCTGATAGTGTGCTATTCGAATAAGAAACAATGACGGACATTAGGACACTACGTTTAGCTTTCACAGAGAGAAATGGTGCTGCAATTACCAGTCTCGATCGAGTATCGATAGTCTTAATGATGTCGGATAAACAAACTGAAAACAGAATGTAATTATGCAAAATCGGTTACCTTGGTAAGGGCACCCAGTCGCTTATTCTGCGACATCTGGCCATGCAAAGGGACGGCAGAGAAGCCTAGCTGCCGCAGCATGAGCGCAACCCGCAGCGTATTGCTACAGGTCGCGCAGAAAATCATGAATGTGTTTCCTGCCAGTTCATTCAACAGGGCCACCAAATACACGTCCTGAAACAATAATTTAAGCTGGATCCCATCTACCCGATTAATAGTAAAACCCCCGTTAATTTCCAGTCAGTTCATATTAACGGAGGTTAAAAAACCATACTATATTTCAGAAATAACAAACACCCAACAGTTTCCTAAGAATATAGACATTAAAAACGTCAACAAACAGCACTGTGTAGAAAGGTTTAGATACCTTGAATTTCACAGGTATGAAGACGTAGTACTGCTGAAGTTTATCCACAGTCTGGTATTTGCTGGACACCTCCACCTTGACTGGGTCAGTGAGGGAGGCCCGCTGCAGCTTCTGAACCTTCTTCGTCATCGTCGCGGAGAAGAGAAGGGTGCGCCGCTCCCGAGGAATCACCCGCAGGATTTTATCCAACTCCACCTTTAAGGAGATTAAACAAATGTGAAGAGGATGCACGACACACCTTATCGTGCAGATAAAGACAATTTATCTTTCCGTTAAAACATCACCTGCTAGCGTTAATGCTCTACTGGCAGGATGGTGAGAGATACCAACTTTTCTTTTCGGAAGGATGACGCTATAGTGAACTTTAGGGGACACTATAGTAGACTTTAGCAACTGGTGAAATCCACCCTTATAATTATTTACTTTACCTCAAAGTCCATATTGAGAATCCGATCAGCTTCGTCCATGACTAAGTATTTGAGAGCTTTCAAACTGAAGCCCTTGGTGTTTTCAAGATGGTCGACCAAGCGGCCTGGCGTGGCAATGATGACGTGTGGTTTCTTGGCAAGGACCAGAGACTGAGACATCATGTCCATCCCCCCCACGATCACTGCCGTCTTCACGCCTATGCTGGCTCCTTCACAAATAAACAGTTTTTGTTTTTTTAACCGTAATGCAATACGTCCTGGACGGCTGTCCAGGCAGTTTTTGTGTGGGGACCCTCCATCCCGAGTTGCCACAGCTAGCCCACCATTCCAGCCCCTCCATTATATTCTCTTGAACACCCGTACTCTCTATAGCGAGCAAATATACAAGATGCCTTCACGGTCGCTATAGAGAGAAACTACTGTAAGTATTTCAATTTATACTCTTGACCCCCAGCCTATGTTAGCAATCCTTTCTTTACTCGGTAATTATTTTTAAAAAATGTCTTTTTGACGTCATAGACTAGTTAATATGTTGTGATTTTACAATCTAGTAATTTTGTATCTACTGTTAAATTCCTGTAAACAAAACTAATTTCAGATGTCAGAATTTTTCCTGACTAGGCGGGAAAACAAACGTGTCACGCTGGAACCTGACTTCGCGCACTTCCTCTTCAATGCCACAACAGTTTCGTTTGATGGGTAAGACTTCTTATTTATAAACACTATTTATAGAATTAAGTTATAAAGTAGGTAACATACCCAAAGCTTCAAATTGCTCCGAAATCTGGAATGCAAGTTCTCGGGTCGGGGTTAAAACCAAAGCAAAATACCGCTGAGGTCGTTCAAGTAAGGCTTGCAGTATAGGAATCGCAAACGCTGCAGTTTTTCCTGACCCAGTTTCCGCCAGACCGATTATGTCTTTTCCACTTAACGTAAGAGGAATTGCTTCCAACTGGATTTTTGTCGGTGTGGTCCATTTTAGACTTTCACAAGCTTTACAGAGAACGTCGACGACTCCCTGGAAAGAACGCAGTAGATTAAGATTTGAGTTTATTTCCCGTGCATGCAAGATACCTCAGTTTCACAGGTTACCTTCTTCGGGGATAACCTAGGTTTATAGCACATCCTGACCAATCAGTGAATGCTTGGAAGCGAACGGCTCAGACTGGCCGTCACCATACTATCCTCAGTCAATCCGTATAGGACTACCTCTAGAATCCAGTTACCTTGAGGATTAATACTAAGAACTACGATAACTGTAAACAGAAGTCCACGACACGTGGAAATACTAACCAAATCTTTGAATGTTTTCGGAGCTTCTTCACTGTCGGCAGTGACAGTTATCGGTTCCACAGTAGTGTCAGGTTTTTCTTCATCAGACATTGTGCAAGTACAGTTATCTAAACTATGAAATATTTCCCAAAATGTTACAAAATTGTAAACTGATGGTAGGTAATCTGGGAATACATTGGGATAACCATAAGCAGCTCACATAACAACTGCTTTAGCGCCTGACAATTTATTATCTTGATAAAATTAAAAAATATTAGGTATTATTAACGATTATAAATATAATTTCAATCTAAATTATTCACAAAAAATATTTCGAAAACATTCAAGCATTCATCATTTATTGACAAAAAAGGGCCCCGAAAAAATTGCGCCTGCGCACAAGCAGCGGGTGGTGCAAGAATACAAATTCTAGTTATTCATGTACGCTAAAGTAGTTACATACCGACCAATCATATTATCTGAATTGAACAAAATGGAAAACTAACAATCAGAGTATTTTTCAATCCCTAGTTAAGCTGAATAACGTAGCCAGTACTGTATAAGTTCAGATAGCGTGAAGTTACTTACCTGCTATGTTCTTTATTGGTATGATTATTTTCTATTGAAAGGAGTGTTATTTGTATTTTGTAGGTTGGAGAAGAAAATTTATGAGTATCACTAGTTTATACATATTATAAGGATGGAGTTAAATCACGGAAAATTTCCCAGTGTCGACTACCCATTTAACTAACTTTGCTAGCATAGACCACTCTGATTGGTCGGCATGTAAGTGCATGTAACTACTCTAGCAGCATGTTATTTACATCCTAGTTTTCTCAAAATTTGGCTAAATTCCAGTTTTTTAATATTTTAAATTTCCATTTAAATTTAATTTTGCTTCATTTAAAGTTTCTCGTAAAAATTAGAGTTATTAAAACTGAGACCTATTTTCCCTTGGCGGATGCTTTTTGGTGCGTTACGCGGCCTTTGGACTTGGTTGGATTTGGAGCCATCTTGAATGTGAACAAAGCGAAACATCGAACGAAATATCCAAAATAGAACTTTTCCATCAAATTTCAAGTTGCGTTTTACATTTCTGTGTCAAGAATATGTACGGTTTATCCGTTTTCATGGTTTTATAGCTATGGCTGCCACGAGGAAGCTTCAAGGTATGTTATTTCCGCACCAAACTCGATATTTATTATGGTACTCGACCTGTTTACCTAATATTATTTCTGGTTATTTTACATAAAAATCGTACAGATATTTGGTCGATTTTTGTGTTAATAACTCCAAAAAGGCATGAAAATGTGTTTTCAACGGGTTGTTTCCGCTGATTTAACGTGAAAACGGAGGTTTTTAAGTCAAGAAATGGGTTATGTTGTTGGCAACTGCATCATTGATCGAACGTAGTAAATAACCCCTTTTAGCACTTTATGTGTTGTACTTTTGTGTTTATTACCTCTAAATTGGGGATATTTCTTTCCCTAAGTGTATTTGTATGTAGGTACGACGCCACGGCGCGTTCTCATTACCCATAACTTCCAGTGACTCTAGTTCGCCAGGTGTTCGCCTATGTTTACCTTAGGGACTCAACCGCAGATTGGTAGGACTAAGGGCTCAGTTTAGGGTTGAATTTTCATGTACAACTTTTCAAGAGAACTGTCAAGGTGTAGGATAATGATCAGAGAAGTTGATACAGGAAATTTTTTAAATATGAAGTCGTAGTCTTAGGAAGTAGCTGCTGAACTAGCTTAGAATTGGGAGTCTGTTGTGATAGGGACATAAAATTTTCCAATAAGTACTTACTGTCCTAGTTAATTTATTAATGGCCTTGGTCGTGACCGTTATTCTATCAGTTGTTTACACATGCGAGAATGATATAATACGAACGTGGCGCAGGGCTATCGAGGTTCGACGACCTTACGAAACACTTGATGTGACATTTACGAAAAAGACTTGTTTGTCGTCAAACGCTCGGCGTTTTCCACGAGGAGGCTGGTGCAATAGGTATCAAGTGGCTTGACCTGAGCAATTTCGTGTGACTTGACTACTGGTTTGTTTGACTCAGCCTCCTGAACGGTTGATGCAAAAACAGTGACATTGAGAGTGACCCCTCCTTTCATGATATCTGTACACATGGGTGTGGATTTGGTGAGCATCACGACCGATAGGAGCCCAGTAAGATTCACCAGGGAAAATCTCCCCACGACAGGATCAGATAATCGGTCCTCTATATCTCAGCCACTCAGGCTCCAACCAGTGAAAAAAAATTCGCTACTTATTGCACCGTTGGCTGTTGCTTTGCGGAACAGTTACCTGTTTGTATTTTCATTCTGTCTCACTAACAGAGAGCCAGTTAAAATTTCTTATGACTACCTAAATGTCGAGGACCTTAATTTCAGTTAGGTACGTGAACCCGATGGCTTGCATACAGAGACCATAATGTATAAATCATGAGGCATAGCCTAGGAAATTAGCCCATATAATGCTGTTCCATGCTCCCATTACCGCCAGGACAGGTTTAATCTGTATTTGGCCCTTGCTGAGTGTCATTACCGGTGTCTCTATTAGGTTCCTCAAAGCGTTTATTAACGCCTGGAGGCTGGTGATAAATCGGCTATCGCCTTCAGACCAGCTCCTGACAAGGAGCATTTCCTTTTTAATTTTTTCTTGATAAAAATGAGACCGGGACTTTTCACTCAAATTCAGGTTTTGGACTTTCTCTGTGTCCCTGATTTTTTATGGTGAATTTATACTTGCCCGTAAGATAAACATTGCAAGCTGCGAGTTGTTTTTGTTAATTCTTTTGACTGAAAAAAAATCAAAATTTGGTCCGAAGACACAGCCATGTCCTAGCTATGTATCGATGCAGAAGGAGTCATTTCAGCTAGTGACAAATTTGTACCTTAAATAAAATGATGTGGGTGGAAGAAATGCATCACCAGCCGTTGCACAGCCTTAAGTGTCATCCATGCTTGTCAGTTAACTAACCCTTTCGGTTATTCCAGGAGAAATAGACCGTTGTTTAAAGAAAGTAACGGAAGGCGTGGAAACGTTCGAGGACATTTGGCAGAAGGTTCACAATGCCACGAACAGTAATCAGAAGGAAAAGTACGAGGCGGATCTCAAGAAGGAGATTAAAAAGCTACAGAGATTACGAGATCAGATCAAGTCATGGATCACATCGGGGGAGATCAAGGACAAAAGCGCTCTTTTAGACTACAGGAAGCTCATTGAAACGGTAAGGGCGCTATCGGCAGGATGGTGAAAGGCACCAACTTCTCTTTTTGGGAGGATAACACTAGTATTTTTTTAAGGGGCACTATAGCGTACTTTATCAACTGGTGAAACACTTTGAGCAATACGTAGTTCAATAAGAGTGGTTTCTCTAGCTTTCACCGTCCCATCATTGTTTATACATCTACCAGTGACAAAAAAAAATCGTCATAGCATGATTTTGCTGAGTAGTCACTCTAATGGTATTTTTTTCTGATGTTTGTTTTTATTTTTAGCAAATGGAGAGGTTCAAAGTAGTGGAGCGGGAAACAAAAACCAAGGCGTATTCAAAAGAAGGGCTGGGGGCGGCTCAGAAGCTGGACCCTGCGCAGAAAGAACGCGACGATATGCGCGAGTGGCTGGTCACGTCGATAGACGCCCTTAACCTACAGGTAAAATTTGGTGGGGCAAATCAAGGAAATACTAGGCACTGATGTCGCCCATCTCAATCTTGGATGAGAGCATAGACATCCATTGTACTAAAAAAAAAAAGTTTCCAAAATTATTTTTTGTTCAGAACAAGAAGACTTAGGAAGAAGGGGTCACAATGATTTAAAAGAGTGTAGCTATCCAAGAATGAGACGTACTATAGTCATGAGTCATGACAATAGGTGACGTCGCAAGGATCTATATGTCAAAAATACCACGGCCATTTCGAGGCTGTAAAACTTTAGGTCCCATCGTATAATACCCGACGGATCGGAAGCTGACTGCCGTCAAAACGTTTAAGTCTGTCCAGTGCTTTTTGTTGATTCTTTTTTCTGCACATTTTGTGAGGATACTGTTGGATAATTATTCGAACGGTAAAAAGTCTTATATTTCAGAGCATATAAATGTCCAACAGTTCCCTAAAAAATAAATCCGCTGATTATGTCGTTGCAGAACAAGAATTGGCACTATTTCTCGATGATGATGTCATAAGAAGTGTTTTGAATGATCACTCGAAAGCAGAAAGACCAGGAAAATTGATTGAATTTTTGCTGAAGAGTTTAGTATGGGTATTGCAGGTTGACCAGTTCGAGTCTGAAATCGAGGGCCTTGTGGCGGGTAAAAAGAAGAGACTGGACAAAGAGAAACAGGAGAGGATGGATGAGTTAAGGGTGAAGCTCGAGAAACACCGGTATCATATCCGAAAACTCGAAACCATCCTACGAATGCTTCACAACATGTCTGTTGAGGTAAACAACCCACAGGTAAATTATAGGCATGACTTAGGTAACTAATGTAAACAACTCAAGGCTGTTGACACAATCCTCTTTGTTGACGTTTTTTTTAATGTTTTCTCTGGAAACTATTGAATACTGATTTCTACAAAAAAAAGTCTTTTTATGGGTCACCCCATCGAAACGTAATTAATATGTATTTTTTATGTGGAGATTATCTATTGTAAGACAAATTTTTTATTGGCAAAAATCAATTTCTTACGTTAAGAAGACATATTATATTTCAGAGCAAATAATCCCTGGAAAATGAACACTGAAAAATATCAACAAAAGCGTTGCATCTTCAGTCTAAAGAAGGTAGTATACCCCTTTCAAGTCATATGACCTACAAATATTATATGTCCAGTTATTGATTGTTCAATCTGATAGCGGTTTAGAATGATCCTTTCTCTTCTTATTGCGAATACCAGCGGAGCTCTAGCATCGTTGGTTGCTTAAGGGCCACCATATATTCGCTATTTTTTACGTTTGGACTTAATGAGAAAACGATTGGATATTTAAATATTCTGAAATATAATATGTCTTTTCAACGTCACTACTCATGAGGCTATGTTGTGATTTTACGATCGAGTGACTTTTGTCACACAAAAATTGTCCAAAATTAACCGATCGTGAGATCATAACATAGCCTCATGAGTAATGACGTTAAAAAGACATATTATATTTCAGAATATTTAAATATCCAATAGTTATCTCACAAAGTTTGAAATCGGAGCGTAAAAAAATAGCGAATGTATATTCAGCCTTAACAATGATCTTTTGAAAAAAGGAGAACCCTCCCACTTCAAAAAATTTCGTAAAGTAACCAATGAGGATGGATGCGCTGGTTTTTTGCAACTCGTAAAGAAAAAATTGTTCTGAGCGACTATCAACGGAAGAATTCCACGTTTGGTTTGTTTATTAATTGAAATTTCAAGGTAATATAATATGACGTCAGATGGTATACTACCTTCTTAAGGCACGATTATTGTAAAGTCTCTACATTATAGAGGTTGTCTGTTTAAATACGTGATGTCACCCTGTGAAACTGACGTTAACCAATCAGAGCTCTCCATCACTCTAATCAGATTTTAACGTCAGACAACCTCTCTGTTTTCGAGGCCTTGCGATTCAAGGACGATCTGAAATATAAATAGATCGAATATCATGCGAAATAGAACTGGAAGTTGAAACTAGTCCAAATTTAAGAGGACGCTATACCTGACGATGCATCTTTTGCCGCCCATAAGATTAACATTGCGAGCGGTGATTCATTTTCAAGGTTTACCCTTGGTTGGAAAGACACAAAATTTTGCCTGTACCTAGCCCAAACAACGTTCTAGGGATTGTTCGGAGCAGATTTCCCAATTTCTCACTGGTTTCTTTTACTGCAACTGTTTTGCAAATGCTAGAATGCAAATGCTCAAGAAAAGTGCTGTATCTCGAAAACCAGTAAAAAATTGGGAAATCTGCTTCGAACACTCCCTAGAACATTGTTAGGGCTAGATACAGGCAAAATTTTGTGTCTTTCCAACCAAGGGTAAACCTTGAAAATGAATCGCCGCTCGCAATGTTAATCTTATGGGCGGCAAAAAATGCACCGTCAGGTATAGCGGACCCTTAAGTGAATCACAGTACCGGTTTTCAATTTCCAACTGTACATTATATTTCAGATTTGTTCGATGATCGGGCCTTCTGCCTTGCATGTAACTTCAGTTGTTCCCTAGTTAAGAACTCATTTGTTTGAGGAGAAGTATTGTGGAGTTGGGGAACAAAATTTAGCGCTGTTTGCATTTATCTGAGTCTTTTTTTGTCCAATTCAAACTTCTAAAACCCGCTTCTTGAGATAAAGAAAACTGTGAGGTGCAAAAATTTATTCCAAATACTTTCTGAACTTTTGACCAAAAACCTATTATTGAAATGTTTCCGGTGCCAAATGACGACAGGGTGACGTCGTGATGTGTGCATGTGTAGCTTCGTATCAAAGTAGAAAGCAGGCATGAAAAAAAACACAACGCTTTTTATTTATGCTCTCTGTGAAGTGGCGTATGACATAGCATTGCCGTCTGCTGAAGACTAATGTTCAATGCTCTGTTGTACCTACTAGAAAACCCACTCAACTAACACCTTCAAAATTTATTGTAAGAAGAACTGTTCTCCATATATTGCATGATGGCTTTTTGAAGGTGCTAGTTGAGTTGGTTTTCTGGCGTTCGAGAAAGGGAATACACCTGCTGGTCTAGCGAATAGAAAGCGTTTGTACTTAGACGTTGCCCTCGTAGATGATTAAAGTAGTAACAGAAGAACTTAAATAAAAACGCTTTGCATCCTTGGTCTCCTTGGGTTTAAGGGTGTCTACGCAGTCGTGTTTGTTTACATTTTATAAGGAAACTATTGGATATTTAAATATTCTGAAATATAATATTTAACGGCCGAAATTTTTGCGATCGAGTGATTTTTGTCAATGTGTCCGAAATTAACCGATCGTACAAGCATAACTCAGTCTGTTAATTTCGGCCAGTAAAAAGACATACTATATTTTAGAACATTTAAATATCGACTAGTTTCCTTATAAAGTATGCAGAAAAAATGTAAACCAACATGACTGTAGTATTTTCGTCTTCATTAGAGCTTTCACTTGCAGTTTCCATAGGAAATTAGTGATGAGTGGGTTAGGCCATGTGGCAATGCAACCATCATGCAGGCAGTCCCATCGTTTTAACACCAGTGAAACACCAAAGTTAACACCATGTTAACACTAGAATTTGGTGTTAAGAAAACGGGAATACGCCAAGTTTATCCCTTCCCTCATTCCGAAACGTTTATGTTTACATTCAGGGGTGGAATTTTCGATGTTCCTAACGACCAGTATTACAATAGACTGCTTACCGGCGGCCATGTTGGGTACCTGTTTGAAGGTTGCCCTTTGAAGGCCCTTTGAAATTTCAAACCAACTTCCAGAGTAAAGTAATGGCAGCATGGTACCTTTGGGTTGGGAGTTATAGTCTGGACTGATTTGGCCCCTTGACCTTATTATCTTATGAAGTTTACTTGAAATTACTCTCTTGTGAAAGGATGCATTCCAGTCCTTTTTACTTCGCTGACCGCAAAAATTTACGGTACAAAAGCGAGATATTTTTTCAAACTTGCCGTTAAAAAGACATATTATATTTCAGAATATTTAAATATCCAATAGTTTTCTAACAAAGTTTGAAATCGGAATGTAAAAAAAAATAGCGAATGTATATTCACCCTTAAGGGCTCTGTTGTAATATAGGTCGTTGGTTGCTCCGAAGTCACAGAGGTGGGCTCATTCTTTTGCCGTTCCTTTCGCTAGCGTAGGAAAAGGAAATCTAGTTTCCGCAGATTTGACTGATAGTGCCGTTATTTTGGAACGCTTTTTTCGAGTTGGAAAGCAAAGCCGTTCAGTGAACCTGCCTGACGAATTAACTAAAGCTTTGGGTCCGCTATTTCAAGGTGGGCAAACTAAAGGACATCAAAGATGACGTGGAGTATTACATCGATAGCTCAGAGGAACCGGACTTTAAGGAAAATGAGTTCATTTACGACGATATAATCGGTTTGGAGGAGGTGGAACTCTCGGGAGCGGCGCTAGCGGGGTCTGCAGACAGTGGCGACACGGGGGCTACCCCCACATCCACTGTGTCTGACGTCACACCGCCCCTCGTCCCCCCCTCGCCCTCCGCCACTGCGCTACTCAACCATTCCAGTGACAGCCGCAATCAGGACGCTGTCCCGGCCAAGGTCAGTCCGGTAAGTATCTTTAAATTCCGTTATGGCGAGTGAAGAGCCTAAAGCTGATCACACACGATGCGTCTTGGAATGGCAACTCAGGGATGTCAACAGCTTCCTCAATAAAGGGGAAGAAAAATAATTCTGCCGCCACGCGTTTCACAACTGTTTATTAACTCTTAAGATATTAATAGTGAACAAACACCACTAGAGCAGCTTAACCTAACCCGGTTTTATTTATTTCAGCAGGTTGTGAAACCGACAGCAGTACGCGCTGTAGCAAACAGCATCTCCGTGACGGCTGGAATGGGGAAGCCTGTTAGCAGCTCGACGCCTATGAAGTTATTCCCTACCCCCAACAACAGCAGCCCTTCTTCGGGGCTCAACCACACAGGGGTGGGAGGCAACTTTGCCGCTGTTGCTGCCACGCCCACCCCTACCACCCAGCCCATCAAGCCTCCAGTTGGTAAGGCTCCAAATATTCCAAGTGTTTAGCCTATCGGTAAAGGCAAACCATCCCTTTAACCTCCTTTTTTACACTAAGGCTGAATTTCACCACTTTCCGATAGTGTCTTTTAACGAGAGGATTTAACGAACGGATTTACGTTATCGTATGTTTAGCTTACGAAAATGCCTTGCACTTGCACTTGTTTCTCTGCGATCGCACTTGTCGTAAGCTAAACATACGATAACGTAAATCCGTTCGTTAAATCCTCTCGTTTTAGACACTATCGGAAAGTGGTGAAATTCAGCCTAAAGCTAAACATATCTATATCTAATTCACTGTAAAGACCATGTAGTCGTGAAACACATGGCAGCAGAATTTCCCCCCCCCCCCCCCCCCATTTTTTGAGAAAACTTGGACATTCATGTGTCATAAAATATAATATGTCTTTTTAACGTCAGAAATTAATTGGCTGTGTTGTGATTTTTCTATTGTAAAATTACGATGTAAAAAAGTACATAAACAGGATAGTGTGGTGACACATCGTATGACACACACAAAACTATGCATTCTGTGATGTATCATATGGCTGAGTCAGCTTCAGTTCGCCACGATTCGGGTCAGTTGAAAACGATTTGTGTTCACTACATATTGTCCGTTTGGCAGCCCATACAGCGGAAAACGGGTCGTCAGCACTCAGCAACGCGCTGTCCATGCCACTCGCAGTCAGCAGTCAGGTTCCTATCAGCTTGAGCAACAGCTCACCGCTCATAGACCACGCCCATATGAACAACAACACCAACACCTCGAGTTCAGCCGCTAGCGGTGTTGGAATGGTCAACAACGCTCCCAGCAGCACGCCCAGCTCGTCTGGGGCGGACTCGTCTCGCGCCAGCCCTCTGCCGTCCCCGAGCCCACCCACACAACTACACAACGGGCCTATCCCTAATAAGGTGAGGAAGAAGTCAGTAGTGCTAGTAGGGCCAAGGCCTGGTAGGATACAAGATAAGGGGGTTATTTCGTCAGAATCAGCACAACAAGTGAGCCTGAAAATTGGAACAGCAGAGATATGGAAAGCTTATTTTTCCCCCTTCATAGATGTAAGGGTTGAAAATTTTGGCTGCCGGTCTGGGAAGGTTCCATTAAATGGCCACATACTGTGCGTTTTGGACGGCATCCTGATGAGGATGCATCCCTGGACGCCTCGAAGTGGGGAGGGATGGACAGATCTGAAAGGATACCGTCCCGATCTTGGAATTCCAACTTGACCGAATTCCACGCATCCAGTTGTTGAAGATATGCCCTTTTTGCATTAATTCGTTATATCGACTACTTTATCGATAATTTGTTCTTTATTTTTTTCAAATTAGAGTCAGATAGAACTGATTTGAGTATAATTATTGAAATGTATTAAGAGACAGACGAAACACTGTGATTATCACAATAAAATCATGGTTTCATCAATTTCTGCCCAACAAATGACAAATCACATGGATGCGGGACTGGAAGTATCGTGTGTGGGCACCAGCCATCCCTGAGTTAACATCCCAAATCCTAGGAAGGTAGCCAGGGCGCCGTCTAAAACGCACTGTATGTGGCCACCTATAGACTATAGAGAGCTGTGTCCTTGTCTTGCTTTCGTCGCAGTTGATGAAAAATGGTCTACTACGGGAAATTAGTTGTTACTACGGGCTACGCTGAAAAAAGTAGGAGTAACAATACAATTTTCAATAATACCCATCAGCTGCAACGTCATAACTCAGTTGACCCAGCCCCCACTTTACAGTCTAATAACTTTTTATATTAATCGGTCGGAGTATATGATATAGAAACGAAGCCAAAATACAGTGATCTTTCCCTTTTTCAGCAATTAATGGAGGGAATGAGTTCACTTAAGCTGATGGCACAGCAGGCGGTGGAGAAGTCAGGGCAGGAGTTGCCGGAGGATACGTGTGACGCGCTCATCCCGCCCATCCTGGGCGTCGCACCGCTTGGCACAGCCCCGCTCACCAAGGAGCAGCAGTACCAGTTCCAACTGCTTGACACTGCCTTCTATCATATGCCCCACCTCTCCGACACGGAGCGCGTCAGGAACTACATACCGCGCAACCCAGTCACTACTCCACACTACTACATTCAGGTGACGCACGCTAGTATAGTAGCGCCAGGCTGACCTGCCTGCCCCGAGGGCATTCTGTGAACAGTGCAGAATGCCCTCGGGTCAGGCTGGTCAGCCTAGCAATACTATACCATGAATTTCCAATTTCCACCGCCTGCGCTTATCATATTTTTGAAAAAAACTCAAAATTCCGCCAAGACGTAAGTTTATTTGACTGCGTCGATGCTGAGCTAGGACAATACCGAGGATAAAATTAGTATTCCCAGTCAAAGGAAAAAATATTTATTTTCTGCTGTGTCAAGGGACTCAAGGGCAGTGTGACTGTTTAGAACAAATTGTTTACAATTTACATATTTCCCAGTATGGATTTTTTTCTGCAGTTATCTTTTTGACGCAGAAACTATGGTGGGGTTATTTTTTTTCTACAGCCTGAATGAAAGTTTTTGTCTTTTTCAGAGTCCACTTCCTCTCTCCGATACAGCGGAGTTTTTCCAGCGACTCTCAACGGAGACGCTGTTCTTCATCTTCTATTACATGGAGGGCACGAAGGCCCAGTACCTGTCTGCAAAGGCCCTGAAGAAACAAAGTTGGAGGTTTCACACCAAGTACATGATGTGGTTCCAACGGCATGAAGAGCCCAAAGTCATTAACGAAGAATACGAACAGGTACGTTATTTTCTTATACCTACCCCTAATTTCTGGCGTTTGTGGCGTCTACGCAGTCGTGTTTGTTTACGTTTTTTTTTCTGCACACTTTATGAGGAAACCATTGGATATTTAAATGTTCTGAATTATTGGAACGGCTAAAATTAAGAGGTTATTTTACGATCGAGTGATTTTTGTCAACAAAAAAAATGTCCAAAATTAACCGATCGTGAAATCACAACATAGCTTCTTAATTTACCTATGACGATAAAAAGTCCCGCTATATTTCAGAACATTTAAATATCCAATAGTTTCCTCATAAAGTGTGCAGAAAGAGACGTATTGTTTTCCAGAACATTGAAATTTCCAACAATGTCGGAAAAAACGAAGATTCCGTCTTGATCGTCCCTTTCCCGCTCACATTCCTTCGTCCCTGTCAATGAATTTATTTATTTATTATTGTATTGTTGCAGGGCACATACATTTACTTCGACTATGAGAAGTGGAGCCAGAAAAAGAAGGAAGGCTTTACATTCGAATACAAATACCTAGAAGACCGGGATCTCAACTGAACCGGCCCTGACCGTGCTACGTGATATTGTATAGACGATTTTTCTATTTTGTTTTTAGTAGAAGTCCGGTGCGTCGAGTTGCCGAGTATCCTTTGTCACCAACAAGTCCTCGCTGTAGTAGTCAGTACAATTACTGTGCTCGTTTTAGTGTCCCGGGGACATCCCCGGAATGACCGAGTCCAAAAAGCTAAACATGCGTGTGAAAAATGTCCGGAATATCCCGAGAATGTCGTCATGGAGGTAGTGGTTGCAGTTTCATTGTGAAGTAGGGTCTTTTTGTGACGTCGAACTAATCGCTGAGTCCTTAAGCAATTAGAGGAGTATGGCTCTTGGTTGGGATGATTAGACGTCATCGGGAGACCCAAGGTTACATGGACCTGCACCCTTCTGTGATGGCTTTTATGTAAACTTCCTCCATAACGGCATTTTCGGTTCATTTTTGAGATTTTTGACGCCATTGTGAAACTTCTGAACGCCTCATGCCGGGATGTAATGTCCTTTTTATCTAAAACCTGCGTTACTCTCGGTACAATTATTCTAAATTGTACAGAGGGATCGTGTTTATTATAGTAGCTAGTTCTAATCTTCAGTGTGCCGTGGATGGCCTTAAAAGTAATGGAATGACAGGCCGATAACCCAGAGAACTAAAGCTGGCCACACACGAAGCGTCCTGGACGGCCGTCCTGGCGAGTTGGCATCCCCGGGCGTATGGTTAGCCGGGAGGGATGGCATTCCAGCCCCTTCATACCAGGGCGCATCCTTTGTGGACAGCTTAAGGTTGAATTTCATCAGACTCCTTGTGAGACAAGTAGATTTGTTCCCTTACATATAAGTTTTTGCGGCTTCATTTAGCCATTCTATAGCATCTCTATAGTATTTGAACTTAGCACTGTTTCTTAACCATGGACTGTGACGTATTGATTCCTTTATTTGCTTCGGAATGGTTCATAGCCTTTGTAAAGTGGAAAATGTGAAAGGTCTCAGTATTCTTCCACTTTCGTCACGAATTTTTCGCGATTGGCGTGAAAGTGCAGTATACGAGAGGTAGTCTGTCGAAGTGTTTCAGAGTACCTATAAAGGCTGTGGAGTTTTCCGTATTTACAGTAAAAAAAATTAATCCCAGGTTATCTACCCTGTCCCTAACGATTCTGGTGAAATTCGTCCTAAAGGGTCATGTGACTGAAGCTAGAGCAGTCGTCCAATTTCAAATTATTGATTCAGTTTGAACCTGTGGGTATATTTTGTTTGCGTATAAACACGAGAAATTTCTTTGCATTTTATTATCATCATGATCCCTTCCTTTATTTTTCTTCAGTTCGAGAACCGTGCAAGTCAAATTAAAGGCCATTGCTATCTTTCGATCGAATATTGCACTATTCTCAAAATCGGAAAGTCCCAGGTATTACCTTGTCAGTTGTTGAGCGCTTGTAGACCAAGTGCTCTCGTTGGTCACCGTGATTTGACGTCAAATCGACACAGCCTCTTGAATTTATTGTTCCAGTTGTACAAATTTTTCTTCACTGCTCTACTTCAGATGCATAAAAGCGATTGCTTGAATAAGAAAATAAGCAATAATCAAAATACCACAAAATATTGCCATGTTCGTCAAATTCAGGGAAAAGAGAAAAAAAAGTAGCAAAATACAGCCCGAAATCCTACTTGATAAATTGGTTGTATTTTGTTACAACTAATAAAAAATAAAAAAATTAACATTTTTGTACTTTATACTCTTGTGATGTCGTCCTGCGCATTGTCAGGTGATAGTTATTGTACAAATCTAACCAGTTGTAAGACTTTCTTGTGTTTTTCTGCGCTATGATCTATTGGTTAAAAGCGACCACACAATCGTGTTTGTTTACGTTTTTTTCTGCACCTTTTATGAGGAAACTAGTGGATATTTATATGTTCTGAAATATGTCTTTTAGGCTGGATTTCATTCCTTTATAGTGTGTACACTATAGCGTGGGTGCGAAACAGGCAGGGATTGTAGTATACCAAATAATTTAATATCTTTCTCCTAAAAATTAGTATTGTTTCACGTTTATTTTCCAATTTTAACTTGAACTTGTTGAAACGTACAAAGTCAACAAAGTTGACTTAAACAAAGCAGACGAATTCTAGTGACACGAAAAAACCTACCACCAATCATATCCCAAGTTATTACCAAGTATGGAGCTGGACAAAAAAACGTTAAATATTATTGTGAAAGCCATTTTTGGTTTTATAATGAACGTTTAACGATAGGACAAATTTTGCGGCTACTTTAACGATAAGATAACAACTCGATCGTTAGGAGGCACTATAGTGAGGTGGTGAAATTCAGCGTTATACGGCCGAAATTAAGAGTCTATGTTGTGGTTTTTTCGATCGAAAAAAATTGTCCAAAATTAACCGATCGTGAAATAACAATATAGCCACTTAATTTATGACGTTAAAGAGACGTATTATATTTCAGAACATTTAAATATTTTCCTTATAAAGTGTGCAGAAAAAACGTAAACAAACACGACTGCGTAGACGCCCTTAATTTTATTTCTTCCCGAGCATTGCAACTGTTTTCCTGTATGGAATATTATGTTATAACCCGTTGACGAGCATTTAGTGTAGGTATTCGTAAGAACTTACCTGATTTACCTACGCAACTGAATGAGACTGATAATTGCATTACAACCATTGGCCGTGGCTGCTCTAAAAGCTAAACATAGTGTGCTATTCGAACGCAAACCAAATGACTGACAGTAGGACACTATGTTTAGCTTTCACGGGAGAAATACTGTACATGGTGTTGCAATTACCGGTCTCTATCGATTATCGATAGTTTCAACTGTATTGTTACGAGAAACTTTTCGTCAAGTAAGACTGCCTCGTAGTCATTTTAAATCTCTAGTTTGACTCATTTCAGTCAGGGGGTGTATTCAAGTCTCCAGTGACTCGCGTAACGCCTATGTTGGGCTTACGAACAACAACTTCAAACTCTTCTCTTACTGGGAACTTGAATCCTATTTCCGATCTTAAGTGTATATGATCTCAAAGTTTATACAAGCCAAGTGATGCAAAATTTACACTCGATGGCTTAAACACACACCAGGGTGGTTTTTAGTGGCATCTTTTCGAAACTATAATTTTTATTCCTAAACATACATAGGTGTACATTATTTTGAACAATACAAAAGAAAGAGTCGTTCAAATGTTATAAAAAAACTGGAAGTCAAAAGTTTGCAAGTCTGCGTAACGTAAAAATATACCTATGATAATATTTTTTAGAACAAAAGGACTGTCTGAAAATTTCTTTGAGAAGATGTCACTACTAACCATTTTGGTGCCATTGTTTTGTAGCCTCAGCATCACTTGCCAAGTAGGATGTCACAGCTTGGAAGGAACGAAGGTCTTCAAATAAAAATACCGAGACGTCTCAGAGATTCGGTGCAGTTTTAAACTATTGACTTAAACTCGAAAAACTTGAATAAAAAAATCACCTCTCAAATGAAAAAGAAGTCAACCTTCCCAGCTGTGACACTGTTATGTACCTATGAGCTGTAGTACTTAGATTTCTAAATGAGTCTTAAGTTAGGTGTTATTAGAACCGTGGCTTTTTCAAATCTCCCGCACAAATCTAGGAGGCGTTGTCAGCAGCCTTTTTGCGAAAAAAAACACGAGTTGCAAAACCCAGGTAAACTGAACAAGTTAACGTTTTTTTCTGCAAACTTGATGGGGAAACTATAGGATATTAAAATGTTCTGAAATATAATAGGTCTTTTTAACGTTATAAATTAAGAGGCTATGTTGTGATTTCACGATCGGTTAATTTTGGACAGATTTTTTGTTGACACAAATCACTCGATCGTAAAATCACTATACAGCATGTTTAATTTCGGCCGTTAAAAAATATTATATTTCAGAACATTTTTATATCCAGTAGTTTCCTTCATAAAAAACGTTAAAAAAAATAGCGAATGTATGTTCAGCTTACCGGAGTTCTGTATCTCGTGTAAAGACTTTTAAAGGAATATGATGCAAGTGTAAAAAAGGCTCTCTAGTTAGAAATTTACAGTGGAAAGTTACACTGTCAATTCAACCAATCGGTTTGTTTTAAATTTAAGCGGTAATTTTTTAACTAGAGAATCTTTAAGCTGAATTCTCTTGCTGCGGTTGCCTGCTTTAAAATCCAGCCTAAAGCTGGTAGAGTGTGACTTGTCTTACGGGTAAACAGTTTTTAACTTATACCCTCGTTTGTACAAATATTTGGCACTAACTTACACGCATATAACTTTGAACATGTTTGTGATTTCTTGATCAAATTATTTGGTTATCCTATAATCAAATGCGCCTCTGTATGATGTTTTTGTTGTTTGAAAAGGCGGCTAAGGCAAGAAAAATTCCTACCGACCTGTTGTATAGTTTCTGAACTGGAAAGAGGTCAGTAATCCAGTAGCTCAGCCTCACTAGGTACCTGGAGCGTCCACGGTCCTTAGGGGAAGGAGCTGCTGGTTGACTGACTGCTTCCTAGCCCGTATACTATAGTTACTTTTGTCTCATAATCTTTTATCGATTGAAAAAATGACCAGGAAATGGTCTGGTAACATTTTTCGATTGGATCCAATAGGCTATCAGTCTTCCATAAGTACATCGGTCTCACACTCCAGGTACTATTTAAATAGTTGGTAAATCGATATAAGTAATTTAATTTCTAAACGGTTGGATAGAGTGAAGGTTGTTATACAAACGAGTGCCTTCGCTTGATTCTGAATTGTCATTGGCTGGTATTGTTGGATCTGATCCCCTATTGGCCCGTTCTCTTGTACAAATTTTGTAATAGTGGGGAGTTGAAGCGGCACAATTGTTAAGTTGGATCCACTCGAAAAGACTTAAGTGGTTGTTATTACTAAATATAATAATTGAGGCTCTATTAAGGCACGAGACTTAGCAGCTCATGACTTATCCTGACAAAGGGTACTCTGGTTTAAATCAAATAAAATGATTTTTGTCCATTGAATTGTTTGTATCCTGACGCACCCCTTCGTTTTAGCTTTTGTTAAGATACTTACAGCCCATCACGTTGGCTTGAACGCATTGACATTAATTAAAGAAGCTGATTGAATAATCATTTGGCTTTCGGCCGTAATCTGTATAGGACCTATAAGATACTGGGGAGATACCATTTCTCTTATCTGTAGATTAAGGAGGCGTAGAGTTCTTTTGCCTTTCATTCTCAGACTTGTTTTTTTTTTTTACTAAAAACTTAATAACATCAATTCAAATATTCCTGCCTCTTCACTCTTCTTCTTGGCCGCAGTAGCTTCCTGTGTCTTTCTCTTGAAACTGGGGAAGCGCTGATCGCCGGCAGGTCCGCGAGAGAAAACCCTTCCGGTCACCACAACTGCCGCCGGCGGACTAAATGTGAATTCGGGGTAGGTCCGACTAGAGCTCGGTGGAGAGAAGGTAAAAGTGTGGGACTCGGACTGTGAAAGTCGGTGGCGCTGAGAAACCATCTCAGGGATGAATGCGGTTTGTAGATGGACCTGGGGCAGCAAGGGTGGTTTTCTACCCTCTCTTGAAGGAGTAACAACCTTGCTCAGGCTTTCTCTCATGTCTACTGCCACTGGACTCCGGGGGTTAAAGAGGCTGAAGAGAGAGGGTGTCAGGTGAGTGAACTTTTGCTCGGTGTCTTCACGACGATCAGAACCAGCCTCTGCTTCTGTTTCAGGTGTAGCAAAAAAACCACCAAAATATCCTGATACCCACGTGGCTACTTTTCGGAAGAAGCCGAGTGACACATCGTACAGTTTGCTATTGGGAGAACTTTCAATTTTTTGGTTGGCATGACCTCTTCCCATTATGAACTCAAAAATTTAGACAGAATTTGAAAATAAACTTCTTCACAAATTTGGCTTTCTCTCCTTCAGGTAAATAAACATGACAAGAACAACGAGAACTAGGTAGGTAGGTACCTACTCTCTAGGATGATAAAGAAAAAATACCTACTTACTTACAGGGTTTCCAAAGTTTTTTCTTCAGAATTGAGTTTAGGAAGATAATTCATACTTATTTCTATAGTCTGTCCACCTCTGGATAATATGATTTGATATGATATGATTTTACTATTCTCCAAGATTGGGGTGAACTAGGGGCAAGCGGTTACTTCGCAGGAAGATTGTATCCTTTGTTTGGTAGGTAGGTTGGAGAATTATTGTATCTCCTATTAATGATGTTATAGTAGGTAGGTACCTATAGTTGTCTTGTTCCATTACAGTAATTAATAGGGTCTGATGTTTGTTACGTTCATACATGTCTCAGGAAACTGATGGATGAATAGATCACATAGATAAACCCTGTGTCTATGTTTTTAGAGAAATAGAAATAAGTACAGGACTGCAATCCGACACTTTCCGGTTGTTTCAAATTTGGCGCCAAACTTTGAAAGGGCCCTAAAAAATTCATGGTGTCAACACTAATGGCTGACGTGAAGTGATACAACCATAACTTCTTTTTAATAAAGGGCTTGTAATAATGGTGTGAGATATCAGATAAAGATAAATCTTATGATTTATTGCGAGAAAAAGGTAGGTAAGTACTCCATGCAGAAATATGAGTTTTGTGCATAGCTCCTTGGCCACTTTTAGGCCTCCCGAAAATGCTGCACGGTAGGCAAGAAACTGGTGAAAGATCTTAATAAAAATAAAAAAAATAGAGGAAGGTATGTATAATGGGAAATAAATATTTCTTTTCTTAAGGGAAGCTATCGGGGGAAGCGTGACCGATTCTGATGACTGCTGAGTAGTACGATGAAAATGGAAAATGAAGTTACCAATGCCCCGATGATTCAGGCCAGTGCTGACGATCTTCTGGTGGCCGTGAAGAATGAAGGTAGGATTCTTATCTAGGTTGGTAATAGGAATAGCCTAGAAGTAAAGAGTTCAAAAGTAGTACCTACCACAAACTTTGCCCACCACGCAGTGGTGAAAAAAAATACATAAGAGCGCATATGGAGTCCATTACGTCGTAGAACAATGATATCGCTATATCAGTTCTCCGCTTTGTGATTTCAGATTCGCAGTACACCAAAGCTGAGCTTGAAGATGAAATCGTGGTCTCATTGGGGAGTGAATCTGCAGGGAAGGGGCCGACAGAGGGAAGCGCGAAGTCATCCTCTCCTCACCCAATCGTCACTGCGTCAACACAGTTACGGAGTTCTGATGAATCTTTTCGGAACCAAGATTTGAGGATTGTTAGCGAGGAGTGTGGGAAAATGCAGTTAAAAGAAAACAATTCGACACATGCCATTCGTGATTCCTTCTGCAGTGAAATGCCTATTGGAGAGCACTCCGACCCAAACCTTGTAACATGTGATTTTTGTGGGAAATCTTTCCCTGGTAAACACGAACTTAAGAACCACATTGTTAAACATTTGGCCAGAAAACCGCATTATTTTTGCGATTCTTGTGGAACAAAATTTAACCGGAAAGCAGATTTAAAAGTTCATCTGTTTTGCCACAACTCAGATTTTATTGAAACTAACGAGAGCGGAACCGCTGTTTTGATTAAAATGTGCGGTTTAGACAAACGAACCAGTAATTTATTTTTTTGCTGTATTTGCGATGCAAAATTTGCGTACAGATCTAATTTAGAAAAACATTTTTTGACACATACAAGCCCAATCATGTTTTGTTGTCATGTTTGTGGGAAAATTTTCAGTGATAAGTTGAAACTAATTGACCATAAAATGACACACGCACCGTTCTTGTGTGGTATATGCGGAGAAAGGTTTGAGAAGAAGATCAGGATAAAGCGTCATATAGAAAGTCACCTGACAGACAGAGTGATGCAGGCACAGTACCCCTCTGACCCAAGTAAAGCGGCATTACATAGTGACGACAAAGCGGCATTACATAGTGACGACAAGGCGAACACTTGCCAAACCCCTTATGTGTGCGGATTTTGCGGTCAGGGATTTGAAATGTTGAGCTTTCTCACAGACCATAAGAGGTCTGCCCATTATTTTAAGTGTCAAAAAATTCCGAATCAGCATTCATCAAACGAAAAAGAGAAAACTTGCGATTTTTGTGGTAAGATGTTTTTAAATGAGTCAGGTTTGGAAAATCATCGCTGTATACTGAAGTTTTACAAATCACTGCGTTGCAATGATTGCGGAAGAATATTTGACTCCAAAACTGCTTTGAAAAGGCATGTTTTGATTCATAATGACGAAATAAGGAACAAGGAAGTAATATTTCCTTGCGAAATTTGCGGAATAAAATTTCTCGATAGCTACGAACTGAGGAAGCACAAGTATTTTTTGCATAAGACTTATCGTTGTGAACCTTGTGGGAAGGAGTTTAAAGAGAGTGCTGACTTCAAGCAGCATTCGTTGAGCCATAAAATAAATGGAGCATTAGTTTGCAGGACGTGCGGACAACGTTTCGCTTGCTATCGTACTCTTACTAAGCATGAGAGAGAATCCCACTTGCTTTCTTGCGAAGTCTGTGGCAGGAAGTTTCTGCTAAAAGACCATTTAGTACAGCACGAATTGAGTCATCATCAGTCTTCAGTATGCATTACGTGCGGAAAAATATTTAAAACTAAACAGAGTTTAGGAAAGCATGAGCTGAGTTGTAAAAATCAATCACAGTTCATCTGCAGTACGTGCGGGAAAATATTTAAAAGGAAATCGTGTTTACAAGTTCATGAGTTGGTTCATAAGCCACCAAAGTTCATCTGTAATACTTGCGGAAAATTATGGAAAAGGAAAACAGACTTAATGCGTCATATTATGCTGATTCATAGTCCACAGTTCATCTGCAGTACATGTGGAAAAACATTCATTAGGAAAAAGAATTTAGAACATCATGTTCTGAGTCATAATTATGAGTCACAGTTCATCTGCAGTACGTGCGGGAAAATATTCATTAGGGAAAAGAATTTAGAACGTCATGTGCTGAGTCATAATCATGAGTCACAGTTAATTTGCAGTACATGCGGGAAAATATTTAAAACGAAAGTTTATTTGCGACTTCATGAGGTGTTCCATAAGCCACCTAAGTTCATCTGTAATACGTGCGGAAAATTATGGAAAAGGAAAGGAGATTTAATACGGCATATGCTGATTCATCGTCGTCAGTCACAGATTATCTGCACTACGTCCGGAAAATTTTTCTTATGGAAAGGTTTCTTAGGGCACAGTACGCAACCGGGTCACTCAATCCTGAAACCTATTGGTGATGACATTATTTTTGGAAAAAGTTCCAGGCAATTAAATGGAACGATGCAGACTTTTACTCCCAGAGATATTTCTACCGATTCAGTAAATGACGAGATGACAAGCCCTTGTGATTTTACTGATTCCGGAGAATTTCCCACTCCGACTATCAGTATCAAAGATGAATTGACTTTTACTGACGAAAAACCGATGAAGTCTGGAGCCTTCAATCTGGTAAAACGTGACGCAAGTGAAGATGCAAAAAGTCATGAATTAATAACCTCCTGCGCTGATTCCGGCGGATTTTCCTCCCAGAACATCTACGTGAAAAATGAGTTGACTTCTACTGAAAAAAAACCGATGAGAACTTCCGGTCTGGTGGCACGTGACACAAGAGATGTTACAGAAAGTTCTTTCAGATCCTCTCCTTGCGAAAAAAGTTCTACTGTGGGTACTGATGCAGTAAAAGTAAACATTATTCCCTATGATATTACTGGAGATAATTCCACACGCATCCCCTTTTCAGCGCTGCTCAATTTAGTGGATATTATTGAAAATTCCTTTATCTCTACTTCGTCAGTGAATACAGATTTAATGACTCCAGAATTTATTCCGACAATGAAATATTCTTCTAACAATACCGAAAAAATCCCTTTTCAGGTTCGTAGTGATTTAAAGGATGACAAAAATCTGGCCATCTACGGTACTTGTAGTGATGATCCCCCTGTGAATACAGATCTAATCAAACTAGAATTTCGTCCGGCAGACGAAAAATTCGTCCCAGGTAGAACTATCGAAGACAGTTCCAAACCGGTTCCTTTTTCACATCAACATAATTATTTGATGGACGTTGTCAAAAATTCAACTAACTACTCTGTCTCGGAAGATAGTTCTTCTGTAAATACCGATTTAGTGAAATTAGAGTTTACTTCGACGGACGAAAAACCATTTCCAAATAGTATTACCCAAGACAGTTCTGAACTGGTTCCTTTTTCACATCAACATAATTTGATGGATGCTGTTGAAAATACAGTTAACTACTCTGTCTCCGCAGGTAGTTCTACTGTGAATACCGATTTAGTGAAAACGGAATATATTCCAACAACCGAAAAAACGTTTCCGTACAATATTCCCGGAGATAACTCTAAGTTTATTCCCGTAACCCGACGTCATGATTACTTGGATGCCGAAAATTCTTCTAATGACACTACTCCCACTGATGCTATTATTGTGAATACCGGTTTAGTAAAATCAGAATTTATTCCAACGGTCAAAAAATCATTTCCATGTAATAATTCCAGACTTTCACAACGTAATCTGACGAATACTGTCGGAAACCCGTCGAATACCGAATTATCGAAAAGTGGACTGATTTCTAAAGCTGAAAAACCTCGTTATTCTGCCCAGACAAGTTGTTCGCAGACAGTTGACCGTGATGTTAAACTTAACTGTTTCCCTGTAGTACGCTTGGAGAAAATTTTACCCGTACATGTCTTGATAGAGCGTGGTGTTATTCACCCTGGCTATACATGCGAAGTTTGTGGAAAGTGGTTCACGCACAAAGACTGGTCACTGGAACATGCATTGAGCCATACTGATGAAAAACCATTGCCCTGCGCTATTTCGACAAATCATGTTGGAGGTGGAGAAAAGGCGTTCAGTTCTGGTCGAAAACGTGCAAGAAAAGTAAGTCTACCATTGGCTGGCGCTAGCAACACTTCCAAAGTTATATTCCACTCTGCAAAAAGAAAAAAAACATCGCTAAGTTCATTTTCATTGCTCTAATATACCTAATCTGCGACCAGAACGTTGCGTTGTATCATTAGACAACCGTACCTAGTCGTTTTTGCACAGATTGTCAATGCAAGATTGCTTGCAGGTTTTTTATATTTTCGTTTACCTACATAGGATACTCAATATGGGTACCTCTAGGCATAGGGTATTAGGTTGCCTGTAACGGCACTTAGTACGATACACCGTTGCACTGATCAGTACCTAACTGAAAAGCGCCAACTTAAATTTTTGTACCTACCCTTGAAATAAATTGCCTATTTAAAATACCAACATTATGTATTCATTATTTAGCTGTAGGTTAGGAAGGTTCCGAAATTTTTGGTATAGATGTAACTAAGGATGTAAGTACGATAGTCATCGCAATGGCTGGGTTCTAAGAACCTCTGTGCCCAAAAGTACTTTTGAAAAGGTGAAAACAAGACATCTGACATTTCTACTTATTTTAGTATATTTTGAAAACATTAAAATGACCTAATACTTCTTTTTGAATAAACCAAACATATGATAAGCAGCGTATGAAAACATGTTCCTAACTGCCGCAAACATAAACAGTCACCACTCGCCCTTATATCGACATTATTAAATCGATATCCCTACTTGTCTATGATACAGCATTATTTTATGACATTTCGGCTTCTGTACAAAATTAAGCAAAAGTACTTAAGTGTCCTCCGTCAAAGTAATGTACAACATGGGTCATTTCTATACAACTGTAGTTAGAGGAAGTAATAGGTAGGTATACGAGTTTTTAATGATACTGGTACGTGCTGCTCTAAAAGCTAAACATATGAGTGCTATTCGAACGCGAAAAAAAACTGCAAATAGCACACTATGTTTAGCTTTTACTGGAGAATATTATCAAACCATAAAAAAGGAGGTGCAATTACCGGTATCAATACAGTTACATGATAAACCCTTAAGCAGGATTTCAATAGCGCCCAATAAACATAACTATCAATTTATAAGTTTCATATTATGTTTAGCTGATGAGACGTGCGAAACCGTCTTCGGCTGAGCGCAGTAGTGCAGAAAATATTAAGTACTGGTTACTTGAATTATTTTTTGGGGGGAAATCTCACTCTAACGAACTCTTCCATACAGATGAACCATTGTATGAAATTCTGACAATAAAAAATTGCTGTGGCAGTGGTGGAAGCTTCCAGAAAGTTTACAGGACACTTAACTGGAGAATCCCTTTTTGCTGTCACACTGGACCATCAGCCAAGCGATGGTCCCGTTGGCTAACGGTACCTACTGGCTATACATTTCAGCTTGTTAGGATTAGGATTTGGTAAGCGGTATTTTTCCTCACTGAGCTTATAGTCCAAGTCAGGCTGGGAGCATACCGATTAGTCATAATTTCTTGAAGATTTTCAGTTGACGCCGATCCGGATTTGGGTTCCATATCCTACCATACGCTAAAAATGCCAATCCGACCCTGAGCAGATATTTCCCTGCTCAAGAAGAAGTTTTGATCAGCCCTAGATTTGAAAGAAATTATGAGTAATCGGTACGCTCCTAGCCTGACTTGGACTATAAATAAACCAATAATCGCTCTCTCACCACTAGCCTTAAAACTGGCAAGAAGATAAGAACCTCTTTCCTTTCACAGTAGGTACACAGGTAAGAATTTTATACCACTAAAAATTAAAAGGGTAGGTACATATCTAGTTACAACTATAAACAAATAAGTTAAAAAAGCAGTAACAAAACTATCAGAGGTAACTTATCCAATTCAAAATAGCAAAAGTGCGGAGAACTTTGGAGAAAAAAGAAGATTCAAAACAATGTGGCAGCTCTACACGCAAATAAACGCTTTGGACCAGTCAGGAATATTTTAGGTTTAGTCTCATCTCCGCTATACCTCTTTTTCTCAGGTACAACAGGTACAATGATAAATGCACAATAAATACAGAGTTTTGAGTATGTGGGAACTGGAACACTGGGTGTGGGAGTTTACACGGGCACTGAAACACTGGGCGTGGGAGTTTACAGGGGAGCTGAAACACTGGGTATGGGAATTTATAGGGGATCTGAAACACTGGGTGTGTGAGTTTACAGAGGAACAGAAACATTGGATGTGGGAGCTTACAGAGGAACTGAAACCTGGGTGTGGGAGTTTACAGAGGAATTTACAATCTAACAGGGGAACTGACACACAGGATCTGGGAATTTACAATCTTACAAGGGAACTGAAACACTGGGTCTGGGGGTTTACAGAGGAACTAAAACACTGGTCTGGGAGTTTGTAACTGGACGAAAGACACTCGTAATAACATGACTGCAACTGCGCTGAGCACCACTTTGTCACTTAGTCCTTTGTTCCACCAAGTCTGCACAAGTTTCCCCATACACTTGCTACTGGAGATCTGCGAACAAAAATTTCAAGAATGACACAAGTGCGAAATTCACCATTTTCTCTGAAATATAGCGTTCCCACTACTATAACGTGTAATAATTTAAAGTGCGGTCTCTCCATGTGTGTACTACAACATCCCTGGTAATTCACCTTGCGGTCAGTGATGTGTCCACGGATGAGGGGGCCAGCCCGTGGGCTGGGGCGCGTCTCAGATGGGTGTAGGGAGTAATGTAAAGTCCTGGAGCGCCGACTTGACCGTCTCGTATAGGGGCCTCTGCGACTCGTCCGCACAGTATCTGAAATATAAGCATTATTATTATACAATAGCAATAATGAGTGAACGAGAAAATTTTGAGAATCTGTACATCAGATGTAGAAACCTAGATTTGTCTTAAAAGTCTTTCCCCTTCGTAGGGGAATTCTGTTGTAATACGGCAAAGAGGTTGGTACTACGGGTTCTTGGTACCTTCCAAAAACTAACATGAGAATTTTCAAGAATACCCGTCAATCACAACATAGCCAGTTAATTTCTGACGTTAAGAAGACCTACTTTCTTTCAGAACATTTAAATATCCAGTCGTTTCGTCTCGAAGGTACATACCCATCAGCACTGCAGAGGGTCTGTAGTTTGCTGAGGTAGTTGTCAAGGTTTTCATGGGTGGTCTTGTCTCCCACACCCGGTATCCTGACATGCTCAAGCAAGCTCATCACATTGTTCCGCAAGCTCTCGTAGTATTCGTTCAGGTTGTTATTTCGCTGCGACAACGATTGTGTGTCCTACAGCAAACAAGACAATGGCCATAGTAGACTAATTAGAAATTCTGTTGGTTCTCAAAGTGGACGGTTCAAATCCTAATACCAGCAATTTTTTTTATCGCAGCACAAATATGTTCCTAGTGGGTTACTATTAACATGTCGGCTGTTCGGGTGACCTTCTGTAGCAATGGATTCTCACATTTAGAAGGCCCCAATTCGAATCCCGGTTCCAGCAAATTTTCAGTTTGCAGAGGCCTTTCCCCACTAGGAGTTTGGCCGAAGCAATTGCTGTAAACGGAAAATATTGCTTACGCCAGTATTCGAACCGAGACCCAAGTAGTCTAATGCCACGTCTGTGTCTATCCGACCTACCTTGTCGCCCTGTCGTAAGTGCGCCTCCATCGCGCTAATATCTGTGCGTAAGCGCAACATCTGCGACTCAACGCGTGCATTTTCGCGCTGCAGCTCCGATATTTCTGCCTCGAGGGTCATCAGATCTTCACCTCCAGCGCCGTTCACTTGGTTTGGGTCCAGTCCTGGAAAATTAAGGAGTCGGGTGTTATACAGGTACAAGTTAAACCCAGTATTTCAGAAGTAAAACTGAGAGAGTTCTGTTCGGACTCTGGCATAATTTTTTTTCTGTCGAAGTAGGTATAAGTACTGACTTCGATTTTCATTAAAATGACTTTCTCTAAAAATCAGTCTCTAAGGGTGCGTCCCACCATGCACAGTTAAAATTAAACTGGAGATTTTGTCCTATGTTTACCATGTTAAATTTAACATTTTTAATTTTAACTGGGCATGGTGGGACGCACCCTTACTCGTTTAGTGACAATAAAAAAATTATAAATAAATTAAAATAAATTAAATTAAAAAACGTACCGCACTGTTTATTGTAGAGATCATTAAATTTGTTTCTCGCTGATTGGCCAGCTGTAGGGCAGCCCGACAGGGAGCGATGTGTGAGAAATGTCCCGTTAATGTGTCCCGTTCCGTCGCAGCCCGGGGTGGGGCAGTTGGTGCCCTCGAATTTGATGATTGGTTGAGAGTGGCCCGACTTTTCTGAGGATCCACTTCCGTTTCCGCCATTCTCGAGCACTCGAAGCTTGTTCCGGTTAGCAATTGGGCATCCCGATGCGCTAAAGAACATAAAAAAGTTAGGTTAGGTTTACGGGCTTCGTGAGAGACTCAGGTCTGACTTTTTTAAAATAACTATCCGAGACGCAGTCGGCTGCGCATACCATCGACTGTTCCTTAGCAGGTTTCAGGTACTGAGTATTTTCTTGGCCGATATAAGTGTATGATCATAGCTATCATACTATAGCTTTTTTTAAACCACAAACAAACAAAACTTAAATAAATAAAAAAATAAGTAGGTACCTTCGATGAGTGGTATATTTTCCTGTGATGTGCCCAGTACCGTCGCATCCAGAATTCGGACACCTGCTTAAAAACAAAAGAAAAAGAACAAAATCAAAAAAGGCCAAAAGTTACCTTCTGTGGGACAAGAATTTTCCTGTCGCGTGTCCGGATCCGTCGCAGCCTGGGATTGGACATCTGCAGCATCCACAACAAACAAACCAACCAATCCGATCAAGGCTATCATTCAAATCAACCAATCTGGTCAAAGCTGGCGTTGCATCAAACAAATAGATCAGATCTCAGATTATGTGATTCAGTTCCGTCATACAAATCTATGAACTGAATTTGTAAGTGCTTTGTAGTTGTAATACTCGCCGGTCTGAATCAATTCGACAGTTATCATTACAGATTATACATAGTATCGCCACTCTGACCTGCCTGGCCCGAGGGCATTCTACACTGTTCATTGCTCACAGAATGCCCTCGGGCCAGGCAGGTCAGAGTGGCGATACTATAACTACACAATGCATTCTATCGACGATTTTCTAGTTTCTAAGGAAACTGTTGGAATCTTCTTCGTTCAGAAATGTCTTTATTAAGTTAAGTTACCAAAAATTACTCGACTGAAAAATTCCCATTTGTAATTCACTAAATTCCAAAAAATAATATTACATTTCAGAACAAATAAATATCCAACAGTTTCTTCAGAAAATGGGACAAAAATAACGTCGACAAATAGCATTGTGTGGGCCATTTTTATTTTCAAATTTTTTTATTATTATTATTTTTTTAACGCGAGACATTCAGTGAGGATGTTTCTGGCCAAAGCCGAAATATGAGTGGGCCGAAGCCCAAATCATGTACGTAGGATTCAACGATCTTCAGTTAGTTTTCACCACCCTTGATTCTTGTTGACAGTCCTATTGTATGACTTGCCTGAGTGGCTCCGAGTCCTGTCCATCTCGTGGCTTGCTCTTGGGTTTGTTGGCGCGCGGGCAACCGGATAGGGACCGATGTGACGAGTAATTTCCGGTGACGTGGCCGGATCCGTCGCAGCCCGGAGTGGGACACTTGAGCTCCTGGGAGTGAGCCTGGATCTGGGAGCGGTCAGCGCGAGGACAACCGGAGAGACTGCTAACACAAGACAAGAACACAGGTAATCGCAGAAAACTAGAATCGAAAAATAGGCAGGTACAGAGAAAGTGCCTTGGACCTTTATTTTGTGGTTTCCAAGGAGGCTGCCCGCAAAAAGAAATTTTACTGGGTCCTTCAGACACAAACTTCGCCTCTAAGGCTGGATTTAGCTAATTTCGGAATGGAATTTACCCGAATTTTTTTTCTGTAAGTTAAACAAAGTTGCCATGCGTTGCTAGGGAAACAAAATTCCGACTTTATTTACCTTAGCAACGCATGGCAACCTTGTTTAACTTACAGAAAAAAATTCGGGTAAATTCCATTCCGAAATTAGCTAAATCCAGCCTAACTGTTACTTTAGTATGGCTCTCTCTCTCTTAATCACAGAGGAATAAAAACATAATAATGCGTTGCTCTACCTGATTAACTACAAATTGAAGTAGGTAAGTAGGTAGGTAGGTAGGTACTTAGCTACGACACCCATGAAGCTCGACAAGCGGGCAAAGGTAAAAAAGCCATGAAAATGACCCTATTTTACAAGCCAGCAATACACCGCTTATTTCTTTCAATAGTCTACCTCAGTCTTGGATAGGGGTAACGACACCCATTGTTCTAAGGAAACACAGGGGTTCCAAAATTATTTTCAGAACAAGAACTAGACTTAAGGGGTCACAATGATCTAAAAGAGTTTAGCAACGATAATTGACATTTGTGTAGTCTATCCACCCCTGGATATCACTGACGTCACTCTCATCCAAGAATGAAGTGGGTTACAACTCACGAGGCTCTTGTTGAGGAAGACATCACAGCCGATGACTGATCGTATTCACGATTGGTGGCTTATAAAAAGAGGATCAGTAAGCACAGCTTGACACCAAAAGGAACAAACAGAGGTAACGGCAACCACGCTACACTGAAGGCAAACTAAACCTGGCATAGAGGGTAAGGAAGGGGACACCGACAGGCGGAACATCCAAACAAGGAAAAGAAAGAAAACATCGAACCCTGTCAAGAAAGGCGATAGGGATTAGTCTTGCACCGTGCATTTTTCGACGACATATAGAGAAAGTTTGGGGTCCTGAGTAACTCCTTTTTATGTACAAATGGCATGCTTCTTTCCAGCGGACAAACGGTCAAACATTCAGAAAGAAGTGAAATTAGCAGGGTCATTAATCCAGGAGTCAAGTACGGATCAATAGTATAGGTAGAAATTAATTATTTATCCGTTGGAGAAACTTTTTAATCCCCCTTAAGGCTCTGCATCTGCTGCGGATGCATTTCTTCAGTACAGTTACCATTACGAGTGGAGAATTATTTACAATTTTTCCCCCCTTGGGTGGAAAGACTCAGCAACAGCGATTTCCCAGCAACTTACCTACTCCATATTCCCCACTGGCTTTTAAGTTATGCCAAGTTCACACGGACAGAACAGTTGCAATCGAAAAAATTTTGCCAAGCAAGGGGAAAAATTAAAAATAATTCTTATGGACGATAGAAATGCACAGATGAAGTAGACCCTTAATGGAATATTAACTGCCTGGAATAATTATAACGAGAAGTTATAGATTCAAGCGTACACAAAAAGTTTTCAGGGAACATCTAACAGACGGGAAAGTCCCTCGCTTCTTGATATTCCACAAGGTGACAAAAGGGAACGAAGGAATGGACCAAACTCAAAAATAATTTAAATCTGTCTACACAATGCGTTTGTTGACGTTTTTATAACCCAATTATTGGGTAACTATCCGAGATAAAAATAAATCGTAAACAAAGAGCACTGTGTGGCCAAACGTAAATAGGAGACAGGTACAATGCGCCTATGACGACCAATTCCAGTCAGCATGCCCCTTAAGTTTTTGAGATTTTTTTTTTGTCTCAGCAATCGTCCCCTTTTATCAGCTCTCGGTGGAGATCAAGTAGAGACAGAAGGTAACAAGAGGGTTGGGATGGGGGTTAGGTTAAGCTGCTTGCCTTCGGTGTGTGGCGTAGTTGCCTGACATATGGCCCATGCCGTCGCAGCCCTGAGTTGGACACTGAATCAACTCCTTCCCGTCTCTGCCACGGATGGGCGGCTTTTTGGCCCACCCGCTAGGTACCAAAATTATAACACGACCTAAATATTACTCCTCAATATGACCCAAATCAGGCCAACCTAGGCCAATATATAATTAGGCCAGCGGAGGTGCCGCTGGACTCGACTGGATGCAGTTTGCTCATTTTTTTCGAGTGTTGGGGATGAACGCGATTCAGCAGTAAGGTGTAGAACCTAACCTACTCCGAATAAGCCACGTATAATCGCTTCTCGACATACAAAAGAGGAAGGTAATTAGGATTATTCTCTGCTTACCTTAATTAGGAGACCAAGGCAGAACCATAATCGCTGTACCTACCTATTTAGGTACCCAAGGACATCAACTCTAGAGCCAATCAAGTTTGAATATGATAACGGTGGCGTCAAATGAGGTTGACGACTAAAATACTCAGGTGACGTTATCGGGAGACCTACTACACACTCAAACTATATGCAATCTCTAGAAGAGATCTGAACCAAACCAATGACTGACTTACCTTTGCGATTTTATGTAATTTCTCTTAGCTATAATAGGTTACATCCGTTTTGGCCTGGAAAGCAAATCAATAAACTTCTTTCAAAGTTCAAAAACCTGTTTCCTTTTTATTTGCCAAACTCGGGTCCTTCCCCCAAGGCCTTGGCGGGTAATTTTTCTAACCAGATTTGGTTAGTTTTTAATGTTTGGTTTCTTATCCATTTTCACCACTACAGAACTCACAAACATAAACAATTATTATCAAACAATTTATTTGACCTACTCACCTTTAAAATTACCAACGAGTTTGACTTAATAAACGTTTTGTGCAAAAACTTTTAAACATTCGTCGTTTAGAGAAAAGTTTGTTTACATTCTGGGCATTAGACAAAAACGGTGAAAAACTGAAATATTTCTAGTTTTCAATACCTTACGCAATGTAATAATGTTATTTTACAACAAAAACACAACTTTTTACACAAAAATAGTTTGGAGAAGCTTGAAAGAACCAACTTTGGGAAGTTTTACGAAAAGTTTTGTAATACTTACGAGGACAATATAAGTGGTCTTTGACGGTCCATAAGGTCTTGCAGACCTTCAATTTCAGTGTCACTATCAGATTCAAGCATTTCTACTTCACCATGGTCAGTTTCAGCCGAGGAAACGGCCAATTTCCCCATGTAATCATGCAAAGAACTGTCTGCCATATTCGCACTTTTAACAACAAGTTTTTCTATTTCCATTATTTCACAATATTGCCGAACACTGGGTCCAATATTTTATGGTTTTTAAACTCAAAAATCACTCACTTCATTGTTAAATAGTAAGAATCTATGAAACATTGTGATATAAACGTAAATTTCGTAAAAAACTGATGGTAATAAAACATAGAAAATGCCAGGAGAGAAGTAAACACAGGACTGGCGCCACCGCCCTGTATGAAACCTCTATCGATCGGTCCCGAGTTTCCCGCGCAAACTCAAACAGTTCAAAACTTTCCGAAACTTTCAGAAACTCATTAAAACTGTTTAATTTGCTGTTTTTGTTGCATTTTATTAGTTTTGCATATGAAATATTCGGTTTTTGCAGTAAAATAATATAATAGCTGTATTTTGCATTGCATATTTCATAATTTTTCTCAATTTTATTATTCTTAGGGATGGAGACATGCAGAGAAGCGAGAATACATGGCTATTTAGGAGTTTTTAAAGTACCTATGTAAAAATATTTATGTTAGGTTCTAAACAAACTGGAGATATGCACACACCCCTGAATATTTTCACAATACATATATAAGTACGTCCAACATCATTCAACAGGGTTGAACAAATTACCCCTAAGGTGAACATGAGCGAAATACTTAGTAAACGAAGTTGCGCTTATGCAGTGGCTAAAATGGGGATGATCACTTTAGACCCACCTGGCAGCTGCACCCTCAAACTATTAAGTTTAGTATTTACTGGCCTTTACAAACCAACCTCCCACTTACATACTTGCCTGCATCAACGACTGCATGCCACCCTAAACTATAGAAGGGTACCCAGTAACCAGTGCCGTCATCGGGGGGGGGGGGGGGGGGGGGGGGAGCTGGAGAGAAAAAGCCCCCAAAAACAAATATAGTTGTATGTGTCCTAGTATAGCTACACCAAGATTAACAAGAACTTACAAGAAGTACTTAGGTACCTACTGCAATTAGGCATGATTTATTGATTTCCCCCTTCTTACCCCCCCCCCCCCCCCCTCAAGAAATATTGGAAATGACGCCACTGGTTGTAGCACTAAGGGCTTTCTCACATGAGACATTAAACCCTGGTATGCTAGCTGTTTAGCTGAACAAGTAAAACACATTTTGAGATGCGTATGCTTTGGAATATAATATTTTGTATTCTTGTCGCCCGAAACGATCTACGGTTATGTATGGCTACAAATTTTTCATTGTAAAAATCACCAGATAACGTCACAAAATAATAACACATATACTATATTTCAGAACTTTTAAATATCTAACAGTGTCCTCAAAAAATGCAAGTGTACAGATTCCGTCAAGTTAGTTCAGATAAACAGATAAGTTACCCAGGATTTGTGTCTCATATAAAAAGGATTTTTTAACAGGTTACTAATAATAACAAAAGAACTGCATATTACCTGTCCTCCTTGTGGGACTTGTCCGAGTGAGGGGGTGGGTGCTGCGGGGGTGCCATGGTGTAGCAGGGGCTCTGTGCGTAGCCCCCGTGAGTAGGGTAGGTAACAGGGACCGAGCCCGGGTATCCCCCGCAGGGGTAGGACCCTGGGTAGGGTGTGTAGCTGTTACCCGGGTACTCTGCAGACATTCCGTACCCTGGGTGAGGACTCATGGGTCCATAACCTGGAAAAAAAAATAGTTAAATGTTTAGGAGTCAATAAGCAAACGAAAATTTTCGATGTACCGATATTTTTTAGAAAATATAAAAAAATATTTGGTCCTATTGTGGAATACAACGACATTCTCTATAACGAGCGGCCCCTAGACAAATCCTATATCTCCAAAATACCACCTCTCTATAGCAAAATCTCTTTATAGCGACTGAATTTATACGGCCCTTTGACGGTCGTTATAGAGAGACACTACTGTGAAAAAAATTATTTCATGTATTATACGGGTATTACCATTAGTTTCCCTGTAGGTGTCCATATAATGAGACCCTCCACTGTCCGGAGTAGACTCCCTGCTGTAGCACGCGGTGGGGGGTGGCACGAACCCGTGGGGTAGTGGCCGCGATCCACTAGAAAACAGAAATCATAACGTATTAGATAAATGCCTTAGAAATACCGTGGCAGCTCAGCTGGCTGACGCTGCTACTATATCGCCCAGCATGGTCCTATATGGCCCACTCTGATCGTGTATGGGGTAGGGTGGTAGAGTCCATTGTGCGGGCAGCAAGTGAAGGCTGCTTTCGTGGGCCAGAACAGAACGTACTGGTCTACCTTTTAGTGGCCGCTGCTAGGTCTAAAAAACGGTAACAAACCTCATTGTGTTTGGCTTAATACCAGAAGTAATACCTACAGAACAAACCTGAATTTATAGTCGGTAAGTATACCCCTTCAAAATTTCCAAAAAGCTGCTAAAGATTGAAACTGTGGAAACATCACCGTGCAGACTTCATAGAAAGTGACTCAGTTGGAAAGAACTGAGCGGATTACCACCACCAAAAACATTAAAAACGTCAGAAAAGCCCGAGCGACCCCAATAAGAACCTTATTTTGAGAAGGATCCATAAACATCTCTTTGAATTTCATCCTGGAATTTGAAACCCCTCACTTTGTAAAACCACCAGAAGGGTCACCGCCCAGACAAAAAGTTGAAAACCTCTCTCCTGTTTTATATTTTTCTTTTATGCTATTATTTTGCCTCCTTTCCACGTATTATCAGGTTTATTAAGTGAAACTGGCCGCTTAGTCACGGCCCGCTGGTCTCCCTCGTCTCCTTTAGACAGATTTTTATTTTCACGTCACTTGAAATGAACTAAATAAATTGTAAAAGGATCGGCTAAGCGTGAAAGGCTGTGGGCAGCAAACCTTTCGTGGGTGCAACTCGAAGCTTTTTCTTTTTTATTTTCCTCTTTTTAGCTTGTTATTTATTTTTTTGTCTTTGGAGACACTCCACCTCTTTTTACATGTTAATCGAATTTAAATGTTTGACTTTTAATCTGTTGGAAAATCCTTTTTTTGCTGAGATTAATTCTTTTTTCTTTTTATCTTCTACGTTTCAGCACGATGCTTGTTTTATTTCTCATGGTTTCTGGAGGTAAACTGAGCTTACTTTACCTCAGTAGGAGGAGATTTTTTAGTTCCGTCCACACAGAATTTCCTGAGGAAACTATAGGATAATTATTGATTCTGAAATAAATAATATACTAGGGATATCTTTCCAACACCAGAAACTAATATATTTAACTAAGCGGTGATTTAGGTACGATCTAGTAATTTTTTTGACAAACTTCATATTGACAACAATCATAGTAAAATAATCAAACGGAAATTAAAAAACGTCAGCAACCAACATTCCTTAAGACGCAATTTAACGACTTAACTAAGAAATAAAATGAATATCCTCTTAATTACAGAGAACTAAGAGTCCAGCAGTAAATATCACATATATATCCCCTTTCAGCACGCACGAAGACTGTCTATCTCTACATTTATTCCCAATCCGGAAAAGCCCTCAGGAAATGGAAACATGGGGCACATACGAAAAGCTGAAAGATGTAGAAACCATGTAAAGAGAGGATCAGAGGGGAGAACATGTAGCCTTGGGGGAATGAGAGCGTGAGAGAGAAAAGCATAAATAGCAGAGGAGAAAGAGAGAACAGGGGGTGTTGAAGGAAATAGGGAATAGCCCATTAAGAGCCTATCACAGGAGTTTTCGGAAAACTTCTTATGGGAATATTTAGGTACTAAAAAATTGCCTGGACCTTTGGAGGTCCACGAAAATTAAATTTTCCGTAGACATGGTGCAATTCGTGTACACCCACTTTGCAATTACATAATCACAGCTTTGCAGGCGTAGTGAACAATTACCCTATGTGCTATAGTCCAAGTCAGGCTGGGAGCGTACCGATTACTCATAATTTCTTGCAAATCTAGGGCTGATCAAAACTTCTTCTTGAGCAGGGAAATATCTACTCAGGGTCGGATTGGCATTTTTAGCGTATGGTAGGATATGGAACCCAAATCCGGATCGGCGTCAGCTGAAAATCTTCAAGAAATTATGACTCATCGGTACGCTCCCAGCCTGACTTGGACTATAGTCTGCAGACCTATCGCAGTTTACTCACTATGCAGAAACATTGTATAAACAAAAATGACCTTAACGGTAAACGCAGCAACAATATACAGTACCTACCAACCAGGAAAACACCAACGTTTACAATAGTTTTGGAGAAAACCTACCTACCTACCCAGTATCAGGAGGTACCTGATACCTTATCCGATAGGACACCGTGCCAACTTGATAGGAAACTATACCGATATTTCGAGAAAAACACGAAAATTTAACTTCTCTTACGGGAAGTAACACAGTAGATACTACAAAGCATTGACTCAGCGTCATAGGCTCTTAAGGAAGTAGCGGAAAGCCCATTAAATCACCATTTACTCTGCAGTAAAAGATTATTACGTCTCAGGAGTACTTTGTGCCTAGTAAACCTTTCGTTTGACCACATAAGGGATAGGGAGCTCTGACCAAACATTATGAGCCTCTTCCACCTTTGTCTGGTTACTGGTAAATTGCGTTTTATTGCGCCTATACCTATTGACTGGGAGGGGAAGGTGTGTACCTATTTATACCGAGGATGTTTTAACACAGTTGTGATTCTTTTAAAGAAGTAGATTTACCTGTCCGCATGTAGGTACCAATAATAGGTAAAAATTATAATGTTGCACCGTAGGTTTATGGGCGTCTACGCAGTCGTGTTTATTTACGTTTTTTTTTGCACGTTTTATGAGGATACTATTGGATATTTAAATGTTCTGGAATATAATATACCTCTTAAACGGCCAAAAATAACAGGCTATATGATTTTACGTTCGAGCGAGGGGATAATCACTCTAGAGATTCCTTGAGATTCCACTGAGATTCCATAAAGATTTCCAAAGATTCCAAACAATATTCATAGAAAGATGAATCCCGAAGGGGTAACCACTCCAAAAAATTCCAAGATTCCTTGAGATTTCATGAAGATTTCCAATGATTCCCAACGAGATTCCCAACGAATGGTTAACCCCTCGCGTTCGAGTGATTTTTGTCAACAGTAAATTTGTCCGAAAGCCAGTAAGTGAAAGTTTTAAAATAAATAAAAATTAATTAACGATATTTTTAATTAATTAATTAATTTTCTTTACTTACTTTGGCGGTCCCCGGGCTACACTCAGATCCAGAGTCTGTCCCTGAGGGCTGGGCACCTCCGGGCTGCCTCCAGCCGTCCTGTGGGGGCTGCTGCGGGGCAGTGGGCTTCCAGGGCCCCTGTGGCTGAAATACCCTGCTCCCTGAAACGAAAAATGGTCACTTTTTCTCAAAAAGTAAGAATAATCAGTAGGACCACAACCAATTACAAGTGAATAAGTACTTAGTAGGCGTTCAAGATGAAGTACTTAGGTATTTCTACTTTAAGTAAGTAGTCTATGCAATACTGAGGCTAGGTTCCTTCTACTCTTCTTCTATTAGCTTGACTCTTCATTTTTTTTTTAGAAAATCCTGTGATCATCTATTCTATTTATTTTAAATTGAGCTTTCGTGACAAAAAACCAAAATAACCTAACCTGAGGCAATCAGCGGCAGTTCTAAAAAAAAATCATTAAGAGTGTATCACGTTCGAAAGAGCGGTTGTTTATTTACCGTTGGTAGTCCCTCAATTAAATTTAACTAGAGGTTAGTGCAATGTTTCGCTTACGAACTGGAACCTGACACTGAGGCCACTAAGAATCCTAGAGAGGAATTACAATTTTTAAGGCTGCAATACTGGAAGGTTTCTGCAGTCGCCAAGGTTTTTTCTTGCTCCAGAGTCCACTCAAGGGTGGAGCACTAAATCTAATATTCACAAGGGTAATATTTTGTAATAGAGGTAGGGGGAAGAAGAACAGGCTAGAAGGGTTAGATGGGAAGGAGGGGTAGTTTTTTTTAGGGTTCATCGATACCCTCAGAAAGGTCACCCGAGCTTTGAGTGGAACGAAAACGTAAAGCCAAACTGGATACAAAGACAAAGCTACGGCCAAGGTTCGCTCAAATTCGATTATAAGATAAAATCGGGGAAAGAGATGCCATTAACTTGTATGGATTAACGTAACCTGATTAGCCACCGTTAATCTGATCTGGCTGACAAAAGCAGGATCCGTACCAGGCTTCAACCAAGCCAGGGTGAACTAATTAAGGTGTATAAATCCGAGAGGTTGTCTCCTTTGCAAAATAAATTAAATTGACGACATCCAACCTCACTTACAAAAAGAACTTCGCCTTCACACTATCATGTCATGCGCATGACGTGACGTCACCAAGAGACCCTTCACAACAGCAGAGCGAGGTAACCTCACGAATTTCGGGTCTTGAGTATTTCCATCTCCCGTCTAAGCTAACCCGGTCTTCACATTTTTAATGAGCTTCGCTCCAGGGCGTTTTTGAGTACAACCCCCTTCCCTCAACTCCTTTTTGCTTATGGAATTAGCGTCGAGTGTATTCGTTACTACCCAAATTATTTTACAAAACTTGCTCGCAAATTAGGTTGTGTTGTTCGGCAGCCGCAAACGGCGCGGGGGGCTTTTGTGGTGACGGCTTCAAGGCAGAGCCGACAAGAGTGTCTGGTTTCCAAACGTGTCTCAGAATTTTCAAGATTTCAAAATACAAGAAGGAGCGGGTCTTTACAAAGAATATTTGTATAAGTCAAGGGTTTTGTTCCCCTTCCGAAATGGGGTTTAACAAAAAACCATTGTTTTGGGTCTATTAAAATATTAGGAGGTCCTGTAATTTGAATCTTCTGTTCGGGTTCCAAATTAGGAAATTAAATTTTGGAGTTAACCAACTCAGAAATTACATTATCATTCTCCAGGCGAAAATTACAATTATTTATATATTTCGATGCCAACCGACTCAGGAATTACATAATCATGAATCTTAAGGCGAAGGTCACAATAATTTAGACAACCAAAAAACTGCTACGTCCAAAAAAAACCACTCCCCAACTTTGGCGTAGTAGAGTGTGCTATATACCTGATTTTCAACCTCGATACCTTTTCGACCACTTATCTGTCGAAACTGGTTGGAACCTACATGCTTCAACCCTTGAAGGGCCAGGAACTAGTGGGATGCATACCTATAGTTCCAAGTTAGACAATTTGGTCACAACAGTCGAGGTTTCCCCCAGCCGGTGATGGCCAGGTACCAGAGCAGACTTTGGGTCGGGCTATAGGTAGATTCAACATTCATCTAGCTTGGAAAATTGTAAGAAACTATGAACACCCACCTGAGGACTCGTTGAAGTAACATTGGACGTGGAAAGATCCATGACGCTGCCGCCGGGAGACGTCGGGGCGCCATTTTTGATCTGAGCTTGAGCGGCGGCGTGTGCGGCCGCTTGAGCTTGAGCAGCTGCAGCCGCTTGGGCGGCCTTTACAGACAGATTTATGGCAGCTGGAGAGAACCCAGGAGGTATGGACCCGGAGGACGGGTCGTACTGGTACATGGGTCGTGGGTAGATCGGCCCTGATGGGTCGTTTTCCGACTGAAATTGTAGATATGACCTCGTAGATTTAAATACCTGGAATTTTCTACCTAATACTTTAGAGAAGGGTACATGGCTATGGTATGGTATGGTATAGTATAGTATGGTATCGTATGGTATAGTATGGTATAGTATAGTATAGTAAGGTATGGTATAGTATAGTATGGTATAGTATGGTATAGTATAGTATGGTATGGTATGGCATGGTATAGTATAGTATGGTATAGTATGGTATAGTATAGTATAGTATGGTATAGTATGGTATGGTATAGTATGGCATGGTATGGTATAGTATGGTATGGTATAGTATGGTATAGTATGGTATGGTATGGTATGGTATAGTATGGTATGGTATGGCATGGTATGGCTCTATTCCAGCACAGTGGTAACCTGCGAGGGTTTCTGCCAAAACAACCTCAATACGATGGCAGGGAAGTTGGTATTTGGTCGTGCTGGCAGTGGATTGTCCCCCCACAGCTCTACTATCTAGGGTTTCCGTCACGACCGCTCTCAGGAGGTAACTCAAAAGTAAGCGGTAACCTAACCTACCTTCATCATCGGCATCGGCGGTATCTGGTGCTGATCCTGGTACGGAGTCCGTCCGTCTTCGCATGAATAGCCCGCGTACAACCTCTGGCTCTGAACATTGCACGGCCCACCCTCGTACCGCTCGTAAGCAGTGCCAGGGTCATACGGACGGTTCGCTTCATAGTTCCCCGGGTACGTGACCATGGGACGGGTGATGGGCGCTGAATGGTACGCATCCTCCGATGTGGACACCATGTCCGAAGACTCGTAGGGAGAGCGATGCTGCTGGTGTGATGGTTCCACCAGAGCCATTGTCGAGAAGGGGGGAGGGGCGTGATGGGGCACCGGGTGATGAGGTGGGGGATGCGCCATGTTGTGGTGCCCTCCTGGAAAAACAAAAAATGCCTACATAAGCTCCAGAGGTAAAAGGTCGTAAAGGTGCCCAGAAGATACCCAGAAGCTAAACAATGGCGATGAAATTCCGCTTGCATACGAAGCTGAACATTGTTGTCATGTTCTGAGGGACTTCTAAAAAAAACTGCACTCTGAGATCGAAAATTTACCTCTTAAAGTATCCATGCTTGAAACTGAAGAAGAATTTGAGTCTTGATTTAGGTACGAGTCGTAAGTTCGATGCGGTGGCGGTGTTAGTGACCCTGTCTCAGATTTGGGTACCCGGTTGGGGGACGTCTTCGAACCTTCATCAACTTTGGGCACCCCTGCCTTGTGGTTGAAGTACGGGCTCGCCACAAAAGGGGATCCACCAGGGGAGCAGCCCCCGTCCGAGGGGGCTTTGGACACCGGGGCTCCTCCAGCGTAGGGGTGGGTCGCTGTCGGAGACATCATCGATCCTTTCTGCCCGAAGAATTCTGACTGGCAGGGTGGGACTGTAAGGTTTAAGGTTCGTTACTTTCGGAAGCTGGTAAGTCCCTACTGATGAAATTTATTCAAAAAGGAACCTTTAGTTCTACTACCATCAGTGCCTGTGACTGGATACCACACTAAGGCTAAATTTCACCACTTTCTTATAGTATCCGATAGTGTCTCATAACGAGAGGATTGAACGAACGGATTTACGTTATCGTATGTTTAGCTTACGACAAGTGCAATCGCAGAGAAACAAGTGCAAGCGCAAGGCACTTGTCGTACGCTAAACATGCGATAACTTAAATCCGTTCGTTAAATCCTCTCGTTAGGAGACACTATCGGATACTATAAGAAAGTGGTGAAATTCAGCATAAATAGTCACTCGGCGTTGACCAACAACACGTTTCTTTAACTAACACTAGCGCCTCTGGGCAAAGGGTGCGAGCTGTAAGCACCTATAGGTACATGGGTTCTTGATATAAAAAAAGAAGAGGTGTCAGCGATACCTACCTGAAAGTATAGAAGAGTGTGCGAGCTTGTGCCTTTGCTCACGAGCAGCCTGCTTATTGGCAGCAGCGATGGGACACCCCGACAGACTTCGGTGAGTGTTGCGGTTACTGCTGACGTGCCCGCGACCGTTACACCCCGGGGTCGGACATTTCAAAATCGTCTCATGCAGCGCCAAAACTGTCCAGCACATAAACATTGAAATTAGCCGCCATCTTGTGAAAAAAACAATATGGCGGCTAATCATGAAAGTCAGTACACCTTTCCACGCCACAAATCTTTGTTTTCATACAGTAATAAATAAATCACACAACACCATTTTTAACGCGGGTAGAGAGTTTAACGACGTTTGGTTAAAAAGCAAAACCACACTTTTTAGTTATTTTTTTTGACTGAAAAAGGTGTGACCGACCTCCGTTGCATGCTGGACAAGCTTGGCATCTAAAATTTAAAATTATACATAAATTAAACAAAAAAGGGGAGCAACATAAAGACAACACTTTTGCTCTCTACCCCGCATAACTAATGTGTGCTACTGTGCTAACTACTCAAGTGAGAAAAACGCTACTCAACTAAAAGGGACCACTATCCGGCGGATAACTGTCGGTTTGTACATTTAAAATCTCAACAGGCACCTAACTCTTGAATATTTCTTTGCAGAATAGTACGGGATAGGCAAGAAAAACCACGCTTAAAATTTTAAAACGCCCAGTCTGAAACCCGAGAAATAATGAAAGTTCGTTCTTACCGCTTTCGCGTTATCTCCGTTCCAAATTTACACCGTCAAATTCTGAGACCAAAATTCCATCCCTTTTAGCTAAAAGAATAAAAAGATGGACAAACAATAAGTAAACTTAAAATTTGGGGATGAACTCAAAATAAAAGTGAACAAAGCAAGGCAGTGCGACATTCAGAGGAACTTACTTTCTGAAGAAACTTACTTTCGGGGGTAACTTTGTCTTTCCTGGGACACCCGGACAAACTCCTGTGGTGAGTGTACAGACCAGTCACGTGACCTTGTCCGTTGCAGCCTGGTGTGGGGCACTTATTTCCCTCTGGAAGAAAGAAAAGAAGAAGTGAAAGTACATTGGTATTTGGCAGAAACCCAAAAAAATAAACTATACCAAGTTAGTGAAAGGCGGAGGGTTATGTCTAGACAGTTAGGGATCAGTTAGTCTCAGTCAGGTTTAAATCTATCTGTGATTTGGTCAGAAGAACGCCGAGAGTAGTTTTCCACAAGCCAATGGAAGCCAGGTACCCATCAGGGTTGGGTAGGCACACCAGAAAAAATTTGAGCAAGTCGGGAATAGATGCTGGGTCCTCCTGCTTGTTAGTCCTGCGTCCTGCCACCACTAACCCCCTATATAGCACACATGCAACCCTTGGTTGGAAGACACAAAATTTTGCCTGTACCTAGCCCTAACAATGTTCTAGGGAGTGTTCGAAGCAGATTTCCCATTTTTTTACTGGTTTTCGAGATACAGCACTTTTCTTGAGGTATGCGATGCTAGCATTTGCAAAACAGTTGCAATAAAAGAAACCAGTGAGAAATTGGGAAATCTGCTTCGAACACTCCCTAGAACATTGTTAGGGCTAGGTACAGGCAAAATTTTGTGTCTTTCCAAACCTTGAAAATGAATCGCCGCTCGCAATGTTAATCTTATGGGCGGCAAAAAATGCACCGTCAGGTATAGCGTCCTCTTAACTTGAACATACTTAAATGATCAGAAAAACACGGAAGGGACTGGGATCGAACCGAGGGGGTAAGCACTCCAGAGACTGCTACAGATTGCCTGAGATTGCTTGAAGATTTCCAAAGATTTCCTGAGATTCTCAACGAGATTCGTGGAAAAATGCACCCCGAAGGGTTAACTACTCCAGAAATTTCCAATATTCCCTGAGATTTCATAAAGATTTCCAATGATTGCATGAGATTCCCAATGGGATTCCCAAGGAGATTCCTGGAGTGGTCTCTGATTGAACTGGCATTGCCTAGCTCATTAAAGACAGCCCTAAGCTATAGACTATACTTTTCGACTCTTATTCCCGCTTACAAGGCATCAAATAAAACCAAAACCTGTTTAAATAGAGAAATATGTATTCAAACAACGAAACTCGAACACCCAATTGCGAGCATCCCTCCAGTCCTGATCACAGCCTTCTATATGAGCACGTAACGCAGAACCTTCTAATCCATATAGTCAGGAAATGGGGCAGGGTGGTTTTGCAAAAGACAGGGGAGACCAGGGAGAAACGAGACGGGGGTAAAATCAGAAAATTACATGCGATGCAAAGAAAGGGTAGTTTAAGAAACTACGTGTAACAGCCTAAATTTTCAGCCGTGGTATTACAGAATACGTGACGAGCGTGCATATAGCCACTTAGACATGTATCTATAGGCCAGAGGAATGATGTATGGCTGCTGGTATTAATGGCGTTCTAGCTTAGCCCCCACTTCCCCTACAAAACTTTTTCAGTCCCATTTTGCCCCTCTTGGAGAGGCCATTTTAGAAACTTTCAATTATTTCTAGCAGATGGGTCTCGTAAGTTAGGGCCTTTATAGCTGTCCGAAAATAGGAATTAAGTTTGTACGATCGGATGGGCCAACGACTGAATTTTTTTTGGATAAAGTAATGAGCTTGTTGCATGGAATCCGAGGGGGTAACCACTCCAGAGATTCCTTGAGATTCCATAAAGATTTCCAAAGATTCCAAACAATATTCATAGAAAGATGAACCCCGAAGGGGTAACCACACCAAAAAAATTCCAGGATTCCCTGAGATTTCATAATGATTTCCAATGATTCCGAACGAGATTCCCAACGAGTGGTTAACCCCTCGATGGAATCTATACATCAGCCGCGAAAAAAGGACTTCCAATCGGTTTTTTAGAACTCTAAATTTGATTCAAAGGTCTTCTCCCTTCGTAGATCTAGCAGGATGAAAATTTTGATTTCCGGTTTCGTCGTCGAGACAGTAGAGTAGCAGTGCCCTTGTCAGAGTGTGATATATCGATATATTTTTTCGATGGTTCGTACAGTTAGCTTACAGTGAGATAGGTAGCAGAAGACGCGGAGTTTAGCAGAAGTAGCCAAAGCTTACGTCACTATCGGTATGTTTTTATATTCAAACTTTCACTCTTATAAAACTCGGTCGTGTTCAAATATACATGTAGGCAAATTTGCTACCTCCCTTCGTTTGAACAGTCCTCCGATTTTAGGTGTTCGTCTATATAACGCTCTCCCGGTTGAAATTAAATCTGAAGAAAGTTTAACGATTTTTAAAAAATTGCTAAAATCATATTTACTTGAAAATGTTTTTTATAGTTTAGAGGAATTTCTAAATTTGTAATTTAACTGGACAACCAGGCGTTTTATACTTTAGTTCCACCTATTTTTGGTGGGACAAGGTCAACAAAACGTAAAAAGAAAAAAAAAAAAAAAAAAAAAAAGTTCACCTCCTATACCAACCTAAAATCCGGCTACTTTGTAGTGTAATAACTTTTTATTTCGTAGTCAGAATTTAGAATTTCAGAAAAAATAAAGGGTCCGACAACAGTCGCACTTAACTTTCTCGCCCCAAATGATTTTTTTTTTTCGGGATTTTTTGAGATTTTTTTGCGGGCGTAATTTTTAAGCGATCGAAAATCGGTTGAAAATGACCCACGAGCATCTATCTGAGATCACTCATACCAAATCTCACGTCTGTCATTTTATTACTGTAGTCCCAAATGCGTTCCGACCATTCAAAAACGTGGTTTCTCATTCTCAACTCATTTCCGACACTTTTTTGACAAAAACGGCCGTAATTTTGAAGATAACAAAATTCTGTTCGACAGATGTTTAAGTTACATGGTTCTACACAAATTTACCAAATTTCATGATAATCGGTCAATAAATGTGAATGGCGCCGAAACGATCGAACTTTGGTCCAGAACCGCCGTAATTTTCAACCAATTCAATTTTAGTTGAAAATGACCTCGAAGCATCTATTTGTCAACACACATACCAATTTTCAGTGTTATAGATTGAAAAGTGTACCGTCGGCGCTTGTCTAAGTAACCAAAAACACGATTTTTGAATTATTTTGGCGGTTTTTTGACAATAGCGGCCGCAATTTTTGACCAATCAAAAAATCCTTGAAAATGCCCCTCGGCAGTGATTTTAGACAGGTCCATACCAAATTTCATCAAAATCGGATGAACGGTATAGGCGCTAGAGCACTGCACGGACTGACGGACTGACGGACGGACGGACTGACGGACGGACAGACTTTTTCCAGAAACCACTTTTTTGGACTCAGGGGACCCCCAGGATCATGGGAAACCCAAAATCTCAATTTCGAAATTTTGCACGAAAACAATACTTTCTCGCCATATATGGCTAGCGAGAAAGTAAAAACACAAGTAGGTAGTACCTAAGCGAATTCCAGCGAAAAAATAAAAAAATCTGACAGCTGCATTTGTAAGTAAGCGTGAGACCACGAGACTTTGACATTTCCGAAGCCGCCGCAAGCACTTAAAAGCCTCAGCCCCGTCAGCTCAAAAATAATTAAAACTCACTGATAATCAAATTTTTAATGTAAAAAAATTCCCATTTTCCGAGACATTTTTTTAATCCATGGTTTTAAAGTGTCACGCAATAATAATTAATTACAAATTGGAGGATAATGACATGTCGAGAGTTGAATTAGCTTCTCCTCTCTTCGGATTCAGGCCAGTTAGAAAACCAATTTAGCCCCTGTCTCCCTAGCCCCCATCTCCCCTACTTCTTGCCCCTCGGGGATGGTGGAACGCGTCTTTGTTCCCGTATAACCTTTTTGGATCGGAACGTCCCCCTTGTTTGCTATCCGACATTGATCAGCGATGACGAAAGAAAAGGGTTCATCTACGCCTTGCTTTATTTTCGTCTAAGGGAGGTTTTAAGGAGGTGGTTGCTGTTTACTGGGGAATCAAAAATCAGGCACAGGATTCTTGTTTTTGAACTTATACGAACTTAATATTGAGGAAACCGTGGCTCTGTCCCACCTTCCCTTACAATTAAGGGTCACCATACATTCGCTATTTTTTTACGTTCCGATTTCAAACTTTGTGAGAAAACAATTGGATATTTAGATATTCTGAAATATAATATGTCTTTTAAACGTCATAACTCATGAGGCTATGTTGCGATTTTACGATCGAGTGATTTTAAAAAAATTGTCCAAAATTAACCGATCGTGAAATCACTACATAGCCTCATGAGCAATAACGTTACAAAGACATATATTATATTTCAGAATATTTAAATTCTCAAAAAGTTTGAAAGCGAATGTATATTCAGCCTTAAGTGTCAAATCCTTCACCAATTTTTAGGTTAGGAAGTTCATACCTACACGTATGCTCCAGCATATAAAATATGTAATTCTAGTGATTCCACAAGATAGCTAAAATCTCCACTGTAGGTATAGTGTCTCCGTAAAAGTTGATTTTAGCAAGGCACCAACGCAACGTCTCGTTTCAGAAGTATAACGCTATCGTGAACTTATCGGGAACTTTGTCATCAGGAACGTATGAAAGTCACTCTATATCACTCCTAGGTAAATTATTCCAATTTTTGAAAAATGAACTTCAGAAAATTTTTACTGCTCTTCTTCAATCATTCCCAAAAACGAAATGGTCCAACTCCGGTCCATGAATCTCGAAAAAGCATGCCCTTCTCGACATTTCGAAAAGGCTTTTAACGTGAAAATAGAGAATTAGGATTCTAGACCTGACGTGAGTCTTCAATAAGTGACAAAGATGGCTGCCATGGAAAAGTTTTCTTCCTTTGGAGCTTCCAATATATTTGCGACAAAGCTTCCTCGGGATCGGGAGCTTTTAATCGGCAGATTTATAGTACTTGAGGGACTCTGACATCAAATGACCCAAACTATTTCCAACGATATTGCTTTTTACATTCCCTTTCTCGTGTTCGACTTCTTTGAAATGTTGTTTTTCAAACATTGGACAGCTGAATCAACTATTCTGGATGGGAAAAGAAAGAGTTCGAAGTTCTCAGAGGTCAGAGGTTCGAATCCATTCGGTTCAATTTTTTTTCCCGATTTTCCATAGGTGAAAATTGGGGGGCGCGCCCTCCAAAAACCTAAAAAAATCATTTTTTTAATTTTTTTTCTCAAAATTGGCGTCTACAATTTCGTTCCATTTCTCAGGGGTAATAGTGCATATTATGGGTAAAAATACCTCATTAGCGGTATATCTGGGAAAACTCGAATTTGGGAGATATGACCCCTGAAATGGTCAGTTTCTTTATGTTCACAAAATATACCATGTGGGTATTCAAAATACTCGGTGAGACTTCTTCATACTATTTATCTCGTCTAAAAGTGACTGCGTAACTGTGACTCACTTTGGGTGTTGGGCAAACCACTGTATACTGGTTAAAAGAGTTTGCGAGGCAAAAAATGAATCGAGAAACAGGTACACTTTCGAGGTATCTGTATCGATACTCTCGGTAACAAAAATTGGCACCCGATTCCGAAAAACACACCCGAAAATCAAACTCGACATTTCCTTGACGCACCCCTATAAATTCAATCTAAAGTAGCAAAAATTCCGGTTGAGGAGTAGAGGGGGAAGTAAGGGGCTAAGCTAAAGTAAGTCTGTCATCAAGTAACAGCACGTAAAACGGGAGAGCTTAAAAGTAGAGGAGCTCGAGGGTAAACAACCAAATGAAGAATGTATGAAGCGAGACCGAAGCAAAAACCCCTCAGCCAAAGAGAAAGAGGGAAGAAAACTAAGATAATTACAGCAGAGCAGAGTAAACTACACGTTATATCACAGTTTACAAGACTAGAAAAGCTAACTTTTTATTTAATTATTTGTTCAATCACGAATTGAAATATTTACCGAGTGTGAGGAGTAAGACATAGGAGAACAAGGTCTGTTTATTCAAGAGGTTACCCGGTTCGAAAATACCGAGGGGGTATCCATGAGATTGCATAAAGATTTCCTGAGATTCTCAACGAGATTCGTGGAAAGATGCACCCCGAAGGGTTAACCACTCCAGAAATTTCCACGATTCCCTAAGATTTCCTGAGATTCCCAACGAGATTCCTAATAAGATTCCTGGAGTGGGTAACCTCTCGGAAAATACTGTGGTCTCTCTCTATAACGACCAAAAAGGAACCATGTTTATTTGCTCACTATCTAAGGATGATTTTAAAATGATCCTATCAAAGTTATTCTGATCAGCAATTATACCTCTCATATGTTGAGGTAGTTCAGACCCCGTCTAAAACTGTAGGTCCTCATCGAGTAGTGAATGATGGGTGGGGAGCTGGTATTTGGTAGTGCTGCCAGCTGAGCACGATGGATAATTCCGAGGGGTTAACCACTCCAGGAATCTCTTTGGGAATCTCAGGCAATCATTGGAAATCACTATAAAATCTCAGGGAATCTTGAATATTTCTGGAGTAGTTAACCCTTCGGGGTGCATCTTTCCATGAATCTCGTTGAGAATCTCAGGAAATCTTTGAAAATCTTCATGCAATCTCAGGCAATCTCTGGAGTGGTTTACCCCCTCGTTCTTGAAATGGCCCAACTTTTGGGCGTATAATAAGATCTTACACCAACCTCTCAAATTCATAAACCTTGGTAGCACACAACATGGGAAAAGATAGTTAAAACATAAATTTAGAAACTTGTCAGCACTATTTTCTATGGTGCATCACTTCCTTTCAAATGCTTGAAACTTTTCCGACGACGTTGGGTATTTTCGGAATATCTTAGTTGTTTGCAGGTAAAACCAAATAGATTCTTCATCCCAGTAAGAGTGTTTTTCCTTGATTAAAATCCCCACCCTCATCTTCCCTATTTTACTATTTCAGAACAATTAAAACTATAGAGAAAGGCGCTGAGGTAGTGGAATAACTTCTCCAATTTTATCTAACGTAGGCAGGTTCGAATTATTTTTTATTCTTGTGGGGGAAATTATTTGTCTTTGTACTTCGGCTCTTCTCTGTCTAAGTTAAAGTTTGACTTTGAAGATCCACGCCAGGATTTATTTGTGATCAAGAATTGAATTTGGAACTTGAATTACCATTGGGTTTGGATCACCTAGTAACTAGTTCATCAGCGTTTTCCTATTTACATAAGTACACTTCCAAAATAAGAACGTAAAGCATAAAACTATAAATAAAATAAAAAATTCGAATTTACTGCTGCCGACACATCTTAGTCGAAAACCCCAACTGTCCGTTCTTCTATAGTTTCTGAAGTGAAAAAAAATACATACACATATTATATTTCAGAACAATAGCTGCCTGTAAATGGATATCAGCAACGGACCTAATAACCACAGTTTTCTGAATGTCCCACGTTCCTGTGACCGCCCCTATCCTCCATCTTATAGAAAGGGCTGACAGTGTCAATCCGGCGGACGCCACCGGATGTCCGGAAGGGAGCAGCGGACACTCGCATCCGGTTGGGGATGGACACTGGACCCTCCCCCCCCCCCCCCCCCCCTCAAAAACCTCCCCCTCCCCCCACCAAGAATGCTCTTACCCTGTTTCAAACTTTCTAGCCTACTCAAGCAAGATGTCACAATTATTTGCTTGTAGGAGATTCTCCTTTATTAAAAAAATTTGTATGTTTGTTATAGTTTTAGCGTGAATTTTGTATGGCTATATTTTGGTATAGGTAGGTACGTATACACCAAAATTTTGCTGAGTGTGAAGATTCACTCATTTTTATATTTGGGACCCATATATCCGAAATTTTGTACCTAGGTTGCTTCTCCTGTAAGACATTTATTTCCGCAAAAAACTGAGAAATGGACCAGCTAAAATTATAACAGAAAAGGATACCTTGTAAAAAAACGAAAAAAAAAGTTAGCAGAGCGTGGTTTCGATCCACGGACCTCTGGGTTATGGGCCCAGCACGCTTCCACTGCGCCACTCTGCTTCTGCCCAACATCGCCCGTTACCGCCTCATATAAGGCATGGACACACATCAAAGGGCGTGGTCAAATAATTATAGTAGTGATCTGGACTCTAGAGCATGACGCAATAGTCACTATTTGACCCGTGCATGCTCAACTGTCGTTGACCTTGTATAACTTGTCAAGTTGACCAATTTTTTTTTCATAACAATTTCATTCTACTACGTACCTCTAAGTACTTAAGGGTCCGCTATACCTGACGGTGCATTTTTTGCCGCCCATAAGATTAACATTGCGAGCGGCGATTCATTGTCAAGGTTTACCCTTGGTTGGAAAGACACAAAATTTTGCCTGTACCTAGCCCTAACAATGTTCCAGGGAGTGTTCGAAGCAGATTTCCCAATTTCTCACTGGTTTCTTTTATTGCAACTGTTTTGCAAATGCTAGCATCGCATACCTCAAGAAAAGTGCTGTATCTCGAAAACCAGTAAAAAAAATGGGAAATCTGCTTCGAACACTCCCTAGAACAATGGTAGGGCTAGGTAGGTACAGGCAAAGATACCTTGATTACAACCTACCAAACACCAAAACACGGAATAAAATTTCCTTTTGCAAAAAAACCCCGAGTAGGGGATGCTTCTCACTCGCTCACTTCATTTAATCTGATAATGAACAACATCATCGCCCCTTCAGTTAACGCCACTGCCGGAAATGGATGCTGACGGGGATTGAGGAGGTCAAAAAGGCTTCCGAACCTTTCCCGCAGTTCAAATACAAAAAAAGGTCGAGGGGCGGGAAGGTAAACAGCGGAAGTGAACAATATCACCTTATAAATTCATTAGGTTTTTGCCAAGATTTTTTCTGTGGCCAGTTCACCCCCGTTTCCCCTACTTTTTTTAGCCGCCAATTTTCACATTTGTCTCTCATTTTTTCTGGTTGTTTTTACTGTTTATAGGGGGAGTGTTAAGTTTATTACTCGTATAGCTTACTATGCTTTCATATAAATGTTTAGGCCTGTCCCTATTAAAAAACTACAGCCCTGTGAGGGCTTGGTGGGGTAGAGGGTTCCACTTTTCTAGGCCTCTGTACACAAGGGGGGGATTTGGTCGAGTTTTCCCAAATAACCCAAAACCCTCCGTAGATTCACCAGAAAAAGTTTCGACAAATTTGGAATGGGTCCTCGTGCTTTAACCGGCTGCCCTTTGTCCTAATAAGGATCCAAAATTATCAGTGGAAAACCCGGGAAAACCTGTATGTTTGTCTAATCTCCAACACAAATTTGACCTAAAGAAGATGAAAATCCAAAGCACCATAACGGGGAAGAGGGTGTTACGCAGGGTCATTTCACTGACCACGGAATGTCTGAGATGATCCGAAGGACCACTGAGTCAGCAGGATTTGACTGGAACCCTCAATTTGCATGCAAGCTCCCTCCTAACCCCGACCGTTTGTTAGCAACCCCCTGATCATCAGGCTATTCTCATTTTATCGTTATGTTAATCACGGTTCCAAGATTCCAGCAATCTCAGTTGTATTCATGAATCTGTCATCTTAACCCTAGCCCGCATCTTGATTTTCATTAACGGTCTGGCAAGTCTCTGGAGGTCAGATGTCGTGCCCCGTGTTGGTCTGACTTTCAACCCCTTTCCGTCCCCCACCCCTTTGACAACGCCGATGTTTTGAAATCATGCTTTGGGGTTGAAGTGTCGGCCCTTTGAACTAGATTTTGAATTTCCTGCACGACACCGAGAGGCAAGGCTACTGCTAGGGACACGTAAATCGCTAGAAAGTATAGTCCAAGTCAGGCTGGGAGCATACCGATTAGTCATAATTCATAATTTCTTGATTATTTTCAGTTGACGCCGATCCGGATTTGGGTTCCATATCCTACCATACGCTAAAAATGCCAATCCGACCATGTGCAGATATTTCCCAGCTCAAGAAGAAGTTTTGATCAGCCCTAGATTTGCATGAAATTATGAGTAATCGGTATAATCCCAGCCTGACTTGGACTATATATTATATAGTGAGGCTGTGGCAGCATTGAGCTACGAAGGAAGATGACCAAAGATCTAGTCGTGACTTCTGAAGAATTTTCCTGAAGGATGTTTCCACGGACTTGGGCCCACCCACCCCAGACGGGTACGTAGCCTTCACCGGCTGAGGCCAAACTCAACTGTCCGCCGTAATAAAGTTCTATCAACAATGCCAAAAACCCCAATTATTCGGATTCTCCCAACTTCCGCGAAATCCCTCGAAACGACAAAATACAAAATTATCGAAATATTTGAAATAATTAAATGAAGGGAAAAGGCAATGAATTAATTTTGAAAAGGAAGGAGTGGTGACGGCGTACGAGGGTCAGAGCCCGATTTTAACGAGAAGGCTCCTGCCGGGCCTTAAGAGGATACAGGAAAGCACGTTCCCCCCGTCCCAACTCGCCCCATCGTCCCCATCTAATTGCACGCCCAGACCTTTCATCACGTACTCGACATCTTGGGTCCTCGAAACGTCCCAACATGTACAATACCTTCCTCTATATAGATTTTATCATATAAACATGTTTTTGAATCAACGTTGAACGTCATTTTCACCTCAAGCATCTAGCATACGTTCGACGCTGCTAAGATAGCCATGTATCGTATGTGTACAAATCGTGACCATTGAACTGTCATGCTAATAATGACGTACCCGACTGAGTATTTCTGAGTAGAATTGGTGGGGATGACCTTGTTTTTACTTTAGGAACTCTAGAGAAACTTACCGCCACGACTGAGGCTGGCTGGAGAAAGTGATCCCAGAGGGCGAATGGAGTCCGTCACAAGTGGTCCAGACGTTGGTTTCTCCCCTTCAACAGAAGTAGGCGCAGCGCTGACTGGCGGTGCTGGGGGTAGCCGGGGGGTGGCGGGAACCGGAGTCGGAGCTGGAGCTGCAGAAGGAGCTGGGCAAGGTGCCGCAGTAGGCGGTGGAGACCGCTCAGCAGTGGAACTACTGCTGACCGCAGGAACCGACAAAACTCCCTCCCGCGCAATGTCTTCCATAACTGTGGCCGCCCGAGAACCGGCTCCAGCTGGCTGAAGAATCGTATACTGTTTTCCATCGACCGGCTCCACCGGTTTCTCCGGTTCCGGTTTCGGCACTACCGCAACGGGTCCGCTAGCTGGAGGGTAACCGACAAACGTCGCACTCGCCGGAAAAGGACCAATGGGCGGAATGGCCGGGCTGTCGATAGTTCCGCGGACGCCTGGTGACCTGAACGCTGACTGAGGTCCTATCCCCAACGCCTTCTTCTCTCTCTTACCCTCCTCCATCGTCATTTCCATTTCCGTTGAAGAATCATCAACCAGCTCGTTGAAGTCAGGTTCATACCTCGGAGTGAACTTCTCCCCATTCTTCTCATCCTTCTTCGTCTTCTTGGCGTCGATCATTTTCTTCCCGTTCGATTCTCGAAAAGTTATCACATCTTTGAGGTCAACATTATGGTGAGCAGAGTTCGTCACTTGTGGTGGTTTGCTTTGCACAGTTTTCTTCTCTTCGAAAAGGTTTTCAAAAGGTGGTTGTTCAAACTTATCCTCTTCACGAGGTCCTGTATAGCTCCCGGACAAACTCTTCAAGGCCGCTTCAGTTTCACGGATGAGGATTTCATCGTCTTCTAGTTTCGACGTCTTCCTGCTGGGACTCCGGTTGGGGCTCGGCAGCGCCCTTTTCTTCTGCGGTAACGCCATGAGTCTGACACTCGAGTCTGGCTCAGCCCGGACCGGTTGGTCGTCCGTGCTATCAGCTGATCGAATCGCTTTTCGCCTTCGTTTGGCCGCACTTACCTGCTCACTATCGTCACGATGGTCACTGTCTATTTTTACATCAACCATTGTCTCTAACACCTTACTGTTTATTGTTTTACCCTTTTTACTTTTGGCACTTTCAGTGGTCGGAATGTCCAGCTTTCGCTTCGTATCTGAAGACACTGCTGGCATGGCGATGGATCTGGAAGAAAACGGAAATTCTGTAAATAAGTGATCCAAATATTGACAACGAAGTTTCTCCTTTTTCCTACGCACATCGGTACACAGCAACATCGCTTGTCTAAGTCTAAGGTTCAACCGTAGTCAAGTTTTCAGCAGAAATTCTAGACGTAGCAGCCCTTAGAAAGGGGGAAACGGAAAATTCATAATAAAAAATTCAGGAAAAAGAGTTAAATCGAATAGAACAGGGTGAGTAGCAACAGCAGGAGAGGCACAGGCTCTCAGACGAAACGCTGAGATAAAAACTGGAGCGAAACAGGTTCACTTTTCCCGACACACAACTTTTCAAACTTTTCCCAATTCTCTCAAATTGTAAAGAAAACTTTTATACCAACTTTCACGACGGGAATTATGAGAGTTCCTCTCCCCACTCCCGCCCTCTCTCTCTAGGTTTTTCTCGGCGTTTTTTATTTTTCATATTTCCCAGAAGCGACTCCTCTCTTTTTCATTAACATTGCAGGAAAGTGGAGCCACGAACCAATGCTCCGCATTTTTGTGGCGCTCTCAAAGCTTATTGTATATTGTTTTTTATCCCAGGAGCATTTCATTCGATAAATTAAACGAGATTGTGTACATTTCCTTGCTTAAGTTATTTCTAAGGCCTCCTTGAGCTATTTGCTTACGTTCTTTCCAACTACTTCTTCAGGACATTATAGAATGTTTAAACGTTCTGAAATATATAATACGTATTTTTAATGTCCAAAATTAAGTAACTGGGTATTTTTGATTAAGAGGACGCTATACCTGACGATGCATTTTTTGCCGCCCATAAGATTAACATTGCGAGCGGCGATTCATTTTCAAGGTTTACCGTTTGTTGGAAAGACACAAAATTTTGCCTGTACCTAGCCCTAACAATGTTCTAGGGAGTGTTCGAAGCAGATTTCCCAATTTCTCACTGGTTTCTTTTATTGCAACTGTTTTGCAAACGCTAGCATCGCATACCTCAAAAAAAGTGCTGTAGCTCGAAAACCAGTAAAAAAAAAATGGGAAATCTGCTTCGAACACTCCCTAGAACATTGTTAGGGCTAGGTGCAGGCAAAATTTTGTGTCTTTCCAACCAAGGGTAAACCTTGAAAACGAATCGCCGCTCGCAATGTTAATCTTATGGGTGGCAAAAAATGCACCGTCAGGTATAGCGGACCCTTAAGAACAAAGTGTATGAAAATGAGAAATCAAGATTTCCTTATTCGTTTGTGAGAGAGGGGCTCGAAAATAACCCATAATTCACCTTTACAAATAAGTTCACCTTTCTCGTTGAGCATTTGAAAGATTTAAAGTTTTTGCGATCCAGCAAATGATTTAGATTCTTGTTATTGTGGGGGTAATTTCTCTAATTTCTAGCTAATCAACTAATTGAACATATTTCCTTCTGCCCAATTAACTCGAGCTTTGAAGCTGATTCAGTGGCTTCGGCTCCCATTCATTACCATATTCATCTTTTACTTAACGCTTGAAAATTGTTTACTGCTACAGAGGAATTCAAAATAAGTTTTCTTTAATTACCGAAAGCTGGAAATATCTCAAAGAGAAGAAAAAAAAATTATTCATCTTTATTTGGTTTTTGAACTTGACAAACCTCTCTATAGCGAAGTACTGTCACCCTATTTATGAAGAACACCCTTTATAGCGAGTAAATTTCCATGGTTCCTTCACCATCGTTATAGAGAGAGAGAGAGAGAGAGCGCTAAATAAAATGGGAATATCCACGACAGTAGGAAAATTACTTTGAGATTTTACAAAAATTGAAAAATTTTAGTTTAGATCGTATTTTTGAAGGAGTTACAGTTGTAACTCTCCATAACGACACTTTTTATGGAAAAAACCTCTCTATAGCGAGAAAATTTAAATGGTGCCATGGTGGTCGTTATAGAGAGAGACTGCTTGCTGTAATTATTTGAGACGTGAACCAAACCAATTTTAGACGTGAAATCTAGGAAGGGTTTAAATCTACATGCACCCCGAAAAATGTGTAAACCGAGCTTAATAATTATTATGAGGCTGAGGTGGTTAAGGGTGCCGCTGACCTTTTGGGCAATAATCACCTGGCACTTCATTACTTAGTCACACCTTATACCACCTTCTCTCGGATTTTATGTCCGTGTTAACCCCTGCTTAAGAGGACGCTATACCTGACGGTGCATTTTTTTCCGCCCATAAAATTAACATTGCGAGCGGCGATTCATTTTCAAGGTTTACCCTTGGTTGGAAAGACACAAAATTTTGCCTGTACCTAGCCCTAACAATGTTCTAGGGAGTGTTCGAAGCAGATTTCCCAATTTCTCACTGGTTTCTTTTGTTGCAACTGTTTTGCAAATGCTAGCATCGCATACCTCAAGAAAAGTGCTGTATCTCGAAAACCAGTAAAAAAATGGGAAATCTGCTTCGAACACTCCCTAGAACATTGTTATGGCTAGGTACAGGCAAAATTTTGTGTCTTTCCAACCAAGGGTAAACCTTGAAAATGAATCGCCGCTCGCAATGTTCATCTTATGGGCGGCAAAAAATGCACCGTCAGGTATAGCGGACCCTTAACAACTTCGATAGCCCAGTCGTCAAGGAACAGTGAGAGCCGGGTCACACCAGTTCGATCCCAACCCTATCGAATTTTTTTTGGATCGGCATTCACCTCTGAAATGTCCAAGTTTTCCTGCTACTATCCAAATTAAACCCTACTTGCGGTAAGACCTATGGAAAATATAGGAAACATAAATATTCCAACAAAATTTCGAAAATTTATTAATAATGGGACATTTATCGGAGATAAGGTTTTAATATAAAGTAGGGGAAATGGGGGCAATAAGAAACCCGTCATCTGGGTTTGTCGTTTGGATATTCGAGGCCATGGTGCGCGATTAGAAATTGCTGCAGTACTTCTTCTATGCTCACAGTATATATTATTTATTATATTCCATAGTAAATTATCAACAATATATCGGGAGAGAGTAACGTTGTATAACAACGAGAAAATGCGGATTATATCTTGAGAAGTATTCTGATTTAAAAAACGTTTTTGTTATAATTTTTGTAAGGCAATTTGTTACCTGCTCACTTACCCACATAGACAGTAGGTCTCCCCATGACGTAAAATCATGCCAAATTATAGTCAGAGAATGGTTTGACATCATCAGGAGCCCAAATAAACAATTATTATTTACCGAGACACGACCTAGTCTCAATACCAAAATCGTTACTCTCTCAAATTTCTCTGCCCCCCCCCCCCCCAAATGAAAAAGACTATTCCATTGTCTAAAGCCTATTTCTTGTCGCTTCTTGTAATTTAACAAAGCCTTTGTCTTCAACAGACTGTCGCCAACCAAGATCTACAAATTTCGGAGGTTTAAATAAAAAAATAGGGTCTCACAATGACGTCAAATCAGATTAACCAAAAATTGTATTTGATAGCTCGACGACTAAGTACTCTGATTCTTCAACGTCAATTTGAAACCTCCACAACGAAATACAACCAGACAACCTGAAGAATTTGTATACCTTGGTCTCGTTTTCTTCTAACATACCTTATGAATACGCTCCAGCTTAATTTGTTGATTTTAATCTATGAATTATTTGTCCCAGCTCCTTTTCATTCGAAATTCGTAGACTAATTTTGGTGGGTAGGGAGGAATGCCTTTGTCTTTGTGTACGTTACTTTTGTCAGCTTCATTTATTAAGGGAAATCAAGCAATTTTTATGAAATTTAATATTAACGGTGGAGGAGTCAAACAATATCAAAGGGGCAAGACAGAAAGTTGTTTTTGACGTTTATAGAACGTCCATTTTTCAAGGAAACTACAAGGATATATTACTTTTTGTGCCATTGCGCGTTTTAAAGTCAGAAACCAGAAGTCAGAATAGGATTTCCAACCGTTCTCTTAACACCAGAAATGAACTGAATAAGTAATGATTTTCCGCTGGAGTAGTATTTGGACCAATTTTATATTGAAAAAAAAAAACAATCATTTCGAGTAAAAAACTATATTTCAGAATATTTAAATTTCCAACAGTACCCTCAAAAAATGGTTGAAAAAAAAAATAAATAAACAGGACTGTATGGTGACCCTTAACTCTTTTAACATATACAAGTATTTGTTCTAGTTCTGATATTATTAGGAAATACCGTCGCCTATGTTTACCTTATGAACATAGTATTTCATTCCCATAAGGCCCTTACACCCCTAAACTACCCTCAGGGCCAAAAACCACCCTTAGGGGTTCCAGAAATTTCTAAAGGTGACTGTCACGACGAAAATTATTCCGCGTTTATTCAAAATCCAGCGAATGAAGGGGTGAAATAAAATGATTTAAATTGAGGCTGGTATGCCAAAAAGAAGGAAATCTGAATCTTAATTCAAAAGGGGGTTAAGTGAAAACCCTTTCAAAAATATTTATTTCCAAAAATTTCCAACGTTTTGAAACGATTCATCGTTTTTAACTTTCACTCCCTCTATGCGGTCAACCTAAAAAAATTCATTGTTTTAAACAATAACAAGTAGTTTTAATTTTCGAGTTGCTATAGTTGCAACTGCACTGATATTATTTCATTTTACCGCAGGCAGGCACCAAGCCACCATTTTCTCGGAACTCTCCAGAAGAAATCTCGTACGTTGAATCAACTCGTCAGGTTTGCTTTTGAAAACCCAGACCTGACGGGTACCTGGCACCTGGCCTTCACCAATTGGGGTAAAACTTTGCGTATACAGTCGTCAAGAACGGCGACACCATGTACCCAATTCAATACAGTGACGTCATATGAGGGTCTTGTTTCTCTCCGACCGTTTTTCGAGGCATTCAAATGTTCTGAAATATAATATGTCTTTTTAACATTTCACTAGGCTGTGATGTATTTTTTATCCAAAATTACACTCACAATAGCCAGCTAATTTCTGACATTAAAAAGACATATGTATTATATTTCAGAACATTTAAATATCCAACAGTATCCTCGAAACCTGGAAAAAAAAAATATCGTTCTGCTGCCACGTCTTTGACGATTGTGTATTTCGTCTCAAACCTTCCCAACACGTACTAAAACACACACCCTTTGGGTTCAGGGCTAGGACTTGATAATTTTTGCTTTTAGACCCAGAAAAATAAACAGAAAATGGAACTAGATGAGCTTTGGAGGAAGGGAGAGAGCGGAAGCAAAGTGCGAAGATGTTAATTTGGGGGTGCCTTTATTCTTTGTCAAAAGAAGTCTTAATTTGTGACGGTTGGCGTTGTGAATACATAGTAGAAAATTACTATTTCCAGAAGGGGCCCCGGCTAAAAAGGGGAACCCTTTCTACTCTTTTATCTCGGGGAGTTACCGCAACCCCCCGCTAGGAGAGGGTGGTTACCCGCACTCCACCACTTCACTTTTGAACCCACCCAAAAAGGTTAACAATTATTTTATACCGACCTTAGAATAGGACGAATTTTTCGGTAGACCTATTTTTACTTTCTCGCCTGCATGTAATACGTGTCAAAGGACAAAGGCGGATGAGAGGTCCCTGATACCAAAAAAGTGGTTTTTAGGTCATGTCCGTCCGTCCGCCCGTCCGTCATAGCAAATTTCGAAAACCTGCTATACCATCGAGATGTCGTTCGAAGTAATCATCGAGTGCTTTTCATGAGTTAGTGTCAAATACCTTTTGCATCATTATGACAATAGTAAAACTGTCCATGATTGATTCCCCTGCTAACTATGTATACTTAACTAACTAACTACTAACTAGGTTAACTAACTATATACTATATGTATACTTAACCAAGGCCGTACCCAGGAAAATATTTCGGGGGGGGTTTTAGGTACCTAAGTAGCACAAAACTATATTTTCTCCTTCAAAACTCAATTCTTTCTAGTGTAAAGCCGTGTAGTTTCGGGGGGGGGGGGGGGGGGGGGGGGTTCGAACCCCCCTAACCCCCCCCCCCCCCCCTGGGTACGGCCTTGTACTTAACTAACTACTAACTAGAGAAATATCTCCTCAGGGTCGGATTGGCATTTTTAGCGTATGGTAGGATATGGAACCCAAATCCGGATAGGCGTCAACTGAAAATCTTCAAGAAATTATGAGAAATCGGTACGCTCCTAGCCTGACTTGGAGTATATATGTATACTTAACTAACTACTAACTAGGTTAACTAACTATATACTATATGTATACTTAACTAACTACTAACTAGGTTAACTAACTATATCCTATATGTACGCTTAACTAACTAATTACTTACTAATAGGTTAACCTATACTACCTTAACTAACTAATTACTTACTAGGTTAACCTATACTACCCTTTACTTTAGTATAGGTGGAAAATAATTTAATAAAATAATATGTAGGGTGTCACAACCTGAGGTAATAAACCATAATGAATCAGCGATAGGGGAGGAAAGGAAAATGAGGGACATTGTTTTTAAAAAACAAAAAAATGTAAGCACGACATGTGGCGTGGCTTCGCTGACGTTTGTTCCACGACGTTTCATCGCATAGAAAAAAATAAAATTTCAAAATTTTCCAGTTTAACATTCGCTCTCTTCGAACTGTTCTTATAGCAGAGTGCCTATTACCAATGGCGCTATAGGGCAACCGGCCTGACAGTCGAGTTTTTTCCCAGACAGTGAAGGCTAAGTACCCATACCTACTAGGGCCAGCGTCAAGCAAGATTCTCATGACAACAAGAAATCTCGATCGAGTGATTTTCGTCAGCAAAAAATGTGTCCGAAATGAAACGATCGTAAACTCATAGCCTGTTAATTTATGACGTTGAAAAGACATCTTATATTTAAAATAAAACGTAAACTAATAGCGAATGTATGGTCGGTCTTGGCGAGCAAACGTACTATGAGAAAAAAATCGAATGCTATGAAACGACGCTACTGATTTAAGTGGCATCAATCCAAAGTGCACTTGACAAATCCCATTTACAATTTGGGGTAATTTGGTGAAAAGGCTCTCAAAGCTCTCAGCGATGAATTTTTAACGTAGGTCACCTAATGCGTTTGTTATTGCCATCGTTTATGGCCTCGGAACAAAAAGGCTAACCCTTTGAGGACGTATGTGCTTACTACGTCACCTTTGTATTCCAACGTCAATTATTGGCGTGTCTATCCATCAAGTCTATCAAGTAGATAGAAAAATATAGCTTTCCACACGCATAAAAATGATTATAGCTAGCCAAGTGGTGAGGGGTCCGAACTGGGTTCGAATCTTTTACTATTTGTTTGCGTTTTCTCTGAACACTTTATGAGGAAAATATAGGATATTTGAATGTTCTGAAATGTAATATGTCTTTTTAACAGCCGAAACTGACAGGCTGTGTTGTGATTTTATCATCGAGTGATTTTTGTCAACCTCGACCGCAAAATCACCTGTTAATTTGGCCCGTTAAAAAGACACGCTATGTCTCAGAACAATTAAATATCCAATAGTACGTAATATTATGTAGAAAAAACGTAAACAAACACGATTGCGTAGACGCTTTTAAGACTCAATAAGCGATGTTATTTGATAATGCCTCTTGATTAAATGTTCAAATGCCAAACGCCCATAGAGGCGTAGAGAGAAAACAAAATGTGACGTCATCCGGAGACCCTATTCTGCAATGGAACAATTTAATCACCAAAGTACTCCATAGTAATCTGGTTTCTCCGAATCCAGCATGGTGATGAAATGCGCCGCCCAACAAACCAGTCTGAATGACGTCATCCGGAGACCCAATTCCATACCGAACAACTAAATCCCTTGAATTTCCAGACCCCTATCATCCATTACACCAAACTGTAATAATCTGGTTTCCGTAAATCCAACATGATGGAGAAATGCACCACCCAAGAAACCAGCCCTGATCTCAGCAGCCCCGCCAGATTAACTCCAGACTAGGAAACCATTAAATCTCGAGGCAAAATTAACTAAATAGTTGTAATAAATTCTCACATATCCCGGACTAGGGGAGGGGGAACGTTAAGACGCAAAGGGGCGGGAAGGGGGGGAGATTTCTTGCGTCTTGAACTACCCACCAACACCAAGAACATTAACTTAAGTAGATTTAGACAGAATATTTGGTTTCGATAAAATTTACGGCGTCTATCTGGAGTAACAGTTGGAGAAATTTTGGTAATTACGTAATTCGCTGACTTCTATCCCACATTTTTATTTGTCATGGAGAAGACAAATATTTAGGCACCAAAAAAAACTTGGAGTAGGTGTTTCATATAGAACTAGGTTCGTGCGAATTGAGCATGAGGATTTTCAAAAATTTCTGCCGAACAAAAGACAAATCACAGGGAAGCGGGTCTGGAAGTATCGTGTGTGGGCACCAGCCATCCCTGAGTTAACATCCCAAACCCGCATCCTAGCCAGGGAGCCAGGACGCCGTCCAAAACGCATCGCATGTGGCGAGGAAGTAACCATTCCAGAGATTCCTTGAGATTCCCTGAGATTCCATAAAGATTTCCAAAGATTCCAAACGATATTCAAAGAAAGATGAACCCCGAAGGGGTAACCAGTAACCACTCAAAAAAAAATCCAAGATTCCCTGAGATTTCATAAAGATTTTCAATGATTCCCAACGAGATTCCCAATGAGTGGTTAACCCCTCGGCATGTGGCTACCTAAAGAGGAATACTATATTTCATATCATATAAATATCCAACCGTTTCCTCAGAAGACGTCAAAAAACAGCATTGTATCGACTGCCTTTAGGCTGAATACACATTCGATATTTATTTACGTTCCGATTTCAAACTTTGTGAGAAATCTATTGGATATTTAAATATTCCGAAATATAATGTCTTCTTAACGTCATTACTCATTAGGCTATGTTGTGATTTGTGATTCCACGATCGGTTAATATTGGACAATTTTTTTTGTGACAGAAATCACTCGATCGTAAAATTACAAAGTAGCCTCATGAGTAATGACGTTAAAAAGACATATTATATTTCAGAATATTGAAATATCCAATAGTTTTCTCACAGAGTTTGAAATCGGAACGTAAAAAAAGGCGAATGTATGGTGGCCCTTAATACGGATCGTTCCCCCAATATGTACATACAAACTGCTCCTGCCCGTCAACAGGGAGAATACAATGTATCAATGACCGTCGCACTAATAGACATTGAAATCAGTGTAATTGGTAACCCCATATGAATTTTCAGCAGGTGGGAAAGGGGGGGGGAGCATTAGTGTCAACACAGGTGAAGAGGGGGGGATTAGAATCACCGAGCGTCAATAGGCAGGGGGTTCCGGTGTCACTAGGGGGTGTGGGGGGTAGTCAAATCGATGTTTGACATGTTGAGGGCTGAGTGAAAGGGGAGGAAGCCCACCGGGTGACCACCAACTAATTTACTTGTGGTCGTTTAGTGGAATCATCAAGCATGACTAAATTTATCAGTTGTATCAACTAACCGTAAAATAAGCTTAACGGGAAGATAGGTATATTAAGACGGAATATACCTTTGCAATTTGTTTACGAATTTTTCGACAATTTTTTGTCTTTTTAACATCCAAAATTACTGGCTATGTCGTGATTTCGTAATTTCAGACGTTCAGAGAACATAATAGGCGCGGATGTTTTTGGCCGAAGGGGAAAATTTTTCCGTTCCGCCGGGATTCGAACCCGGACCTATCAGGACACAAAGCGGACCCGTTGACCACTCGGTCACTGAGAGGCATTCGGACAAATTCTTCATTGGCAATAATCACTCGATTGTAAAATTATAACACAGCCTGTTAATTTCGGTAATTAAAAAGAGATATTATAATTCAGAACACTTAAATATCCAATAGTTTACTCATAAAGTGTGCAGAAAAAACGTAAACAAACAGCGGATGTATGTTCGGTCTTAAAAAAAAAAAAAAATCTATCTGACCTATTTGAAGTTTCATTCATTTGTACCCTGACAGGCTTTCTCCCGTAAAATATTACACTTAAGTAAGCTGGAAAACTTAGTAAAAGCAAGGAAATGTTAAGTTTGACAACTTAAACCAGTTGGGACGTGGAAGGAGTAAATCATCGAAGCAACTTACCCTCAAGTCTTTGTTGGATCAGCAGTAAGGCCCGGTTGGATCAACCAAGTTTTGGCTGCTAATCCTTGTGGATTTGAAGAGTTTAAAGAACGGACCTTATCTGCTCAAGACAAACCTTCTCCCGGCCTGTTTGGTAATTATAAATACCAACCCCCACCCTCCCCTGTCAGCCTCCCCCTCCTGTCATCGCCAGGGCGTAATCCACCCTTTCGGTTGGCAATCCTGCGTAGCCTTAGTGACCGTTATTTTGGGTTCTTCCAAAGGCCGAGTAATTTTGATTTGTGAAGAAAATGAGAATTTTTTACACTATAATTTTTTTCAGGTGCAAAAACAGTGGCTGAGTGGATAAGACGTCCGATTTGAAAACCCATAGAGAATCCAAGTTCGAATCTCGGCTCCTGAAAAGTTTCCCCGTTGGTACACATTGTTGGCTCTAGGTACAAGGTATAGGTAATAAAACCAATACCTTGGCTTGTCGTGGCATTAGCGTACAAAAGCCGGAAGAATAATTTATTTCTTATACTGCTGTTAATTTCAGATTCTCACAACTGGAATATTTATTCCAACATTTCCTAATCCAATCCATCGAAAAAAAAAAAAAAAAAAAAAAAAAAAGATGTTTGCTGTACTTCAAACTTGGATATTTAAATATTCTGAAATGTAAATATAACGTCTTTTTATCGTCATTACTCATGAGAGTCATGAGGCTATGTTGTGATTTCACGATCGGTTAATTTTGGACACTTTTTTTGTGTGACAAAAATCAATGTATATTCAGCCTTAAAGTCTAAGGTCTTCCTTAATCTCCAGAAACCTTCCTAGGAAATTCTCGCCTCCCACAGTGCAAATTTAGATGAATGAGATCACGCTGGTAACGAGGGGTAGGGGAAACATTTAAAGGCGATATTTAGGGAAGAAGTGGGAGAACCATTCGTCTTGTTGCCACCGACCGTGCCACAGAAGTAGGGGGGGGGGGGGGGGGGGATCCTCTACGTAATTTTCCTCCTCTTTTCCCCATGAGTGCAAATGTAATCAGGATCCCCTGAAAGAATGCGTGTAGTTAACTAGGGAATTGTTTAAGACCTTGATTATCTTTCGGAAGACTTGGTAGAGAATTTTAAAATAGTCCGAAAGTCACCGCAGACAGAGAAAGTAAGCTATTTCCCTTTCCCCTCACTGTCAAAGAAAAATTGGAAAATTTTCTCAGGTACTTTTTGTACTTCTGTTTATTTTGCCAAGATAAGATAAAATAATGTGTACGAGAAATTCTTCTGCTACCGGGATTCCCAACCGGATGCCACTGCGCCACTCTAACAATCTTTCCTCATTCGTTCACTGTTTCCGAGAGGGTAACCACTCCAGAGATTGCTTGAGATTGCCTGAGATTGCGTAAAGATTTCCTGAGATTCTCAACGAGAATCGTGGAAATGTGCACCCCAAAGGGATAACCACTCCAGAAATTTCCAAGATTCCCTGAGATTTCATAAAGATTTCCACTGATTTCCTGAGATTCCCTGCGAGATTCCCAACGAGATTCCTGGAGTGGTTAACCCCTTGACAGTTTCCTAGGTAAATAGAAAATGTACAATGAAAAAAATATACCTCTACAGGTTTTGGGATTTTTCGCGAGGAAATAAATTGAATTGCTCTTTGACTTTTCTGATTTACTGAAGAACTAAATAATACTTCCGTTAACGTATCTGTCCTGGCGGAGGAAGAAATCATTTTTATTTGTGTCCGATGATTTGGGCCCTTATCGTTTTATTGGGGGCCCATAAAAATAACATCGGGAATTATTGTTCGGGGCCCGTCGCCCTAAATTTCTTATTTAGCCGTTACAGTCCCCTCTTACGATTTTTATGAACCGAAACGTTTTTCCCTCTCGCTTTTCTATTTTTTATCTTATTGTGTTTTGCCCTCCCGGTGCAAAATATCATGGATCTGCTTCCTTTTAGGCTTAACTTTGAAGAAGAGAGCCATAGTCATAAGGCCCCACCTTTCGACAGTCGAGTATTCCCCCAGCCGGTGAGCGTCAGGTACTCATGATGGCTGGGAGGGCCCGGGCCCGGAAATGTCTCGAAAAGTCAGGTTGCTCTATGAAGGCCCTAGGCAAGGAAACAAACTGACCCTTGAAAAATTATCAACCAAAATAAACCCTAAAAAAGGTCGCTTTCTTCAAAATGAAAAAAAAAGATAAGAAAAAGTTATTCTCGAAAAAAAAAGATTATCAAAAAGTCTTTCTGTAGCTTTCCAAAGTCAGCAGGTGTCGAAGTACGGCGCAAGGTTCGACAGATCTGAAGGATTTATTTCGCGGACGGCAAATGCCCCAGACAAGGACACCCCTCGCCGACAGCTAGGCCCAATTTATGGACTACCCTTCGTACCTTGAACTCACCCCCGTACCGACACTAAATCTTGTAACCGTTATAATCACTTCTAGCCCTCGTACTGCTTACCTCCCCGTCAGCAGTCTGTTTCAAATTCGAAACTGGACTCTTATTCGAATTTCGCTGAATTTTGCTGAGTCGTAGTTAAAGTTTGCGAACTGCTTTCTCGTGAAATTCACATAGGGTGACTATTTTCGAAGCAGAGGACATCACTAACTCATTAGAAAGGATTCTTAGTGTTTTTTCACGTTTTTTTCTGCACCAACTTTATAAGGATCCTATATTGGATATCTAAATGTTCTGAAATATAATATGTCTTTTTAGCGTTCGAAATTAATAGACTGTGTCGTGAATTTTACAGTCGGTTAATTTCGGACGAATTTTTGGTTTACAAAAGATACTAGATCGTAAAATCACCACACTGTTAATTTCGGTCGTTAAAAAGGCTTATTATATTTCAGAACAGTTAAATATTTTCCACATAAAGTGCAGAGAAAATGTAGAGAATGTAATGTTCGGTTCTACAACACACTAACTCCATTTCCAGCAGGTCTACTCCGGATCTTTGGTTGTTAATTACGCGTTAACCTCCTAAACATGGCTAAAATCACTCCACTTCGTCGTTATCTCGTCGTTAACTGTGCGTTAACAGATCTGGAATATACCTGCTGATCTTCCCCTGCAACTCGGAAACGTCCTCTTACTGTTCTTTATTTCTTTCAAATAATTTTGAGTTGGGGGGAACGGACAAAGCCTTAACAAAAAAATTAGCATATGATAACCCCCCCATCCATGAAAATCCAAAGAAAGCGCACATGCCGAAGTCACACATAAATATAAATCGGAAAGCACATAATCTACATTTGCATGGGGACGTCACTCGGCGCCGATCTATAATTCAGAGCCCAAAAACTTGATCAGCAACTTCGGGGAGGAAATCTTACATAAATCTTCACTTTGACATTTGGACCGGAGTCTTGTTATGTAACTTCAATTTACAGAGTTACTGTTTTCTTGCAGTCAGAATTACTTTTTGCACTGTGCATGCCTCTCCAACTCAACGGCGAATGAAAAAAAAATTTCAACTCGCTGAGAACTAGCTGAAATTTGTCAAGATTTTCCTGGTGACTCTTGCCAGGTCTACCCATTACCCACCCTCCATCGGCTAGGGACCGCGATAGGAGGGCGCTGTAGATACTCAACCAAGCCCTGGCTCTCATAGGGCTACGTCGGCAAGAAGTTATTTTTTTACACTACCTAATATACGAGGTATGCCGTATTGTCAAAGAAACCAATTAAGGGTCCGCTATACCTGACGGTGCATTTTGTGCCGCCCATAAGATTAACATTGCGAGCGGCGATTCATTTTCAAGGTTTACCCTTGGTTGGAGAGACACAAAATTTTGCCTGTACCTAGCCCTAACAATGTTCTAGGGAGTGTTCGAAGCAGATTACCCAACTTCTCACTGGTTTCTTTTATTGCAACTATTTTGCCAATGCTAGCATCGCATACCTCAAGAAAAGTGCTGTATCTCGAAAACCAGTAAAAAAAATGGGAAATCTGCTTCGAACACTCCCTAGAACATTGTTAGGGCTAGGTACAGGCAAAATTTTGTGTCTTTCCAACCAAGGGTAAACCATGAAAATGAATCGCCGCTCGCAATGTTAATCTTATGGGCGGCAAAAAATGCACCGTCAGGTATAGCGTCCTCTTAATGGCCACTTTGAAGGGAGGTATTCCGAGAAAATTCCCCCTTCCAGGTAGCAGTTCCCCTTCGTGCTGCAGTGAAGCCAGTGAAAGGCTGGTACCCCGAGCTCTTCCGAAATTGGTGGTGCATGGTGAAGACCCGTGAAGCTACTAAACCAAATGCAACTGATGAAATTTAAAATTTCATATTTAGAAAATAAAGTCATAAAAAATACTGAAATCAAAACGCTGTAGGGGAAGAAGAAAGTTAAAAGAGAAATGACGGAACATTACTTTGGGTAGGAAACCTTAATCAGATGGAAATAAAACAAATTATAACAATATTTCGACAATTTCCCCTGCACTTTCAGAGAGGATTTCCCTTTCCTACCGAAACAATATGTCATTTGAAGCAGGCATTTTTTTCCCTCACAACAAAGGGTGGCACTTATAACCCTGGAGTATTAATAAAAGAGAAGATAACATCAACGAAAGCTCGCAAAAAAGGTTGTATTCAAAGTTATTTACGGCTCCCGCCACGAGAAAACCCGGCAAGGGTTGCCAACCTAACGGAGCAAAAAGTCGCAGCAAGGTGTGCAGGGAATTGTTTCGCAGATTAACCGGCTGCTCCACCGTTGCTGAATATAGCTGACTTTTCCAGGGCGTCAGTACAACCTTCAGGCTGAAGACACCGTTCTGTTTTTACAAAGTCAATTTTCTCAGAAAACTGTTGGATATACCTATATGTATGTTCTGAAATATAATAGATATGTCTTTTTAACGTTAGGGATTATTAGACTGGGTTGCGGTTTTACGATCGGTTAACTTAGGACGAATTTTTTGTTGACATAAATCAATCGATCGTAAAATTCGAGAGATTCCTTGAGATTCCATAATGATTTCCAAAGATTCCCAACGATATTCATAGAAAGATGAACTCCGAAGGGGTAACCACTCCAAAAAAATCCCAAGATTCCCTGAGATTTCATAAAGATTTCCAATGATTCCCAATAAGATTACCAACGAGTGGTTAACCCCTCGGTAAAATTGCAACACAGTCTCTTAATATTGGCTGTTAAAAAGACACATTATATTTCAGAACATGTAAATATCCAATAGATTCCTCATAAAGTGTGCAAAAAATACGTAAGCAAATAGCGAATGTATGTTCGGTCTTAAGTATGTATATTGCATTAAGTATTATTATTATTTTTTTTCATAGGTAAAAAAATCACTCGATTTATAATTCTAATTTTTCGACTTGATTCTGACTTTAAAAATATATTGTATTCCGGAACAAAAATACATCCAGTTTGATGTGCAAGATATCACGATTAAACTTGCACCAAACACCCTTCTAACTTTTTTTAAAAATCCAAAAACTGCAATCCAATTTTTCCCCTTTTCAGCAGGTTTTCCTTAATGAGGGGATGAAATGCCGTGCAAGCCGTTGAGTTCTAACCGCCGTGCATTATGCCTGTAATGAGGCAGACACGTAGGGGGTGCGGCAGGTTAAGGGGTGCCGCTGAAAGGTTGTGTCATCTGTCAAAAGGTCGAAAACGCCGCTGAAAACGCGTGAGCTCCGTGTCGGGGTATTTGCCGAGCCGCGGGTGCCAGGCGAACCATCTCCACAGGGCGTCCAAAATGTTAGCCAACTCATGAAATGGAGTCAGTTGATGTCTGTATCTCATGGTATATTATTCAACAAGTTTTTCTTTTTTATCGGGGGTGCCTCTCAGTGGCTGAGTGGTCAAGGGGTCCGCTTTGTGTCCTGAGAGGTCCGGGTTCGAATCCCGGCGGAACGGAAAAAGTTTCCACTTCCGACATGGATGTATTGGCTTTGGCCCACTACTAAACTGGCTTCGGCCCACTCATATTCGGCTTCGGCCAAAAACATCTAATAAACCAACTCATCGGCGCATATGTTCTCTGAACGCAGCGCGTAAAAAAAAAATTATAAATAAATAAAAAATAAAATAAATAAATAAATAAATAAATTTAACGGGTAGGCATGACTACGGGTTCTGGAATACTGGTCCTCTCGACACCATACCTATATAGGTATACACTGCCTTCTTTAAGTGGCGCAGTTTTTATAAAGTTGAAATAAAAATCGATCAAAGGGCCACGTGCGGGTAAATATTCCTTCCATTATCGATACTTAAGGTTGAGTGAGAGAAACACAGCGGTTACCATGGAAACCATAGAGTAAACCATCAGTAAACTTCCGTGTGGTGTGGCGACAATATGGTCTTGCATTTTCCGTATATATATTTAGTTCCAATGACATTGTCAGTTTGATGGGTGGCAAAATGCGCCATTATCTGCAGCCGAACCTTAAAGTGCGTCCGAAATTAGAGGGCATGAATCTGGACAAGAGGGAAACTACGTATAAAAGTAACTACAATCGGAAAATAATTCTAAAGGTAAAAATACACCATAGTCCTAGAGGAAAATTTCAACTTTTCGGCTATCGTTCTTTTTCACCCCTAGTTAAAAGAGGAAATCCTTGGTGACAGGTGTCTTTGCTCCCCTGTAGCGTGTAGACTTACCCCAGACGGGGGAGGGGACACCCCCTAGGGCCTAGGTCCTTCTCCCCTCCCCTACTCCACTCTCAGCGGCTTGGCTTGCAATACGAACGTGACTTGCACACACCCTTCAAAGTAGTTAAAAGAAATCTAGGGGCCAGCTTCAGCTGTCAATTTTGAAATTTGATGAAAGACAAAAATTTTCGGAAAAATCTAAAAGTGACGTTAAGTGAACTTTGACTTTAGACGTAATTTTTGTGTTCCTCATGACCCTGGCGGCCTCCTGAGTCAAAAGAAAAAAATTCCGGATTTTGATGGTCCATACGTGCGTTACTTTTATTACCCTAGCAGCTACCCTATTCGACCGATTTTGACGAAATTTTATCAGGGTCTGCCTAAAATCCTAATTCAGGTACACATTGCAGGATTTTTTGAAAACCTTAAACTAACGGAAGTTACTGACAAAATAGTGGTAATTCACTATTTTTCCGATACTGCCCGAAATTTTCGGAATCACGAAAAACAAAAAGGAAAAAGGAAAAGTCTACTGTTTCGGTGATCCTCCTTCCACCTTCTATAAGCGACACTGGGGAATAAGGGATGATAAGACAGCCTCCCCTGAGTAGGGGTGGGGGTGGGTAGTTATCTCAGTCACTGCTAGGGGCGCAGACGAGTTGTTTTTCCTATTTACACAACAGCCCCCCCATTCTTAAGCATCAGCCACACAAGCACCTCTCAGTTAAGTCCTTAAGGGGCAACTTACTGAGTGAAAATAATTTCGATAGAGAGGCATGAAAATACGGGGCTAAATTCCTTAAAATTGTGAAAATTTGTGTTTTTGAGACTTAATGGTATTTGAAAAAAGGAGGAAATGTATTTGTGTAATGCTTATTTCGAAAAATCATTGAAACAAAATGAAACCTTTACATTCCCTTCTATAGGATAGGAACAACGGATATCAAGGTAAGCTAAAATTTGAAAGAACTCTTAACTGTAGCAGAAGATGTTGGACTATTCAAGTAGGGTGAACGGTATCTTCAAAATTATGGCTGAAGAATTATACCCTAAGAGATAGTTCATGACAAAAAATTTTAAGTTACGCATGATTCGAACTTAGTGACAGCCTATATACACATTGGGCTCTCAATGTACCATACCTCACGAATTTCCTGACACAGAAAGGTACAAAAAGAGGTTAGTAGAGAAATTCGAAGATAAGGCAGGCAGCTCGTAAGGGTAGGTGGGGGTAAGCTATCTCTATCTGCGACTGCTGGGGGCGTGTAGGGGGATGTTTTTCGTATTTACACGCCCCCACCCTCTCCCGGAACTACTAAACCACTGTTTTTAACACAAACATTATCTGTTGTGTGCTAGTTAGCGTGGCTAACCCATCTATAACTTTGTCAACTTGTTTAGGGTCCATTTTATCGTTTTCGGGGCCTCAGGCCAACGTCAGCGATCGTAGTTAAAGATTAGGCGGCTAAATTAGAGAGAATAAGCACTTTGGAGCCAATCCTAGAGACGCATGGGACAAGGAGAATTTATCCATCGTGCTCAGCTGGTGGCACTATAAAATGCCAGCTTCCTATATAGCTTACAGACCTTTAGGTGGGTTCAGAACCACCACAGCAGAGCAGAGGTGAAAAATTTTGATAGGGTTGGGATCGAAACGATCACTAAAGAACTTACCTGGGCTCGTCGTCACATCGTCTTTCGAAGCTGCTGAGATTGGAATCGTTGTTATTGAAAATGTGGCTTCTAGTTCTTCCTTTCATTTTTTCTTCTAACTGTAAAACAGAAAAAAAATCAGACATTAGGTAACTTCATAGGTGAAGAAGCATGGGGTCGCAATCACTCAAGGTGCGTCCCACCATGCCTGGTTAAGAAAAAACTAGAGATTTTCTCTTAAGGGTCCGCTATACCTGATGGTGTATTTTTTGCCGCCCATAAGATTAACATTGCGAGCGGCGATTAATTTTCAAGGTTTACTCTTGGTTGGAAAGACACAAAATTTTCCCTGTGCCTAGCCCTAACAATGTTCTAGGGAGTGTTCGAAGCAGATTTCCCATTTTTTTACTGGTTTTCGAGATACAGCACTTTTCTTGAGGTATGCGATGCTAGCATTTGCAAAACAGTTGCAATAAAAGAAACCAGTGAGAAATTGGGAAATCTGCTTCGAACACTCCCTAGAACATTGTTAGGGCTAGGTACAGGCAAAATTTTGTGTCTTTCCAACCAAGGGTAAACCTTGAAAATGAATCGCCGCTCGCAATGTTAATTTTATGGGCGGCAAAAAATGCATCGTCAGGTATAGCGTCCTCTTAAGCCTTCTTTCAATAAACAAAGAGGATCCTGAAATAGGTTAGCCAATGTTCATTGGACTCTTAAAAATCATCCTTGAATCTACAGACAAAATAAAGAAACGAAAAAGAAAAGAAGGAGAAAGCTGAGCTGAATTTATTCAGAGTAGGTAGGTGAGCTGACTGCTAAAAGAAGGGCTGAAAGGGTTAACGCGGACGCTAAAAGAAATCTTAATTACTGCAAGTATTGTTAAGACAGTCTGACGGGTCACGTCCCAGCCAAAGGCTTACCACCGCTATAAAGGTTCACCCCATAAAGGTTCACCCTTTATGAAACCCCAACCCCTGAGCCTGCCCAGCTTCCCCTACCTGGTTAATTTCCTCCCTCTTTCTAACGCGAGGAAATTTCTGGTAAGGTACCTATAGAATTTTCTTACTGAAGGTAAGTCATGCTTCTTTACCTTATTTTCTGCATGCACACTTTATGAGGAAACTATTGGATATTTAAATATTCTGTAGTATAAAATGTCTTTTTAACGTCATAAATTAACAGGCTGTGCGGTAGTTTTACTATCGGTTAATTTCGGACAAAAACCACTCGATTGTAAAATCACCACATACCCTGTTAATTTCGGCAATTAAAAAGACATATTATATTTCAGAACATTTAAACATTCAATAGTTTTCTCATAAAGTGTGCAGAAAAAAGTAAACAAACAATGTTCGGTCTTATTCCCCTTGGTTGGAGAATTTCCGTTTCATCAGGGACGCAGCTTGACAGCTTCCCCAAAGTCCCGGTGGCTTTTCGAATTGAATAATTTTGCAAACTCTAACATGGTAAGTATACCCTAATTTTTTTACGGCGGTAAAGTGGTCTCAGGACTTTTTGGTCCATTTTTAGTAGGACATATATTTTTCTCTGAAATATGATCTTCTATTCTAATACCTAGGCTACCTAGGTACAGGTTTGCTGTGCCCTGTCTATTATACGTATAAAACAGCAGATGTTATACATTTGCACAATTTCTCGGAAACTAAAGCCAGTCAACAGTAAGGGTGTAAAAAACAATTATTAGGTTCATGTTTCAAAAAGAATAATTTGTCACGTTTGAAGGGCGAGAGGGCAGTTTCCTCCCCCCGCCTTAGGCAATGACGGATGCACGTCAGAGTGGCCACCTGTTGGATCAAGGGCTACATTACCCCCGGCTCCCCTACCCACACCCACCTCTTTACATGTATAACTGCATATAGTGTCATACGTTGGATAGAGGGCTATTTACCCCCGCCTCCCTTACCTCTCACTGTACATGTCTAATAATTAGCATCCGATTAATTATACATAGGTACACAGGTTCAATCCCAATCGTATCAAAATTTTTCTAGATGGGCATTCACCTCTGATATGTTCAGCATCTCAAGAAAATGTATATCGAGGCTGTGGTGGTTCGGCATCCACCTAAAACTGTAGGTCCTCATTATGATAACAGGAGAGCTGGTACTTCGTAGAATTGATCTAGCTGCTAGGCTTGTCAACCCTATACTAATTACCTGTAGGTGCTGTCCGAGGGGTTAACTACCCCAGGAATCTCGTTGGGAATCTCATTGGGAATCTCAGGCAACCATTGGAAATCTTTATGAAATCTCAGGGAATCCTCGAAATTTCTGGAGTAGTTAACCCTTCAGAGTGCATCTTTCCACGAATCTCGCTGAGAATGTCAGGAAATCTTTGAAAATCTTCATGCAATCTCAGGCAATTTCAAGCAATCTCTGGATTAGTTAACCTCCAGGTGTTGTATGAAAATTCATCGTCTTTCAAACTGAAATTCTGAGGACTGGAAAGCAAGGTTCAGGGAACAGAAAGCAGGTGTACTGCAGAATTTCAGCAACACCTCAATAATCCGATTTCTTTTCATTATTTTCAGAAAAACGTTGAGCTCATTACATTTTCCTCTCTGCAAAGTATAATGACAAAAAAAATTAAATAAACTTTTAAAAACTTTCTTTCTAATTTCTAAGGAGATTTTTTTTTGCTAGATGATTTTGTACAGCTCGAGATGAAAAATCTCAGCTTTGATCACAATACCTGGGTCGTTAGTGTTAGTAGAGGGGTGGGGGGGGGGGGGGGACAAACTCAGCAACTAGACCATTTCAAGAAGTATCCATCGTGCTCAGCTGGCAGCACTACCAAATACCAGCTCCCCAGCCACGAGGGAGACCTACAGTTTTTCTATTTGACGCCCTTGCGTTCTTAACGTCATAAATTTTTTAAAGAAAAAACAATTGTGTGTCATACATAAGCTAAATGTGGGATCACCGAATTTCGATGTGGAAAATGGAAAATAGTAATTGTAAATCATATAATATTCCCTCTGGAAGCAGTAGATGTAATCAAAACAATATTTAGAGGTCGCTTCGTAGGGAAACTATGCAAAATCTGCTGGAAGCTGCATAATAAAATGCCTAAATTATTCTACTGCGGCTTATTTTCATCTCCGTTAATGTTATTAAGAGAATACGACAAACTGAATTTATTATAAAAAATCTTCTTAGGGTTTAATTCATTTACAATCTCGCACTAGAGGGTAATTAAATAAGACAATTCTGTGCATTATAGGGGTAGAGAGGTGGGGGGGGGGGGGGGTAAGCTCATTGCCGAGTCACCCCCCCCCCCCCCCCCCCCCCCATCAACCTTATTTTAATGCAAAGTAAACAACACGTATATTACCTACCTATAGAAAAACTTAAGTTTGGCCTATTAGGGTGTGTTTTCCCAGACCAGTTTAAGGGTCCGCTATACCTGACGATGCATTTTTTGCCGCCCATCAGATTAACATTGCGAGCGGCGATTCATTTTCAAGGTTTACCCTTGGTTGGAAAGACACAAAATTTTGCCTGTACCTAGCCCTAACAATGTTCTAGGGAGTGTTCGATGCAGATTTCCCAATTTCTCACTGGTTTCTTTTATTGCAACTGTTTAGCAAATGCTAGTATCGCATACCTCAAGAAAAGTGCTGTATCTCGAAAACCAGTAAAAAAAATGGGAAATCTGCTTCGAACACTCCCTAGAAGATTGATAGGGCTAGGTACAGGCAAAATTTGGTGTCTTTCCAACCGAGGGTAAACCTTGAAAATGAATCGCCGCTCGCAATGTTAATCTTATGGGCGGAAAAAAATGCACCGTCAGGTATAGCGGACCCTTAACGAAAAGTTAAATTTGTGTGTTGAGCTTATGGTAAGTGTCAAAAAAGGTTTAAAGAACGGTTGGCCACTCCCCGTTAGCTAAATATATGCGTCATTTTTTTATAAATCAATACCTACTTGGTAAGCAGTTAAACCTAGGTTTAAATTTTTACAATGAAATAGGTAACAGGAATTTAACGGGAGGTTTACTGTTAATGGAGTATGGTGGGAACCATAGCCTTAGAGTGGCAAATTATTTTCGATTATTATATTATAGACCTGAAAATATCAAGGTTTTTGGCCTGATATTTTTTTAAGTCCTTATTTGAACTAGGGTACGTACCTAGTACCTACTGCTGTCGGAGGAGATCCACGAACAATCACATCTGTCATGCTAAGTACTTATTCTATTATTCTGTCTACAACTCGAGTCTATGGTCTGAGTATAAAAGCCTTTCAAAATGTTGAGTGTCCCAAGTAGGGCTCAAAACACATTCAAAACTCGAGAAGCAGAGTGGCGCAGTGGAAGCGTGCTGGGCCCATAACCCAGAGGTCCGTGGATCGAAACCACGCTCTGCTAAACTTTTTCGTTTATTCATTTTTTTGCGACGCGTAAGGGAGGAATATTTCCTACAGCAGGTGCTTGAAAAAATATCAAACTATTCCTCACTATTGATGGCAACATAAAGAAAAGAACAAAAGAACACTAGAAAAATTCAATCAAGTTTTTCAAGGTTCATAACAATAAAGTAACAGCGAAACAAAACTATCTTCTACGTCTCTTCCGACGTCTATTGCCTTCCAAATCTCTCTCTATTCTGTATGGAATAGTTTATCGAACAGTGTCTTAGGGAAAATCCGAGGTAATAGCTGTCGGGGTATAAAGGAGAAATAGGTAAATATGATTTCACTCACGAGCTTACGGATCATTTCCCCCCCTTTCCCCCTAAGGCCCCCCCCCCCCCCCCCCTATCTTCCAGTGGCGGCTCGTACACAGCATGAAGTAGGGTATGAAAGCCAAGCTCTCCGTTCTCCTCCATGATATAAAAAACGGCGACGCGGCTACATGGACGAGGTGCTTGAATTGTTGGTTTGCACACCCCCCAAAAATTCAAGGTAAAATAGCTCGCTCTATAGAGGTCGCCACAGAAAGGGTGACTGGGATACTATGGGCACTATGGGTTAGCTAGGGATGGTAGAGTTCCCTCGTTACACAGAGGTTCTCGTTATAGAGAGAATTATTTTAGAGAATGTATGGGTATGCATAAAGGTGTATAATACCCAATCATTAAAAAACAATACTAGGATTATTTCATCCCTGAGAAATTGTCCTGTTCCTCTCATACCAGTTTGCAGTGTGAGAGTACAATATCTGAGGGACTAAACACTTGGAATCTCCTTTCGTGACCACTGTACACAACGGAGCGATTAGCTCAGAATCACGACCACCAGCCGAGTTTTCCCCCAGACAGTGAAAGCCAGGGCACTATGGTCCAAGTCAGGCTGGGAGCGTACCGATTATTCATAATTTCTTGAAGATTTTCAGTTGACGCCGATCCGGATTTGGGTTCCGTATCCTACCATACGCTAAAAATGTGAATCCGACCCTGAGCAGATATTTCCCAGATCAAGAAATTTTCATCAGCCCTAGATTTGCAAGAAATTATGAGTAATCGGTATACGCTCTTGCCTGACTTGGACTATACCCTACAACACCTAAACCAAACCAGAAAATCAGGAGCCGCCACTGGCGCCACTATCTTCCGTATCCCCTCAAACGTCATTTCCGCGAACATCAATCTGCACCCGTCTTCGGCAGATTCCTCCGGGGTTGGGGGTGGAAGTTCTTTTGTTATTCTTGACGAGCCCCCGTGGATCTCGATGTCAGTCACCGAGAGAATGTCGTCAAAGTTTCACTTTCGCACATCAGTAGGGGGGTAATTCACCCCTAATGCCGTCGGTTTGTATATTTTTATTTTGGAAGGGGTGGTTACAGTGATAGAGCGGTACATCAATCCCAGGTGACAGCTTTCATGCATGTTAAGGGGGTTGGAAAGTCACCGATATAGGGGAACTACTCTTCCGCCGTTCCTGTCACTTGTTTGGTCTAGTGGGAAAACAATAGCCTCGCACGACTGAGGTCCTGGGTTCGAATCCCGGTAGCAGCAATTTTCTGTTGGTAGCATGGATGTCACACTAGATACTCATTTGGCTTATGGCAGCAACAAGTTTCTTTAATTAACATCTGTATGCCTATGGACTAAGGGTACGGGCTGTAAGCAACAAAAGGTACCTACGTGGTCCCTTAACTTCAAAGATAAGCAAGAAATAACCGAAATTCAAAGTATTTTCATTTTCAAGGAATGAAGGAAAAAATTTTAAGAAATTTTGAAAAGCATCATTAACTGGACCCTTAAATGTGGAATGGAACGCCTGGGTACAAGAAAGGATATAGAAGCTCTACAATCAAGTTGGTCATAAAAATTCCAAGTTAAACAAACCACCATCAGGAGAAAATCCCAATGTAAATACCAATGGCTATTTTTTTTTGGCTACTTCTGCTAAGCTCTGCAACTTCAGCTACCTATCTCACTGTAAGATAACTGTAGAAATATCGATATATATCAAAGGTGACGTAAGTTTAACAAAGACACGGCTACTTTACCGCCTCAACTATGAAACCGGAAATCATAATTTTCAGCCCGCTATATCTACGAAGGAAGAAGACCTTTGGAACAAATTTAGAAGTCCTTTATTGCGGCTGATATAAAAATTCCCAAAATTCAATACCATGCAGTGCATTTTTTAATGATCAATAACGATTCTAATATGAAGTTCGGGCGAAGCGCATTTCACGTCACTCGAGAAGTAATTGACGGGGAAGGGGGAGGTAGTAGGGGGAGAGAGGGGGGGAAGTTGGGGGAGGGGGTTTCAAGAAGTTTGAAAATTGCCGACTCATGACGAGGAGTCATCAATATCCGCCGGTACACAGTTTCCGCTCCAAAGACTCCAAGCCGGAACTGAATTGCACGAGACATTTTTCTGCACGCTTCAAAAATTGCCAAGTGCTCGTTATAGGCCCTTAAATTGAGAATAATCGCAATAATAACATTCGAATAACTTCATGAGAAGTTTACCCAAATTGGCAATCTAATTAAAAATAAGTAATGGAGGGATACACTAAAGTTATAACTTTTTCACAAGACTCTTCATAACTGGTAGTTAGGGGCCGTGTATGAGGAAAAAACGGGGTTGTATGCTTAGCTTACTTACTTCAAAATAATGGAAAGGGAGCTATACTATAACCCGCACTCTCAACACAATAGATTACTTTTGAACGTTTAAAAGATATTATATTTTAGAAGAAATCAATAGTATCCCCACGAAATGGACCTTACGATTGCCTTGAACAGCACTTTGTCCGGAGTTATCATTTTCACAAATTTTGGTCACCCCTGCCCGCCGAAATGGAGGTGACCTTTTTGCTTACATACCTCTCAAAGGGAAACACCTAAATCAACCTGGAAAAGGGACAGAAGGTTCTCGAAAAAGGCCCCATATTCCCATACTATACCTCATTACAGATTTATCCGCGTTTGAAGGAGCAATGATGCGGCTAGAGGGTTCTTATCGAGAAGTGGGGGGGAGGGGGTTTGTTGGGGGAGGGTGGTTTTAGCAGGGGGGGGGGGGGGTTCAGCGGTTTTCATTGTTTCAACATAGTCCCACCACTAGGTGAGCTGACTTTATTAAACGCTGAAAATTAACAGGAGTTTTCTTTTTTTGTATTCTTTTTTCATTTTGAATTAGGTATATTTTGATTTGTTTGAGAGGATGGTGAAAGACACCAAATTTGTTTTTCTTTATACTACGATCAGTATTTCACGGAAATTTGCCTCAAAAGTTGTACCTGACCTCTCATACTAGGTAGATGTCACCAGTTCCTCAAGTCTACTATATAGTGGCCCCTAAAAGTTCACTACAGCGTTAACCTCCCGCTAAAAGAAAGTTGGTGCCTTTAATCATCCTGCCGATAGCGCCGTTATCATACCGTTACTTAGCGGACTTTTATCGACAAGTTTTCGGTCTTTCTTTTAGGAAGATAAGGTACTTAGAAAAATGTATTTTTGAATTTTGAAATGTTGTTGAAAGGGGGTTTTCTTTTATACCAAAAAACCGGTTCAATACAAATGAATTTTCCAAAAACAGGTCTTTCTGGGCTGGGTAGAGACTCCAGTTAAACACAAAACCGCCTAACGAAACCTTTATTCCTATACTTCAAGAAACCAGAAATATGATGGAAAAGTTTTAGACGAAAATTGTTTAAACCCTCTTCTTTCTATTTTTAATCGCGAAAACCTCTTGAAATTAATTTGTAATTCATTGTTTTAGGCATTCCCTCTTAACGCCGGTTCCAGTTCTTCAGCTCCAGAAAATTAAATGGACTACGTTAAATTGCAAATTTCATTTTCAAGCAATTAGCAGGGAAAGTCGCGGTAGTCTTTCAGCGAAAGTTTTAGGTTCTTGATGCCCGGGAAATTATTTTCGGGTTTGGAAATTTTAGGGATGATTGTCTGGCTCTCCAATTTCTTTTAGGCTGCTTTTGAAATATTTTGTTTTGTTTAAAATTTTCATGCACTGTCCAGCCTCAGGGATATTGAACACTTTCTGTCCAAAATTTCTATTCTGCTCTATTTATAAGTGGTGTATACTAAAGCGTTATCCTTTCGATAGTGGCTTGCACCACCCTGACGATAGCACCCTTATCTTATCGTTAGCGACCTAACGAGAACTTTCATAGTTTCAACTCATTTGGTGCGAAACCAGGGATTGTAGTCCAATAGTAACTTCTTTCCCCGAAAAATTAGGGCGTCTTTCACGATTAATTTCCATTTTTAACTTGAACTTTTTGCAATATAACCAAGTATGCCATCGTTCCCCACTAGCGTTATGGGGGGGGGGGGGGGGGGGGGCGCCAACTTCTCGCCCATGACCTAACAATGTATAAAAGACTAAAATCACTGAAAGATTAATGAAAAAAAAGTCTTAAAAACTCGAATTTTTAATTCAATCAACCTGAAAAAAAAATCAAACTGCAGTGTTGGTCGTAAGCCCAGAAAGCCGTCAAGAGGTTCTCGAGGAGAAAAAAATGAGTGGGTGAGTTATGGGATCAGGGAGGTAGGGACGTTTTTATTTGTTTAGGGAGCCATGAATTTCGGAAAGGGATGACTGGGGGAGGTTAGGGTCTCAAGTAGGGGTTCGTGTGACCCCTCCGAAAGGCCTTCGGTCTTTACTCATGTGCGACAGCTCGGAAAAAAGCTCTAGCGTGTCGTGACATAGTGCCTTGAGTCGGCAACCACCTGAGGGGGAGCAGGCGGCAAAAACGAGGCAAATCGAAGGGTGCGGCCTCAGCGGGTCTAGTGGGAAAACACGAGACTCGCACGACTGAGGTCCTGGGTTCGAATTCCGGTAGCAGAAATTTTCTTGACCTTTGGGCCAAGGGTATGGGCTGTAGCCAACAACAGATGTGATGTGAAATTTTTTTTTGTTGTGGTATAGAGTTCGTCGAGGGGGTAACCACTCCAGAGATTCCTTGAGGTTCCTTGAGATTCTCAACGATATTCATAGGAAGATGAACCCCGAAGGGGTAACGACTCCAAAAAATTCCAAGATTCCCTGAGATTTCATAAATATTTTCAATGATTCCCAACGAGATTCCCAACGAGTGGTTAACCCCTCGGAGTTTGTTCATATGACACACTGTAAGTTTCGAACAAATAAAAACAGGCCAGCTAAAGGCACTTAATACGTAGCCCTACTTTCGGCTTGAACGAGGGGGTAACCACTCCAGAAAATTCCTTGAGATTCCACTGAGATTCCATAAAGATTTCCAAAGATTCCAAACGATATTCATAGAAAGATGAATCCCGAAGGGGTAACCACTCCAAAAAATTCCAAGAATCCCTGAGATTTCATAAGTATTTCCAATGATTCCCAACGAGATTCCCATCGAGTGGTTAACCCCTCGGGCTTGAAACAGTTGTTGTACTTCGAAAGTGTCGAAAAACTGAAAGCCCAGAAAAAGTTCCTTTCTCACAGTCTGCTGTCAGATTCCCACTGGAGTAAGCAACACAAAATTCCAAAAAAAGGTACATACCTTCGCAAAGCAGAAAAGTACTCTAAATAAAACAAAACAATCGAAAAAGTCGCTAAATTAATAATGGGCCACTCAAAAAAAAAAAAAAAAAAAATCTGACAATAAAATGAAAAAAAAAAAAAATCCGACGAGTTTTCCTCAAGTGAAGGAAATATAATTAATTGAAACGAGAAAACGTAAAAAAAGAATTTAAAAATACAGACAACAAACAAAGCAACCACTCTTTTTTCCATACTGCTGAATAGCTGATCCTTGAGGACCTTAATCAGATTTTCCACTCTGAGAACCTTCCCCTTAACTTAGCTAATAACACGATTGTTATTCAAAATAGTTGTTTTGAAAAAACCTGGTAAAAAGGTTTGTTTCTAGAATATTCTTGCATAGAAATTTAAACTCTTTTCAGTCTTTCGATTTGTTTTTGAATTAGAAATTATTGAGGGAACAGCAGGGGGTGGAATTACAGACATCAGGCTTTTGTTATTTGTTTCTTGAAATAAATTTTGAAAATTTATTCTGAAATTTTGGGAAAAGCAGTTGACAGAAGAGGCGTCACCATCGGTCAATTACTCTATCTCTCCCAAAGGGCTCAACCGGGGGGGGGGGGGGGGGGGGGGCGTAAATTCCAAAAGATGAAAAACACAGAAATTGAGGTTTACTGTGTAGGGACATTATCGAACCTTCCTAAAAGGTCAGCTCTCATATTCAGGTATGAAGAACAATAAAGAATTGGAAATAAGAGAAGAGGAAACGAGGGAAAATTCAGTTTATGGTTTCGACGATATTCAGTTAAATTAAACTGGAGGTTAAGTAGTTCTATGTTCATATTCAAAAAACCATTGTCGCCTCTCTATAAAAGTGAACGCTAGGGTCCCTTGACAAACCATGATTAGTTTTGGAACCCTTTCTATAGCGAACAAATTTAAATGGTATCAATACGGTCGTTATAGAGAGAGACTACTGTATATGAACGAAAAATGACAACAACACAATTCCCAACATAGGAAACCAACGGAACTGGATAACACTGGTAACTGCACGACCGCGAATGGCTGTGACTGCTCTACAAGCTAAACATAGTGAGACATTCGAAGAAAAAACAAATGACTATGTTTACCTTTCACTGGAGAACGAACTCCTTCGCAAGACTGCAATTACCGCACTAAATACAGGATACTATAACCAAACCTACAAATTAATAACAATAAATTTTCATGAAAAATGGAACAAGTTGGCATGATCCCCTACGGTTCAGGTGTTTCCGATCAAACCGAATATTTGATGAAGGAGGGGAAGAAGCTATCGATGAGATGGATGATATCGGGAAATCTGTTCCCCCAATTTCCCAAGCTCAGGCTCACTCCGGAAATATTTCCTAACTAGCTTCCCATGCATGTCAGACATAGGGAGGCAGTTCCCATTTCCCATATCTCAATGCCATTTAAGTATTAAGGCGGCTCGAAATTCACAAAGAGAGGGTGGCCAATTCGCTGTTCCTCCCTCTACTAAAGCAAAAGTCGAAAATTTGTCATGTTGTCTTTGTTAGTTCATCCGGTATCTTACCTATTTTCATATGTGCCTTTTTTTTTGCAACTTATTTTCAAGCCTCCGAAAGACAAGCGGTACCAGGCTTGGCTCATTTCCTCCCAAGCTAGAAGTACTCCTTTAAACAGGTATAAAATTTTTTTTCTGACATAAAAATTTCCGAAGTCTGAAAACACTGAAATCAACTCAAAATTTCATGGATAGAAGTTCAGAAATTCAGCAACTAACTTTTACGGGTATTTTTTTTTTTAATTTCCCTATTTGAGAATATTTGTGAGCAGCTCTTTATTAGGTAAATCGCCATAGTGCCAAAATTCCCTGTTGAAAACCCTATATGAAAGATTTTTCTCCATATAGGTATCTGGAAAAGCCGACATCAATTCAGGTTTTCATGAAGTCTGTGTGTCATGACTCATGACCAAGCCTGAGGAACTAGGGTGGAGGAGGGTTGCAAGGACTTTACCGGAAGTTCGGGTGAGCTACTTACTTTGTTCATAGTGGCGCGAGGGCCCGGGTCCCGGAAGTCTAGGGGGCCCCTGGCCTGTTTCAGTCTTGAAATCCGGACAGAAAGATCTGAAACAGAGGAGTCACTAGGCGTCACTAAGAGTCACTAGGCGTGAAAACCAGTCCGGACCAGAAGATTCAAAATTCCGAAATTTGAGAAGCCAATATTAACCGAGACAGATATAATTTTTTTTTACTTAACGAATTATTCATACACCCTACTGCAACTAAAAATGAAAAAAATAAGCCATAGAAGGGAAAGTGCCTATGATGGAACTAACTTTAGCGCAGACCTGTCTGTCCCTATGATCCTAAAAAGACAGACCTTTTGTTTGAGAAAGAAACAATGTTCTTGTTTTCTTAATAACAGGCTAAGAAGAGGGTCCTAGTGCGTAGAAGGATCTGATAGGGACGGTTAACTTAGTAAGATGGCCGAGTAACAACTGTTTGCTTATACACACCATCAGTCTTCTTAGCCTGTTATTTAAGAAGACAAGAACACTGTTTCTTTCTCATACAAAGTGTCTGTCTTCTTAGGATAATAGAGACAGGTCTGCGCTAAACTTGGTTCCATCATAGAACCTGATGGACCTCTTGGTTAACAGCTCAGTACTCTGCCCCTGTATACCTAAATTATTTTCATTAATTAAAAATATAATATATGGGTACTTATTAAAATGGCACAGGGTCTCGGCATGACGTCATATTTAACAATAAAACGAGGAACCTAGTAAACAAACCCTGCAAATTAATTTACCAACCATGAACCTCCCCTACTACGCTAAGAAAGGCAGTTCCTACCCCCTTGACATCTGCGAAACGAGGGGGAGGCACCGGAAGGACAAGGCCTCCTATCGCTCACTAATAGTCAGCTAAATGTACCCGAAATTGTGGCCTAAACGAATTTCACGGGTCAGAGGAAGGATTCAGGACGGTAATATTGCACCTTCAAAGGTTGGCTAACCTGCAAGCCTCCCCCTTCACCTTTCAACCCCTAACGACCCTCTTTATTGTTTTACCTCGCTCAAAAATTAGAAAAACGGCCCTTTTTTGGGGTGAGGGTAGGGAATATTAATAATAAAAATATGCCGTGCTATCTCCAGGGTAACATAGGAAAAAGACGGTTATTGCTTCGCCGCTACTGAGGCGAAAGATTGAGCATGAAATATGCATGTTTACCGTCGTTCTGCCTTTTTTTCAGGTACTAAAAATTAGTTCCTAGAGAGTATTTTCGTACCCAGAAGAAGGCGAGGAGTTTAAACTACCTAGGTAAGCACAACTTCACTTTACATAAGCAGAAGTTATTCTTTGTGTACCTATACTGTTTCAACAGCCACTATAGCTGAGTGGTCTCAACTCTAGATAGATCGCCAACTTTAGATGAACACCGGTTCGATCCCGATCCTACCGAAAAGTTTTTCTGACCGGCATTTGCCTCTGACATGTTCAGCATGTCGAGCGAAATGTATATTGAAGCTGTGGTGGTTCGGAACCCACATAAAACTGTAGGTCCCCGTCGTGCACTAACACGATGGCCGGGGAGCTGGTATTCGGTAGTACAGTGGACAATTCTTGAAATGGTCTAGTTCTATCTATCCATCTATCTATCTATCTATCTATGCTGGGCTTGTCTCCACTACTAAGGCGGGACATTTTGGAAGATTGGTACACTTGGTATGTTTCAGAGTTGTGTTGAAGGGTTGAATTTGAGTATTGTGAGTGGGGTGGGGGCAAGGGGGTGATTCTCGCTGACGAGCTACGTCCAAGGCAGACTCCGTGGCTAATTAAGAACAGAGAAACCCCTGTCCACGGATCGATCAAATAAAGACAGAATCACGCCCCCACATGCGGGTGCGACAGAGAAAACTACCTCAAGGAATTCCATCCCCGAATAAATTAAACGTATGACGTTATCATTATTCAAAAACCACCCCATGACCAAAACTTTAAATCCGCACCCTCGTCTTCTTACTTTAATCTCACCGTACATACGGAAGCCTTACGTTGGACACTAAAGTTGGAACTTCTTAATTTCAAAGTCGGGGTAAGTTTGACGAGAGATGACTACCAAGTTTTGGTGAAGAGGACGAGCTTGTCAAGTTGTAGGCTTTCCAACATAATGCTTCGTGTGCCTTCAAGTTTCCAAGCTTACACTTTCCTACTTCCGCCCCCACGAAACCTGAATCTCCTGTTACGTATCGGCCCAAAACTTCGGTGAATTAACAAACACTGTTTTACCTATGGGGTTCTTTTACAAATCATGCCTTCTATGCGAGAATCAGCCTCATAATCGAATACAGTATAGTGAAACCGAAATCCTCCCTATAGCGAATTAACATGGCCCTTTGACAGTCGTTATGAAGAGATGCCAAGACAAGCCAAGTTCCTGTGGTTTACTGTACCTGCTCAGTATGCTAAGAAACAGCCTAATGGAGGAGGAAATTTTGGTACGGCCTAGGTTCGAACTTGGGTCCTGGCCACTATGCCGCCCTTACGCAGACTACGTAAGATGCGTCCCGGACGGCCGTTGTGGCGAGTTGGCATCCCTGGACACATCCCTAGTGGGGAGGGATGACAGTTTTTTTTTGGGTACCCGCCATCCCTGAGTTGCCATTCCAGCCCCTCCATTCCCGGACGCATGCGGTCAGCTTTAAAATTTAAACATTTCTACACGAATTGAAACTTACCTCAATAAGCACCATACACAAAGTCAAATTAACAAAACTTTACACAGAAATTAACAAGCAAAAAGTCACAGCGAAAATTTTACGTTGGCGGTAACACGCGAAGATTGGGGTTGGAAGACTGTAAGGGATGAAGGGAGGGTTGCTACTACAGGGGAGGCCTACGACATACTGCAAAACCTTTCGGGGGGAGTTTTCGAATTGCTCTTAAATCTCACGGACCCTCGTCTTACCCCTGCCCCATAAGCCAAGCATGGAAAAAGGCAAACATTCGAAACATTAATTAGTTATAGATTTCGAGTCTCAAAAATTTTAAATATGGCTGACTGATGACGTAGCAGCTTAGGGTGGGAAGGGGGGGGGGACTTTCATCAGTGGGAAACAATAAATAGCATCTCTTACTGCTCACAAAATGTTGGTAGACCATAACCGTATCCCCCCCCCCCCATGACCGCTTTCTGAATACGGGCCTGCGGTGGACCCTTCTTGATTCAGTCTGACAATGGATTAAAATAATACCTCTTTCTATAGTAATTATACACGCAGAAAACCTGAGGTTTGGATCGCCGTTAGTGGTCTCCCAATGATTTTTGAAATTGGAGTCACTAAGAAAAAACTACTAAGAAATAGGGTTATTATATTAGTTACTGCCACAAAACTGAGGTTCTAGGCTTGTGACAAGGGGGTGACTTGGTAATAATCACACCCAACTGCCACTGGCTTAAGGGTCCGCTATACCTGACGGTGCATTTTTTGCCGCCCATAAGATTAACATTACGAGCGGCGATTCATTTTCAAGGTTTACCCTTGGTTGGAAAGACACAAAATTTTGCCTCTACCTAGCCCTAACAATGTTCTAAGGAGTGTTCGAAGTAGTTTTCCAATTTTTTTACTGGTTTTCGAGATACAGCACTTTTCTTGAGGTATGTGATGCTAGCATTTGCAAAACAGTTGTAATAAAAGAAACCAGTGAGAAATTGGGAAATCAGCTTCGACCACTCCCTAGAATATTGTTAGGGCTTGGTACAGGCAAAATTTTGTGTCTTTCCAACGAAGGGTAAACCTTGAAAATGAATCGCCGCTCGCAATGTTAATCTTATGGGCGGCAAAAAATGCACCGTCAGGTATAGCGTCCTCTTAAGTCTAGTTCTTGTTCTGAAAAGAGTTTTCTTTTTTTTTTTTTTTTTTGGAACCCTGTGTTTTTTTAGAACAATGGGTAAAGTTACCCTCTTCCAAGAGTGGCGTAGAGTATAGCCGAAACACAAATCGAACAAGTTGATCATTCCATCGTCTTCACGCACGAAGGAACAAAAACATTAACCCCCCTCCATAAAACACCCTGAAAACCGTCATTAAAGCTCGTAAGCGGTAAATTTTAAAAGCAATTAAAAAAATTAAAATCAATGCCAAGTGGTTTTAAGAGGTGTCTTAGAAGTAGATTCCTTTTTCAACCTCTTTAAGAGAGAGGAAAATACAGAGGGGCCACTTTGACAGTTTACTAAGCTGTTAGCGTAATGAAACTCTTTGTCTGTCGCGAGGCCCTTGAGAAGGTTGGTACACTTGTTTCGCCTGCTTCTCTTTAACACCTTTGTTCTTTTGCAATTTTCCCCTTCCGCTTCCTGCCTTCTTAAGGCTCCTTCCGGCCGCAGTCGGGTAAATACCGTGGCCTAATTACCACCCCCTTAATGACACTTTTGTTTACGCAACACCCTTGATTTTAATTTTAATTTTAAGGTGAAGTTTTTGAGGAGCATCGACGGCCGAGTGCTCTAGGGAGCTGGGTCACAAAGTGAAGTGTCTATTGACGCTGTGGTGGTTTAGGACCCACCTAAAACTGTAGGTTGCCGTAGTGTGCAGGGGCACTGGTGCTTAGCGGTGGTGCCAGCAGCATTTACCGACTAGTGGAGCTTCTTAGTGTGGATGGGGGAGCTTAAATGGAGGCTAAGGGTCCGCTATACCTGACGGTGCATTTTTTGCCGCCCATAAGATTAACATTGCGAGCGGCGATTCATTTTTAAGGTTTACCCTTGGTTGGAAAGACACAAAATTTTGCCTGTACCTAGCCCTAACAATGTTCTAGGGAGTGTTCGAAGCAGATTTCCCATTTTTTTTACTGGTTTTCGAGATACAGCACTTTTCTTGAGGTATGCGAGGTTGAGGTTTGCAAAACAATTGCAATAAAAGAAACTAGTGAGAAATTGGGAAATCTGCTTCGAACACTCCCTAGACCATTGTTAGGGCTAGGTACAGGCAAAATTTGGTGTCTTTCCAACCAAGGGTAAACCTTGAAAATGAATCGCCGCTCGCAATGTTAATCTTATGGGCGGCAAAAAATGCATCGTCAGGTATAGCGTCCTCTTAAGCTGGCTGTCCATTGGGCAGAGGCGTGGCGATAAAAATATTCCAAGCAAATATTCAGCTTGCATTATCGTAAGGTTTAAGGGATGGTTTACCTCTCCCACAAGGTATATCTTTGGTGTATTTTTACAATTTATCTTATTGTTAAGCTATACTGGTGAAATCCTCCCCTAAATGGAGGATAAGAGCCAAAGTAGAAGGAAACAGTACTGCAGGAAAAACAATCAACTTTTTTTTACCTCAGTTTGGAGCCCTCCCCGACCAGCAGGGATCGAACCAAGGGCTTAAGCAGTGTGGCAAACTTTGGTCGAGATAATCCTCCCTAAGCTATCGGTGATTCGGTTCCCAGCCTTACCTCAGCCCCCCCCCCCCCCCCCACCTGCCCCAACCACAGCTCCTGTTTTTAATAGGAAACCCATTTTTTATCCGCCATTTTGCGGCTGTCATTTTTCGTCCGGTTTAGGGTAAGTGATAGCAGGGTTTTTACCTCATGCTGAGAAAAGTTTTTATTTTTTTGGAGGGTAAAACTCCGGGTCCTATCTTTATTTGGTAAACTGGTTAAGGCTGAATATCCATTCGCTATTTTTTTACGTTTGGACTTTCAACTTTGTGAGAAAACTATTGGATGTTTCATATTCTGTAATATAATGTCTTTTTAAGGTCATTACTAGGGTTCGGATTTGTCCTAAAAAGACCTATTCTTCTCCTTACGTTTGATTTCAGCCAAATTTTGTATTTAGGCGTTTTGGACCTCCACGACCCCACACACCAAATCTTATCGAGACCTATAATGTCCTATTTCAGCTTTGAAAGTACTAAAAAATCCTATTTCAGCTTTGAAAGTACTAAAAAATCCTATTTTGCTGGTTGACGGCCTAATTTAACCCTATTCTGCAGATAACAGTACTTATGGACACGTGTCTTACAATACGCTCGCTTCAAAAGAATCTTTCCAGACGAAAATAAAATCAGCTTGTAGACTTATTTTTTCTAAGAAGCCCGTAGACTACATTACCTTCACCATTAGAAATATATTTTCTTAGGTTCGTTGATAGTCGAGGTTACTCCCCATTACTCCCTCGCAGACCAGGTAAGTAGGTATGTACTCTATTTTTATACCAACTACCCTTATGCCTGTGACCTGTGTACATGCTACGTGCCTATGCGCAGAGCCACAGGACACGCCAGATGCACCAAGCTTGCGGTAGCCCTAAAAAGAAACCCAGTGCAGAAAAAAAAAACGTTTGCTCGATCCATAGCCGTATCCACGGGGGGGTTACCTAAGGGGTTAACTCCCCCCTCCATGAAAGAAAATTAACATGGTAATGCCGACGTGAAGCAAAAAAAAAATATAGGCTAAAACCCCCCCATTACCCCGAACCCCCCCCCCCCCCCCCCATGACCGCTTTCTGGATACGGGCCTGGCCCGATCTTTCCCCTATCTACCGAAGTTGCCTCCCTCAAATTTCTGCCTCTCGTTTCGTGTGACGTAGAAAGAAGTCTCTTTGCACTTAAAAGAACTTTGACAGAGATGCGACGTAATTTTAAGGTGGAAAATCTGGAAAATCCCGGCGGAACGGAAACATTTTCCGCTTCCGACATGGATGTATTGGCCTCGGCCCACTCCAAAAACTGGCTTCGGCCCACTCATATTTCGGCTTCGGCGTACTCTACTTCGGCTTCGGTCAAAAACATCCGCGCCTATTACGCGCGTTAAAAAAAAAAAAAAAAAAAAAAATGAAAATCTGGAAAAAGTTTTGGTCGTGCAATAAAACCAAATGTGAAAATTCTTCCTTTTTTGCTCTTACCTACCTATAATTTTTATTAGAAACCTTACCTTAGTAGTTAAGCACTAGGTAAAATTGGATTTTAAGGAACCTATTTTCAGCAACCTATTTTGCGTTTTTGAGCAACCTATTTCTCGGTTTTAAGCAACCTAACAATCCGAACCCTAGTCATTACTCATGAGGCTATGTTGTGATTTTACGATCGAGTGATTTTTGTCACCATAAAAATTGTCCGAAAGTACCGATCGTGAAATCACAACATAGTCTCATGACTAGTGACGTTAAAAAGACATATTATATTCCAGAATATTTAAATCTCCAATAGTTTTCTCACAATTTGAAGTCGAAACGTAAAAAAAAAGCAAATGTATATTCAGCCCTAAGGGTCCGCATTTTTTGCCGCCCATAAGATTAACATTGCGAGTGGCGATTCATTTTCAAGGTTTACCCTTGGTTGGAAAGACACAAAATTTTGCTTGTACCTAGCCCTAACAATGTTCTAGGGAGTGTTCGAAGCAGATTTCCCATTTTTTTACTGGTTTTCGAGATACAGCACTTTTCTTGAGGTATGCGATGCTAGCATTTGCAAAACAGTTGCAATAAAAGAAACCAGTGAGAAATTGGGAAATCTGCTTCGAACACTCCCTAGAACATTGTGAGGGCTAGGTACAGGCAAAATGTTGTGTTTTTCCAACCAAGGGTAAACCTTGAAAATGAATCGCCGCTCGCAATGTTAATCTTATGGGCGGCAAAAAATACATCGTCAGGTATAGCGGACCCTTAAGGATGGCTTTCAATAGCTGCTAAAGTATACTATTGTGCCCCGTAAAAGTTCGCAGAAGCGTTATTATCCTCCCGAAAAGAAAAGCTGGTGCCTGTAACTATCCTCCCGATAGCGGTCTTTTCATAACGTTAGCTTGGCCGCTAGCTAACGTTACAATAAGGGCGCTATCGGGATGTTAACGCTATAGGGAACTTTTAGGGGACTTATAGTAGACTTTAGGATCTGGTGGGTCGTTCTATTTATTTATGAAACAACCTGTAAGAAGAAATATCAAGCCCCACATAAAACTATGAATAGAAGAAAATAGTAAAATGAAGAGGTAAAATATTTTCGAAAATAAAACAAAAAGGTTGAACCTCGGTGGGGCATTGAGAAGGTTACGGAGGGAGGAGGGGGCTTAGCTTAGGGAGGAAAGGGGAGAAACTCCTCTCGATTCATTCCAACAAATGTTAAGAAGTCCCGACACCCTTGTGCTTTTGTCTCACTCGGCTGTCCCGACCCTTCACACCGTGGAGAGAAAAAAAAACGGAGTGATTTCCTTGAAAGGAAAAAGGGTCTAAGTTGTTTTCCCGACAGGAAAATTTTGTGTCTTGAAAGAAAATCGTTTAAGGCTTAGCTACAGCTGACGATGCATTTCGGTCACTCACTAGGTTTTGTTCCCCTGGACTCAGAGTTTTGACTATAAAACTTCTCTAAAAAATTGAGTTATGAGTTAGGAAAAAAAATAAAAATCGAAAAAAAATCAATGAGACATTGGTACGGTAGCCTAAAGGTGAAATTCTGGTAAAAATCAGTGTCTTTCCTACCAAGGGAAAAAATATTAAAAATAATTCGCAATGTTTATCGTAAGAGTCGGTGAAAAAATATACCAACAGCGGTTACAGGAAACAAATTATAGACAGGTATATGAATATTTGTGTAAAAATAACTTTCTGGGATCATGTACAACTAAAAAATTTTCAGCATATAAAAACTCAAAATATATTTTCTGCGAAAACCCAAATTTCCCGAACTGTGCTTCATATAAATGGGAAATCAAAAGAAAATAATGACACCCCCCCGAAATTTGTACTTGGATCACTTTTGTACGAAACAGCATCATACGAGGGATGAATGAAATCTGCGGTTGATGATCTTTTTATGAATGGCTGATGATTCAAAGGGGGCGAACCGGGGAAATAAAAAATAATAAAAAAACAATTTCCCCGATGGCAAAATATACCGGTAAGCTATCTAAAGATTTTTCTTTCGTTTTTTTTTTTTTTTCGATTTGTGAATCTGGAGGCTCCATGGGAAAAATTTCAAACAATTGCCACATGCTATACGTCCCGGAAGGCCGCTCTAGAGAGGTAGCATCCCCGGACGCAATCCAATTCAAGTCCACTATGCTGAAGACTTTTTTTTTTTTTTTGGAAAACTGGGTGTGCCAAAAATCGGAACGATTCAAAACTAAGCCTGACTTTTTAATCCCGAAAGCTGAAAGGAATATACTGGTCCTTCAATGAAGATTCTTATCTGCGGGCTCATCCACCCCTCAAAAACTATCCTCAAGGGTGGGGGACAAAAAAATATAGGGGGTTCGAAGGTTCATTACAACGGGAGCAAGTTAATAAACCTTTCCTTTCTTGTGGACAAGAATGCCCAGCCTTTTTCATTTTTCCTGTTTTTCTTCCACCTTTTTTTCGAAGGGCCATTGTCAGATTTTTAATGATGGCCGTTCGTTACATGACACAAAAAAATGTGATTTTATTTTTTTATTCTGATTTTCGACTCAAAAAACAACATTACCTACTGTACCCCGTAGGGGTTAGACTATACTCTGGCCACTGTGTGTCAACCAACGACCGACCGACATTGGTATGATTTTTAAAAACTGTACATTAACTCTTGGCCGGAAGGCATAGACGGCAATTAAGAGGACGCTATACCTGACGATGCATTTTTTGCCACCCATAAGATTAACATTGCGAGTGGCGATTCATTTTCAAGGTTTACCCTTGGTTGGAAAAACACAAACTTTTGCCTGTACCTAGCCCTCACAATGTTCTAGGGAGTGTTCGAAGCAGATTTACCAATTTCTCACTGGTTTCTTTTATTGCAACTGTTTTGCAAATGCTAGCATCGAATACCTCAAGAAAAGTGCTGTATCTCGAAAACCAGTAAAAAAATGGGAAATCTGCTTCAAACACTCCCTAGAACATTGTTAGGGCTAGGTACAGGCAAAATTTTGTGTCTTTCCAACCAAGGGTAAACCTTGAAAATGAATCGCCGCTCGCAATGTTAATCTTATGGGCGGCAAAAAATGCACCGTCAAGTATAGCGGACCCTTAAAAATCAATTATTCTTTTACATCTCCTTATGCACCACTGCCATTTTGTACTTTCCGTTACTGTTTCTACCCAACCGCGCCTACAACGACCGTCGCAAAACAACACCGGGCCCGGCGTCTTCATCGCAGCAATTTCAGCACGGGTAAGTGGTAACAGTAATTTTCCCTAATTACAACTTACATTCCACTCTACCCACGGTAAGACCCAAGACTTTTACAAAAATATTTTTTACAAGTTATGACAAAAAAAACACCCACATAATCATTCGTGAATAATCCTTGACCACCCTTGAGTCAGACGCAATGAAGGTTATTTTGTGGACGATTGAATAGTCACCCCCTTCCCCGCTCTACCTTTTTCACCCCCCCCCCCACCCCCCCACTACCAAAAATTTGAAAAGGCCTTATTCATGGCAAACCCAGGTCATGAGTGGGGGTGGGAGTAGTTTGTGTTTACCTTATGCGTTGCTGGCTAGTGTTGCTGACGAGGGTGCCGAAGTGATTTTCCTCTCCATCAGATTATCATTAAGAGGGCATAACGCAGAAGGCAGGTGTATTATTTCCTATAAAAATTGCTCATAGAAATCGCTTTTCAAGATTGTGTTAAGCTCATACATTTTTTACAAGTAGGCACTAGCTGATCCAGTCAGGTTTATCCTATAATCAACTTCAACTGGAGATTAATTAAATATTTCAACTATCTATAAACTCCACCTGATATCAGAAGGTTTAGTTAAATTTCTAAATTCAGCATAGTTCACGTACACAAAAGAAGAATCACACGCTTCTCCGGGAGTAACTGAATTTTCAATTATAGCCCCTTAATTTTATGCCTATAGATAAACTAGACCGTGTCAGCACCACTTCTCGGCCAATCTTCCTTGCCCCCCAAAACCCTTCTGACCTTCCTCGAAATCGCTACCTTTCCTGAGAACGCTGGGCATTGAACTTTGAACCCTTCAAGCACCTCGCCCACCTAGCCACACCACGCCACGGAAAAGGGCTATACCTACTGATCTAAAAAAACAGGGTTTCCAGAATAATTTTTTGTTCAGAACATTAAGAAGATACTTAAGAAGAAGGAGTCACAAATGGTCTGTAAGAGTTCAGCAACGGCTATTTATTTTTGTGTAGTCTATCCACCCCTGGATATGACTGATTTTACTTCCATCCCAGAGTGAAGAGGACTACAGAAACGAGGGGTCAACCACTCGTTGGGAATCTCGTTGGGAATCATTGGAAATCTTTATGGAATCTCAAGGAATCTGTGGAGTGGTTACCCCCTCGTACAGAAACTGGTCAGCCTCCACTGTGAGACCAACACGTTTCACTCATTACTACGATAGAACGTAACTAAGCAAATCGCATAAAAGATAAATCACATACTTAGATACAACACTTCTCCAAGTCATTTTAAGACACTTCTACCTCACCTCAGTCTGAGATAGTGCAGCCTTCGACGAAGTTATAAAAGACTGCTCTAAACGATTTTCAAACAGTTGGTCAAAATGAAATTGTCAGTGGTGTTTCTGTTTATTTTCGCCTTGCTGCTCTTGGCGGTTTCCGGTTCGTCAGATAAAGGAACGGACGGAGAAAGTGAGAAGAAGTCTGGACCGAAAGGAGACGAGAAGAAGTCGGAAAAAGGGCAGGACGCCTCCAATGTCTTCGAAAGATTCGTCAAAGAATTCAGGAAAACTTTTGGTATATCATAACTCATAACCTCAAGAAGTGAAAATAAAGTCAATGGTTTTGATGGAATTATAAGGAAATAATACCAAAAATGGCCCTTTGATTTTTCAAGCCTAGTTCTCAGTTTTCCACAATAGAATCGGTGAAAAACAAGTTGTATACCACTATAGGGTTCTGTTTCCCTCACATAAGTAAGTTGACAAATTTTCATCAAATGGTTCTTAAGGAGGTCGTCTATCCAGCAGCGCCGCACCGCCGTTTTCGATAGCATGGGGTCATGGCAGATTTACACTCAAAGTACAGATATAATAATAGCTGCAAATGACTACGCATTAGATGAATTAACTCGTAAATAAGTTACACTTACAGGAGCATTTTTGACTCAACGACCAAAACGAGGGGTTAACCACTCATTGGGAATCTCGTTGGGAATCTTTATGAAATCTCAGGGAATCTTGGAATTTTTTTTGGAGTGGTTACACCCTCGGGGTTCATCTTTCTATGAATATCGTTTGGAATCTTTGGAAATCTTTATGGAATCTCAAGGAATCTCTGGAGTGGTTACCCCCTCGGACAAAAATTTTGAAATTATCCCATAGACGTCTTTTTTCCTATTTTTGAAACGATTTTCCGTTCATCTTATTTCCTCAACCCTCAAATTTTCGAGCTGCTGGCTTATCGTGATGAATGGGTAACGCGCCACTGCTACCATGCTAACCTTAGCGTTACCTAGTAGGTACAGGCTCAGTTCGCTCAGGTGGGAGATTTACAGCAGTCGATAGCTCATCGTAGAGTGAATATGGTGTCGTGCAACAAGATGAAGTTGGATAGGAGGCAGTGGGTTGTTCTCGGAGTGATTTGTAGTGCTTACTTCGCAATTTCCGTCTGTGAAAAAATTCTGGGTCCGTTCTACCCCAGAGTGGCGGAATCGAAGAATGCCACAGCCACAGAGTACGGCTTGGTGTTTGGGGTCTATGACATCGTCTGCCTCATCTTCAGCCCTCTTTTAGCGAATTTTATTGATAAAATCAATGTGAAACTGCTAATCAATACTGGTGTGTATGTTGCTGCTGTGAGCTCCATTTTATTTGGACTTCTGGACTTGTTGCACAGCCACACAAGCTTCATCGTTTGCTCTTTTCTTGTCAGAATCGGGCAAGCGCTGGGAACAACAGCTATCCTTACATCGGCGTTTACAATCGTATCAGACACATTCCCGGACAATATTTCTACTGGTATTGGGACACTTGAAACATTCTATGGACTTGGCGGCATCGTCGGGCCCGCCGTCAGCGGGATCTTGTACGCACAGGGAGGTTACATCCTCTCTTTTACCGTGATGGGATCCATGTTCCTTTTGGTCGGTGTGGTCAGTAACTTTGCTCTACCCTCGTTCCACAAAGGTGAACCAAAAATCCAAGGAAATTTTTTAAAAATTTTGAAAGTTCCTGCTGTGTTACTAGACGCGCTGAGCGTGATGTCATGTGTCATAACTTCTAACTACTACTCCGTGACACTGGAACCACACATCCGGCAGTTCCAGTTGGGGCCAGTAAGTCTCGGGATGGTATTCGCAGTGAAATCCGTCACCTACCTCGTAGGAGCACCCACCGTAGGACGTTTGTGTGACAAGATATGGAACCCTTGCTATATCATCCTAGTCGGGCACGTCCTGGACATTCTAAGTGTTATCCTGACCGGCCCTCCCGCTTTCGTGCCGCTGGACCCATCACTGCCTCTAGTGATCACGGGACAGGTGTTTCAAGGTCTGTCCGTGGCGTGTATTTTTGTCCCTTCTTTCGATGACGCAACGCAATCGGCTGTGGCGAACGGTTTTCCCGATGGCATTGTAACTTACGGACTGGTTTCGGGCATGGTGGTAGCGTCTATGAGCCTTGGAAGCTTCATCGGCTCTTCCGTTGGAGGCTTGCTGAACGACCTTGTCGGGTTCCGATGGGGATGCCTGTTCAGTGTAACAGTTCACATAATCGTGCTCTCAGCCCGACTGACCCACACATGGTGGCATTGCCGTCCTGTGTCAAAGCCATGCAACGAGGCAAGAAAAGAAGCGGAAGGAGGAGACTTAGAAATGGAACAAGTGAATGATACTAGTGTCCGAACAGAAAACCAAGTCCCATATTGAATAATTGGTTAAATTACCATCATAAATGAGTAGTAGTTTTTCGTCATTTCAAATTATACCAATCCCACTTTTTAAAATTTATTCAACGGAAAAAACTGGTAGTAGATATCTGGTTTATTTTATTTTTTTAATAATAAAACTATAAAAGGAAAATCAATCATTCTAGTATCACTTATAGCGAGTGTCACCCATACCGTTACCCACATAAAGGTTTCGTTCACAGATCTGATGTTATAGGGCGCTTTTGAATCGGCAGCATGACGTCAAGGTAATATCAACCGACAAACAGATCGAGTCGAAGACACTTCGAATGCCAATACCATATTGACTCTTATAAGGTACACGTCAGTGCCAACTGTGCAAACACATCACCGACCTATATCAATGTAGAGCTTCCGGTTACCATTACGGCCACTACAAAGGTGAGCGAGAAGGGAGACGGATAGCATAGGACGAGGGGGTGACCACTCCAGAGACTCCTTGAGATTCTCTGAGATTCCATAAAGATTTCCAAAGATTCCCAACGATATTCATAGAAAGATGAACCCCGAAGGGGTAACCACTCAAAAAAAATTCCAAGATTCCCTGAGATTTCAGAAAGATTTCCGATGATTCCCAACGAGATTCCCGACGAGTGGTTAACCCCGCGGCATGGGAGGTCCATCGACGGATGCTTTCTGACCAAGGAGAATTCATATCTTTCCTAATACAATATTTGCTGACTAACCTGACCCAAAAATGTTTCCAAACAACATCCGACTAAAGGCTCCCAACGGAAGTAAGTAGGTTTTTGGGACTTGATCATGACTATGGCATGATTTTCGATGACAAGTAACGCCCGGCTAGCTCAGACGGCAGAGTACGAGACTATTAATATCAGGGACGAGGGTTCGAGCCCCACGTAGGGCGCCATTGTAACGTCATAAAAAGGTACCCAAAATATCATCTTCCTTGCAAGTGCAAGGGAGGAACTAGAAGATAGGTTGTGGTTGGACATTCCTTGATGCCCACATATTTACAACTAAAGGTGAAGTCAAACTCAAAATATGAGTGCTTAATGACTCAGCCTCTTCCTCTATTTGGCACTGGATCAGCTTAAAGCACCCTCAAAATCTTCGCTTCGCCCGAAATGTCGCCGCAACCTCTCCGAGCTGCGGCGTTAAGCAATTTGCGTCTAGATTGCGGGCTGCAGGGGGTCCCCCTTGAAGAACCCTGTCACCTCCTGTGCAAGTCGCGGTTTATTCTGCTAACGTGTTAGGGGTGGACGAAGAGGGGTGGAAAGGTTCAAAATGAGTGCTGACCTATTGAAAAGCCTTTCACTACGAAGATAAGACACCCTGAAATAGGTATCACAGTATATTCTTAATATTCTAAAATATAATATACCTAGCTTTCAATATCAGGTATGAGAAATATTTTTATTTCAGGGCAAAAAATAGGTAACATCAAAAGTTTAAAAATCAAGAAAAGCTGTTCTAAAAATCAACCCTTTAGAAAGTGATGAAAAATTTCTAGACCTTCAGCGTCTTTTTGCTGAAAAGTTTTGCTCTTAATGAATTATATCTGATGGGTAGAACAATGGGATTAGGAGGCAGCTGCTGAACAGCTGACATCTTGGATCACTATTAAATATTTCATTTTTCCGAAAAATCCACCACCCTTCACGAGCATTTCTCGCTTAATCTAAGCGCAAGCTGACGGGGACCACCCTCTTCTCAATTAACACTGTCTCAGCTTTTTAGGTTTAAAAGCAAAAACACATATGATAAACAGTTCTGATGCCAAATTGTTGTAATGGACATGGACACAGCGTTCAAAAATTCATTTGCCCGAATCTACGAGGAAATGCCTGGCATGGTATAATGCCGGTATGAGGGAAAAGATTCCATTTAATTCATAACGGAAGTAATTTTGATCTAATCCAATTAATTGTCTAGAACCACGTGAATCATATTTTGATCAGTCAGTTACTGAAGTGTGCTACGACATTTCAAAATTAGGTTCCTTTACTTCTGAAACTTTTGGGACCTCAACGGCAGTAATTTTTTAACTAAAAAAATGAAATTAATTGCTTTAAAAAATGTAATGTACAGATTGGACCGAGCGCGGATAAACCAAACTGACAGCAACAGGTATTCAACCTGAATCTGAAAGTAGTCACCGGCGATATTTTTTACATTAATTCAACGCTATCAGTTTGCGATAAGTTCCGAGAGATGCAGGAGATACTCTCTAAATGACCCCATCTCTCCAGCGGCGCTGTGCCACCGGTTATTTCGGCATGGAGCACGACAGAGAGCTTGGCCGGGGTAACGTGGACTCGCTGAGTAGGCACTCTGCTGGGCCACGGTCCCTAGATACCGCTAGCTACCAAAAACCGCGGTGCAGCGCAGATATCTTTATAGCTAGCCTCGCTTGCTTCGGTGCGCTTTTGCTCAATGAACGGCAGCTTCATAAGGAATTATCGGAAGAGCGCTGCAGTAGACCTGTGCAAACACGATGCATGACACAGCTGACTTCACCTTCGGGGGAAATGAAGACAGTTAATCTAGAGAGGTGACTATGGTGTGGTGCTGCAAAGTATAGCAGGCTGCAGTGGTTTATTTTAGGAGTGATATGTATTGCCTACTTCGCTGTTGCCATCTGTGAAAGAATTCTGGGTCCATTTTATCCTCAAGAAGCGGAGTCAAAGAATGCAACGGCGACAGAGTACGGTTTTGTGTTTGGGACGTATGACCTGGTCTCATTTGTCTGGAGCCCTCTGATGGGGAGTATTATTCATAAAACTGGTGCCAAGTTACGAATAAATACTGGGGCTTTTATTGCCGGATTTTTCACTATAATGTTTGGACTGCTCGACATGTTGCAAACTCACACAGGCTTCATCATTTCCTCCTTTCTCGTCCGAATCGCGCAAGCAGTGGGAGCATCCACTGTGCTTACTTCTTCATGCACCATCCTAGCACACACATTCCCGAAAAATCTGGCAACTGCTTATGCGACGCTTGAGGTGTTCTATGGACTTGGCTGTATCGGAGGACCGACAGTCGGCAGTATCCTGTACGCACAAGGAGGTTACTCTCTTCCTTTTGCCGTGATGGGGTCCACCTTTCTACTGGTTGGTGTTCTCATCTACTACGTTCTGCCCCCCATACCGAAAGATCAGCCGAAAATTCGAGGAAAACTTTTGGACATACTCAAAGTGCATAACGTATTAATAGACACTCTAAGCATCACCTCACTTTTCATCTGTGGTGCAACCTATTCTGCTACTCTGGAACCACACATTCGACCACTCATGTTGACACCGATAAGCCTGGGGTTTGTATTCATCATGCAAGGAGTCACCTACGTCGTGGCGGCACCCCTCGTAGGGCACATATGTGATAAGAAGTGGAACCCTCGCCACATCATCCTGGTGCTCTATGCTATCCCCCGCTATCAAAAACCATGGGGCAACGCGGCGCGTGTAGATGGACGGCGTCCTTAACAAAGAAATATCGGAACAGTGCTTTTGTTAGGCCTAAGCCAACATATTACATGACTCAGCCCTGTTCACACAGGAAGATGCAGTTGTTAGTTGATGCATAGTGTTGAGGTGACTATGACGTGGTGCTGCAGTGCAAAGTATAGCAGGCTGCAATGGTTTATTTTGGGGGTGATATGTATCGCCTACTTCGCTGTTGCCATCTGTGATGAAATTCTGGCTCCTTTCTACCCTCAAGAGGCAGAGGCAAAGAATGCAACAGCTACAGAATACGGTTTTGTGTTTGGGGTGTTTGACCTGGCCTCCTTCGTCTGGAGCCCTCTGATGGGGAGTATTATTCATAAAACTAGTGCTACATGGCTAATCAATACTGGAATCTTTGTACTTGGAATTGGCACAATTTTATTCGGACTGCTTGACAAGCTGCAAACTCACACAGGCTTCATTGTTTGCTCCTTTCTCGTTCGAATCGCTCAAGCAATGGGAGCGTCCACTGTGCTTACTTCTTCATGCACCATCCTAGCACACACATTCCCGGATAACATTTCTACTGCTTATGCGACGCTTGAGATGTTCTACGGACTTGGCCATATTGTAGGACCCACCATCGGAAGTATCCTGTTCGCACAAGGGGATTACGATCTTCCTTTTATCGTGATGGGGTCCACCTTCCTACTGGTCGGTGTCCTCATCTACTGGGTCCTACCCCCCGTACAGAACGATGAACCCAAAATTCAAGGAAAGTTTTTGGAAATAATCAAAGTTCATGCCGTATTTCATGACTGTCTGAGCATCACCTCAGTCTTTATCGGTGGTGGAGCCTACTCTGCTACTCTGGAACCGCACATCCGGCAGTTCATGCTGTCAGCGACAACCCTGGGGTCTGTATTCATCATGCAAGGAGCCACTTACGTCGTGGCGGCACCAGTCGTAGGACGTTTATGCGATAAGAAGAAGTGGAACCCTCGCCACATCATTGCAGTGGGACACATCATGACCATTCTGAGCGTTATCCTGGTCGGGCCTCCTGCTTTCGTGCCATTGGACCCATCACTGCCCCTAGTGTTGACGGGAATGGCTTTATATGGTCTGGCCATGGCTTGTGTGACGGTGCCTGCGTTCACTGACGCAATGCGCTCGAGTGTGGAAGCTGGTTTTCCTGACAGCATCGGGACGTACGGTGTGGTTTCGGGGCTGACGGCCGCATCGTGTAGCCTCGGGTACTTCATCGGTTCATCCGTCAGCGGCATCTTGGAAGATTTGGTTGGGTTCCGATGGGGTTCCCTCTTCATAATTGCTGTTCAGATTATTGCGATCTCAACCCGGATGATTACGTGTAGGCATTCCCGCTTGACTTCGAAGCCATGCAGCGAGGTAAAAAGTGACGTCGAAGTAAAATTTGCAATGGAAGTAATAAAGGAGCCTGGTGTCCGATTGGAGGAGGGAGTCAGCTCAAATCGGGCGTAATCTGGGTTCAATTCTCATCTCAAGGTACCACTTACCATTAACTAATTATTGTGTGAAAAACTGATATGTTTTTATTACATTTTTTCATCAAACCCAAAAGGGCGAGGGGGTAACCGCTCCAGAGGTTTCTTGAGATTCCCTGAGAATCCACAAAGATTTCCAAAAATTCCCAACGATATTCATAGAAAGATGAACCCCGAAAGAGTAACCACTCCAAAAATTCCAAGATTCCCTGAGATTTCATAAAGATTTCCAATGATTCCCAACGAGATTCCCAACGAGTGGTTAACCCCTCGCAAAAGGGTAAAAAATGAATGAAATGGTATTTGCCAGTAAAATGAGACATAACATTCTATGCCATAAAACCCACAGAAATCTACGTCACTTTCATTTCAATTCCTCGTTTCCTGTAATTCATTTCGATTAGTGTGCGTTTTAATCAAGAGCTAAGCTAAACATGAACTTGTAGCTTACTTAATTTGTAATACGGGGAAAACTAGGAAAAGTTTGTTTGAAATGTAAAGGCTGCATTAAGAAGGCGGTGAAAATGTCAGAAAATGTCTGATCACTCCTAACATGATTTCCTTCGGGACTCAGCGTCACTTTAGACTCAAAAACGAGGCTATGAAGCATTGAATTTTAGGTTTCGTCAATTACGAATTGCGTCTTTTATGATTAAAACTATGTTGACACGTCATATTTGTTATAGGCTGCGTCCCACCATGCCCAGTTAAGAGAAAACTGGAGTTTTTCTTGGAGAAAAAACTTTACTGGGTGGGTCGAAAGTTTTTGACTTTTTTGTTTTCAGCTATGCTTTTCACCAGAGTTTTTCTAGTTTTTTACCGGAAACTTTTACTGGGCATGGTGGGACGCACCCTTAGCCGTAGTAAGTCTCACAGCTCATTGGTGCGCCTACATAAAACTAATGTTCAGTATTATTCAGTATATTCTTGATTAAGTGGTATTTATCAGTAAAAAATTATTCGAAAACTCGATTTTAAAATCACAACACAAATTGGATTTCTTGCGATAAAAAACACATTATATTTCAGAATATTTTCCTCAGGGAACAGACACTAAATATCGCAACTGTATTATATTGCAAATTCGTAAAAAAAACTGTCCAACTTACCTGTGTATTTGCGATTTAAGTTGCGTCCTTTTTTGCCCCTATATACCCTACTGAAATCAATGATTCGTTAATTTAGGAATACGGGTCCCCTCTACCCCCCTTTCCCCTACTCCAAGCTCTTCAAAGAAATACGCCCGTCTGCCGTCTTTGAGTTTTCTCTACGCAAACATCCGCTGACTACTCCTTCAAATTTAAACGGGAAGAAAATTTCCCTCTTAGTTACAAGTTTTAATTTGAAAATCTGCATAAGGTGTGTTTTTACAGTTGGAGCTGGAGTTATTTTTTTGCCACTACAACTGCAGTAGATCTGCAGTCCTATACTGATTTTTTGGTAATAGAATACCAGAACAACCTCGATATACCAGAGGTTAAAGCCGATCAGAAAAACTTTGCTAGCATGACAACTAGACAACTCAGCTAACAAGGCTACTGCAAACAGGGGTTAATACGTTCATGGGGAATAACACAATTAATAATTTTTCACCAATTTCCCCTTGAACTAAGAGCAAGTTCTTAGCAAATTATACGTAAATTTCAATACAAGGCGACCCCTAGCATTAGGGGAGGAAAATGGGGGTGGGTGGTATGGTCTCCTAATATTAGGAAGCCTCCCCATTAAGGACCTCAGGCCCCCTCCCGCCCCCCTTAACCTGGCCACCCCCGCCCCTTAGTTTAACATGCTCCTTACCACACGCTCTCATCCCCCTTGAAGGCCTTATCTTTTCGTTTCCCCAAAATAGGGGAGCTAGGGGATGTTGGAGGGCCTCTCCACACTTCTTGAGCTTAGCCCTCCAGTAATGAAATTGTTTAACATAGCCGTCCGCCTGAGCAGGAGTTCAAATTTATCAAAAGGGGTATTAAGACCGAAGATGCAGTGCTGTTGACGTTTTGTCAGGCTGAATATATTTGCTATTTTGTTACGTTGCGACTTCGAACTTTGTGAGAAAACTATAGGATATTTAAATATTCTGAAATATAATATGTCTTTTTAACGTCATTACTCATGAGGCTATGTTGTGATTTCACGATCGGTTAATTTTGGACTTTTTTTTTGTGTAAAAAATCACTCGATCGTAAAATCACAACATGGCCTCATGAGTAATGACGTTAAAAAGTTATTATATTTCAGAATATTTAAATATCCAATAGTTTTCCCACAAAGTTAGAAATCGGAACTTAAAAAAATTGCAAATGTATGGTGCTCAGGAAACCGATGGATTTTTCGTATTTTTTATTTCACAAAATCTGGAGTTACTATCAAGAAAATTTGTCCGGAAAATCCACGAAATCGTACCCCTATCCTGCAGAGTGTCATACGAAACCCCGGAAAGTTTTATGACTTGTACAAGGAACTGGTTCGGAGCTATAACCCCCCCCCCCACCTCTACATGAGCCTTTATGGCCCCTAAATTCTAATTTTACTGCGCTACTTTCAACACCACCTAGTTATAGGCTTCACTACTTAATTTCGCATATAGTGTGGGTAATTATCACGCACTGAATTTTTACGATCTAGTAATGGCTTCCGATTTTCACCATTGTCCAGTAGGTATCTACTGGATTTGATTACATTCAAAACTGTAGGTTAAACTTTTCTTTAAATTACTTCTCTAGTTAAAGCAAGGGGAATACTGGGAAGCAACTAAGGCAGGGATTGTAGTCTACCCAGCAAATGAGTTTATTTTTCATTTTTAACTTGAACTTTTTGAAACGAACACCTAAATAAAGTTGACGTAAACGAAGCAGACGAATTCTAGTGACACAAAAAAAACTACCACCAATCATATCCCAAGTTATTACCAAGTATGGAGCTGGATGTACTATAGAATCCATAAACAACGAAAAACGATAAATATTATTGTGAGAGCCATTTTTTGTGTTTATAGTGAACGTTTAACGATAGGATAAGTTTTGCGGCTACTTTAACGATAAGATAACAATTTGATCGTTCGGAGGTGAAATTCATCCTAAGCTAGTACTTACTTCATAGGATCCTTAGCAAATAATATGGTAACAAACGCATCTGGCTAGTGATTTGGCTTGTTCATCAAAACATCTTCAAACTCTAAAACGGGTATGAAAAATAAACTACAAATTTTAAAATGATCTTCTGAGACGAGAGAGTAAAAGAGAAACGACTGGCAGGATTAAGCAAGCTCTGAGTTGATTCTTTAAATCCTCAATGGCCCTGTTACAGCCAATAAAAACCTCCCCATCCTGCGTGAGGAAGATAACTCTCTTCGCAAACGCGGAGGGAGGGGGTAACTGCCCCCCAGGTGGAGCTGGCAAAGGGGTAAACAACCCCAAATTCCTTTCCAACAAATTATTTGGTGGTCCTTCGAGCCCGATTGAAGATTTTGAAGTCTACAACAGGACAGGAGGGGAGTTTAGATCTTGAATAAATAGGGTTGCAATTTTTTTATGCATCCTAAAGTATCAGTTACTCTTATTACTGTACTTTTGCTCACCAAGAGAGATTTTCCCGCAGGATGGTTTTTCGACTTACCTGAAAAGAAAGAAAAGTGTGATTAAATTTCAAATAAACCATTTTTTCCGAGGAGTCAACCACTCCAAGAGATTGCTCGAGATTGCCTGAGAATCCATGAAGATTTCCTGAGATTCTCAACAAGATTTGTGGAAATATACACCCAGAAGGGTTAATTACTCCAGAAATCTCCAAGATTCCCTGAGATTTCATAAAAATTTTCTATGATTGCCTGAGGTTCCCAACGAGATTCCCAACGAGATTCCTGGAGTGATTAACCCCTCGCCATTTTCCTATACAATCTAGAACACTGGGGTAGCCTACGTCAGGAGATTTACTCCAAGACTAAATCTAAATATAACGTCAGTTATTCTACCCTTGTTTTTTAAATTAGCCCTAATAACTCACCCCAGCCCTTAGGAAACTTCAATATGAATCCCTCTTGCCCTCATAAAAATCCTCCACCGAAACCTGTCACTGGTGGAAAAACTCATAACACTGGGATGAGGAGGGGGGAAGATGAATTAGAATGTAAAAATATGGATAGGAGGGCGGTCGTCGCGAAGAAAAACACAAGAAAGCACCTGCTTAATTTTCATGAAAGAACGACGGAAGAAGAAGAGTAGGGTCGTCGATTTAATTAAGACGACATGCCGCAGAAAAGGAGTGGGGGGGGGGGGGGGGGGAGACCCCCTTCCCCTCCCTCTCACGCAGGTGTTGCACAAAAATATGTCGGTTTTGTAAAAAAAAAGTCATGTGGCGTTTTTTTAATTTTTGGTTTATTTCCTAACAAGAAATTTGCCAGTAGCGTAAAGCCGAAACCACTTCATAAGGAAAAAATTGCTTGAGCTAGGACTTGAACCCGGACCCAGAGTTCACAACTATACAGCTTTCTACTTGGCAACTGAACTTTGAAAAGAAGTAGACTTCAGAAGGTGTCACAATGATCAAAAATACTTGCCCAATCCCTGCTGAGTCCATGAATCGCTATAAGCAAGTTCTTACAGCTTACGAAAAAAATTTTAGGTTGCAAATTAGAAATTGAAGTTTTTACATGACAGAACTAGCCGAACATGCTTATTTTTCGAAAATAACGGGATTCCGAGACGATATAAAATAGAAAAGCCATTTAGGGGGTGGAAGAGGCGGGTAAGCGGCGTCTAGAGACAGCTTTTGGATTGGCTGCCTTTAGGGGCTGCAAAATGACTACTGATGATGTCGCAGAGGGATGCGGGAGGGGGTAGGACATTTACATTTTAAATTATACCCCAGTCAAGACATTTTTTCAGTACGCCAAGGGGAAGGCAAAATCAAATTCTTTAGGATTTTTAATGATAGCACCTGGCTCCTTGAATTTATACGACACTTACTTTTACAGGCGCTTATTTTGCATCTTAGGTATACATTCTACATATAGGTTGCACTTTGTACAGTAAGGATTTTCTTTAGTGTCCACAATTTGAGAGCAGCTCAAAATTTAATACGAATTACTTTGTGAGACCAATAATTCAAGAATCTTCGCACGATTTACGATTCAACTATTTCCTTTTGCACAGAAAGACGTAGCTCACTATAGTTTAGAAGCTTCGGGTGATGTAAATGTATATTATATATCAGAATAAAAAAAAACCTCCACAAAAAAAAAAAAAAAAAAAATCACTTCCAAAGCAATTTGACGGTTTCACACATCTGGGTAGAGCGGAAAATCCCCCGAAAGCCACCCCCACCCTCTCCCCCTCTCCTATACACAAGCAGAAGACTGATGACACATTAGATATTCATAAGTACTTCCAAAATGCAAAAACTTTACAGTGGGGGTGTTGCCCAAGATCTGTAAACACCAGAGGTTGTCTCTGAACATACATTTGTTATTTGTTTACGTTTTTTCTGCATACTTTATGAGGATACTATTGTCCAGAAAAAAGTAAACAAACATGACTGCATAAACTTCGTTAACTTAACACGACGTAGCGGTTAGATCATATTTCAGAGTCAAACCTTCCGAATGTATAGACCTTGAGTGGGGTGCTAGCGTCTTGCATATATCGTTGAATTTTTTCCAAAAGTGGGCTAATCGTGGTTTTTGTTTGCCCAAGAATACACCCCCACCCCCCACCCTTCTCCCCACAGCCCTTTTCTTGGCTTGGGGGGAGGGGGGGATATTCAAATGAATTCTTAATCCGCTCGGGGGGGTTTTTGGGGGGGTTCTTGTCTTCTAGATTAGCAAGATGACTCTTTCCCCGCATTGAAGGAGCCGCACGTAGGGTTGTTATGGTTTGAGTACCTTGTAAAATTTTCGAACAACATGGGGTGTTTTAGTCAATGAGCTTCCACGAATACTTTCCCTTCCTAAATTTTCCTTTGTTACATTTTCATAGTGTGAAATACGATGTTGAAACATTTTCCTGCTGAAACTTTTGAAAGAAGTGTTTATTTATTTATTTATTTTTTGCCGAAGCAGAAGAGTAGTTGAAGCGGGCCAAAACAATTGCAGTAACTTTTTCCCAAGGGGTTAACCACTCGTTGCATGGGAATCATTGGAAATCTTTATGAAATCTCAGGGAATCTTCGAATTTTTTGGAGTGGTTACCCCTTCGGGGTACATCTTTCTTTGAATATCGTTGGGAATCTTTGGAAATCTTTATGGAATCTCAAGGAATCTCTGGAGTGGTTATCCCCTTGTTTTTTTCTACACAGCAAGCAATACGCACGACACTCGAGCCGCTTCAAAATCCCATAATATTTTTAATGTATTTACAATAATGCAGTAACGGCTATAAAATCCCAATATTTGCATGCTATAAGAACGACCCAAGAAAAAATATTCAAATATCCCCCATAAAAGATGCCAGAGACACCGCAATTTCTTGACATCGATTTGTTTTGTTACAATCTTATGCTAATAACAACGCCGAATGGGGAAAATTATATCTTGTATTTTTCTGTAGGTTCGAAAACAGTAAAAATTCTCCTCATGGTGCTGTGATTTCATCAGAATCACAACAGACAGTCGAGTTGTCTCCACCTGGGTAGACCTAGGGCCGGAAAAAATTGACTAGGAAAAATCTCGTCAACACGAGAGTAGAACCTTAGTTCACAGCTCAGCTGCTTTAAAATAATATACCTAGGCTGGCTCTGACCAGCAGTGGTATTCCCTTTCTTGAACGCCAGCCATTTGAAGGTGTTAGTTGAGTGGGTTTGCTGGTGTTCGAGAAAGGGAATACACCTGCAGGTCCCTACCGTGCGGGTAAAGGTAGTTAATTTACCTTCCCGAAAAAGAAGCCGAAAACTCCATCTTCCCGTCTAGCCAATGCTACGATAAGGGCGTTATCGGTAGGATGGCGAAAGGCAGCAGTAGGTGTATTCCCTTTCTCGAACGCCAGAAAACCCACATAACTAACACCTTCAAAATTTATTGTAAGAAGAACTGTTCTCCATGTATTGCATCATGGCGTACCTTATCTTCTTACAATAATTTTTGAAGGTGTTACTTGAGTGGGTTTTCTGGCGTTCGAGAAAGGGAATACACCTGCAGCTTTTCTTTTCGGGAGGATAACGCTACAGTGAGCTTTTAGGGGACACTATAGTAGACGTTAGCAACTCGTGAAATCCATCCTTTATAGCATCCTTGGGGGAGACTCTGTATTTATAATTTTTTGAGGAAACCAGATTCATCATTTAATTCCTCCTGCTTCTGACAAACGAATTGTCTGTCCCCCAGTATACTTTTTTATGAATATTCATCATTCCTACAGAAAAAGATCCTGATCGTTCTTTTATATAAATAGACTAATAGAATATTAATTCACTTATTTTTCTTTAATTTTTCATTTGTGGTAGGAATCTGTTAACTTTCTTGAACAGCCGTGGCTCCCCTCCATCAGTTAGAAATTCCCGTTTTCTGACAAATCATGGCTTTTCAAAAACCAGCCCTTAATTATCAAGTTTTATTAATGTCTTTCTCGAGTTAAGACAATAGCCTTTTGAATTTTTCCACTTCTATTCCAGAACTGTAGGGTTGTTTCAGTTTCATATTTAATTAGATTTTCTTACTTTTTTTTAGAAACATATTTCCGGGGTTTTTTCTTCAAACTTTCACTGCGAACACACCCTGAGGTCTTGGGTTCGAATGCCACTACCAACAATTTTCCAAATATTCATTTGGTCCAAGTCAATCTTCTGGCCTGGAATATGGTGTGATTTTAGATAGATTTGGCATGTCCACCCTTGAAGATAGGAGAAGACGTGCCAAAATCATATATCTTCACAAGCTTCTCCATGGTCAGGAGAAAAAATCTACCATGATCAACAAGCTGCAGTTTCGAGTCACTTCACTTCGAAATGGCGATGCTTTCTATGTTCCATTTGCGAGGACCAACATTTGTGAGAGAGCTCCTGTATATGCCCTGAGTGTGGCTGGAAATACTTGTTCGAAAGTAGACATATTTAGGTTTAGGAATACAAAGAGCTTTAGGAACAATCTAAACTGTAGTTGACGTTCTAAGTACCTAGCTTACTTTAGTGGTAGTTTTTAGTCCTAGTCTGTAGTTTTTAGTCTGTAGTTTTAGTAAGTCAGCACTATTATTAACTCTGTAGTTGTTGTGTGTGACTTTAAATTTATTATTATTATTATTTTAGTTTCTTTAGTCAAAATTTGGGTGATGCGTGGGCCCTAAAAAATATGTTTCTTCGAATTTAGAAGGGGTGATTTATAATGGCTATACTTTCGGGGCCTTTTGGAAAAATGGGGGGGGGGGGGGTCCGCTGAGACGGCTCTGCTGGCCACTGATCCTTCGTCAATGCTTCCATCGATCATCCAATTAACGGGGTGATCCATCACCCTGCGACTGCCAGTCCCTCGCATTCCCAACCACCCCCCCAGCAACACCCTCAGTCGGCCAAGAAGTCGGAGGAAAAGCCACGTGTAGGTACAGGTACTGTGGAACTGCCGTCTCTATGGCTGCCTGTAGAGGAACACGGAAGTTCGATCCGATCGAATTTTTTTTTAAATTGGCATTCAGGTCCAATATGGCCGAGGGGTTAACCACTCGTTGGGAATCTTTATGAAATCTTGGAATTTTTTGGAGTGGTTACCCCTTCGGGGTTCATCTTTCTATGAATATCGTTGGGAATCTTTGGAAATCTTTAGGAATCTCAGGGAATCTGAAGGAATCTCTGGAGTGGTTACTCCCTCGAATATGGTTCAAAAGAAAGGAATTTCGAGTCTATGGTGATTCGAAACTCAGCTACTACTACAGCTCCCCAGCTATAAACTCTCCCCCCACCCCTTTACTGATATTAGTACTTCGTCAGTCAAGTACGAGAAAGAACATGGCTGTGAATAGCACCCTCAACTTATTGAGAGCTTAAGTTTTTCAAAACCACGTTCAGGAACCGAATGAAAACGAAAACTTGTTTAAGCTCAAGAAGGCTGAAAATCAGAAAATCACGAGCGGTCCAGCGTAAACAATGACGTATCGATGGGGGGACCAACCCTTCCCCCAAAATGAAAGCCCGGAAGGGTTGGCCGCACCGAAGCCGAGGGCAAGGGGCAAGCAGAGTGCTATTTAGTAAAGGTAGCCAGCACATAATGAAGAAACTGATTAGGCGGGTGGTGGGGGGGACAAAAGCAAGCCCTGATGAAAGTCGGAGGGTAATAGAGTTAGCCGCGTAGAGAAAAAGCCACGTGAGCCAGGGCTAAAATATCCTTCCCCGATCCAGGGGGTGCATTTTAGCTTGACCCTTTTCACTTTGTTGTATATCGATACGTTACCCATACAATAAAATCGACGCAACTTCATCCTAACAACGCTATTTGTTGACGTTTTAAATTAGCTTGCTATGGAGAGAGTTCGCTATAGAGAGGGTTTCAAAGCGAGTCAGCGTCAGGGACCATCAACTCAAATTTCCGCGAAGATGAAATTCGGAAAAAAAGAAATCAGGCGTCGAAAAGGTAAAAGACAAATGTGAGGTTAGGGGCGACGAAAGTGAATATCGAGTCGGGCTCGCATACCAATGAACACGTTTAAAATTTTCATATTTTTTAGTTACAATTTTTTAAAACCATATTTTTCGTTAGCCACAAATATTTCTTTAGTGGAAAATCATTTTAAACCGGTCTACAAAATATGCTGTTTGTGGACGTTTTTTACTGTTACTGCTGTGTGGATATTATGTGCCTTTTTCACGTCTGAAGATAGTTAAGTGCCCAAGTGATAATTTTACGATCAAGTATTTTTTGACCAATTTTTTTTTGAAGAAAAAAGCAGTAATCTCTCTCTATAACGATTGTCAAGGGACCGTATAAATTTGATCGTTATAGAGAGGTGTTCGTTATAGAGATGTTCGTTATAGAGAGGTGTTCGTTATAGAGATGTTCGTTATAGAGAGGTGTTCGTTATAGAGAGATGTTCGTTATAGAGGTGTTCGTTATAGAGATGTTCGTTATAGAGAGGTGTTCGTTATAGAGAGGTGTTCGTCATATAGATATTCGTTATAGAAAGGTGTTCGTTATAGAGGTGTTCGTTATAAAGAGGTGTTTGCTATAGAGAGGTGTTCGTTATAGAGAACGACAACTGAAAAAAAATCAACATACAGCAATTGCGTCGACAGCTCTCGAAAACTAAATTTTCTTCCCTTCGCGCCATGCCCTTAAAATTTGCTACCTCATAATCCTAAATAGTGATATTGATAGGGTATCGACGTCTCACAGGAGGCGCCAGCTCGATTAAGGGGTGGAAGAAATCGTCGGTGTAAGTGTTGGTACGCGTGTTTTGGAATATTTTAGGTTGGCAGCCCTGCTTCCCAAATACTTGTAGTAATTACCCCCCCAGGAATTGATGACACTGTTTCCGGATCGACACTTTGGGAATTTCTTTGGTAAATGGGCCGTGTTGATAAGGATGGAAGGGTGAAATTGGGGTTTCTTGGGTTAGAAAATAAGTCCTGCTCTCAACGCTTTACACTTGAGCAACCCAGAATTACTAAAATGTGGAAAAATCTACGAAGATGCAATTCTGCTTGTTTTGTATTGTGTTTGTATTGTACTGTATTGTGTTTATATTTTTTTAACGGCAAAAACAATATTCGACTATTGTAGGTTAATTTTTTGGATCAAAAAATATTCGACCTCCTCGATTCTGTATAGGTATGATACCGGTAATTGCACCGCCATTACCGCAACTATATCGATCGATAGATATCGAAAGTTTACTCTACTCTCGTAATCGCTGTGTTTATGGTACCGAAGCGCTTACCAAAAATATCGATTCATGATTGATCATAAAGTGTTGGTTCATTGAACAACCATGGGTTTACAAGCAGGTGGCTCCTTTGAGAGCAGCGTCCCTTTAAAATAGCCGCAAATGTACCAGTATGATACAGTTCTTAAAATTATCAACTCACTTTTGGCCGCTCAGTTTTACACTACACAAAAGTATATCTATACAGGAAAAAAGGCATTTGTCTGAAAAAAAATTAAGTTAAGTCCTAACCAATTAAAAAACACGCTAAACTTGATTAAGCTAATACTATAATACTTGAAAGTAGTCTTCTTAAGCCGGTTTGATAGATACTTTAGCACATTAGGTCTCTCAACCTAAAGGGGTACGTTCAAACGAGGGAAACATTTAGATTTTTATCAGGGGTAATTAAGAGATTTAAGGGAGGGGGTGCTTCCTCCACTTTTTTCCGGAAAAGTCTTAAGGGGGTTGGAGAGGTTGTAGGGGTGAGGGCGTTAAGAGGGATGAGCGTAAACCCATTATGATGTAAGCTTTTGACGAGCATCTCCTAAATCTAAGACTTGACTCACTATTCAGCAAAGATGAACCAACTATTTTAAGCTATGCTCGAATTCAGTTTAAATTTTCTCGACACAGAAGAACGGACACCTCTATTTTTTTAAACATAATATTTTATACAAAATACGTACAGTTTTCCTCTTATTAAGGGTGACCGCACAATCGTGTTTACGTTTTTTTCTGCTCACTACACCAGAAACTGTTTAGCCGCCCCCAGGATTTTTCTGACCTATACACATAATGCCACATAAAGCCATGACTACCCTCCAGGTGAGGAGAAGGTCAGGGGGGCTTAGCCCCCCCCCCCCCCAGGTTTTTGATCCTGCTACGCCCATGACACCAACCTCCAATAAAATAGCAACATAACCCCAATTTTTCTCTCCCGCCATAATTCTCACATTAATTTCCTGTCCGAAACCACTGAGGAGAAAAATAGGATCAACAGGGGAAGGAGTCAATCCAAAAAAAAAAGTTCTATTGGAGGAAAATATTTTTCCTGATGTGTTTTTCAATCAGAGATCACTTATCCTTTAAGGCAAAAATCACTCCCGCTTTTCCAGGCAGGTGGCGGTGAAATTTACCCCCATAACCGTAAGAAGACACCCATGACATCAAAAACTTTTCTCTATTTACGGTCTTTCTTATTTCCCTTAACGATATTTTCCACGCGGTATGTGAGGTTTTTTTATGCGATTTAATATTTCATAAAGGCGATATTGGCGGCCTCTTTCTACCTTAATTTTTAATAGACCGCACTTTGTTGCTGAGCCCTCGGTATTTTGTCTTTAGTGTGTCAAAAACGTTTCTTTTTAAGGGAAAGTGTCTATATTACGATGTCAAAACGGGGTTCAGGTGTTTTTCTGCACTAAATATGTCGCTAAAGTGAGGTTGTCACTTTTTTGAGTGCTTGAAAATCTATAGTACCTATGCGTTGTATAGTACCTAACGTTTTCTGGTTATTCCTTCGTAATAGATACAATGTTTGTAAATTGCTGTAGGTAAAATTCTATACCTGGGACACAGGGTCCTAAATTTCGGACCTCGGAATTTTCCCCCAGCCGGTGAAGGCCTGATACTCAAGAAAAAATGTCGCTATGCTGGGACTAGATCCTGCACGAAATCTTCACGTAAGATTCCCATAAACGTCACTGGCCTAGTGTTAGGGCCCGTATATTTCGGCAAGGCCGGTGAAAGAGCTAGGCAGTGATTAACTCAGGCGGCTCCCAGAAGGCCTAAGGACGGAGAAAGGGCTCCCCGGGGCATCGTCATCAACCCTTCCACAGCCCCCCCCCCCCCCCCCCCAATCCCACCGAAGCTCTCCGTCATCTAGGCTACAGCTGATCCAGCGCCCACGAAATTATCACAAAATTTATGAAATAAGCCGTTACCCTAGCATGTATGAGGAAATAATCCTAGCTAGAGTCCCCTAAAATTGAGATTGAGGTTTCCGTGACAATTTTGAAAAAAGACTTTCGAAATAGTATCTACTACAAACGTCATTCACCGCGCAGAGGAAAAAGACAGGAATCAGTAAAAAAAAATGGGATGGACTCCCATAAAATGAATCCCATAAAATTCTGGGAAAGCTACGCAGTGTTGCACCGAACTCAAAAGAAAATAGTGCAGCTGCAAGCTGCACCAGGAATTAAGCTGCGAGCTTAGGGTTGGAGGGGACAAGCCCAGTAAATAGACCGTTTTCAAGAACTATCCATTGTGCTCAGCTGGCAGCACTGCCAAATAGCAGCTCCCCAGCCATCGAATAAACGATGGGGACCTACAGTTTTAGGTGGGTTCCGAACCACCACAGACTCGATATACTTGACATGCTGAACATATCAGAGGTAAATGCCGAGCAGAAAAACTTTTTGGTAGGATCGGGATCGAACCGGTGTGACCCGGCTCTCACTGTTCCTCAATAGTCGACCATTTAGTCCACTCGGCTATCGAGGCCATTAAACTGGGGTTAGTTATTCTGCATTTTTTTTTACCCAAAAGCGTTTCACTTATAAGCTAAACATGCGTGCCAATTAGCTCTACAAATTCCAGTTAGAATTTTATTTCCCTAACAACGCATGCCAACCATATTGTGGATCTATTTGCCTAAAGTTGTGTCAATTGAAGTTAATAGCGCTCTGTGAATTTAGAACTACACTCAATCCAAGTACAAACCATAAAATGAGGGGGTAACCACTCCACAGATTCCTTGAGATTCCCTGAGATTCCATAAAGATTTCCAAAGATTCCCAATGATATTCATAGAAAGATGAACCCCAAAAGGGTAACCACTCCAAAAAATTCCAAGATTCCCTGAGATTTCATAAAGATTTCCAATGATTCCCTACGATATTCCCAACGAGTGGTGAAACCCTCGCCATAATTTTTTGTATAGGGTAATGCGAAATTTAACAGTATGAGGATGCACCGTTACAAATTACAAAACCCCAATTCGAAATATCACATGCGCAACAACCAGGCGACATAGGGAGAATTGATTAGCAGCAAATGAGAGAAGAATGGAACCCAAAGACGAAGGGGGGAACGGGGGTTGATCCCCCCCTCCCCCCCCTCTCGCGGTCACTGCAACATTCAAAGGAGCAGCTGGGAGACCCTTTTGAGGGTTTCCCCTGATTGTGCGCTGTCGGACGTCGGCGACCACGGAAATCCCCCCCCCCCCCCGAAATCCCCACTCCTTAGGTTTCGACTACAACGGCCAATTTAATATTCAGCAGAAACCAATCGCCCCAACCCCAAGACACTAGGTAAGTTGGGGACCAAGATATTACCAAGTACAATGGAAATTAAATTTTCTGAATATCGCTCACGCAACATCTGATTATTTACAGCTTCACCATCGTCATGGGACGATATCAATTTTCTCGCTATAAAGGAAGCTCGCTATAGAGAGCTACAGAAAGAGGGTTTCAAAATAGGCCATGGTTTACTCGTTTATAGAGAGTGACCACAGCATAGTACCGAATTAGGGGCAGAAAAACAAAACATACATTCGCTATTTGCTCTCATTTTTTCTGCACACTTTATGAGGAAACTGTTGAATATTCAAATGTTCCGATATATGATATGTCTTTTTAACGGCCGAAATTAACAGGCTGTGTTGTGATTTTACTATCGAGTGATTTTTGTCAACGTCGTAAAAAAATATATTATATTTCAGAACATTTAAATAAACCATACTCATAAAATGTGCAGAAAAAACGGAAACAAACACGACTGCGTAAACACCCTTAAGTAGCAGAAAAACTCCATTGCCATAAAATCTCGGCGAGTCGAGATTAGAACGTGGGTCTTCATGCCTCATAGATTGGAGCCTGGCACTGAGTTAATCCGGCTGTTTCATAGCAGAAATGTGAATGGAAAATATCCAAACCCTTTACGTCAATATCCAAAGAACCCCATCAGCCCACATGTTAACACTGACATACATTCCTGGGGGTTGGTATTAACCCCATACCGCACACACAAACATACACCCCCAGGGCTACATCCCATCATTTCGCTATTTACCCTTTACTAGCTATTACCTAGAAACTAGGATAAATACAGATAGGGTTTCTAGATAATTCATTATCTCTCTCTCTATCATATGAGGCTTCTAAAATATATCTTATATTTCAGAACGCGTTGGTCATCACTCCGGTAGCACTATTCGATCGATTCCAATAAAAATTGGTAGGGAGGTGTACTTTAACCTAGTTTGATGTTTTACCGAACGAAATTTATCCAACATAATAATTATGGCCAATATTGGCATTATCATAGGAAAATTTTCCATAAATGGAAATCACGTTTTTGATTGGTTAGGACGGATTCGCAACAACCCTAATCGACAGATTTCCTTGAAAGTTGGTGAAAGTGGTCTCAGATAGATGCTTCAAGGTCATTTTCAATAGATTTTCAATTACTTGAAAACTAAGGCCGTGACATGGAAAATAGAAAACACGTACTTTGCGCGTCGAACGACACTTCACCATTTGACGGATATGTTTGAAATCCGGTGAATAGGTGCCTAAAATTATTGTCCAGTGTATGGAAAAATATTTTTTAGAAAAAGTTAAAATTTTGGTCCAAAAAAAATAAATTACATAAAAAAAAATCAAAATTTACGATACCGCTGGCGTAAAAATTGCGAGAAAGTCAAGTGCGACCATTGTCGGACCCTTTATTATATTCGGGAGGATAATGCTATAGTGAACTTTTAGGGGACACTATAGTAGACTTTAGGTGGAAACAACACCTTCTAAGACTTAAATTTGAAGGGTCCTACCACCCCCTCCCTTTCCAAGAAGGAAAACTTGTAAACGAGGTGAACAAGCCATGGCTACTCAGGGGAGCCGTATCCGAAATAGCCCCCACCCCTAAGGCTCACGATCTTACAATGCCCCTAAATAGGATGCCACGAGTCCCATTTGAAAAACCTCCCCTACCCGCGAGACCTCCCCTGGGACGCCCCTTTTCTTTCTTCTTAGCTTTTTTCCAACCTTGGCACCTGATTTTCAGTTTTGGGGGAAATTTACGTACTCTTCTGTTTTCAAATTATCTGCTTAATCAGAAAGAATGTAAAGAAATGCGGCACCAAAATGGCTTTTCATTGTATCAGATCGAACAACCTCTATGGATTTTTTTATCCACCAGACTTCTATTAAACCTTAGTATTTACTATATTCCAGAACAAGAAACGTATCTGACAGTTCTCCCAGAAAAATGTCATCGCACTAAATGGTTTCTCTCGACACTCTAGAAAGAAAAAACCATTTTATTGGGATTAAAAACATTATTTTAAAAGTGCTATTACGGAGAAAAACCAAAAAAAATCTTATTAATATCTTTAGTGTAAATAACTTTCCAAAAAATCTCAGGCATGGCTCCTAAATGGAGCAAGGAGGGTACGAGCGAAATTATGACGTCATTAGTCACTTGGACATTTGCGACATATGGCGGCGAAGGTGCAAAACCCTTTCTTACCCCCTCCCCCCCTTACCAACCCTTCGGAGCCTTCCACAGACCCCTTCACAGCTAACGAAGAAGTTAAGCGCTCTGCCCTCACCCCCTGCCAAGTGGAAGAGAAATTAGAGACAAGGAAATCACCTTAAGTAGCCTTGCTCAGTAAGGAGAGATACAGCGTTGTATAGGGGTACGTGGGTTAATCGAAATTTAATTGAAAATATATACCTAAATCATGAAAATCTAAAATTTCCTTACTATGTAGTGATTTTTATCAAGTTTCAAGTTTTGCAAGGAAAATTTCAAGCAGTTCCCAAAAAATTCCAACGTAATTAACAAACAGGTTGCTTTTTTCTGTTTTCCCCCATATCCAGCTTCGCTTAGCACTAAGTGACAAAGATAATAAAATAATAGGGCCTTGAAACAGAGTCTAGCTTAGATCCTTGTTGAAGCTTAATCCGGCGCTGCGTCTGGTTATTATAATTATCGTAGTTAAGCCTATATATCCGACAGTTAAGATGTAAAAAAAAATTATTTAGGAACAACCCACAACTAGCTATTCCTTTGTTACAGGTTAAATCGTCAGTTTTTGCCGAAGAAAACTTTCCCATCAAATATTCAAAGTCTTAAAAAGTTTCAGAATTTCCGGGACAAAAAATTTCCTGAAATTTTTGTGAACGTATGAAAAACTAGAGAATGCATTCCTAAAGGGACGGAAGATGGAATACATACAGTGTTCCCCGACAACTCCTTCTCCCAATTCAATTTAAATGTAAATTTCAAATTTGTCACTTTTGCGAATTTCATAAATTGTTAATTTTGTTAACCCTAGATGACCTATTCCTTCTAGTTTTCAGGGTTGTGGTGTTATTAGATTTGACAGGTCCACGGTGTAGGTATTCTATATCTCACACACATAATATACCTGAGTGTTCTTGGCTTTCCTTGCCTTGGTCGTCATAAGCCATCATGAAACTATAGAAAACGACACAGGTCGCAGTTATCTTTCTTTAACTTGTTTTGTAATTTTTTCGATAGTAGAGGCATTGATTCAAAAATTTCTGACGGTTACTATAATCGAACTATTGGTTCCAGAACCCCTCAAGCCTAGGGCCCGTCAATATCGAGTACTCTGAATTACATTCGCTATTTTTTTACGTTCCGATTTCAAACTTTGTGAGAACACTGTTGGATATTTAAATATTCTGAAATATAATATGTCTTTTTAACGTCATTACTCATAAGGCTATGTTGTGATTTCACGATCGGTTAATTTTGGAAAAATATTTTGGTGACAAAAATCACTCGATCGTAAAATCACAACATAGCCTCATGAGCATGAGTAATGACGTTACAAAGACATAATATTATATTTCAGAATATTACCCTTAACATGTAAAAGCCAAAAAGACAGGCCCAAAAAACTGAAACCTCGTTCAATTCCAACCAAAAAGAGCTGAGCTGAAAATACTTCTGCTGAATTCAATGAAAACTAAAAACCTTTTTCCTGTCAAACGGCGGATACGGGTTTGAAAAAAAGGTGAAGCGGGCCATTGTTGGTGGGGCGGATATGAAAATGACGGTTGGTCTCGGGTTTAAATTGGTTCCGATACACGGCCACATATGAGCCAAATAATTCAACATTTCCCCTCAACACTGGTAATCAGAATGGTCAGTAATTAAACCAACCAAGTATCTTCCGTTAAAAACAAGAACCTTTTTTTTTCATACATTTTCCGCCCTTTTTCAAATTTTCCCGCCCTTTTTAAATCATTCATATTCACCTCCGAGCCATTTTCACCGGGGTCCGCGTATGCCATTAATTGTTTCATTTTTTTAACCTGCTGATCTTTTTTTGTTGGATTTCAATTGAATTTCCGGGTTTCTACAATTTTGTTTTTAGTGAGTTTTCCATAGGGAAAATAACAGTAACTTGGCAGTAAAACAATGAGAAGGATCAACCCAGCAAATTAAGAATTTTCGTACTGTACACCTGTGGTAGGCAGGTTCCTTGGCAGAAGTAAATAATATCTTAAAAATGCAACAACAAGAGAAAATAAAATAATAATAAATATTTATCATGCAGTACATTAGGGGACCTACGAATATATGTACAGTAGTCTCTCCCTATATGTATATGGCTTATAGCTGAGGGTTGGGGGGAGGGGGGACAAGCCCAGCAACTAGACCGTTTCAAGAACTATCCATTGTGCTCAGCTGGCAGCACTACCAAATACCAGCTCCCCAGCCATCGAGCAAACGATGGGGACCTACAGTTTTAGGTGGGTTCCGAACCGCCACAGCCTCGATATACATTTCACTTGACATGCTGAACATATCAGAGCAGAAAAAGTTTTTGGTAGGATCGGGATCGAACCGGTGGGACTACAGCTGTAGTCTCTCCCTATAACGACCGTCACTAGAGACTACCATTTAAAATTGCTCGTTATAAAGCGTTCACGGATCACGGATGAGTCAGAGTTCGTCATTATAGAGAGGTTTCTTTCTTTCACCTGTAGTTCACAAAAAGCTTTGATTTTAAAACCAGGAAATTCAAAAATTCAACGAAATAGAAGCCATAATATTTTAACATTAACTTCAAAAACACCAAAAATATTCAAAAATAAATTTGCTACCGAGGAAACCGCACAATGGGGTTTCCACCTAATTGATTCCCACTTTTAAAGAATATTAAGATAAACAATGAATGAAAAATCGAAAACCTTGCCAAAGTGGTGAAGATGGGGAAGCAACTCGAAACCAGTTTTTGAACAGGCGAAGGTAACTTTGGGGGGAAACTTAGAAGAAACCAAAAGGGAAGGAACCGCAAGGAAATATATGAGTTAAGTTTTTCTTCACTGAGGTTCGGTTAAAAACTTTCTTGAGGGGTTCAAACTTTAGAAAAATTAATATTTTGTAAAATACGTCGGAGAAGGGTATGGTTAGAATAAGGGATGTTGCTGATTTTACTCTTCAACCCTTTTCCACAGTTATTGATGAGGTGACTTTTGCCTTTCCACCTGATTTTGAATATTTATTTTATACATTTTTATACCCCATCCAGTAAAATTCATTTTTTTAAAAAAAAAGACCTTCTGAATTTTTGAATGAACGCTGAGGAATAAACCTAACGCATAGGGCCGTCCGGACAGTGCCACTTCTTGACGTTCTTTACTATATAGTAAACTATACTGTACATTTATTTGTCAACGAGGGGGTAACCACTCCAGAGATTCCTTGAGATTCCCTGAGATTCCATAAGGATTTCCAAAGATTCCCAATGATATTCATAGAAAGATGAACCCCGAAGGGTAACCACTCCAAAAAATTCCAAGATTCCCAGAGATTTCATAAAAATTTCCAATATTCCCAATGAGATTCCCAACGAGTGGTTAACCCCTCGTTTGTCAATATTTGTTGAGGTATACTCATTTCTCGAGATCATGTAACGGTATAAAAACCTGTCGTTCGGGATCTCACTCCTTGTCCGGCTACTGTGGGAGGTTCTAAAGTTTTCGGATTATTATTGTTTTCTAATTTTAAAATTGATCGTATGGCGTAAGCTGGTTTTTTCTATTTGGGGTGTGAAATTACAGAGAGCCATGTTGGTTTAAATTAGAAAAGGGCATGGGGTGAGGCCCCGAGCGGCAGGGGTGTCTGGATCCCACCTGTATTCTTTCGGCCTAACTTCCAAATTCCTCAGAATCCTGTCCCCACTAACTTCTATTAAACGGGAACCTTCCTCAATACAACAAGATCTTTTCTAACTACGGAGTAGGCGATTATAACATTTTCAATTTCAGTACTATGTGTTTTGATGAAAAAAAAAAAAAAAACTCTACTGTTTCTAAAACCGAATGCCACAATAGTCCGGTAAACAATATCACTAACCCAACATTGTTTCCCAATAAAGAGAACCTAATAATGGCATAGAAGGGGGGGGGGGGGGGGACCCTCCCCACCCAACACATGGGAGCAAAGGAAAATTAGGAGAGATAGAGGAAAGGGGTCGCCAGAAAATTCTGTAGCCTGGGGGTTTTGAGACGGGGGGGGGGGGTAGTGGGGGGGAGGGGTAGTGGGGGGGGGTAGTGGGGGGGGGGACAAAGGGTAGAGGCGGCCTTCAGAGGGCGATAGGGCTAATTACTTGATTTGTTGGTGCCCACGGCGTTCTTGAGCCATACCCCCCACCAGAGCACCCACTGCAATAATCAAACCCGAACCGTCATAGCATATTTTAGTCAAAATATTTTATCTCTCAAAATTTGAATATCGTACGTTTTAATCCGATCGCCTAAGGGAGTCCTCAAATGAAGTATAGATTTAAGAAATAAGGATGAAAATTACAATAATTACAATTACACTCCGATACCGTATAATGAAGTGCATTTATTTTAAATAGGTACGTGTACACCCTCTATCGTATTACATAATCACGGTTTTCGCAGGCGCAATGAAAATCGTGCACACCCACTTTCAAACTACATAATCATGGTTTCGCAGGCGCAGAGAAATAAGTATACAGAGCTACATTTGAATCACACAATCATGGCTTTGAGGTTAAGGGTCCGCTATACCTAGCCCTAACAATGTTCTAGGGAGTGTTCGAAGCAGATTTCCCAATTTCTCACTGGTTTCTTTTATTGCAACTGTTTTGCAAAGTGCTGTATCTCGAAAACCAGTAAAAAAAATGGGAAATCTGCTTCGAACACTCCCTAGAACATTGTTAGGGCTAGGTACAGGCAAAATTTTGTGTCTTTCCAACCAAGGGTAAACCTTGAAAATGAATCGCCGCTCGCAATATTAATCTTATGGGCGGCAAAAAATGCACCGTCAGGTATAGCGTCCTCTTAACGTATTTTACTTTTTACCAAAGCAGGGGTTTCACGTATCGGCTGGATTAGTGCAGTGGCAGGGAACTGAGCTGGGAAGCAAGAGGAGCCAGGATCGAGTCCCGACTTGGCGAGATTTTTTCCTGGTCAATCTTTTCTGGTCATGGGCCTATCTAGCCCTGATGGGTATCTGGCCTTCACTGGCCGGGGGAAAACTCGACTATCGGGCGTGATTCTGACTAAATCGCCCCCTTGTGTACAGAGGTCACGAAAGGTGCCACCCTAGACCCTGGCCCTCAAAGAGCAGTGTGCTAAGGCTGCTGCCCTTTTTAGGACCGTCAGACAATGAAATGACAGAACCCATTAGGGCTAGATTACATAGAAAGCCTTTCTTTGAGACGAATTTATAAGGGTGAGAAGAGGGGTGGCTGAAGGAAAGAGGTGTCAAGGTGTAGAACCCTCTACAAGTAATTGATTGAACTTGGATGCTCTTTGATCTAAGATAACCCTTCGATCCACTCAGCTTCAGATTCCTACAGTACATACGCTTTTTTCATTAGTTTTTATTGATTTCGTTGAAGATGGAATCGTGAAAATCCTTTTCAAGCTCCCTTTCTTATTTCTGTTGAAACTCATAGATGTTGATTTGTCATTGTTCATTTGGATAATCCGTTTGGTAGGCATAGTCCACAACAGTCTTAGATGAGAGTAACGACATCTTTGTTCCAAAAAACACAGGGTTTCCAAAATTATTTTTGGTTCAGAACAAGAAGTAACCTTAAGAGGACGCTATACCTGACGGTGCATTTTTTGCCGCCCATAAGATTAACATTGCGAGCGGCGATTCATTTTCAAGGTTTACCCTTGGTTGGAAAGACACAAAATTTTGCCTGTACCTAGCCCTAACAATGTTCTAGGGAGTGTTCGAAGCAGATTTCCCAATTTCTCACTGGTTTCTTTTATTGCAACTGTTTTGCAAATGCTAGCATCGCATACCTCTAGAAAAGTTCTGTATCTCGAAAACCAGTAAAAAAAATGGGAAATCTGCTTCAAACACTCCCTAGAACATTGTTAGGGCTAGGTACAGGCAAAATTTTGTGTCTTTCCAACCAAGGGTAAACCTTGAAAATGAATCGCCGCTCGCAACGTTAATCTTATGGGCGGCAAAAAATGCACCGTCAGGTATAGCGGACCCTTAAGAGGAAGGGATCACAATCATCTTTCTGCAGGAATTAATAAAGTGTAAGCGCCTTTGTTGCAATGGGCCAAAGCCAAAGAAGAGTCAGCTGGAGCCCCACCACCGAAGCCTAAAATATTATCGCCGTCCCTTTGACACTAATCAAAAATAGTTTTAGGAACAGAGAAACATATAGCCTTTCATAAATCCTCCCGTACCTTTTCCTTCAAAAAGAGCAAAAAAATGGTAGAGTCGACGTGATAAGAAATAAAAATGGAAGCAGGGTCCCTTCTCCAATGATAAATACGAAATTAATATGTGGGGGCAGGTCGCCTGGTGCCCCACGTTGCCGCGTTTCTTGCAAGACATGAATATATTTACATTGAAATCTCCCTTCCTTTGTAAAACGCGATTTTCCCGTAGTAATTTTTTTTGGTCATGTACAATGAAAAAACTAATGCTGTAGATCGAATACTCTTTCCTGATATTTTTTTAAAACCGCCCTTTCCTAAGAATTTCAGAATGAAGACACTTTAGAGCTAATATGAAATCGTGAAAAAAGTGGCAGAAGGATGTTTTTTTCTTCCAAAAATTTCGGTCAACTATTGGCGATTTATACGTTCTAAAGTACAATATACATTTTTCAACGCCAGAAAACAACTCGCTGTTTCAAATCAAAAGAAAGCAGATCATTTCGGGCGTTAGGAAGACATTCTACATTTCAGAACATTTAAATATCCAACGGTATCAAAAAGTGGTCGGGAAAAACATCCATCTTACGTTCATATTTTTTAAAATTATCCATGCTGGTTTCTTGCAGAACTTCAGCAGGGAGAGGAAATAAGACTTAGTGCATTGTTGCACGTCGGAGCCATGAAAGTGTTTATTTGTAATTTCTTTCAACACGGGTTTTTGTAGCTGTGTCGGTCTGTCAGCTGGCAAGGAGCTAACTTGCTAAATTAGTCTTAATGTTAATTACTAAACAAATTAAATTTTGGAGAAGAAATGCCAAGTCCTTTTTACTCCGTCTCGCCGGTACTATAAAAACAATTTTCTTAACGAAAATACAGCTGCTTTTATGCTATTAGGCTCTAGCACGGGTTGAGTGCATCCAAAGAATAAGTCTTCACATTTTTCATAGCGCTAATAATTTTATCTCACAGTCAAGACCATACATTCGCTATTTTTTTACGTTTTGACTTCAAACTTTGTGAGAAAACTCGTAGATATTTAATTATTCTGAAATATAATATGTCTTTTTAACGTCGTTACTCATGAGGCTCTTCACGGTCGGATAATTTTGGACAATTTTTTTGGTGACAAAAATCACTCGATTGTAAAATCACAACATAGCCTCGCATGAGTAATGACGTTAAAAAGACATATCATATTTCAGAATATTTAAATATCCAATAGTTTTCTCACAAAATTTGAAGTCCAAACGTAAAAAAATAGCGAATGTATATTTAGCCTTGAGACCGAACATACATTCGCTATTTGTTTACGTTTTTTCTTCACACTATATGTATAAGGAAACTACTGGATATTTAAGTGTTCTGGAATATATTATGTCTCCTAAATTAACAGGAAAATTTAAGGGACAACAGATAGAATATAGTAAGACTGAAAGAGTAATGCCCTAGAATCAAAGAGAAAGTACAAATCAATATCTTAAAAATTTTTAATTTCGTTTTTCTTTATTACCGAAGGGCTGTGAAGGGGTGGCAAAGGACGCATCAAGGGTGAGTCCTCTCAGCTGATTGATCATCCTTTTAAACCTCCCCCTAATTTTTGAGCCAGTGACGTTTTCCTTTGTCATTTATTTATCCTTCTTCAAAAATATTTTTTGCAAGGATTAAAAATCCTGTTTTTACCTAGATACATTATCCTAGACTGCTGACACGGCAGCTATTTGAAGCCTACCATGTGTTCTCAGGTTTTTAAAAACAAGCGTAGAGAAATTTTATGCAAAAAATAAAATATCAACACATTTTTCTTGGAACCTTTTTTATTTAAACAAAATGTATCATGTGATTAGGGCCTTACTCTAAAAAATTATTCCCCCTCAGCCTCCCCCTACCCTTGACGTAGTCCAGCCTCTCCGTTACTTTTATGGGACATAGCGAAGGAGCGGTAAGCGGGATTTCCCCCTGTATATTGGAAAACGATATGAGACAACCATACCGCCTCAGCCCCCCCCGCTGCTTCTAATCGCTTTAATTAATATTTTTTACAGCACGGGGGGAAATAAGGGGGGAGGGAATAGGGGCAAGGAAAATTTTTTTTATTGCATCCCTGATTTGGTGCCAAGATATTTAGCGCTCGCTCAGTCTCAACATTTTTCTACGAGAAATTATGTCTCTCCCTTCGATCCCCCCTTTAAAAATATTAAAAAGGTTTTTTGGTACTGGCTCTTTATCATTCATTCCTAGCCATTTTCAAATATTTTTTTTTCGCGACCATTTTTCTTTACGTCTAAAACAGTCTTTTTCGTTATTTCAGAAATTATTTTTTTGTTTTGCACTTATACGCATAGGTGTACCTAGTTATTTTCGGTTAAATTCAATGTTGTCTCTAACCTTATTATATGAACTCTAGGGGCGGTATGAGGCCCACATAACTGCGCAAAATGTAGAATTTTAATGTGTCACATTACGGGTCAGAAATGTTTTGGAGAAACTTTTATTCTTCCTGAAGTTCGCCATCATCTCTACAGCTTAACTTGGAAAACATAAAATGTGCATTTATACCGCCCCCACCCCCTCTTTCCACCCCCTCCACCGGAAAGGAAGGGCCTGACGACAGGATGAAGCATCTTGGAGGGAAAGTATCAACCCTGGCAGAGCTAAGGAAATTAAACGTCAACCAAACATCCTATCGTACATTGGAAGCCTACTCTTACACTACGGGATTAACATGATGCTCATTAGAGCTCATTACATTGCACGAATGAGGTCCTGGGTTCGAATCCTGGTACTAGAAATATTTTCTGCTGTTCGTATGGAAGGTCTGAAAAATCTGATAACAGGATAATTTACTTTCCCATATATGTATACGAGGTACATCGAAAAAAAAACTGTAGTCGTGTCTAAACACTGCCTCATAACTCAACTATCGAATTGTTATCTTATCGTTAAAGTAGCCGCAAAACTTATCCTATCGTTAAACGTTCACTATAAAACCAAAAATGGCTTTCACAATAATATTTAACGTTTCTTGTTGTTTATGGATACTATAGAACATCCAGCTCCATACTTGGTAATAACTTGGAATAAGATTGGTGGTAGGTTTTTTCGTGTCACTAGAATCCGTCTGCTTTGTTTACGTCAACTTTGTTTAGGTGTACGTTTCAACAAGTTCACGTAAAAAAATGGAAAATAAACGTGAAATACACACTAATTTTTCGGAACAGTCAGTAACCACTCAAAATAACTATACTATAGCGAAATACTCCACAATAAAGTGCCAAAAATAATATTTAGGGAAAGTATGACAGCAAGAGCAGGAAGTTTAACTGAATTTTCCGGGAAAGGGGGAGGCGAAAAGCCTACCATGTCAAGATGACTTTAAATACCATATTTTCATATTACACCGAACCTTTCCATATAAAATTTAGCATTTAATTTAAAAGGAACTGAGTTACGTAAAATTAGCATAGACGCGACAGCTGCGGCCTTGCGACACATGCACCCTTTCCCCTGTCGCCATCTTGACAACCGCCAAAACTTGAAATACATTTTTAACACGACAGCGCGTTAGAATCAACTGTTTTCCATTCTGCATAAATCTTTGCGGAGTTTTGGCGTTTTCACTCTCTGTCGTATCCGGTTAGGAGGGGTGAGAAAAGGCGGGAAATTCAAAATTTAAATCATTACCGAGGGGTGTTTCCTAATATATTGAAATGACTCTCGAGGTAATTAATAATCAGTTTATGCCGTGGTGATAATTAGTAAATTACGTATCAATTTAATGTGGTTAAAAAGGGGAAATCAAATTTCTATTTTTGATTTTATTTGAATGTGGTGATTAATTGAAGTGTCTAGAAAATACCTCAGTTAGGCTTCCATCAGCAACAACATTTCTTCAAAATTTCTGTTTAAGGTACATCACCCTTTTGGCAGAAGTATCGGCGGCGTTGGAGACCTGAAAGGGGAGAACTTAGTCGGATACAGGGTCCCACCATGTTTGCATGTACAAAGGGGATGATCCGGCCAGAATCACTACCTACTATAGTCCAAGTCAGGCTGGGAGCGTACCGATTATTCATAATTTCTTGAAGATTTTCAGTTGACGCCTATCCGGATTTGGGTTCCATATCCTACCATACGCTAAAAATGCCAATCCGACCCTGAGCAGATATTTCCCTGATCAAGAAAAAGTTTTGATCAGCCCTAGATTTGCAAGAAATTATGAGTAATCGGTACGCTCCTAGCCTGACTTGGCCTATACCTACAGTCGGGTTTTTGCTTGTCTGAAGTAGGCCAGGTATCCACCAGAGCGAGGTAGGTCCTCCTTTATCGCTTTCGAACAAATTCAGCTCCAAAAGTTTTCTTATAAAGCTTTGAAAGACTCTTGAATTTTTGGAATTTCTTTCACACATTTTTTTAGGAAAAAAAACCTCACAAATCATAGCTCCCATCAACCCCAGGTGGCAGGTCCTTGGGCTAAATAACCAACTTTTTGGATTTCCCTGCTTGCCTTTATTAACCCTACAAATGCCTCCCCCAGAGATTCCCCAAGGAAAATAAAAAAACTCATTTCACGATTTTTCAAAAAGTCTCCAAGAAACCTCAGTCGCATTTTCATCGTTAATTTGTTTGTATCTTTGTCTTTTCCTCACTCATTACGCCCTTGAAATTTTTCTCCTCATCTCTCTCGCTCATTTGCCTCCCCCTAGCTGGTTTTTTCTTGGGGGTGACAAGCCCTTCCATTCCACTGTCTCGTAATTAGGTTTTTCATTATTTTAGAGATGGTTTTGAATGATATTTTGCACGAGAATTTTACCCCGTCTTGAGATCCCTCTGGAATTTTCTACAGCTGAGTTAGCATTTCTTTGTGGCTTCACAAAGTAAATGCGTTGCATTTCACACTTTCGTCGGTCTTTCGCTATGGTCTTTTTGATAATACCACATCGTAACGAGCAACGGTACTCTAAGGGTGCGTCCCACCATGCCCAGTTAAGAGAAAACTGGAGATTTTCTCCCATGTTTACCATGTTAAATTTCCGAGAAAACCGGCGTTTTTCTCTTGAACGAGTATGGTGGGACGCACACTAAGTAGGTAGTGGCCACGGAATTTTTGACTGAAACCTGCAATCCCTGAAAACACTTACCGACAGTTTCGGAACAGGGGCCGAGAATTTTTTTTCTAGAACTGTAAGCCTTAAAAAAATTTCCAAGTGATATATCACTGACCTAGTACCTGTAGCATTCACCTCTGATATGTTCAGCGCGTTAAGTGAAATGTATATCGAGGCTGTGGTGGTTCAGAACCCACCTAAAACTGTAGGTCCCCGTCGGGCACTAATAGCTGAGGGTTGGGGGTGACAAGCCCAGCAACTAGACCGTTTTCAAGAACTATCCATTGTGCTTAGCTGGCAGCACTACCAAATACCAGCTCCCCAGCCATCGAGTAAACGATGGGGACCTACAGTTTTAGGTGGGTTCCGAACCACTACAGACTCGATATACATTTCACTTGACATGCTGAACATATCAGAGGTGAATGCCGAGCAGAAAAACTTTTTGGTAGGATCGGGATCGAACCGGTGTGACCCGGCTCTCACTGCTCCTCAAAAGTCGACCATTTAGTCCACTCGGCTATCGAGGCCTCGGGCACTAACACTGTAGGTATGGTATTTGGTAGTGCTGACATCAATGGATAATTCTCAAAATGGTCTAGTAGCCACCCCCTGCTTACTTCAAAGGGTTCGGAAGCTGTGCCGGAAGCAACGTAGCGGAAAAACTGAGGAAATTGTGCGGTTGCAGGTTGGTAAGGGGGGAAGTCGCTCAGTCAGCGCTCACCATTGTCTGTTCTTATTTATAGCACTGTTGTAAACACCGCTTTACCGCTTTAGCTTCCTCCAACGCTTTGTTCAGCGATTATGCCTCGTTTAGTCGTTTAGTGATGTGTCTTCTAAATCGGGATTAACCACAAGTAAAATCTGGAGAATTAACCAATTTTCTTTGCCCTCGTGGTTCCATTATTACGGAGGAGTTAGGAAATCAGGGAAAGGTAAGGAAGTAGACGGCAGAGAAGAGTACCCAAATCCTCTTTGACACAATGGTAATACCCAATTTTCATTATTTTGGTTTCGCCACTTAAAAAGAAAAAGCTACCAATAAAATAAACTAAGATAAAACAAACAAACAAGTAATTAAATACCACGTATGAACAAATATCCAGGTATATTTTATGGTATTTGGTTAAGGCTGAATTTCACCACCTCACGATAGTGCCTTTTAACTTTTAACATCACTACCTACAATAGCCGGCTGCATAATTCAATGATTTTTCGAAGCAATAAAAATAGGTACAGCGGAAAGATCCTATCATGAAAACGTACAGTAATATAACCAAAATAGGCAACGGTAAATAAATTTAAATTAAGGGTCCGCTATACCTGACGGTGCAATTTTTGTCGCCCATAAGATTAACATTGCGAGCGGCGATTCATTTTCAAGGTTTACCCTTGGTTGGAAAGACACAAAATTTTGCCTGTACCTAGCCCTAACAATGTTCTAGGGAGTGTTCGAAGCAGATTTCCCATTTTTTTACTGGTTTTCGAGATACAGCACTTTTCTTGAGGTATGCGATGCTAGCATTTGCAAAACAGTTGCAATAAAAGAAACCAGTGAGAAATTGGGAAATCTGCTGTTAGGGCTAGGTACAGGCAAAATTTTGTGTCTTTCCAACCAAGGGTAAACCTTGAAAATGAATCGCCGCTCGCAATGTTAATCTTATGGGCGGCAAAAAATGCATCGTCAGGTATAGCGTCCTCTTAAAGAGTCAGCTATTCCAAAACTAAATCCAGCACTACTGCAGTCGACACAATTTTCTATGCGTCTTATGGGTTTCCGTATATAAAACAAAGATGTTGTCGTTGTTCTTAAGTTTTGATTGTTTGGAAAAATAAAGTGCTCCCTGTAGACTAGGGTAGAGGCAATACCAAGGGGATGAAGAAGGGTGGGGGTAAGACCATTTTAATCCTCACTCCCCCCTCCAGGCTCAGCTGCGGGGGAAGATTTCTTTCTGGGACGATTAAAACTTCATTATAATCTAGGCTCTCACTCTTTTACAGTTCTCCAGTTTTCTTTTATTTTAAATCTTGGCTTGGAAAAAATTCAGGCTGCTACTTTCACTTTTATTTTCCACAAAAACCTGCGCTATTGACTGGATTTAATAGCCATTTCTGCTACTCGTATGAGTAATTCTAAATTTTGCCTTGGTCAGGACATACCTACAGAGAAGCTGGCTTTGCTGTGAAAATATTTAGAGGGACCACACAATCGCGTTGACAATTTTTAATAGTGTTCTCTCTATAACGACTGTCGAGAAACCGTGAAAAATTTGGTCGCTATAGAGAGGGTGACATTGTGGAGATTATGTTCGTCAAAGGGGTAGTAGTTAGTTAGTGGAGTTAGTAGTCCATTTTCTGAAGATAATTTCTCTATAACGACAGCCACCCTCTTTATTTACTCGATCGTAAAATCACAACATAGCCTATTAATTTATGACGCTAAAAACATATTATATTTTAAAACATTTAAATATCAAATATTTTCCTCATCTCATAAAGTGTGCATATAAAACGTAAACAAATAGCGAATGTATATGTTTGGTGTTAATAGATTTATTTTATTCTAGCGAAAAATTTGCTTCCATCGGGATACGAACTCAGACTCTCAGGACAAAAGACATCCCGTAACGATCTGGGATTTTAAAATTAGCTCTATATTCAGTTTTACATCAGCTATTCAACAATTTGGCTTATGCCCCACCACACATTATTATCCAAGAAAATAAGCTGAAATTCCTCACGTCAGGGGGCTCTGACACCCCCCATCCAAAAGCGTCACTCTGTGGTACATGGGCTGACGCTTTTCGCTGAAATATGAGACACAGAAGGTGCTGAAGACTAACCACAGCGTCAGTTAGGAAAAACAGAACTGTTGGTGCGGTTTGTAGTTCGCTGAGCCTCCGCCAAGGGAAACCGCCCTGTCGCGAACACTTTTCAGGTGTCACCCGCTTGGCATTGACGGATTTTCGGATTATCTTTTGATCCTCGGTTTACCCTTCTTGTGGGGGATTAAGGCGGTTCGAAAGACTCTGAGATAGGGAAACTGCGTTGCTCCTTTCAGTACCAGAAGAAACATTCTCGATCAAACTTTTTTGTCCGCAATTCGAACCAAGGACTTCAGCCTCGTGTTTGATCACGGTGAGGTCATCTCTTGTTCAATTTTTGTCCCTGACGGCTATAGACACAATGCTGTTTGTTTACGTTTTTATGAGAATGTTCAGAAGAATCTGTTGGAATGTTATTAAAATAATTTCTTATGTTAAAATGACAAATTGTAGTTCGGAAGTTTTCTGAAAACTTGAAACAGAGAAGCGGCCACCTGGTACTGTCCATAAATTGACCAATGAAAATACGGAAACTATTGTGCAAAATATCGAAAAGTAATATCTACTAAATACAATCAAACTTAGCAGACAGTCTTGCGCACAATTGACAATATATCCCCTGATTAGCCGTTGCCACAAAACACTTCTCCGCCATTAGGTAGACAATGCACCATACAAAGTTTTGAAACAGTTTCTCTCGTTGCAGCTCCACATAGTACAATTAATCTGTTCTACAGAGTACAGTATACCCCTTTTAAGAGCTTGTTTATTAGATGCCTTAATAATATAAATTTCGCGTGCATGCTTCGGTAGGTTTGACTCACAGAGGGGAGTACTGGAAGCTTTTGCCCCCCGTTCCAACTTACCCCCCTTCCCCCCTCTTTCATTCGTTGATCTTATTATGGGATATCTTACCCCGTCATGTTCGTTTACTATATACGTTTCACTACTGTCACTTTAGTTTTAGCGCTATTTTCAGGCTTAAACTGAATCAAGAAGTATTGGTGAATATTCTATGATTTTGCCCCCTGTCCCAAAGTACCCCCACACCCCCTATCTTTCTATTGATTTTATATCACTCAGGTATTTTTTTATTCTATTTGTACTTCCATTTAATGGTAATATTGTCGAATAAACGAATTAACGGCCACAGTGGTTGGTGACCACCACCTTCGGAAGAGCTCGGGGTGGCTCGGGTTTTTGCCAGCCTTTCATTGGCTACACTGCACTGTCCACTGCAGCACGAAGGGGAACTGCTACCTGGAGGGGGAACTTTTCTCAGAATGCCTCCCTTCAAAGTGGCCATTACTTGGTTCTTAAAGCCGACAATTCACGAGAGAGCCAACGAGCCGAATGGCCCCGGGCCAGTCCAAAATCCACCGTGTGTGGCGTGGCTTCGCGCCACCTCGGGCCAATGGCCCCGAGCCATCTAGCCCTCTCGTGAATGGCCACCTTAAGACGTGTTCCATAGATATAAGGGATGACATTTCCCAAATTTTATTTTCCCAAATAATTTCATATAATTTAAGCCAGGGATTTGGAATTTTCCTCAGGTAGAAATAATTTTAAATTTGAATTTAAGGGCGAACACACTCGTAGCTAAAATGTCAGGCGCAGAGGACGCACCCTCTTCAGGCTGGCAAACCTGCCGCCATTTATATTTCTATTATGTTTTTTCGAGTAACGTAGGGGTGAGAAGTTAGTCGTCGAGTTTGACCCAGTTTGGTAATAGGGATCGATTTTTCCAGGGTTCCCTTCCGACCCTATCTACCCTACTTTACCCTACTCTACCGCTTCAAGTGTTTCATACTTTCAACCCCCTACCCTCGGTACTTCCAACTTTAATATTTTATTCTTTCTCTGACAATTACTTAATAATACCGAGCATACATTCGATATTTGTTTTTGTTTTCTTTTTAGCACAAAAAATTCCTGTCTACAAATAGTTTGGGTGAATACCCTTTCCAGATAAAAACTAACCTCTATTTTCCCGTCACACAATAATTTCATTTCTGAGGGTTTCCACCACCCAAATTTTTTCTGCTGTATTCTCAAAATAAGGAGTTATAGGTCCGATGTAGGCGTCGCTGTTCCGGTCAGCTCCCCCCCCCCCCCTCCTCCCCCTCTCAAGGGAAATGTGTAGCAGCATGGCTGGAAAGGGCGGAAAGGAAGTAACCCTGTTCCGGGGGGTTGGTACCTTTCCAGGGTCTCCGATTTATCGCACTGAGTTTCGCTGACCGGTATTCTCCACCTTTGCTGATTTTCAGGCTCCGAAAAAAAGGTTTTCTGGTGAAACAGGGTAGTTGTAGGGGGGTTCCGAACAACCACAGCCTCGATAAACATTTCACTTGATAGGAATTAACAAGAATTTTCTGCTTGTTCTGAAAAATGAAGGGCGTCAATTAGTGTTCGGGAAAGAGAGGGGGTATAGCTGCGGATGAGTGAAGCTGCCCTAAGACAGCCCTCGCCGTTGATTGGAAGTATTGAGGTTAGTGAAAGGTAATTAGGGGGAGACTGACGAGGGAAGGAAGGGCACGTAGCTGCAGGAACCTTTCATAATTACATAGCACCAACCTTTGCCAGACGACAAGGGTGAGGTACCAATATGAATTTTGTACCTACACTCTAGGGACTATGGAGATGGTTCACTCGCAATAAAGAGGGTGGCTGTCGTTATAGAGAAATTATCTTCAGAAAATGGACTACTAACTCCACTAACTAACTACTACCCCTTTGACGAACATAATCTCCACAATGTCACCCTCTCTATAGCGACCAAATTTTTCACGGTTTCTCGACAGTCGTTATAGAGAGAACACTATTACCAATGCAACCAATGAATGGCCACTTTGAAGGGAGGCATTCCGAGAAAAGTTCCCCTTCCAGGTAGCAGTTCCCCTTCGTGCTGCAGTGGACAGTGCAGTGTAGCCAATGAAACGCTGGCAAAAACCCGAGCCCTTCGAGCCGTTCCGAAGGTGGTGGTGTTAACCACCAGGCGGCCATTGTGGCCTTCCTTCGACAATATACAACAGGAAGCAGGGAGAACACCCAGAAGCTTTTCCGAACACCAAAAGGAGCATCAGTAAACGGTTCGACAAAGAAAGCGGGACCCGCAGTGGATTTTTCACTTATGTATTTTTTGTAATCGCATTCCAACAGGTGGCCCAACCCTTCACACGCTCTTATTTTTAAATCTGTCGCGACAGCAACGGGTTAACAGCGGGTTAAATCTGCTCCCTGCAGGCTTTGTGGTCGGTTGATAGCTCCATCGCTTATTTTTAAAGCTCTTAAGCTGCCCATATCCTCCCTAACCGCTTGAAAACCGGAGGTTTCCGCACTTTTCCGGTTTAGGTCGCTATAATACTTTCCTCAGTCCATTTTTGGATAGGCATTTTCTCTAGGGAATACCTCTCAATGCGTGTTCAGCCACTGGCTTTATGATTTTATGGGGAAACTATTGGATATTTAAATGTTCAGTAGTTTCCTCATAAACAGTGCAAAAAAACGTTAACAAAATGTATGATCGGCCTTAACCTTGATAACCTTACGAATAAATACAGGAAAGCATAAAATTTGTTGCTCAAACGTCAATGAGTAAAAAAAATAAAAATAAATAAAAACATCCGAACAATTAGCAGTTAAACAGCCGGTTAGTAAATACACGTCTCATTTACGAAAAGTGATCCCTGCTGAGTCAGCTAACGATGCCATGGCAATGAAAACCAAGGACTTAGGCTGGTCAAAGGGACCGCATCAAACCATTTTTTCACCCCCCCCCCCCCCCCCCTCCCACTGGCGTATTTACTTCGCCCTTCCCTCCTTCAAGCATCTCATTAAAAGGCGACCAGCTTTTTCTCTCTCAGGATTTCTTACATCTCTTTTAGTTAATGAACCTTCTCAACCGAAAACCCCTCTAGATCGCGGTTCTTTTTTTCTGGTTTCTATCTAAAATTCCCAGCACGCACTCTGCGTTTTGTCAGAGATTTTTCTTTAGTGCCACTATTTAACTAGACCGTGGCTTTCACCATTTCCTTTACCCTGGAGATACAGGTACTTATAGTTAAAGTTATCCTACCGATAAAAGTCCGCTTGCTAAAGCCTATCGGCAGGATAGGCATATTCAGATTATACGGTTTTGCCCCGAGACTACTCCTTTAGTCTGTCGATGTTGTTTTTGTTGACATTTTGCTCTGTCCCTTTCTGAAGAAAACTGATGAATATTTATTTTATCTGTAATATAATATCTCTTTAATGTCAGAGTTTGATTTCAAATCGAGCGATTCGCGTCATACCTAGCTAGTGTTACAGGAACATTATATTTTAGAACAAATAAATACCCTACGGTTCCTTGGTGTACTTATGGGTCCCAAAATGACACAACGGCAAAATTTAAAATGAAAAGTTCTTTTCTATCGCTAAAACTCCATTTTCTTAATAGAAAAAAGTTAAAAAGCAAAAAACCCAGGTGAGAAACATGAAGATAACACCGCCCCCTCTGGCGAGGGAAAAAAATTAAGGAGGGAAAAAAAATTCATTCATAGTGAAAATGAAATTCGGGATTCAATATTGGCAAAGGCATGCCCCTCCACATTTTCTTATTAAGAAAAAAATAATAATGAGAAAATACAATGGGTTTTGCATACAAAATAAGGTGTCGAAGAAAAAACCAAGATGGCGGTTCACGATAACGGTAATGTAGTGAAAAATAATGTAAAATGCTCGTCAAATATCGGGGCTTTTATCTCCCGCCAAAAACCTCTCCCCCACCACTCAGCCTCTTACATGTTCGACAAATCACACGTTTTGCGACTTTAATATTCACTTACTTCTCATCCTCTTCAGTGAGATAAAACCGAAGAAAAACTGCTTGGGAATTTGGACTTAAAAAAAGAGTGAGACAGTTCGGGCTTTCATGAGATTGTCATTCTACTAATCTCCGCCGAAACCACCACCGATTAGGTAGAATAAATCTCACCCCGAAAAATCTCGACAAACCAAGACTTAGACCCTGGGTCCTCTGGCTCCATAGCTGACTACCTTAAACCTTAAGGCCCACCATACATTCGCTAATTTTTTACGCTCCGATTTCAAACTTTGTGAGAAAACTATTGGATATTTAAATATTCTGAAATATAATATGTCTTTTTAACGTCATTACTCATGAGGCTATGTTGTGATTTTACGATCGAGTGATTTTTGTCACCAAAAAAATTGTCCAAAATTAACCGATCGTTAAATCACAACATAGCCTCATGAGTAAAGTAATAACGTTAAAAAGACATACTATACATTTCAGAATATTTAAATATCTAATAGTTTTCTCACAATGTTTGTAATCGGAACGTGAAAAATAGCGAATGTATAGTCAGCCTTAAACTAGCCTATCGTTTAAAACCAAAACCGCATACAAACCTGTTTTTTTGCCAGTAATCTAAAAGGAAGTTGTGAGTCATAAAGAGGCTCATTTCTTACAAAATAAAACATAATAAAATAGGCAGTAAAATGTTTGTAACGTGGTAAGTTTATGAACGCAGTGATATGAAATAACTCTGTATTACCCTATTCTGTACGATTCGTGGTTGTTTTCTGGATTTTCCCATTAAAATGCCGAGAATTTATTTTTTCAAATAGTTTCCCTTCAAATATTTTTGCCTCTAGAGTCAGAAAACTCTTCCCTACGCCCACATTCTAATTTGCGACATAGCCTCTTAAGAATTACAATTCGAACCGATTTCCAATGATTCCCAACGAGTGGTTAACCCCTCGGTTCGAACCGATCCTTTCCACCACAGGAGGAGTGCTACAATGGATCACATACAGCTGTCCCAGCCATCGTATTAGTACACGACAGGGACCTACAGTTTTAGACGGGTTCCAAACTACCTTTTATGTCAATCAGTGTTCCTTTAAATCATAAAGAGTATATGTTCGATGGATCACTGAACGTTTTAGTATTACGTCTTCGGTGACAAATAGGTATTTTTCTATCCCAAAGATAACATCAAACGTATATAAGAACTTACCTTCGGGTTGACACGAAGTTGGGGGAGACCGGGGGTAAGAAGGACCACTAGACGTCGAAGACCAAGAGCACTGCAAAAAGACAGAAAACGATTATCCTTCGATACAAAAACAAATGTAAAACTACTTGCGAACCCTTTGTTACAATTAAGAAATAAGAATATTTGCGTTTATCAACAGGACTGTTAGAGTTTCCATTAGGTAAATTAGATGTCAAACAAATAAATAAAGTTTAACTACCCCAAGGCGTGAATTACCTACAATATTCAAAAGGGCTACGTTCGCAATGAAACTGAAAGCCATTTCTGCCCAAAGCTAGATTTTTGGTTGTTCTGATCCCAATCAATCAGGTAGAGTAGTAACTAATAAGGGATGAAAACTAATTTCAGGTGGCTATTCATTGTACTCTTTTATCACAGTGGTGATTTTCTTTTCGAGAAGTTCGTGACTTTTGGAAAAACAAATTTTTTCTCTAAAATATATTATAGTGTCTCCTATCGAAGAGATTTAACGGCCAGGTTTAGCACATCTTACGTTTAGCTTATGACAAGTGCAATCGCACTATAGTACACTTTAAGAAGGGGTTAAATCCACCCTGAGTGCAGTGCTTTCAATAAGTCTTCAAAAATCACTGGTGCTTGCACCACCATTGGCTTCTCTCTTCTCTAGAAGCTAAACATAGTGTGTTATTCACACGCGAAGAACCATGGCTGAAAATAGCACACTATGGGAGCGTCCCACCATACTCGGTTAACGGTTAAACTCCAGTTTACTGGAGTTAACAGGAGTTTAACCTTAACCGAGTATGGTGGGACGCAACCTATGTTTATCTTTTACTGGAGAGCGAATATTATCGAACGATAAAAATGGAGGATATCGAGATATCATAACTTCTCGGAGAGATATGCAATTTTCGTTTCTTAATGGTAGCTGTGGTAAAGATGCAAACAAAATATCAATATAGCTAAAACTTAAGGAGCTTTTACCGAAAGGGTAATTTTAAAGGTAAAGTCACCCTAGGTTGATAGAGATGAGAAACGATGAATAGGGTCAGATATAAAGGGTCAAAGACCAAAACGTCGTTGCCCCAAAGAGCTGCGGGCCGATCTACCCCACTCGACGGTACAAACCCCACATAATTGGAGTAGGGTCTTGAAGCGCGAGCTGATGATGTGAACTGAAGATGTTCCCCCCGAAAAGCGGCTTCTTGGTAGGGTAAACTGGGGGAAATGGGCTTTGTTCACATTCATATATCATTGGCCACACCTCTGGTGCTATTCAAGATCCTCCGTGTGACCTCTTCGCTTTTGTAAGTCCCTTGCCTTGTTAGGGGGCATTTCCAGGACCATCTCTCTTAGGAGGATTTCTCAAGTCTAGCTTAAGTACCGCAACTTGGGGCATTTCGACGAGGTTTGCCTTTTATATTCTTCTCAACGAGATGTTTTTTGTTTTGTTTTTTATTTATCATTATTATTTTCTGTTGGTCAACTCCGCATTTTGAGTGGTTCTTTGGATAATTCCATGCGTATTTTTGGGCCGAAGCAGAGGAGGAGTCGGCTGAAGCCAGAGAGATAAGGAGTGTTACGACCATGCCAGCATACAAGTAAAAACCTTGATTTTTACCGGGACTCGAACCCGGACCTCTCAGGACACCACTAGACCATCAGGCCGTTCGGACAAAATGTTACTTATACGAATAAGTATTGTCGAAGGAACAAATTAAAGGCCACAATGGCCACCGGGTGGTTGCCACCACCATCACCTTCGGAAGAAATCGGGGTGGCTCGGGGTTTTCATTGGTTACACTGTCCACTGCAGCACGAAAGGGGAAATGCTCCCTGGAAGGGGAACTTCATCCCTTCGAAGTGGCCATTCATTGGTTCCTTCGACAATGGCATAAATATCCAAATATTTATAATTCACCATTCAACTGGCAAAGAGTAGTAAAGAACTGTTTGTAACAAATAATAGAGAACCTTTTCGGCTACAGGATCATCCCAAATAAACACGTCAAAGCCTCATCAAAGCCCAACTTCGAAAAAGGCTTTCGGACAGAAGGTGGCTTTCCCAAAGAAAACATTTCCCAGCCAAACAACATGCCAACATTGCGAAACCAAAATCCCAACACTTGAACCAGGCACATATGAGGAAAGTTTTCAAAGGCTCGTGAAAGGTCCGTCCCTCACTTAAATGAAGAGGGACAGAAGGGCGATCAGGTGACGTGGAAGAAGGGAAAAGGACGTGGCAGGAGAGGAAATCCCTCGGGAGGGAAATTCTGGTGACACGTCTCGTACGTCGTGGAAAACAATGTTGCCTGAATTGGTTGATAATACGTTCCAATCTATTTCACCGCGACTTGAAAAACTCTCTGATTCCATTGTGCTTCCAAATATTTAGTTATTTATACGATAAACAGCGGCGGATATTTAAGAGGACTTTACATCAAACAAGCCTTACAGAGAAACCTTGTATCTATTTAACGGTAATGACTAGAGATCGTCCGTTTTCTTTTTGGAGAAGAAGAAAGATGCGCCAAGGTACCTCTGTTTATAAATTTTCTTCATTCCCTACATGTACCTGATTATCAATTTCTTAAATTATACCTAAGTAAATTTCGTTTTGTCCGATTTTTGCCTGCCTTTTGGCATTTTTCTACTATAACTTTATTTGGACCAACAAGTAGATCTTGAATGAATCCACGGTAAGGAAAAATCTTCCCCAAAATAGTAAACAAAATTATTTATCTCACACAAGATGAAGATTCTAATGCAAATTTAATAATAAACCGTATATTTTCCCAATTGAATTTTCAATTTTTTTTACAGTTTTCCCCCTTCTCCCACACAATAAAAACATGTTTTCCATTTGCAGTCGTTATTGAATTTGGAGTTGAAATGAAGGAATTGTGAAGGTAGTCAATCAGATTCTTATTTTCACGGTCTGGGGGCTGTCGGAGGGGAGGGCGGCCGGGGGGGGGGGGGGATGAACATGGTAATTTCAAAAAATGGCTTTTCCTCAAAACTGACAGCTGGCACAGGGGACGAACAAACCGCACGACTTAAACAAATTTCCTCTAACGATAAGCAACATATCCTGTCTAAAGGGGATTTTTTTTTACTCCCCTCCAATTTGTAAAAAAGACGCTAACGATTTTATTTTTAGGGGGCTGTCGTTGATATGTGATTTAGATTTTCCAGTTTCCACTTCTCTTGCTTTGAGCACAAAAATGATATACCTGAATTTCCAGTTTTTTCTTCAATTTACTGCAGCAAACCATAATCTATCAGGGTCTACAAATTAGACTTCTGGTTCATACAACGCCTGAGCGAATGAAACGTCAAATGCCCTAGAGGTCCAGGTTCAAATCCTGGTATAGCCAAGTTTTTTCCTAGTGATGGCACTCCTCTCTATTGGATACTACACCTCTTCACCTCCAGACCTCAAAAAATTGCGAAAAAAAAGGATACAAAATTCCAGCGATCAAGTATTCCAGAGCAACGGATACTGTCTACCCCTATATTCCTGGAGTTTCCAGATGTTTCGATAAGGGTGATTTTACTCATACGGGGGCAGCTACATGCACAACCACGATAAAGGGTAGAAAAGACACCTTAGGCGAAAACAATAATCAAAGTTTGCGGATAGTTCAGAGGGTTGGGGGGCGGGGGGTCGTAGGGCTGCCCCGGGAATGGTTTGAATACCCCCCCCCCCCCCCCCCCCAATCTCCAACTTCTCAAACATTGTTTGGGCAAGCATACAATTGGAAACATGGAGCCCCAAAACGTGCTTTGCCCTCCCTACGTTTTGAGAAGCTCCGAAGGAGGCAGGGGGAGGTTCCACGAAGGACGTGTGGATGATCGTGGAACTAGAAAGGCTCGAGGTCACGTCGGACCTCCATGCTCAGTCAGAAAGTTAAGTTCACAAAAGGGACGTTCTGCATATGAAGTAGAAAGCAGGGGGATTTTAAAGAAAGGCTCAATCCTCTCCTCTTGCAAGTTAAGGTCCCGCACGCATCTATTGGACCTTACAGCCCGAAGGCACAGATGTTAATGAAACAAACTGATTGGCTGAAGCCAAGTGGATTGTGTGACATCCATACTACCAACAGGAAAAACTTTCAAGTACCGGGATCGAACCCATGGCCTCAGTCCAGTGTCCGTTGCGTCAGAAATTTTTCAGCAGGTAGACGCTACGCAGCTATACAGAGCACACTTCATCATTCAACCATAATGGGCAGAAGTTTGTAATCTGAATCGAATTTTTTAAATTCAAAATTTTCTTCTACATAAGAAATGCCCACGAAAGGCAAGGAAAAGACACAAGAGAGCCTGAGAATTTTAGGAATGGTGAAAACCGTTTTCCATCCCAACCCTTAAGGAAATTTTGGGGGCTGGGCACTATTTCCCAAGACTCCCCTCTCCCCCCCATCCCCCCTCCCCGTGCCTTTGACTGGACGGTAATTACTGCAAGTGGGGGTAATTGGGCCTCGTCTGTCCTCATTTGCCCCGGTTCACCCTCTTATACAAGGCTGGGTACTTGGACCTTAGAAGGAAAATAAAGGGCACTATGGATTTCAGGACCTTTACGAGAGGTAGTGCAGGGTTCTAGAAATTTCTAGTTGGGTCATACAGACACGGTAAACAGAAAAACTTTGGTAGGAGTGGGATCGAACCGGTGTGATGCAGCTCTCTGTGTTCTACTAGTCCAGGCTACGTAGCCGACAGGTACAGGTATAAGGAAAAATCGAGCCTTCGTCTAGAATTTCCTTATATAAAATAATTACATAATGAATCTTTGTGCGAGAGGGAGGGAAATACCCTTAGGACACATGAAAATTCAGGAGGTAGGGAGTATGGGGGAGGGTTCTTTCATTGGCAACTCATATAGGGCTCCCTACATATTCTTAATGCTTTTGTCATGTTGTCCCGCCTGAGTCCGTGTCTCTCTCATCTCATCACTTAGGTAATACGCCGCGGGTGTCCATATATACGAATCGACGGTTCCTCGCGCTGTTCCCACGACGGTTCATCGCCTGGTTGGAAAAAGTCTTATTTTACCCTGGAGTGGTCTAGCCTTTAGAGACATCAGTTCGATCCCGAACCCATCAATTTTTTCCAACCGGCACTCACCTCAAAACTGTAGGTCCCCATAGGCCATAGGGTACTAACACGTCGGCTGGGGAGGTAGTACTTGATAGAGCAGCCGTACCTGAGCGCGATGGATAATTCTAGAAATCGTCCAGCTGCTGGGCATGTTGTACAGTATCGGGACTGGAAAACTGTGCCATCCGAGATCATCTAGAGATTGCTCGAGCTTGCATGAAGATTTCAAGAGATTTTATGAGATTCTCTACGAGATTTGTGGAAAGATGGAGCCCGAAGGGTTAATTACTCCAGAAATTTCCAAGATTTCCTGAGATTTCATAAAGATTTCCAGGGATTGCCTGAGATTCCCAACGAGATTCCTGGAGTGGTTAACCCCTCGGTGCCATCTCACTTGTACCTGCTCGCTGCTCTCCCATTGGTCACCCCAATAGGAGTGTTGATGTTGGTTCTACAACGTATACAATACAGTACGGTCACACTAAAGGCACATTACTTTCTTTCGCACTGAACCGTCGTGGTGACTATAGAAAACGACGAACGGCCACCCCCTTCTCTCTCTCTCTTAGCCTCGTTAGAGCTTATTCCGTTCCTTTGACATTTCATTTCCATTTTCTAAACTAAAATGGAACTAGAAGAAAATATATACATCAAAGTTTGCGCCCAGAACTTTGCAGTAGACAGGCTTTTCGGAGCCCGTATGTTACTTCTATTCAAACATTCTGTATTCATTGTCAAAGTCTCTTTTGCCAGGACTTTATTTATAGTGGAAAATACTTTTAGGATAACTAGATTTTTTTTTTGTTGAGTTCAATGGGCGGAGTTTTAAAGGAACAGTTCAGCTGAAATTAGGTACCTACTCAACCGGAGAACTATTTGTTTCACGCAGTTTTGATATTTTAAATAAAAATAAAAAATTATTTCTACGAGTGTCCCGAGGGGGTAACCACTCCAGAGATTTCTTGAGATTCCCTGAGATTCCATAAAGATTTCCAAAGGTTCCCAACAATATTCATAGAAACATGAAACCCGAAGGGGTAACCACTCCAAAAAAATCCAAGATTCCCCGAGATTTCATAAAGATTTTCAATGATTCCAACGAGATTCCCAACGAGTGGTTAACCCCTCGGAGTGCCCAGACAGAAAATAATCTATTGAGGTAGAAAAAGCAACAAAAAACAAAATCACAACGAAGAAAAAGCGATAAATAGAGACGAAGTATTCATTCAAAAATAGAAATCACAAAAAATCGGGTTGCCATCCTCAATCTGCGGAATCGGACGTTTAATCTTGTTGATTTTACTCAAGGTCTGTGTATTAAAAAGGTAGCCTCTTCCCTCATGCCACCATACTTCTCAGTTGCTGAGCGGTCAAGGGGTCTGTCTATAAGTATTGAAGTCTAGGCCCGAACAAAAATTTTCCGTGATGGCTTCGGCCCACACCTGAACTGGCTTCAGCCTAAGGTTTAACACTGACAACCTCTCTAGGGTAAATACCTTGGTTTACCCCTGGTCAGCCACCCCTTCCGGAACTGACAAACACAATTTGCATTCGAATATTTCGGAGTCTATTCAAAAAATTTTATGCGTCTCCTTTGATTTTTTTTTCACTTCACGAAAGATTTTCTCAATACTTTTTACTATTGGACCCTTGGACTCATTTGAATATTGAAGGGGGAGCCTGACCCTGTAACTTTTCTTTTACGCATGGGATTTCACTTCCCCTTTTTCGAGCTATCAGTGGACATTTCAGCGGTCATGTATTTTTGTTTGGAGGGGGTGGTCACAGATGGAAGATCTGTCTGGTTTCAATCACACAAACTTTTCGACGTTTGAAAAATAAAAGATGAAATTTTGTGTCTAGTTTTCTTACTATCTTCGGATGCTGTGTTCCCTATTTTCGACTATAGCGAAAAAAAGCAGCATGGTCTCAGGACTCTAACGAGTCGGAAGTCGGAAGACATCTTCATTTTCAGTTCTCCCAAAATAATTTTTCGCTCTTTACTCCATAACACTAACCACGAACTAATCTTATTTTTACTTTTAATGGTAGGAATGGGTCTTAGTTCAATACTCTATCTAACCTATATCTTCCCGCCAAATTGCAAGAAGTTGTTTCCGGTCGCTTTATCATTATTCTCAAAATTGAAAAGAACCACTTGGACTCTGATGCTTTAAATTCTGAGTATTTACTTTCACTACATAGCCGGTAAATTTTAGTAGTTAAAAAGGCAATATTATATCTCAGAACATTTAAATATCCAACAGTGTTCTCAAAAAATGGTCAAAAAAATCGTTCACAAATAGATTCCGTCTTAAGGGTCCGCTATACCTGACGGTGCATTTTTTGCCGCCCATAAGATTAATATTGCGAGCGGCGATTCATTTTCAAGGTTTACCCTTGGTTGGAAAGACACAAAATTTTGCCTGTACTTAGCCCTAACAATGTTCTAGGGAGTGTTCGAAGCAGATTTCCCATTTTTTTACTGGTTTTCGAGATACAGCACTTTTCTTGAGGTATGCGATGCTAGCATTTGCAAAACAGTTGCAATAAAAGAAACCAGAGAGAAATTGGGAAATCTGCTTCGAACACTCCCTAGAACATTGCTAGGGCTACGTACAGGCAAAATTTTGTGTCTTTCCAACCAAGGGTAAACCTTGGGCGGCAAAAAATGCATTGTCAGGTATAGCGTCCTCTTAACATCGCTTACAACCGAGACAAAACCTCTAAATTGTCACCTACAAAAATGGATTAGTTTTCATGTCCTAGGGGAGCGAGCGTAACACCCCTTTGGCTGTACCGGAACCCTTTCTCCTAGATAGGATCTTACAATACGAGGAGAACATAAGTTGATTAACCGAAGGTTCAACCTTCTAGGCAACCTAATTACTCCTCCTTAGTCTCTGACCTTTCTATGCGATAATGCCTGAGAAGTCTCCCTAAGGCAGCCCCATATCTTCAATGGGTTACCGAACCTTCCCGTATAGATAGAAATAAAAGCACAGTTAGTGCCACTCAGTGGCCGAGTATGGCTAAGGGGTCTGACTTGTGTCCTGAGAGACCTGGGTTCGAATCTCGGAGTGTGCAAAATTTTTTGCTTGACAGGGATGTAATGTAGGTATGCTCTATCCATTTTATTATGTTCCAATTGACAAGGCCACGAAAAACTTAAGGGCGTATACGCAGTCGTATTTGTTTACGTTTTATTCTGCACAATTTTTGAGGATACTATTTTGTAGATATTGAAATGTTCTGAAATGTAAAATTTGGGGTGATTTCACGATCGTTTGATTTTGGCCGTTAAAAGGACTCATTATATTTCAGAGCATTAAAATATCCAATAGTTTCCTCCTAGAGTGTGCAAAGTTAATCACCAAAAAGTTACAGAAATTCACTCGAATGTCAAAAACTGGCCAGAACGTTCTCTAAAAAAAAACTCACCACATCAAAAAAGAATCCCCCTAAAATGTGACAATTAAGTTGATTATAACTTCGGAAAAGAAATCACGAGAGACCCATCCCTAGGGCATCGGAAAGGAAAGTCAGAGGGAAGAAAAACCCCCAGAGGAAAAATAAAAAAGCAAAAAAATGTTGGATTCCGTTCACGGAAGAGCGGTGTGTTTAAAATTTATAGTAGACAAGTTACCGTTAGTGGTCACTTAATTTCATTAAGGGTAGAAACTACCCCTAGAAGGCCTTTGGAGATTTATAGGAGCATAATGGCGACTCGGAGGACCTTCTTCGGCCATTCTAGCTGTCTCCACCTTCCCTCCCTCTTCTTTCAAGAATTTCACCCCCTTTTCGAGGAATTCCTGTTGGACATTTTCGGTGCCTTTATGTGCATGGCCTTTGAGATTTGAACACGGCACTCTCGAGTTGGATTTGATATTAGAGTCCCCATTGCAGTAGTTCCGACAGTGAAGTTCAGCCAAAAAGTGAAGTTCAGACAAAAATGCCCAGAAAACAAGAGACAATAGTAAGGCGAGGGGTTAACCACTCCAGGAATCTCGTTGGAAATCTCGTAGGATATTTCAGGCAATCATTGGAAATCTTTATGAAATTTCAGAGAATCTTGGAAATTTTTGGAGTTGTTAACCCTTCGGGGTGCATCTTTCCACGAATCTCGTTGAGAATCTCAGGAAATCTTTGGAAATCTTCATGCAATACCAAGCAATATCGGGAGTGTTTACCCCCTTGGATACAGGGTACCAAATTTCGTTAATTCGGTGCCCATGAGGATGATCTGGTCAGAATTTAGTCAGAATGTCGAGCTATCTCCGGAAAAGATTCATTCCAAAAAATATCAAGAAGTCGGTCCTCTTGCTTTCACTGAAAACAGCTGAAAATCAAAATTGGAAACCTATACAAAATCCAAAATTTCACCATATTTGCCGACGGATTTCAAACTGAAACTGCTGAGGGTGAGTTGGGGTGGGTTTGCCATTCCCTAGAGGAGCCGAAATTCCAGCGCACTAATAAGATGGCCCCATCAGAGGGACGTCAGTGTAGGTGAGAACCTGACGAGGGGTAAAATGGGACCGGGGGGCCAAAGGGCACGACGGGGGGGGGGGGGGGGGGGGGGTGCTGACAAATAGGTGAAACGAGCTGGCTCAGATTGGGCCGGGGCCTAATTATCAGACGTACGGCTGCTGACCGCTGGCAATTAAATTGTGGCCCAATGCCCATTCCCCCCCGGAGGACCTGGCTAAGAACATTTCGCACTACTCAATTTAGTGGTGTCAGATGTGAAGTAATTTTCGTCTTTGAGTAACCTGGTATTTTAGTTTATTTCAGACTAATCCAAAAATTTGATTTTTTTCAGACATTATGTATACGCCATTTTTTCCATGTAGGCTTTGAAACGGCTAGACCTCCAGTGAGACTTCCAGGCTTTCCAAAAAAAAATATAGCAAGCAACAACGCTATTATCAAAATTTATTGCTCAAAGTACCCCACAAATCAGAAAGAAATAATTTTCCGAAATAAAAAAGACAGGAGAAATACACTGGTTCTCGAAGGGACCGTACGGTTCATACACAGCACAATATGCGAGCAAGCAGCTTTACATAAAAATCCCCTACGGCTGGCTCGCGTCCAATCTCGTAATGTCATTATTCTGTTAACGAATACTCAAAAACTTTCAAAAGAAACATTTCCTCTTTATGGCTTATTTGTACATTTTTCGACATTGGACTTTTTTTTTGACACAAAACTTGGTGTCTATGACTTTTTCTGTTTCGTTACCCAATCTTTTTGGTAAATACACAAATTCCTAATACTCCTGCAGCTATACTATATTCAGGTTTTCCTAAGGCTGCTTTAAAGTTCTGAGCTTTCACGCTAAGAAATCTGCCATGTAACTCACAACCTTAAACCTTAGAAGGGTCTGCCTCGGTGAGATTTTCTGAAACCTATACTACACCTGAAATTCATAAAAAAATACTTTACTAACTACTAGATGCTGTTGTAGAGCTAATATTTATCAGGAACATTCATTAATGGTACAATTCCTGGCGTAATGAAATTAGTGGATATTACATAAACTTTTGCTATAATTATGATGCTTTAAACTTGATTTTAATTTCGAAGCAGTGTAACTAAGAACTTCAACATTTTGAAAGTTCCGAAAGTTGGCCGAAGTCGATCAGGACATCTGAGCTAAACATCGATTCTACAGCGTTAGCTAGCGCCTAACGAAAAGCTAATTTAACGCCGTTTGAACGCTAATTCCCTGCAGAAACAATGTGCAGGACGTCACGAAGCTGATAACGAGTCTATGGAGTAACGTAACAGTAACGTTACGCAAATCTCACAAGATGGCCATAAAACAAATGTTACGGCCGTTTAATATGGCGCCCGAGAGATGTGAGGTCGCGGCCCCCGCCATTAACGGGGTTAAGTCGTTACGAATAGTGTAGTGAGGTAGGAAATATATTTCGAGAAAAAAATAACTCTTCACTATGCCTCAGATATGGATATTATGCGCCTAACGATGGTATGAAAAAGAAGGGGTACGACAATGGTCACACAAACATTCCCATCCTATATGTTTCTGGGTCCTTGGAGAAAACTAGTCCTTGGAGATTACTAGTCTTCCCGAGTATTTTGAGTACCCACATGACATATTTTGCAAACTTTCAAAAAGTAAACCCGGTGTAGGTGGGGGGTTATAAATGCTTTGAGAATTTTTTTGACCACATAACTCTCTTGAGGAAGTCTTCCTCAGTATTTTGAATACCCATATGGCATATTTTGTGAACATAAAAAAACTGACCCGGGGTCGTATCTCCCAAATTTGAGTTTTCCCAGATATGCCAATAATGTGGTATCTATACCCATAATATGCACTATTACCCCTGTGAAAATGAACGTAATCGTAGCGGCCAATTTTGATTAAAAAATTAAAAAACTGATTTTTTGTGGTTTTTGGGGGGCTGCGCCCCCCAATTTTCACCTATGATATATCGGAAAAAACTGAGCCTGCGCATTATTTTTTTTACACCTGTGTACCTAATTTGAACAAAATTGGCCGGATTGTTTGGGCCCTGGCTCTCCGTACATACATACACACACACACACATCTTGTAAAAAACGCTTTTTTGGGACCTCTGATCGGCGCTTTGCAATGAAAAACTCAAAATCAATTTTCAGCACGATCACAATACTTTTCTATAAACTCCCTATATATCGAAAAGTAATAAAATTGCCTTCCATACCCCGATAAGCACTCTTAGAAGCCGCTTAGTGAAGTCGCCACACGTATGCCAAGCATGGGTTTTATAAGGCTGCGCTGCTGTCATCACGGTCAGAAGCCCATGCCGAGATGGCCACTTGATGTCACCCGTCTGGCAACTTACGATACTTTGCAAACGAGAGTGTATAAAAAAATTTCACTGGCTCATTTTGAAACCTCCCTATAGCGAACTCTCTCTATAGCGAGTAAATTTCCGGTCGTTATAGAGGGAGAGAGAGACTATTATTACAACCCTGCAGTGGAATAATTTGTTCAAATGAAGAATTCAACGAAACTACCACCCCCAAATACTTTAAGTAGGGTTGATCATATATGTTTTTATTTTTATGGCGTGGTGAGAGTAGCTTCCGGCCAGTAGGGGTGGTTGGGTAAGGGTGGCTTAAGGGGTGTATTATTTTAACTAATTACCCCCCTACTTAACCTTTTTCCACTTTCACCCTCCTTTCCGGTCACGAGCCCCCAATTATTTATCACCTGTTGTGTGAAATATATTTATTTTAGAATTTTTCCTTTACGTATACTAATAACGAACTAATAAGTTAGATAGAAAATCAACATGCACGGCAGTGCATGCAGCCAAGTTTTAAAGAAAAAGAAAGCGCGACAAAGCCTCGAGCACTGCCAGCATGTTATACAGGAACCAGAGTTGTGCACTTTTCGTGCCTCTCTACAGGAGGCAAGGGGGCGTGGCTCGAATAGTGGGTACCCTTCTCCTGTAGTAGGGTCCCACGGGACCTCCAAAATCAAATTTCAAATTTCTACGTCCAACCGTACCTGAGCAGTGACATCCCAAACTTAGCTGTTTTTGAGGGTCACTCACTGACTGACTGACTGACTGACTGACTCACTCACCTATACAAATTATAAGCATGTTCCAGCGGTACGATAGAGCTGAAACTCGGCATATTTGTAGGTACCATCCCCAAAACACCCAGAAAAATCGCAAACCCGAAGTACCTACAGTATTATAGGTTCAGGTTCGATTCAAAGTTCCCATACTAACTTATGGCAGATATTTACAAAACAAATACTGCCTCCTGCTTCTTGTCCTTCCAGGTAATTTGTGTAGATTCGCCAGGCAACTTACTTTCAGGTACGAGTAGGTACATTTCAGGTACGGGATAATAATTTGTGTAGATTTGACAGGGAACTGGTTTTCAGGTACTGGGAGGTACTTTCCAGGTATGGCAAGGTATTTTGACTCCATTCGACAGTCAACTTGTTTTCAGGTACGATTAGGTACATTTCAGGTATGGGAAGGTAATTTGTGGAGATTCGACAGGGAACTCATTTTCAGGTACGAGTAGGTACTTTTCAGGTATTTCAGGTATGAGATTGGTAATTTGTGTATGGTTGACAGGGAACTGGTTTTCAGGTACTGGTAGGTACTTTCCAGGTATGGCAAGAAAAATTGAGTCCATTCGACAGCCAATTGATGTTTTACCTACTGGTAGAAACTATATTGAACCACCTCACAAAAATTATATGATATCCGACCAAAAACACTCCGTGTAAAAAACGCAGCCAAGTTTATAACCCTCCAAAAATTAGCCTAACTCAACAGCCCTTAAAAGGGTTTGATATAAAAAATGTTGGCCAAGTTCTCCACATTCCCGCTATCACTCAGCCCCCAAAATTAGTGATATCACTTATTACAGGGCCAAGTCTTTGGCGCGAATCACAAGGATGTTGGCGACATAGTTTGTCATATACCTGCTTTCCAATACCCCCGGACCGCAGCCCCCATCCAACCTTAGTCTGTGTCTATGACCGGCTGTGACGCTTACGTGATTTGCGCCAAGGACTTGGCCCTGTAATAAGTGATATCACTAATTTTGGGGGCTGAGTGATAGCGGGAATGTGGAGAACTTGGCCAACATTTTTTATATCAAACCCTTTTAAGGGCTGTTGAGTTAGGCTAATTTTTGGAGGGTTATAAACTTGGCTGCGTTTTTTACACGGAGTGTTTTTGGCCGGATAGATACTACCGTATCAGATACATGACAATAGCTTAAATATCTACCATAAGTAGACGAAAACCTAAACCTAGGATGAGAGTTTATCCAGTTAAATAAACGAGAGTTTATAATCAGAGTTAATATGAAACAGTTACCTCTAGAGATTGCGGCAGGTATAAAATAATAATTAATAATTATTCATAATAAGTCTGTCTGAGAAGCTCTCATGAGCTGTCGGCTTCCTGTTAAACCCCCTCCCCCTTCAACCCCCACCCTCTTCAATTTACCCCCACCCCTTACCGCCTCTGACATTAGGGGTTGTCTCGTGGTATTTCAGAAACCATCAGATTTTGAGGAAAATCACACCCCCGTTACGTAGAACCCGTTTGTTTACAAACCGGACCGACTCTTTTATTTACATGCACCCTTTGTGAGGAAACAATTTGGATATTTAAATGTTCTGAAATATAATGACTTTTTACAGTTATACAGGCTGTGTTGTGATTCTACGATCGAGTGATTTTGGTCACCAAAAAATTTGTCTGAAATTAACCGGTTGTAAAATAAAAATCTTCACACAGCCTGACGGACGTTAAAAAGACACAATATAGTTGAGAGCATATAAATATCCAATCGAGGGGGTAACTATTACTCCAGAGATTCCTTGAGATTACACTGAGATTCCATAAAGATTTCCTAAGATTCCCAACGATATTCATAGAAAGATAAACCCCGAAGGGGTAACCACTCCAAAAAAAAATTCCAAGATTCCCTGAGATTTCATAAAGATTTCCAATGATCCCCAACGAGATTCCGAACGAGTGGTTCACCCCTCGTTTCCAACAGTTTCCTGAAAAGTGTTGCAGAAAAAACCCAAAAGTGTCCTCAAAAAATTTGAAGAAAATCATTAGTCTGCCACGTGTGTATTTCATCTTAAGTCAAAAACGCATGATGAATCCCAGAGAATTCATCAAATTCGGCATTAGAGACGCACCCCCACACCGGCGAGAAAACCGATTTCGTAAAACTAAAGAGGAATAAGGGAAAAGGGAGGAAAGGAGGAAGGGGGGAAGGGGAGGGTTCAATCATTCCGTTCCCACTCTTATCTCTAATCAATGAGGGACTCAAATTTTCTTTAAATTTCTCTTTGTCATCTGCACATCGTCGAAATTTCTCCTTTTGGGTTTCAGCCTGTAATCCTTTTCACTTTCTCACTACGCAAAATTTGCAAGAAAGTATTTTTGGATATGATTCTGTGTACCGGCCTTTTATTCATCTATGAACGCAAGTGAAGCACAGGGAAAATTTAATCTCTAAGTGTGCGTCCCACCATGCCCAGTTAAAATTAAACTGGAGATTTTTTCCTATGTTTACCATGTTAAATGTAACTTTTAAGTTAAATAATTTAACATGGTAAATCTCCAGTTAAATTTTAGCTGGGCATGGTGGGACGCACCCTAAGAAAAGTGAACCGATACACGACACATTCTATTACACTCTCAATAATTTCACTTTACTTACCTACTTCTTAATTTTAATAGTATGTTATAAACGGCATAAATCGTAGAAGAAAGATAAAGGCGAAAAAGTCACATTGTCTATCGAGAATGATGAGTGACATACGGAGCTGCGGAGAACGTAAAGTAGACTCTTGTCGGAAAACTATCCCTCATGAGACTAAGGCTGGATTTTAACTGTCACAAGCTAAACACAGGATAAGATAAATCTGGTCGATAGCAAACACTACAGTATAATTGAGAGAAGTATTGGAATCAAGTCTAAATGAAACTACAATATTAAGAGCATTATCACATTGGTAGGAATCACAACAAAAAAATACGCACCACCCAAAAAAGCAGCACTGTGAGAAAGTCAATTGGAACCGTTGTCAGGTCTTAATCCTTTTTGCTAAGGCTTCCTTTTGCACGTCTGTCTGTTCTGTCGCTCTGGCTTTTTCATCCCTAGGAACCCTTTCCGTCTTTGCCGCCCTATGCGGGCCCGCTGACTTTTGTCTTTCGTCCAAGGGTAATAGAATTTGAAAAGCATTTTCTCCGTTCCCTTTCTGAATTACGGGATTTTCATTTAGGGTTTGTCAGCTCTCTATGTCAGCACCCTTATCAGCATTTTTGAGTGGGTCCAATTTTGAAATAATTTGGAAATAAGACATTTGTAGGTAGGTTTTGGGTTGTCTATTCAAAATAAAAACCTTTTTTTCATTTTCATTCCCGTGTTCAATAGAGACACTTTTTATGGATATTTTTTTATTTTTATATATACCTATAATACAGTTGTTACTCTCTTCAACAAAAACATCTCTATGGGACAAACCCTCCCTATAGCGATCAATTTTTTACATTCTCCCTTGACAGTCACAATAGAGAGAAAATAAAATAGTTGAAAACAATTGTAGGAAAATCACAATGCGGTAAGCAAAATGAAAGAGATAGACAATAAAATCACAACGTAGCCTCTTAATTTATGACATTAAACAGACAGATTATATTTCAGATCATTTAAATATCCAACAGTATCCTCATAAAATGTGCAGAAAAAAACGTAAAGCGTAGACGCCCTTAAGGCTGTATATACATTCTCGACGAACTCCACCAAAAACACTGTGCAAAAGTAAATATTCGACAAAACTAATGTTTACATATTAGTCCTGCCGGAGACTGGTAATTGCAATATCGTATTGGTTGTGTCTACTCTAAAAGCTAAACATAGTGTGCTATTTGGACGCGAAACGAACGAGTGAAAGTAGGACACTATGTTTAGCTTTTACAGGAGAAAAAGTAGAGAAATGCTGTTGAAATTACGTACTTCCGTAAGTGAAATAAAAACTGTCAAAATGTAACATGGCTACGGTAAATAGTACAAACATTTATCAAGTTTTTCTCCTAAATGTGACGATAAAATCATACATGTTTTAGCCAGAAACGTTACAAAAAAACATTCCGCGTGAGGTAGTGTTGTGTTTTCGCGATCTGTCAAAAAAACATGTGGACTGGTAGTTGACTGTTTAAAACCGCTCCATTTCATGCAAAAATACAACGCTACCTCACGACAAAGAGTCTCAGGTTTACATCCCCCTATAAACACTTTTCACTCCCCCTGTAACTTTGAAGTAGGGCTTGAAGTACGTAGCATTGCGAACCAAGTACGTGTAGTCGACCTTAAGTTAGCATAAAATAATACAACACTCACGATGTTAATACAAGGACGTAAGAGAAAGGGTACAAGAGGTCGCTGAAACAGCAATCAGAGGACCGTGAAAGCAAGTGCAAATGAAGAGTCAAGTAGGGACATACACAGACCGCTCAAACCTTTTTCATTCGAGCCTTTTCTACATGCAGATTGAACCAAAAGGGGAGAACGAGACGAAAAATGCCGAGAATCCCACAAAACAGGGGGGAAAGGGGGGAAAGGGGGGGAAAAGGGGGGAAGAAAATCCCAATGCAGATCGCAAGCGAACTTCCAATTACACCATGCAAATAACCAAGCTCTAATTTTACGTGTATTAAATACATCCCGCCAGATGACGTTTTATTTTTTCTTGAAAAATGAACGTCGTAAGGTAAACACGGAAAAAATAAAAATGTAAATTTTTGATGGGCGTCAGATTTTTTGAGGAATTTATTTAGCTAGCGTGGATTACAATCTCAAGACAGATTTTTTTCCAATATTTTAAAAGAGAAAGTTTTTAAACGCGAGGGGTCGGTAACTGGTGTAAGTTACGTTTAATAAGGAAGGATTTATAGATGTTTGCTAAGAGGGTCTCTCGGTGACGTCAGATCACACTTATGGCCCATTTTCCGCACCAACGAAAAAATATCCTCTCCCAAAAATTCGATCAATTAAGGCTTTTTACGTTTAGACTTCAAACTTTGTGAGAAAACTATTGGATATTTAAATATTCTGAAATATAATATGTCTTTTTAACGTCATTAATGTTGTGATTTCACGATCGGTTAATTTTGGACAATTTTTTTTGGTGACAAAAATCACTCGATTAAAAAATTACAACATAGCCTCATGAGTAATGACGTTAAAAAGACATATTAAATTTTGAGACAGAATATTTAAATATCCAATAGTTTTCTCACAAAGTTTGAAGCCCAAACGTAAAAAAACAGCGAATGCATGGTGGCCCTTAATATTGGTGACAACACATGCAATAAAAACGCGATTTCGTGCCCGAGCCCCCCTAAAAAATAACCATCTAAAACAAAAAATAATAGCTTTGAGGCACGAGAGAAGTGAAAAAGAACAGGCTCTTGTATAGAATGTGAATTGGGACCTATGGCCTAAAGGATATCGATATAGGATAGGGAAGGAAATGTTCTTAGTTGTCACAGCTGTTCCCCCCCCCCCCCCTTCCCCAAATTCTCTTTGGATTTTCCACTGAAAGTGAACATGGGAAAAGCATAAGGGATTATTGGTTTTTTCTGTTTTTATTTTTTTATTTTTTTCTGGTACGGGAAAGTAGTTTGTTTCAATCACAGAAGGGAAATATAGAAAATATGTAGAGTCTCTTTGTAGTGTGTCCGAGTCTGACTGGCTAGCTCGAGCTGGCTCATGACCTGGGTAGTGGACTGAGTCTCTTTCTTCCCGGCTTCGGTCAAAACATAAAATCGTATTATACCCCTAAGCTGCCAACATACGATGCGTTCCGGAATGGAGGGGCTGGAATGGCAACTCAGGGATGGCGAGTCCCCACACAAAAACTGCCATCCCTCGCCATTAACCGTACGTCCGGGGATGCCAACTCGACCGAACGGCCGTCCAGTAAATCATGGTTATAAGAGGTTATGAGATCCTTTTTTCAAAATTTTAATTTCAATCAAGCATTGAGACTTTGAGCAACTCCTAAAACCAAGTTTCCTCGACCCCCACGACGATATCCATATAAGGCAATATAGAGAAACTACTATCTCTAGAAACCGGTTTTAATATGCATCGGAAACGGTGGAATTGGTTCGGGTAGGGTGGTTCAATTTATCGAGCAAGGTTTTCACTTGAGTTATGACGTCGCTATTTGAGCTAGTCTCCTACTTAAGCGTTTCCCTCTCAATGCACTCGACTGCGGCAGATGTATTACCCCTTGCAAACCCCAGCCCAAGGGCGTAGGTACCGAATTTCTAAGAGGGGGGGGGGGGATATCCGATTGATATACATCCCCTCCCGGGTGCATCGAATCGCACTGTTGAAGAGCGAAGACCAGGGGTGTGGGACAGCAATGCAGGAAAAATGATAAAAGAAATTTTTGGCCGAGCGAGAGAAGCGACCGGGAAGAAAATATAAGCTGTCTACTTTTTGGGGAAAAATCACTCTTGGAAAACTGGAGAAGTATGGGGCGTTTACTTTAAAATAGGAGGAGGGTTGAACTACTCCAGCCCCCTCTTACCTACGCCCATGCCCCGACCCCTATCGTGGTTCCGATACATACAAATTTTACGAGATAGCAAGCAAGGTCTCTACTTTCTTGAAAATTTATGAAATTTGTTGTTGTTTGGCTCTATAAAAGAAAGTTATTTCGACTATCTACTAGACGGAATTGGGAAGGCAAAGAGCTGTGATCTAATCCCCTACTGTCGAAAATTTTTCCAGTGGATCTTCCCCAGGGTGCCCTGGTCTTAGGTATAGCTCTCCTGACGGGGCTGGATTTTTTTCAGTCTGGTATTAAAATCCTTGATCAGGTAGGTACATAATCTCAGGGGAGACTGGTGGCGGTTAGGGGGGACAAAGGGGGAGGGAGGAGGAGAGAAGAGGACGTATCATCCTCCTCCTAGTGAAAACCAATTAAACCGGGATTTCGGGAGCCAGTGAAGCTTAAAATTCAAAGTAGGCAGCGTTCCTGCATCTCCTCGTTAATTTTAAAATTGCCTTCTTTGAACCAATCGATATTCTCTGGTTACCCAATGCAACACTTCATCTCACAGAGGAAGAAAACTTTAAAGGCCTTATTACGGTTTACGGAAGATTTGCAAAAGTCTACCATAGCGGCCCCTAAAAGTTCACTTTAGCGTTGTCCTCCCAGAAAGTTGGTGCCTTTCACCATCCTGCCGATTGTGCTCTTTTCATAACAAGAGATGAAAGTTATTGTTATTGCTAACGCACGGATTCACTAACGATAAGATAAGGGTGCTATCGTCAGGATGGTGAAAGCCGTTAACTTTTTTTTAGCGATATGACACAATAAAGTGATGAAATCCAGCCTTAATAAACAACTTACTTAGCATTTTTCTGGCGTTAATAAAAAACCTCTTATATTTCAGAACAAACTTGTAAATATCCAACAAACAGCATTTTGTTGACTGCGAAGAAAAATCAAAGTAATGGACTATTTTCACAGCAATATTTTAGTAAGTAAACAAACTATTTATTTACTATCCAAATAGCAATCAATAAACAAATATTGAATGGAAAGCAATGGTAAATCCGACATGGCGGCCCTCAGACCACTACTTCCCTTAATAATGCAAAAGCAATATTCTCCAAGAAAATGACGCAGATCTGAATAAGTTATTATAAGTACACTCCGAGTTGTTTGACTTGGAAAGGGTTTCTTTTTGGGACCTCCCGAACCTCTGACTTGGGTTATTTTCAGTGATTTCCTGATTTGCCTACAAACTGCTTTATTTCAGTGCAAAAGTGTTCCAATAGGGATGCTATTTTACAGGTGATTTTTGTCAACAAAAAACTTGTCCGCAATTAACCGATCGTAAAATCACAACACAGTTAATTTCGGTCGTTAAAAAGACATATTATATTTTAGAACATTTAAGTACCCAATAGTATCCATATAAAGTGTGCGGAAAAATTAATGAAAAGTTCTTGGCCTTAACGCGCAAATACAGTTTGTAAATTAATCTTCCCGATAAAGTAGCCGATAACTTTATCTTCCCGTTAAAAATCCACGAGCTAACGATATGATAAGGGCGCTATCGGCAGGATGGTGAAAGGCACCCGACTTTTCGGGATTATAGCGCTAAAGTGAACTTTAAGGAGACTGTATTATAGTAGATTATCAAGAAGTTTCGAGTATGTATTATATGGGTATGTATCTAGTGATGAGTTTTCCCTAGCTGAATAAGCAAGATTCATTCGGAAAAAAATTTCAACAGATGGAGATTAGATCCAGCCCACAAAATTATCAGAGAAGTAGGAACCGGAAGTGATTTGGAAGATAATATCATAAAACAAATGCCAGCCCGGAAGTTGTCGGAAATACGAAAGACAAATACAACAATAATCGAACTAAACTGGCCGTCATAAAAGCGGAACACCCTACCCACCAATCGAGTTTCATTTACCAAATGGAACAAAATCATTTCCACCAATCAAAGCACTTCATCAAAATTATATTGTTTCTCTATTAGTGCAATCGATTACTTTGATTCAATCGAAGCCTGTCAAAAATTTACGAATGTTTTTGGTTTTCGACTTGTTTGTTTACCAGAACACTTCCGTTCTGTTCCGAAATTTTTTTTACCGACGCTATTTAGTTGATGTTGTTGGACTCTTTATGTATTCTAAACTTATGACATATTTTTGCATCAAAATCTACCTATGAAGTTTCCTAACGTAGGGATTTTACAATAACAAGTGGCAGGGTCTGTCTTAATGCTAAAAGAATAAGTTGACATGCATCCAAGGAAACGGTGCATTTTTTTTTGCTCTGGCATATAGTAAAAATCATATCTTTGTTAAATAAGTAGGGATTTAAGGGTCTCTATACGCAGTCATGTTTGTTTACGTTTTTTTCTGCACATTTTATAAGGATTCAATTGGATATTTAAATGTTCTGAAATATAATATGTCTTTTTAACAGGCTGTGTTGTAATTTTATTTGATCGGTTAGTTTCAGATAAATTTTTCACCAAACAGTCTGTTAATTTCAGCCGCTTAAAAGACATAATATTATATTTCAGAACGTTTGAAGGGGAAGAGGTTTAAGAGGGAAAAGATTTGTCATCAAGAAACGTAAACAAACCGCATTGAATAATCATTCAAAAGATGAGGATAAGAAGATAAATGCTGACGCCCGGAAGGAATATCTTCGCCCTGAAGGCTCTATAATATGATCAAAGGGAGTAAGCACATCAGATACATACTAATAAAGAAATGGACGTTCTATTCATTCAGCAGCTATGTATTCATACGTTCAAATACCCATATGTCAGCAATGAACCTTAAAAGACCGAGCCGTTCACCAAAAACCCTCAGCTGGACCAGTCCAAACCCCTATTTTCTACTTTACATTTTAAATGAATTTAATTTCAGTATAATTACAATGTAAAACACATGTCATTTTGTATTACCATTTACGCAGAGCCCACATCCAAGCTGGGTAGACCGTCCAGAAGTTGTAAGAAGTCCGAATTGGATCATGTTGTGACTATGGAGACTAACAACTTCTTAAGGTGACCAGGTTGGCCTGAGGGCTTCAAAGCACAGAACTTTTGGGAAGTTGTGGGTCTTAGTTAGTTCTTGGACTTTCTTGCCAACTTGCTCGGATGAGAGCAGTTCTAGAACCTTTCAAGTCGGTTTGAATGGGCGCTGAGCTTCACATAGGCAGGTAACGATGGTCACATACGTCCTGGACGGCATCCCCGGACGTACCGTCAGAGGGGAAGGATGGCAGTTTTCTCCATTCGGTTGTGGCCACCTTCCTACTCATTGACGTCTAAAGTAGGGTCTCCCGGTGACGTCAATCACACCCTTCGACTTTCAAGCATAATTTCATTTAACACAGAGAACCTACTTCACAACACAACCAATAGAATTTACAGCTGTTGGGTAGTATGTAGTTATAGGTAGGCCAGAGGTGGGAAAACTTCACAAAAAAAAAGTCTCAGAAAGATGGGAAGAGAACCTCGGTCCTCTTGCTCCCGAACTCAAAACCCCGAGTGTCAGTGAATTAACCCTGAGTACATACTGAAGCTATCATGCAGTAATCTCTTAAGCATAGAAAACAGGAAAACGTTCATCAAAATAATTCAGACTTGTACAGCCGAACTGTACAAAAAAGATTCCAAAGGATTCCTAAAAATCTCTGTAGATTTTGTAAATGTAATTGTTGTTGAGCTACTGCTGACAACCGATTCCAGATTAGGAAAGTTTTGAAGGTCCATTCAAGTCTGCCCCAAGTCTGGTCTGTGACTGGAAAGTCAGATGCAGTTGGATCGTTGTTACACGGAGAGAGTTATCCAGTGCCTAGCTAGAGTGCTGAGTCTCCAGTGCTTGGGCTTATAAGCTTCAACTGCTGAGATATATTCTCTTCTTCAGATCTAGCTCAAAACTAGTGTATATACTTCATGAAATACTTAGGCATTCGCCTCTAGCTATAGTATGTTCAGCATGTTAAGTGAAATATATACTGAGGCTGTGGTGGTACGGAACCCACCTAAAGTACTGTCCTGTACTTACACCATGGCTGGGGAGCTGGCATTGGGTAGTGCTGCCAATACTACTTGATATATAACTCATCTAAAACTGTAGGTCCTCATCGTGACAACACGATAGCTCGGTAGCTAGGCAACGGAGACAGGGAAAAAACAGCAATCAACGCTGCCAATCGTAATTCACAGAACGACCATAACCAGGCAACAGTAGGAAAGACACAGAATTTTCAAAAAAATAGCTGAGAAAACCCCCAAAAGGAAGCTGTAAAATCCAGTTGTAGGGATGAAGAGGTTACCCTCGCTGCTGCCCCTCAAAATTCCCCACACACCGTTCAAAATTCGAGTCACAACCTTGTAAAGCAAAGTGAAATACTCTTCAGCTAAAAAGACCCCCGAAAATACGTCATGAAAGCTGGAAGACGAGAAGCGAGCTGTGGCAATTTGTAGAGGGCGATAAAGAAAGTAGTCTCGGAGATAAGTCGTCCAGGGGACTTCGGGGGGGGAATCTTAAAGGGTTCGCGGTCTGTTTGAGGGGGGAGGGGGTCGTAATCGAGTTGATGACGTAGCCTGAATGCTGATCAAGATTTCGATGGTGCGCTGAGCTTGCGGGCTTTTCGGCCCTTTTAAATACCATGGGATTCGTCATTATTTTAATTAGGGGGTTAATTTTGGATTGACTTTGTTTTGTCCTCGGAGGAAAAAATAATGAGGAGATTTCATGTTTTTGGGGTTGAAATTATTCCAAAAAATAAGGTCAAAGAATAACGGAGTTTTTTTTCGAAATACGCCATTTTTCTGCTAGTCTGGTCTCGGGTAGCAAATGACATATTTCATGGTCATGTAGGCAATCTCGCATAGTGTTCACCCTAAAGTAAAAACCTACAGGTATAAAATACGATTCATCACCATCCACAAAAGGAGTACCACCTTGCTACTATAAGTAGTAGATAATTTCAAAAAAAAAAAAAAAAAATTAATTTGGTTACTACCCTCTACTTTAACCCGTATAGCACAGGGTAGTTAAGGGCGTCTACATAGTCGTGTTTCTTCACATTTTTTTCTGCACATTTTTAGGGGATACTATAAGATATTTAAATGTTCTTTTTAAGGCGCCTACGCAGTCGTGTTTGTTTACGTTTTTTCTGAGGATACTATTGGCTACCTACATAAATGTTCTGAAATATAATGTGTCATTTAACGACCGAAATGAACAGGTATGAGTGATTTTGACAACAAAAAATTCGTCTGAAATTAACCGATTGTAAATAATAATAATAATAATAATAATAATAATAATAATAATAATTGCGTTAACGTATGGAGCCACTATAGGTTAGGTTCACGCACACATTAGTGGATCATATAGTCCAAGAGATAACCACGTTTTATTTCGAATTTCGAACCTATTTTGAAACTAATTTTCCATAGTATTGTAAGGCAACACATCCTGAAGCCAAAGAAACCCCTTTCTCGGTATGATATTAAAACAATAGCACCAACCCTATACAATTAGCCGTAGGGGGAAACAACCCCCCAAGATGAAGGGATGCTATACTAAGAATCCTACGAAAATGTACCAGGGGGAGCGTCAGGTTACAAGGGGTGGTCCGAAATAAATCAAAATGCTCAAAATACGGGGCTGTTCCTAATGGATCTACCCCGCTACCATCATCTTAAATAATATATAGCCCCCTAATAAACCATTATATTTCCCTTATTTTTAACATACCCCTAAGCTTACTTATCCTGCACCCCTCCGTAGAATGTCTTACAGGGTGGGCACCACCTGCAGCCATTGTGTCGCTAAACTTCGCGCAAGGATTTTCAAAATCTGGCTGCGATTTTTTGCGCAGATCATTCCAGCGAATGTATATTCAGCCTTAAGACACATACTTAGTAAAGAAAGGTAGGTTAGTTTCTCTCTGCGCAACAACCGTCAAGCGATCATGAAACTTTGCTCGCTATAGGAAGAGTTCGTTATAGAGAGGATTTTAAAATGAGTCAGGTTTATCAAGAGGTTATAAATATAGGTAGGTTTTTTTTTTTAACTCGTGACGTTCAGAGAACATATGCGCCGATGAGTTGGTCGTTACATTTTTTGGCCGAAGCCGAAGACGGAAGTGGCCGAAGCCGAATATGAGTGGGCCGTAGCCAATACCGTCCCACCGGGATTCGAACCCGGACCTCTCAGGACACAAAGCGGACCCCTTGACCACTCGGCCACTGAGAGGCACAGTATGTTTTTGTTATATTCAGAAACTGAAAATCAGCGATCAAAAGTGCACCTTACATCAATTAAAAACTACACACTCAAATAATAGACCATACATTCAGCAATAAGAGACGGAGAAACCAGGGAAATTCGAACAATTATAGAGGTAAGGGAAACCGGGGTGGTATTCGACAGGGGGTAACTCGGTTCCGTGCAAGGAGCAATAAATGGTGAAGAATCTAATGGCCGGGTCATCTAGAGTAGTAATCAGCGGGTTTCACGAACTCCCGACTCGAGAACGAAAAGCAATACTTGTAATTAACCTAGCCTGGCGGCGACATCGTCAGTTCTGCTGCCACGATCAATGCTCGAGTGCTCGGGGAGTTGAAACTTAGGTGTGGCCAACTCAAAACATTCTCCGATATAGGACCACGGAAAGAAGAACGGGAATTGCTCGTATTTCGGTATTACTGCCGAACATACATTTTTTACACTTTATGAGCAAACTATTGGATATTTATATGTTCTGAAATATAATGTGTCTTTTTAACGACGAAATTAACAGGCTGTGGTGTGTTTCTACGATCGACTGATACTATCCTCATAAAATGTACGAAAGTAAACGTAAACAGACAGGACTGCGAAACGCCCGTCATTTTTGACTAGGCATTGTTGCGACAAAAATTATTTTTGTTGACGTATTTTATGAACATTTTCTGCGGGAGCTGTTAGAAATTTGTTTATTCTGAAGTACATTATGCGTTTTTAACGTTGAAAACAACAGTATCTCTCTACCATGTAGTGGACCATCTAAATTTGCCCACTATAAAGAGAGCTTAAAAATAACTCAGGGATTGTCAAAGGACTGTAGCTTTCACTCGTTATAGAGAGGTATTCATTATTAAGAGTTAAGAGTCTAAATTCCTTACCCTCGTGTAAACTGTGTTTCTGCCAAAATGAAAAATTCATCCAAGATAAAACCAAAAGTCCAAAAATTCTAAATAAAATATCAAACCCCAAATCCCTAAAAAATTAACAACAGCTAAAAACAATTCTAATTTTCGGAGAAAAGGATGCGACAGCCAACAAGACCTTTTGGGGGGAGATCGGCGGCAAAATAGGGGGTCCGAGGCATAAGGAGGGGGCACGCCCCCTTTAAGGGTCACTGCCGTTGGTTCTCCTTCTTAGTTACCCCCGTTTAACCCTCCGTCCGGCCGCGCTGCATTTTTAAATAGAAAATTATAGAGAGGCGACTGAGTTTCCCTCTGGTAATAAGCAGGTTTCGTCACGGTTTGCTTATTCAGCACGGCCGGTTCTCGACGAGATAGTCGATCGAAAGATCAATAACTTTGAATAGAGAAATAGGCAAGAAAAGGGTTAACGTGAAAGAGGGAAAGACCCTCGTAAAATGAATACAGCGAGCCAGTTTAAGGGGGTTCGACAGTCATCAAAATTTTCTCTTACACACGTGTTTTTTATAAAGTTTAAAACTTGATTTTATAGTTGAGACAGTAGAAGAGCTGCGTCCTTTTCAGACTTTGAAAAAACGATATTTATATCGATCTTTAGTTGATGCCTCTTCAGTTGGCTCACAGTGAGGTAGTTAGCAGAAGACGCGGAGCTTCCCAAATGGTGACGTCATTTTCACCTCCAATACCAACTAAAATATGGCCACTTTAGAGTGTAATACTTAACTTTTTATTTAGTGGTCAGAATATAAAATGCAATAATACAGAACAGAAACTAAGTCAGTCATCATTTCCTGAGGTATAGATTTTTCCCATTCACAAAAAAAAGGATAAAAACTTCGGGCAACCTAATAACGACAACGGTTAAGAACCAACAAACGCCACATAGCAAACTTTCCCCTTTACACACAAAAAAAGTCTATTTGAAAAAAAAATGTAGACACAACAAAGCCGGTGTATCGTACGACACCGTGTCACGATTTTTTCGTTTTTTGTTTCCTTTGTGGTTTATTTTAGGTCAAAGCGTTCTTGCGTGTTACAATCCCCCTAATTAAATAATTCAACTCTAAGAATTTTGGAAATCATACGCCCTTGAGACATCTAGCAGGTTCCTTTACTGAGTATTCTTTTTATTGGTCTGTACTTTTGTATATTTACGCTAAAGTAAGCCAATAGCCGGTTCTCCTGCCTATACAGTAAAAAGGAATGAAAAAAAGGAAGTGAAAAAATTTTTGGTTCTCGGAATTTGAACCGGACGACTTACATAATAATAATAATAGCTGAGGGTTGGGGGGGGGGGGGACAAGCCCAGCAACTGGACCGTTTTCAAGAACTATCCATTGTGCTCAGCTGGCAGTACTACCAAATACCAGCTCCCCTGCCATCGTATAAACGATGGGGACCTACAGTTTTAGGAGGGTTCCGAACCACCACAGCCTCGATATACAATTCACTTGACATGCTGAACATATCAGAGGTGAATAGAGATCAGAAAAACTTTTTGGTAGGATCGGGATCGAACCGGTGTGACCCGGCTCTCACTGCTCCTCAAAAGCCGACCATTTAGTCCACTGGGCTATCGAGGCTGTTTTTGACGACTTACATACTAAAGAATAACTTTGAAATTATATTTCTTTCACTGTGAGACAAGCGAAAACGGGGTGTAAAGGCTGGGAATGGGGCGGCGAGATACGGAAGAAGTAGCGAACTATGCATGAAATATGTGGGTGCAAAATTAAATCTTAGCCCCCCCCCCCCCCCCAGTCTTATTTGCCCCCCAACCCCCGCTGAGGTTCAATGCGGTTTACAACCGATTTCCTACGGCCGCTGACTCAGCCATTTCAAGGCAGCTAGGTTCATCATCTGCTGAAATATAAAATAATTGCCTTGGACTTTGTAATTCTAGTTTCAAACCCACCAACTTTGGTGTCTATCTCTTGATTACATTCTCGTAATTAAAAGAGGAGATTAACAATGTATTCTAAACGGAGGGTGCAGATTTCTTAACAGTCCAATACGTTCTGCGGTTTGGTCTATTTTCATATTTTCCTAGAAGAAAATTTTGTGGATCAGTTTCTAAAATTTTACTTGATTTTAAAATTCACCAGGGTCTAACATGTGGACAGAAAGGGTAAAATCCAAGTTCAAGTCAATGACAAAAAAATGAGGGAATTTTTTAGGGTATCGAGGTTGTGTAACTACCCTTCGTCATTTCAAAATCTCGTGGGAAATTTCCAATATTCATGCCTCCCAGCAATTTGTTTCTTCCGATTCCAAAAATATTTTCAATGTAAATCCCATGTTTTATCTGATATAAAAACCCCGTCAAAAATTCCACCAGGAAATTTCCAAGTGTCAATCCAAAAAATTTTGTTGTTGATTTCCGTTTATGGGAAGAAAAAGTATGATAGCTTTCACCAATGCACCAGTTAATTAACTGTTCACCCCGAAAAAGCTAGTCAACTAGCTATATCGGATAGGTTGGTGAAAGGCACTAACTTTTCTTTTCAGGAGGAAAACTCTAAAGTGAACTTTTAGGGGCACTATAGTAGACTTCACTAACTGATGAAATCCACCCTTAAGCACTTAGTACTTAAGTAATTTAGAGAAGGGGTGAATAAGACAAAATTTTAGTAATAAGGTAGAAAAATGTTATAAAAACCTTTTCATGTGCACCAACATTTTAAAATACATAATCATGAAACTGCAGGGGCTACACCATAAAACTCATTCCACCGAGTTACGCAATTTTCTTTTCGCTCGAAACAAAAGAGCTCCTTGAAATTCATTCTTTATTAGGCGCGTTTAATATTTTTTTATTCGGTGGGTAATATTCAATTATGTTGAAATAATAAAAAGTGATTAAAAACTTGGCTTCCGGGGTATGAAAAGGCAGGGAAACTATTCCTGTAAGGAAAAGGAGGGCCCTGAAAAGGGTTAAAAAATAATTTCACAGCTTCTCGCTCAATAACATTACAGCCGCGGGTGAAACTCGATCTATTATGTATTAAAATTATTAATATAATTTATTCGCAGAGTAACAAAAGGATCTAAAGAGTTATTCAGGCTTTAGACCACAGTACTCTTACACCGGAGCGGAGCTGTAAGGGCGTCTACGCAGTCGTGTTTGTTTACGTTTTTTCTGTACACTTTATGAGGAAAACATGGGATAGAGGTAGTAGAAACACTCAGTTAGTTAGCAGAGGGTTGGGGGGGACAAACCCAGCAACTAGACCGTTTTCAAGAACTATCCATTGTGCTCAGCTGGCAGCACTACCAAATACCAGCTCCCCAGCCATCGAGTAAACAATGGGGACCTACAGTTTTAGGTGGGTTCCGAACGACCACAGCCTCGATATACATTTCGCTTGACATGCTGAACATATCAGAGGTGAATGCCGAGCAGAAAAACTTTTTGGTAGGATCGGGATCGAACCGGTGTGACCCGGCTCTCTCTGCTCCTCAAAAGTCGACCATTTAGTCCACTCGGCTATCGAGGCCGTTTATAGTAGAAACACTTACACAGGGTGGGTACTGCCAAAGAACCCATGCACCCCCATTGATTTCAAGTCACTCAAAGGTCTGACCTTAAATTTAACCCCTATACAATTACACTTAATTTTTCCGAATATTTGGCTAAATACTAAGATGTCCACGATAACGCGGGAAATAAAAGGCTAATAAAGATTGCATCTACCAGTGTTGAAGGCGTTGCATTATATGGTCATGGGGGGGGGGGGGGGGAGGGGGGTAAAGGAACATGTGACAGACAGGCACGCAACAGCCAACCACCGAAGGGTGCAAACTGTCGAAATTACATCACGAAAGCTCAGCCCCTAACCCGACCTTGGGGGATAGGTTCGTGGGAATAGGGGTTGAAAAAAAATTAAGCTGCAATATATTAGCCAATCCTAGGGGAATTATCCGGGATTAATTATCTATTAAGCACTTCATTGCTTTGGATAATATTAAAAGGTCGCCCAGTATATTTGAAGCACGAAAAGGACGAAACGATAAGCTGTAAGATATATCACTTACCGGAGTTTAGTAGGTTTAGTAGGTACAGTCGAACCTTCACCGTACACCTATCTTCAAACATAATCGAGACTTACCTGAGAAAAAACAAAAATTGATTAGTCACAAGACATTGCATACCCGTTGGAGTCAATTTGAGAATTTTTCCCACAAACTGTGACTGTCCAAAATACCACTCAGAGAACGGTCTACTCACCGGTTGAAGTAAAACTCAACAAACCACACCTTCGTGTAAAGAGGTCTTATACAGTCTCCTCTCTCTATAACGAGGAAACTCTCAAACCCTGACTCACTCCGAAACCTTCTCTATAGCGACCTATATAGCCATAAAATTTACGTCATCGTCATCGGTCGTTATATGTCAAGAGAAACTACTGTACAGGTATTTATGAACAGGACAGTAAAGAGCTACGCAAAAAAAGACAAATACTAGAATAAAACATCCTTTCAAGCCAGAAAAAAATGGATCTGTGCATTCAAAATATTTTATCTTACTTTTTTCGGGAAAGTTAAATCACCGTTCTCCCCCGTATCAAAAAGGGCTTAGCCCTAAACCAGAGGTGACGCTCTTGACAAACTGTTCTTTCCCAGCCTTTTTCAGCCTTTTCAGCCCTCGTATGCCAAGTATGTGGATCGCTTTCCCTGCTAAGGCACCAAATTCATATTCTCTATGTAAATCCAGACATGGAATATTTTGATGCGCTGGAAGAAAGGTGCCTTTAACTGGATAATATGATAATAGCTGCGAGCTCATTGAAATTTAAATTTTGGCGCGCGGGAGGAGGTATCTTTTCTACTGCCACTGTAAAGCCCCCCCCCCCCCCACCCTTCCCATTTACCTTCGAGTATGTATCAAAGCAATGGCCTCAATAGCAGTGAGAGCCGGGTCACACCGGTTCGATCCCGATCCTACCAAAAAGTTTTTCTGCTCGGCATTCACCTCTGATATGTTCAGCATGTCAAGTGAAATGTATATCGAGGCTGTGGCGGTTCGGAGCCCACCTAAAACTGTAGGTCCCCATCGTTTACTCGATGGCTGGAGAGCTGGTATTTGGTAGTGCTGCCAGCTGAGCACAATGGATAGTTCTTGAAAACGGTCTAGTTGCTGGGCTTGCCCCCACCCCCCAACCCTCAGCTATTATTATTATTACCTTCTATTCTGTAGCTGAAAACGATAGAATTCATCTTGAAGTTATGTTCCAGTTGGCTAACACTTCAGTGGTAACCAACATCGAAAATTCCCTTACTATCCAGCTTATATAGTTACAGATTAACGTTCAGCAGGCGGTAAGGTACAACCATTGGTATAATATTTAAAATGTTTCAGCTGAAAACATCCAAAAACAACCATGGGTGTACCTGATTTCAATCCATTCCTTTTGGGTGAAAGCGTTCAAAACAATAAAATAATTTAAAAACAACAGAAAGATTTTGTAAAGCAGTTCTGAAGATTTGAAACTGTATAGGAAAATCCAAAGCACTGCTGACCAATAGGGAAACTGGGAATTCTCCCAGACGCACTCAGCAATCGATAAGAAACCCGAAGTCAGCCCCTGTAAACTTTCAAACATTTTATGACCCGTCGAGATTTTCATAACCCCCTTCCCCCCGATCCCCCCCAGATTCCCCCATTCCGATTTCAGTTTTCAAACGTCAACTTTATAAAAACACGGGGGAAGCGAGGGCCGTTATAGGGGAGCAGTCATTGCAAATTGGAATCATGACCTCTTTTCTTTGATTTGTTATTTTATCTAATTAGCTTTTCGGGTAGAAAATTCGAGAGGAAAAATTAAAAGGCACAGCCTTTTTTTTAACATTTCTTTTTTTAGGAGTTTAGTTACAGGTTTTGAGGTTAACCTGGAATTTTCCACATTAGATAGGTGGCTGTCACCAGTCCAGCTCTTGAGTCTATAGACTGTCTAGAGAGAGGAACACTGGCAGCTAGGTCACACAGGTTCGATACCGGTCCTGTCGAAGTTTTTATGAGCGGTATTAACCTCTCGTATATTTAATATCTCAAGAACTGTACATCGAGGCTGCGGTGGTTCGGGACAAACCTGAAACTGTAAGGTGCCCGTCTTGTACTAATACTTTCAATACAGAAATTATCTCATATAAGTAGGTTCAGGTATAGGTCAGCGCTACAAAAAACGTAAACGAGTTTATAAGAATATGAAAAAATACGTAGGTGAGTTCATAAAACATATCAGCAGTGCAGCAGTAATAGGGAAAACAATAAAAAAGATTCACATGGCACTAAAGTCAAATTTTCAGCTTTTATTGTGATTTATGTCACCACATATTTTCATGTGATGTTTAACATATAACAGCATAAAAAGGTTGATTTAACGTACCATAAAATAGGTCAGGCACCACATAAACGAATATTTTCAGCATCAAACTTGGATAAGGGGTACTTTGCTTCTTTTTTTTTTCGAGGATGTTTAGATTTTAATCTGAATCATATGAGTAAGAAAAACTCTAAGATAAGACTGAACGTTGAAAATTCCATACTGAAAAGACCAAGGCACCCAAGATCCGCATACTCAGGAGGTTTCCCTTCTAGAATGTGGCAATGAAAGAGCGCAGAGTTTGTGAGGGGCAGAAGGCTGTGATTAGTCAGCGGATTTTGACGTCATAGTGAGGCCCAGTTTGAGACCGAAACAAAGCAACCTATATAGAATGCATAGACTTGGTGGAAGCATACTATGTATAAGTAAGAAAATATTCAATATAACATAACGGTCCATGAAATCCTCATAGGTAACAACTCCATTTCCTGAACATATGAAACACGACGGCATTTCACAAGTCATTGAGTTCGGTGGGACTGCTGACATGGGGGGGAACTAATAGCACCCACTTCCGATTTACACATCGCTGAAGCAAAAATACATTTCTATATCATGCAGTTGCCAGTGTTCAAACAGTTTCAAAAGTTTTCTTCGAATGGGCGCTGAGGCAAAGAAGCCTCGTAACAGGGTGTACAATACAGTCCGGACAAAAGTACTAGATGTTATTTTTAGATTCATTGCGTAAAGTCAAAGGCCGAAGGCAGTCCGACGAAGACAGGGTCGGCTGGTACCAAGGATATTTTTAAAAGGTTGAAATAAATTCCGAGGAAATGTTATTCTTAAACCTATCCTGTAGATAAACACATAAGCTAAACATCAGTATTTTTAGTTGAGTACGAGATGAAATAAATTGTGCCGTAAGTGGGATTCTTGGACTGGTTTCAAAAGGAAAGTGGGCGTGCTAATGAGTGCTTTTTCTTCTCGCCTTTTAGTGAGAAAAAAATGATTAAAAACAAGCCAAGTAAATGAGATTTTTTTCTCCATTTTTCGTGCAACATTTTCTTTTTCGGATCCTCCTTTTCCTAATAAAGTCTAAACCGGATTCTAAGGCTTAAAAAAATAAGTAATCCAGAACAAATTTTAATATAATCTTTCTAAGAAAGCTGCTTGGAGATATTTTTTGTCAGTTTATGAAAAAAAATTATACAACTGTAAATATAGACTTCAGGAAAATAGTGTCTAAAGTTGGGATAGGCACTTAAAAACACTAAGAATTAAAAAAAAATCTGGCACCTTCAGAGAAAAAAATTTAAGAAAATTTGAAAATTCTACTTCCTTTAGAAACAGACATAAACTAGTTTAAGTTTTAGTTTTTGACGAGTCACGGTGACCTCCCCTGGTGCGATCATCAATAATGACCTGCCAGAACACATTCCAAGCCATTGTCTTCTGCTCGTCAAACGGAAACTACCCTTAATTGACAGACTTTCATTTCCTGTCTTTAGGCGCGCTGGGGAGCCGTCTCCCAAGTTTCAGCCAAGTTCCCGCCAAACTTTCAAATTATATTTTTCAGTTTCAAGAACTCTGCGGCCTTGTCGAGAGGTTAGTGCTTTTGCGACTGAACTTTTCCGCCATTGTTTCTTCCTTTATTTTTAAAATTTACAGAGGTTTTCAGAAATTTCATTTGTAGTTTCCTACAGAGTGACAACGAAGGGTCAAGAAAGGAGCTCGGATGATATCGATGAAAATTTTTCTAAAGCTTCGATTCGAACCCGGGCCTTGCAGGACACAACTTGGGCCCTTTGTCCCCTGGGCTACTGAGAGGAACTGATGTTCAAATGAAGAGTCACCTATTAAGGCCAAATATACATTCGCTATTTGTTTACGTTTTCTGGGCTCACGCTATGAGGAAACAATTGGAGATTTAAATGTTCTGAAATATAATATGTCTTTTTAAAGTCATAACATTACTGGCTATGTTTTGATTTTACGGTGAAGTGATTTTTGTCAACAAAAAATTTGTCCGAAATAAACCGATCGTAAAATCACACATATTATATTTCAGAATATTTAATTCTCCAATAGAATCATAATAAAATGAGCAGAAAAAGAACGTAAACAAACACGAGTGGCCTTAAAGATATTATAGGAAAGACAATAATAGGGGTGCATGGTGGTTTTAAGAGGGAGTGCAATTATTTTTCAATATTTGCTCAGTGTTGGCGGCAGTGTCTGTGCCAGCGAGTAATTTGTCAAAGTCTCAGCACTCATTAGTCCAGGCACTGGATCTCCTTGTTCTCCGAGTCCCCGTTAATTACACCTTAACTAAAGCTTACCTTAACTTTGAGTTTCTCCGTCCTCAAGTTTCTCTCCCGCTGTCACATAAGATTTTGTTCTTCAAGTTAGCAAGGGCTCTCTATGACGTCAGAGGTGGCCAGATGAGCTCCACTATTGTTTCGAGTTTCGTTAGTGTTACAGAAAGTTTCGCCAAGTTTCTTGGGATAGATGAGAGGAAAGGAATTTTAGTTCCTCACAAAAAAGGAACTAAATATTAACAAAACCACAGAGAAAACTTTGTAAACGAAGATGCTATCTTGAGTTTTCTTAAGGGCGTCTTTGCAAGTCGTGGATGTTTGTTTAGATTTTCTTGAACACTTGATATGAGGGTACTATTGGATATTTAAATGTTCTGAATGTCATAAATTGATTAATTGATTAATTTCGGACAATTTTTTTATTGACAAAGATCACTCGATCGTAAGAATCACAACATAGCCTCATAATTTATGGCATTAAAAAGACATATATTATACTTCAGAACATTTAAATATCCAATAGTTTCATCATAAAGCGTGCATAAAACAAGGGGTACGACAATTGCCACACGAACTTTCCCATCATATACGTTTATGGGCCCTCGGGGAAACTTTTAGACGTGACAACTCGCATGAGGATGTCGTTCCGAGTATTTTGAGTACCCACATGACATATTTCGTAAACCTTCAGAAACTGAACCCAGTGGGGGTGGGGTCTGAATTACTTTGAGAATTTATTCGAACACATAGGTTGGAAGTCAGGTAAAAATTTTCACTACAAATACTACAAGTAAGATACAAGAAAATAGCTCCAAAAATTCTACCAGGAATGTCCAGAATACTCTCAAGAAGGGTGAAAAGAGGGATGTCATTGTGACAACTGGTCAGCTAATGTGAAGACATTTATGAACAGCAAACTAATTCAGCGGAAGGGAAGTAATGTCCTCCACTTAGGAGGAAGCTGCCCCAGGCCCCCAGCACGTGGCGCCCCCACGGAAAACTACTTTTATCTCACGATGACCGCGGAATTTATTTAATTTTTCTCTTCTTTTTCACTCCCTTCTAGCGACGCGCCCAAGTTTCTAGGTCTCCAGCTTGAAGACCCTCTATACTGTTTCTATAGAATATAGAACCCTGTTAGTTGAGGTTTGTTAATGTCCACAATCCATAAAACCAGAAAATAGCTTAACAAATTCTGCAGGAGTTCCGTAAAGAACCAATCGTCTACTACTAATTTCATAGATTCCACAAAAAAACCAATGGTCCGGCAAGGGTCGCACTTGAATTTCTCGTAATGTGGATGCTGGTAACCTACTAGCCCAAGATTCTAAGAACAGGTAGTCACGAAAGGCTACTATTTTAAAATCGTAGGTTGGTCAGAAAATTAGGCCAAACACACCATCGTGATCCCAAAAATATTCCTATTTAAAAGAACAACACTGTAAAATATAAATAATGGTATAAAATACCTTATTGATGAGGGGGAAGGAAAGAAAGCATGAGCAGCACACACACACACAACGAAAACGCACTGACTGCAAAGAACGTCCACCCCCGGAGCGCGAGCGCGACTGACTGAGGGGAGTGAGGGGTGAGGGGAGTATCGATCGCCCGGCTGCGCGGCCCGGGGAAGGTTCGCGCGCTTTCGCCGCGCGCAGTTCTATTATGAATCTTATTATTTCATCCTTTATGTAAACCAGTGGTACCCAACCTGTTTTTAATCGACGAATTTTTTTTAAGGTAAATCTTGCGAACCAGATCACACCCAAAATTAAAATATAAATGAAATAATTAATGCACTGCCATTATGTTATTGTTATTAATCGTTACCGTATCACGGATGGACGGAATTTTTTTAAAAACCACTTTGTTGGACTTGGGGGACCTCCAGGAGCACGGGAAACCCAAAATCTCAAAATTGAAACTTTGCACGATGACATAACTCTCTCAGCCCATGTAGGTATTACATATACGGGCAAGAAAGTAAAAATATTTTTGAGTACTTTTTCTTACCTAGACCTTCTTTGCTCTTTAGTTTAAGTTTGGTCACTATAATAATAACAAAAATGTTCAAATGCAACGTCTTGAAGAGGAAGTGTTCTGGAGAGTTCCGTTGCGATAACTACTCGATGGAGAAGATTTAAAAAAAAAAATTAAACAGGAGAATTCATGTCTTAGTACCTATTTCTTGAGGTGCATCTATTCCCGATCTCAGAGCAGCAATGGAGCACCAATTTACCACCAAAAGGTGCGGGAAATGTTAATTGTTAATGGGTGCATTTTTGGTGCAAATAAGGTTTTCGGAGGACGGGAATACCCCCCCCCTGGTTGCTTAACCTAAAATAACGAACGAAAAGTGCCATAAGAGAAGGGCCACCCGTAAAAAAAGTTTTAAGCTTTGAAGTTAGGTAATCCCGAACTTTTAATTGACACCCCCAGTGTGTTCCAATATTTTTGCACCTCAAAAGCTGTCCAATGCCAACACCTTATCTTCATCTCAAAATAAAAATATATAAGAAACATCATGAAAAAAGGACCTTCCACCCCACCTCCGAAAAAAAAACTTCACTGAAGTTTGAAAGGACGTGAGACCTGGAAACCCCGCCCCCTCTCCGATACTTCGTTCCGTTCTACGAAGCTACATTGGATTTTTTCAAAAAAGGTTGGTGGTGGGGAGGTGCGGCGCGCAGCGAGAAGGCCCCGCCCTTCCCCTCCAACCCCCTTCCCCCCTCCCCAACCCTTTCTTCCAAGAGTTTTTCCCCCCATGGAACTGTGTCAAGCAGGACCCATAGGAAACTTGCGCGTTGCCCGGGCTATATTCACACGACTTGACCCCCCCGTTCGCAGTGTGTGGGTGGGGGGGGGGGGGGGGGGTGCCAACAGGGGCCACTCCCATTTGGCCAGGCCACAACCTGTTTCTCTAAAAATGAGAAAAATGCTGAAGACTGGAAACAAAATGGCAGCCGCTTAGAAATAGTACCTGGAGTCCAGCTGAGGTGTGGGTAAAATTTGTTAACTACGTACCTACCGGCCCCGAGTCATTAAAACAAAAAAAATCACTCTGACTACCCCTGAAAATAATCAGGGTGGACTACGCCTGCAAAATAATGTATATGTAATAGAAAAGTCGGTGTACACCAATCTTGTAAATTTCCTTTCCAAAAAAGTTGCCGATAAAAGTCCGCTAGTTAAGGTTGCGGTATAAGGGCGTTATCGGCAGGAAGATGAAGAGCATCAACTTTTCTTTTAGGGATGATAGCGCTATAGTGAATTTTTCGGGGACACTATAGGAGACTATAGTAGCCTAAGGCTGAATTTCACCACTTTCCGATAGTGTCTATAACGAGAGGATTTAACGAACGGATTTCCGTAATCGTATGTTTAGCTTACGACAAGTGCGATCGCAGAGAAACAAGTGCAAGCGCAAGGCGTAAGCTAAACATACGATAACTTAAATCCTCTCGTTAAAAGACACTATCGGAAAGTGGTGAAATTCAGCCTAAGAGAATGACCCCGACACCCCTCGACAACTAAATGATACTACGAAAATAAGTTCATTGAAAGTTCCAGAATAAAACAATGAAAGAAAAGTTGTCTAAAAAGCCTCTATCAAACAGTTTCAAGTTCAAAAGCAATCCAAAAAATCGAAAACGCTGTTCCCAAACTATTAGCATTGGCATTGAAACGCGTACAAAATTATGGAAACTAACTGCTTAACTTCCTTTAACTGACTTGAGCCAAGTTTAGAAAATCTTTGGAACCGACTAAAGTTCCTGCCTCAAACTCTGGAAGAACTAAGTTGAAAAAAAACTTGTTACCTTAGTGTTAAGTCGTTAAAGTCACTTGTTGAAAGTTGTTATTGAACTTATTGTTGTTGTTTTTCGTGTTTGCAAACTTTACGGTCAAGCAGAACCTCAGTCAACAATTACCGGTCGATGCCCCCAGCCCACTATGAAAATCAGACTGTACACATTTCTAACTTTAATAAGAACAACAAGGGCGGATTGCACCACTTCTTAAGAGGACGCTATACCTGACGGTGCATTTTTTGCCGCCCATAAGATTAACATTGCGAGCGGCGATTCATTTTCAAGGTTTACCCTTGGTTGGAAAGACACAAACTTTTGTCTGTACCTAGCCCTAACAATGTTCTAGGGAGTGTTCGAAGCAGATTTCCCAATTTCTCACTGGTTTCTTTTATTGCAACTGTTTTGAAAATGCTAGCATCGCATACCTCAAGAAAGGTGCTGTATCTCGAAAACCAGTAAAAAAATGGGAAATCTGCTTCGAACACTCCCTAGAACATTGTTAGGGCTAGGTACAGGCAAACTTTTGTGTCTTTCCAACCAAGGGTAAACCTTGAAAATGAATCGCCGCTCGCAATGTTAATCTTATGGGCGGCAAAAAATGCACCGTCAGGTATAGCGGACCCTTAAAGCACACTATATACTGTAATTGTGCTTATCATAAGCGAAAAATACGATAAGACAAATCTGATCGTTAAACCTATTCGATACGAGACACTATAGTTTACCTAAGGTAAGTGGTGAAATCCAGCCTAAGAAGAGTGCCCAAGTAATAGATACAGCTGTGGCTGCTCTCAAGTATCGCAGGTCCAAATTCAATCATCATCAAACTTTTTTTTTGAACCACACAGAAAACCCATTGCCGACTCCCTACTGAATTATTATTTTTAAATTCGCGTTGAGGCCAAAACAGTAGGTCCCCATCGTACCTAAACAAAATCGTCTATCGACTCACCATAAATCACTTCACAGAAGACTGAGTTGTTTTCTCTGATAAGAAAAACAAACGTAAGGGGTAAGATGTAGGGGAGATCAGGGTGACTAGGGATCGAGTCCCAGGTTACTAATATTTTCATCTGCGACAAAACTTCATTCTTGGTCCCCAATTTGGGGCGTCCTGATTTATGGCTCTGATTTTGTTTGCGGTAGGATCGATTCGAACCGGAGAAACCAGAAAACCGTTTTTGTAAGATTTCGATAAAACTTTTTTTAGGTTAACACTTTTGACCACGAATTTGTGGCGGTTTTTTAGGTATTTCATATAATATACCTTTTAGTAAAAACACAGAGAATGGCCCAATGGAGTTAGGGAAATAGACGATTGATTGATTACATTGACGATGGTCGGTGAGTAGGGTAGAAGTAGGGGTTTGAACTCAGCGGTGCTAAGGGACTAGGCCACCCTAGGCCCTGCCCGCCAACCCGATCACACTTCAACCGTACTTCGACATAGGGGTTTGAACTCAGCGGTGCTAAGGGACTAGGCCACCCTAGGCCCTGCCCGGCAACCCGATCACACTTCGACCGTACTTCGACATGGGGGTTCTAACTCAAGTCAGGTGTTATTTTCTAAGTCAACTGGCGTACAATCCCAGTGAACGGAACATATTCAATCAAGGTGTCACTAAACATGAGACAGTAAGCTGTAGTGTTTTCAGGGAAATTAGCACTTGCATCAATAATAAGCCTAATATCCACGGACCCCGTTTTGACAACTTCATTTTGGCGGGAGCAGTCAATCACCCATACGGGGTAAGAGTCCAAAAAGTCTTTAGGAGTAATAAGTGGAGCACGAGTGTTCTCATCGTGATAATAGTGTTTTCGAAAGTTTGCAAAGTTCTCATAAAGAGTTGCAATTTGGTGCCTTCCAAAATTGACCTGCAGAGGTGTATAAGGATAACTCTCAGAACCAATGTGAGCCCGAACACTTCGAATGTTGCATTTATCGAATTTGCTTGCGTCCATATTAATAACGTCAGTGCGGGCACTTTGAAATGCTACCACAATAAAGCGAGGCCGTTCCGTGGCAGAAGCCATTCGTACGGGCCACGTCACCGAAGTGCTGTTTGAGGGAAGATTAGGATATTCATACAACTGCCAAGTTCGAAAGCCAATTTGAATAGGTACATCTTGTTGTAAAATATTAAGGAAATGAAGGCGATGAGCATCATTGACAGTGATGAAGGGCACTTGCCAATGTACCGTACCAAGTGTCAATGTTAAACCTTTATCAACAGTGGCAATAACAGCATTGTTGTTTGTGCGAGAGCGAACAAGTACGAGTTCATGCTTTACATTAAGCAGGACCTTCTTATAGTCCTCAGCGAAACCCAGCAAGAACTTTAGAGGAACACAAAAGTTGAAGTTTAGAAAATTACGATGTTCATCTACGAGACCTGAACTGTTAGGCAGATGATTTCTGTCAAGCTCGGAGAATGACACAAGACCTTTTAGTAATCCAGTGATGCCAGGGTTTCTGCAGCGATCAATGATGATTCCATTCAGTTCGTATCTTATTTCAGAAAAGAGATGGCCCATAGCATAGTCGGCAAGTCCTTCAGTCGCAAGCAATACTCTGCCATCAGCTACAGCCAAAGATCCTTCCATGTACAGTCTACTTTCACTAGGTAGTGTAAGCACATCTTGCTGATGAATAGGTATACGTATTTCATCATTGTTTCCAAGAGTGGATGACGAATAGGGCAGTATCGAGTGATACTCATATCTTGTTAGACTTTCGTCCACTACAAGAGGTTCCTTCACGTTGAGTATGTCCATCGCTCGGAACAAGAGTATAGCCTTGGGAAACTAGGTATGATTTGTTTTCCACAGAAAGTTGCGGTCTACTTCGTCCAGAGGATGAAGCAGGAATGATGTAGGGTACTACACGCTTCGAAATATATAACCTCATCGTGTACGGCGAATATGAACGCGTACAGTCAATGTCTCACCACGGAAATCGACCAGTCGATCGTTCTGATCTAAAATGTTTAACTTGAGTGTGTGAAGTTGACTTGTATTTATAGCATTGTAAATCACAGTCTGAGGAACCTCAATAATGCGATAGCCAGGAGGGACTTTAGGTGCAAATTCGAAGATAGTGTGCGTTGGTTTTCCATTCAAGTAGGAATCCTTTGCGATATTGCAGTCTACTCGAATAACATTAACTTTGGTAATATTTGCTGGCTTAGTAGACATATTAACCAAGCCCACTCTGAATATCTGTTCCTCTTCTTCAAATCCTAAAACATCTGCTAGTTCGTCATTAACCTTTATCCACTTGGTGCAAGATATCTCAGTTTTCAGAGTATTCCTATTACCAAGGATCTGAACCACAGTTGAACCTGCAGTCTTATTAATAAAATGTTCCAAGTCTTTCAGTTCGTATGCACCCACCGGCACCTCTGTAAAATTATCCATACCCTCCACGAGAAACTGGCCATTTTTAATATTAGGAATAGAGTTGTAAGTTTCCAAGTTGAGCAGTCCAATTTCCCATTCTCCTTGAAGATCAATGGGAGGAAAAAACTGTGACTCCAAGGTAGATGAGCACCCACTCAGGGTAATTGTTAGAGACATTATGATGCACTAGAACGAGTCACTTGTAGTTTTATACATTTTTCCATACGAGATCGGGTTGTTCAATATGTAGAAATTGTAAACACAACTGACCACAATTTGTTGTGTCATAGGACTGAAAAGCGTCGTGATTGTAGAATAGAGAGCACCCAGCAAAGTAGAGCTCTACTTCCAACGGCGGCCTTAGATTTCCAAAACTATCAAAGTACCAAGCCTGTAAATCATCCTTCTTGTAAGCAACCCAGTGAGTTCCGGGGCCGGCAAAGTCGTCCAAATTGATGACCCCACATTCTTGCTTCCACGGATATTTCGGTAGAGTGTCCCTCGTAAAAACCCCTCGAAAGTTGGACAGTGATGAGGTGAAACGTACAATATCACGATCCGTCAGAGGTCTCTTCCGAGGCATACCTCTTAGTTTTTTTGACTCAAATAAGGTGCTAGATAGAGACCGTTTCCTGTTTTGTACGGAGCCAGGTATAGTCCTTTACCCATAGCTATGGCTTCCATCTTCTTGTTATGTCGTTTTAACTCATGCAAGTCTTTGGTTGCCGCCTGAGCTCTATTCACAGCATTAGCAACACCTGATGCACCCCCGGCAAGGGCTCCTAAAGCTGAGAGCCCAGCAAAAATAGGTATCAGCGGTAAAACACCACCTTTGTGAGAAATAGGTACAACTTTGGGCAATTCGACTTGAGACGCTTTCTTAGTTTGACGAACACAGGAAAGAGCAACATTAACGGCATCTTTCACGGTGGGAGGCCTAGCTAGACGGATAGCCTTTTTCGCAACAGAGATGACCTTTTTGAAGCTACACTTCTTTTTCTTCTTCTTGATACCCAAACCAAGTTTAACTTTAGTTTTCATAGCGCCAGCCACTCCCAGCGCAGACATCCTTTCACCAATAGAAGCGTCTTTGGCCTTAACCCGTTGCCAAGCACTCTGAGCCAACTTGAGATCAGCAGTGTGCCTACTACTCAAGTCAGACGAATTTGAGTAAGCTATATCGTGTTCTTTGCAAGCCCTGTCTAGTGGATTTTTCCCAGGATCACCACGGGCCAAGCGTTTTTCTAACTTAGTTCCAGGCCCACAGTAAGAGTACCCTGGTAAATGAAGCTCAATCGGAAGCTTGTTGATTGCACTGTTAAGGAAGGACATATCAGACTGATGCGAAAACCATAAAAGGCCCCGTATTTATAGCATCCTGCTCAGTGTTACCATGAAGCTCGTTCCTCAAAGGCAAAAGTTTCAAGTTGTACTCTCACCAGATGATGCAACTCAGTCTAACAAGCGAAAACATGGGGTTCTACTGCCTGGATCCATTAGAGGTGCGATCTGTGGCCCCTCAGGATGTGGCAAGACCTGCATAATGGTTAGTTTACTCTACCACCCTCATGGACTTCGTTTTGAAAATGTATACATATTTTGTAAAACACTTTTTCAACCCAAATACAAGCAACTCGAGAAAACCATCAACAGTATACCAGGCATGTCTTTTGTTGCCTCGGCTGACTCAGTCACCCCACTGTCCGATGTTAAGCCGCACTCTGTTCTAATCTTTGATGATGTTTCTTGTGAATCACAGTCTGAAATCCGTAATGCCTACTGTATGGGACGACACAAAGGAGTAGATTGTTTTTACTTAACACAAACCTATACTTCTGTCCCGAAACACTTGTTGCGAGATAATCTAAACTTTCTAGTGCTCTTCAAGCAGGACATGCTAAATATGAAGCATGTATACGATGATCACGTTGCTGGGGACATGACATTTCCTACCTTTCAAAAAATGTGTTCAGAGGTATGGAAGGAGCCTTATTCGTACTTGGTCATTGCTAAAGATATGGATCAAAATAATGGTCGCTATAGGAAGGGCTTCGATCACTTCTTCCAGGATATAAATAAGTGAGCACCTACTAGTTGTGACCATTATGTCCACAACCATGGAACAAAAGGTTCTCAAGGATCTCGTGGAAACGAGGAAAACCCTTCGTCAGAAGTACCTTAGTCTCAAAAGAGGATTTATCGATGAAAGTATGCAGATAGAACGAAGTCTACAACCTATTACTGAGCCTCTGAAAGAACTTGTCAGTTTAGGAACAACTCCACCTACGCCAAAGGTAGAAATCGTAAAAAGACCTGAAATAGAGTCTCCAATGGGATCTTTGCTATCATATGAGTCCCCATACCTACATCAACCATTGCAACCTGAACCACTGTTTAAGCAATCTCCGCGAACACCAAAGGTGTTTACACCTTCCCGTCTACCCGTCCCTTTTTCACCGTTAGTTCTTCAAACCCCACCTAGCAAGGAAGAATTTTTCGAGATAGAACCAGGGCCCAGCCCTATACCTACAATAACAAGAGGTCATAGTTTGTACATGGATAAAATAGGTACTATTGCTGGACAATACATCAAGCAAATGTTTGCCAGTGAAAATAAGTCAGTCATAGATCAGACCTTTGGATTTACCTACTTGGGTAATAATGGACTAGCCATTGGTTCAAAATTAATTCAAATTGATGGTGATGATATTATTATCGAAGACAAGAGGTATGCAGGCACAAAAGGTCTGTATGAACTCTTACTGCTAAAGGAACCCATGGAATACAAGCAAGATGACTTGTTAACATACAAAGAGATTCTACAGCAAACCAAGGCCCATGTTGCACCTAATGGCCGTCTCAAGGGCAGCTCAGGAATCAAGTATCAAAAAATAATTAAGCCCTTGTTTCTAAAGAAGGGTTCTGGCTATCAGTACTGGGATGACCCAAATGAACTTGTTGATCGTTTGCGCTTACTGCAAGCATCTACCGAAGCTGGGCACACGGGGCACCATAATGAAATTATAGACATCATAGAAGAGTTGAGAGAGGCCAAGATTATATATTAGATTGCAACTTGAGATAGGTACTCATTGCCATGAGTAAGCGAGAACTTGTGCATGAACTCCATAGACCGGCACGTAGGAATTATCCTAGACGTCATGTTACCATTAAAGGTCTTCATGATCTTTGGCAAGCTGATTTGGTCGAGATGATTCCATATTCAAAAATAAACAAAGGCTTCAACTACATTTTGACAGTTATAGATACTTTTTCAAAGATGGGCTATGCTGAACCCGTGAAACGAAAGACGGGGCAAGATGTGACCACAGCCTTTAATCAGATTCTTTCGAGGGCTCAGGTAACACCACGCCATCTTCACACCGACCTGGGCAAAGAGTTCTATAACAGCACTTTTACCAAGTTAATGAAAGAAAGGAACATTAATCACTATAGTACCTACTCTCCTCTCAAGGCGTCCATCGTGGAGAGGTGGAACCGCACCCTCAAAACCAAAATGTGGCTCGAGTTCAGTTTTCAGGGCTCCTACAAGTGGTTACAGCTTCTACCTAGGCTCGTTGATGAGTATAATCGTCGAAAACATCGAACGATAGGTATGCGACCTATAGATGTGACTAAACAAAAGGAATCGTACCTACTTTCAAGTGTCTATGCCATGCCAGATTCAAACGAACAGCCCACGTTTCAAGTTGGGGACTACGTACGGATCAGTAAGCAAAAGAAAGAGTTTGATAAAGGGTACCAGGGGAACTGGTCAGCGGAAAGTTTTAAAATTCGACTTGTTCAGCCTACATATCCTGTCACCTATTTACTCGAAGACTGGCAAGGCGAGCCTATTCTAGGATCTTTCTATCGACAGGAACTTCAGAAAACCAAGCATCACGACCTTTATTTGGTTGAAAAAATACTCAAAAAGAGTAAAGATAGGTCGTACATTAAATGGCTTGGTTTTCCAACACCTACCTGGGAGAAAACAAGCAATATTTTATAATAAATCATTTATTCATCAGACATTGGTTCATTACCCACAAGAGAAACAATATCTTCAAACCAGCAAAGTAGCTTCTCAATATTCTTCAGCGCGCACTGCCCCCTGTGATTGCAGACAATGTCAGGATCAGGCAGTCTTCGAATGCGTACAGGCAGGATAGAGTCCACGTTGACGACAGGTCTCTCCAAGATCTTTTCGAGGAACTTCTTCTTTTCGGATCCCTTGGTCAGAACAAATTTGTAGGTCTCTGTTTCACTCTGCAGAAATGTCTTTAAAGAGGAGTAGTGCAGTTCCCCTTCCTCCCACTTGAGTCCATGTAGGTTGCGAGTACACCAATTGTTGGCAATCTGAGTTTTTCTTGACAAAACTTCAAAATCGTAGGGTGGTAAGAACACAATTCGATGGGACCAACGAGGACGTAAGCCGCCAATGGCAAGTTCCTTCACCACCAAGCCATTATTATTGTCCTTGAAGCCTTGAAACTCCACAAAGATCACGTCAGACATGTTTACGCTAGTACGGTACGTCGACGACTGACTGAACTCTAGCTGCATATTGACAAAGTGCGCAGGCACAGACGCCAGAGTTCGCTGCTGCAACTTTACAGTGGCCACAGTTTATTTTCATTGGTCGAGGTCCATCTACATGCGTACGCATCCATGGCTCGTTGAACGGATGAATATAGCATCGAAGAAATTGCAAAATTTCTGGATCATCCTGAAGGTGTTTTGGTAATTTAGGCCAAAGCACGTTGATGTAGTTTTGGGCACACTGAAGTAGGTACTGTTTTGGTAAATATTCGAGATCTTGCCGAGTCAACTCGGTTATATGGAACTGAGACACATGTTCCTTAAAACATGCCATAGCACTGTTAACTTTAGCCATCACGTCCATCCTGCTTGAATTTCTGAGCACTACTGGCAGTAGGTCTTGATGTGATGAGTCAACTCGGTTGAGTAAACAACAACGAGCTCTTGCATCGTTCTGTCCCCATACTCAGCGCGTTTCTGTAGCTTGCCACGGATCACGCCATCTGAGATATCTTGAGGCATTTCAGTTAACAACTCCAAGACAATTTCGTGGACAAGTGATGATAGGTGCACATTTGCCAGCGGTACTTTGTGCACAAGTTTCACAATATAGGCTTCTAAAAGGGGCTCCACCAGAAACAAGTGCTCTAAATTTTTTAGTGAGAGACGCACAGTATTCCAAGTGTTTAAACATTTCAAGACAAGATCACGACTGTTTTGTGTGGTTAGCACTACGAAGTTGGGCAACACACAGTTGAGTTGATCAGTTTCTTTCCTCATATAAGAGAGGATTGTAGTTTTTAAAGAGCACAAGGTGTGCCACTCACTCAGAGTTAAAGTCACTTGTTCATTATTAATCAAGATGATACCTATTTCGAAACGATAGTTGTCAGTTAGGTAGAGTCCAGCAACTACACTGACAACACTATAGTTTGATCCTAGGGAATATTGCGCGGTAAGAATCGTCTTCATTGTACGGAGGACAGAGGAACACTGACAGAAAATAGGCGTGACTTTATTAATCCCATTTATTATAAGTTAAACATAAGAACATATGAACTGATCAATAAGAACCGAGCACATCAGTCTTGTGGCATTACCTCGTTGCAGCTCTTATGAAAATGAGCTAGAGTGGTCACTCCGTCACTACATGTCCAACGTTTGTCATCATAGGGTGAGAGGGTTACTTTGTGCTGTTTTATGGTTGACATGACATGTCTGAAATTTCTAATAAAATACATGTCAGCTGACTGGACCTTCTCCTGTTCAAGTGCTTCTAAATAGTTGTCATGGGAAATACTTTTTAAGGCAACACGGGCCACACCCTTGGCTACTTTTTTACTGAAGCCACTCTTTGTGAAAAAGGAATACATTTTAGCACGGAGTCCAACGAACTGAAAAACTGGCTCCCCATTCATCTCATCTTTATACTTCCCCAGGACTTTTTTATTAGCTTCACTGAACAGGGGGTGGTCTTTGGGGTAGTCGGAAGTGTCAAATAGTTCAGAATGTACCCTTATATCTTCGTAAAGGTCCTTTGTTTGGATACAATAGGTCAAACTGTCAGTATCTGTGAAACATAGTTTAGCCTTCTCCCCGTACGTTTTAACAATAAAATTATAGTGAAAATCGTACATTATAGCCTTACTAAGCTCTAAAACAGTTGCCCCAATGTGAATTGGCCTATTCATAAGCACAGAGTTCTTTGCTTTCCTAACAATTACAAAATTCTTCGAAATAATCAGAAAATCTTTCAAAGTTGGGTCATTATTGACTTTTTTGGCACGTTTTTCGTCTGCGACAAATTCGAAAGTGTCTCTGCGCCTTAGGCTTTCAATTGTTTTGCCATAAATAGCGTTATTTAAAAGCTTAAAAAAATCCTTTTCGAAAGTGTTCCTCGCCAGTTTTCGTTGTTCAGTGTTGAACATGATATATTCATATAACCAGGTACTTTGAGTGAAAGCAAGTACTCTGTGAACTTTGGTGACTTTTAGACCTAGATTCATGTACAAGTTCAACAGCTCACCATGAACAATGTATTTTGTCTTATTTCGAAGGTTAGGTACTAGTTTTTTTACATTCGAGTTGGGCACATTCAGTTTTTCTTTGAGTACTTTTGTAAACGGAGACAACATTTCCTCCGTTATCACCATATGCTCCGGGGCAAGGGGGTAATCGTTATGGGCATCATGTAATGACGGATCATAGTCAAGATCAACCTCAAGAAAATAACCTGTGTCAGGATCAGCAACAAGTTCTGTCAGATCAAAATCTTCAGGGTCTTCAACCCACCTTAGATCACCATACGGGACTTGTTTGCACATGGCTGTACCGTACAAGTTATTGCAGTCTAGGTATATTATGTAGGTATTGGGCTTGGAGTCGTCATATGACTCGGGGATGTATGGGTTGTTTGCTGTGGCCAGCCTGTGGGTAATCATGCTAACACCGCCTCGGATGGCTGACTCAACAAAGAGAAGTTGGTCAATATCTGTTATAAGTTCTATTTGAACACCTGTCTTTTTCAAGCAGGCTTCCCAGCTCAGTCCGGGTAAAGTGTACACATGACATGGGTCAATTTGATAGAATTTGAGACTCAGGTTTCTAAAGTTTTCAAACACATCAGCCAGGATAAGTACGTCTGAAAGATTGTATAATAATTGGTACTCGCCAATGTTTGCAAGATCAAAGGTGTTCCATACATAATGAGCATGTAGGTAATCTGACTCGGTGATTCCTGCTTGTCTAACACTGCTAAAAAAATCTTCTATGTGAGGAAGAGAGGTTTCAGCTAATTTTGTATGATCCGTCATATATTCATACATAAATACCCCCTTGCTGGTCAACAGTTCAAAATTGTCACAAATAACACTAGATAAGATGGGGAACTTTTCGGGAGTTGGACTACCTGCGGCCAGATTGTTTGATAGACTTTCCAAAGAGGCTGAAAGAAACTGGCAGCTGTCCAAGAAGCGAAACATTCCCCAACTAAACGATATAAAATTTTCCATATTTCGAGCCACACAGCTCATTTGCCTTTGGATACCTACCTTGCCAAATGCGGGGAATAAGAGCTTACTATCGTAGGATAAGTTGTGAAAAAATACAGGTACATGGTCAGCAGTTTGATAATTTAAATTGCATCCATTGTGGGCTGCACCCCTATATTTGCCTGTTCTGTGATTGTGATCCATCACTTTGTCACCTTCAAGTGATTCTCCACAAATATGGCAAGTATCTGCATTTTCAAATGCCTCAAAATCAGTTGGGGTAGCCTCCATGGGAAGGTTGATTTTTAAAAGTGGTTTTAATTTCTTTTCCTCATCGAGCAAGCATCGGACCAAACATTCGGCTGCGTCATTTGCCCCAGTCCTGTCTAAGTACGAAACTTGTCTAATAACTTGCCCGCAGTCGTCAATGACTACATAGGCAAAGCTGGATGGGACATGGGTAGACAGAACTTCTGTTTTTCCTGGGGTATCATCATCAGATGGCTTTAAGAGGGACTCAAAGTCAGCGTAAATTGTGAATGGAACCTTCAATTTGTATGAGTGCTTGGTGAACTCTAAGATATTTTTGCCTTCCTTGGGAAGTTGTACGTTTTGAGCCTTAATATTGGAACACAGTCTCTTGTGTTCTTCCAATGTGGCTTCTGTCCAGAAGCAGTGAAGGCAACGAAAGCAAAAATGTTTTCTTTCTTTGTGTTTGGTAGTATCATACAACAGCCTGTTCAAGTCTTTGATCCAACAGTAGTGGGAGTTACCATCCTCGTTAGTCAACAAGAGTAAGTTAACTGATTTTCTAAAGTCTGGATACTTGGAGAGATAGGCTGGTGAGAGTTTGTTTTCATTGTAAGAAAAGACATTAATTGATATTTTATTTCTTTTCTCAATAACTGGGATTTTTGACAATTTCACAGGGTACTCAATACCTGTCATGTCAACCTTATCCTCATAGGGAATGTATTTGTTCACTCTCTCTGTGTTCTTCTCTGTAGGATAGAGGGCACTTAAAATGCTATACAGGAAACAACGGTTATCATTGTTTTTCACATTTACGATTGCCATTTTTGTGGCCAGTTTGGCTGGGGTAGGGATATAAGAACTGCCAGAGACTGGGTCATAGCTAGTGTACTTAATGTGGTAGGCATTTACTCCATATTCTCGCCAACCTGAACCTTTTGAAACGAAGGCTTCGAGGCTTTCTAACATTTTGTTCCTGCCATTTTTCCAGAAACTTTTGATGTCCCGTCTATTTAAAATGACTGCCATATTTGTGGAGAACCATGAAGACAAATATTGTTGTTGCCCATCAACTTCTCTCATAAGCTCAACATTGATACTTAATCTGCACTTAAAAGTCTTGATTTTTTTCAATTTCTTTTTCAACTTTTTCTTCAAATGTTTTTTAAGATCACGGTCAAGAAATGTCAGGGCGTCTCCTACATGTCCAATGGGAAAAATACCTTCCTTGTATCTATCATTTAATGCTGAGGCTTTTAACGGGGTGTTCCTTTTTTTACATTTGTGATTTTTAAAATTTCGATAGTAAGTAAACTTACCCCCACATGTGCCGCACTCCCACTGATCGGAGTCTGAGTCACTCATTTTAGAAGTGCTAGGTGTGGGGTCCCTTTGGCTGGTGTGAAAGATGGATGTGCTGGGTGTGGAGTCCCTGTGACTGGTGTCAAAGTTGGATGTGCTGGGTGTCGAGTCCCTGTGACTGGTGTGAAAGTCGGATGTGCTGGGTGTGGGGTCCCTTTGGTCGGATGATTTACTCTGTAAAAATAATATTATTTGTAACCTCGGAAAAAAAAAAATGATGGTTTGCTCTGGAATGGAAAAAAGTGGATAGGTACACTCTGAAAATAATCATGGTTTGCTCTGAAAAGTGGTAGGGTAGTTTTAAAAAAATACTTACTTACATGACGTTTTCCCTCCTCTTCACTGATTTTGTAGATAAATTTCTTCCCCCTCATTCCCTCGTAGTAGAAGGTTAATCCTTTTTTTCCATCATTGATAGCTTTCATTGTCTCTTCGTCGAACGCATCGTTGAATTCTTCCCCTAAAAATACATTTTTCACTTAGCCCTGGTAATTAAAATAGGTGGGGATCAGAATAAAAAACATTGAAATTGCACTTACCGATGCGAATATTGTAAGTCTTTGAGGAAGTGGGCAACTTCAATTTCAGCATGACCTGAATGCCGTAATCGTTCTCAATTTTCCTTGCTCCTTTGACCTGGTAAGTCTTCTTTTCCTCCAGTTCTTTTATTGACATTGGCTTCGAAGCCCTTGCCTCATTTGCCGCCTGCAGCTTAGCATTAAATGACATCTTGAAAGAAAATAAGATGCCCTTGGTAGTGGATTTTCAGAGGAACATTTCAGTTGATAAAAGTGGTAGAATGTTTCAAAGGGACAATTTCAAAGACATAGTTTCAAAGGGACAATTTCAAAGGTATAGTTTCATAGGGACAATTTCAAAGGTATAGTTTCAAAGGGACAATAATGAAGGGTACTTACAGTGACACAGTAGTTGAAGCACAAAACACACACTGGTAAACTTTGATGCACATATGATAGCTGTGAAAGTGAGAATCTGCTTTTATAGGCACTTTTTTGCGCCAATTTTCTTAGTCACGTTAAGACGGGGCTGATCATAAGCGAAGCATAGATGTGAAGCCGAATAAAAAATAAGTTAATCGTAAGCATCATAAGCTAAGCATAGAAGTATGCATATTATGATGACTTGAGTAATATGGTATTTGCACGTCAGCAGTTTTTGATCATGAAATCATAAGTTAATACCCTTCCGCATATGCTATTTTAATCTGAGGTAATGGAAACAGGTGTGTTTGAGAGGTGGAAAGAGTGTGAATCAGAAGCGGCTTGTCACTGTTTTGACACACTGCTTCACTTGTGTTTTTAGGGAACAATAAATGAGAAGTGTATTTAATCGATAACTTTTTGGTACTTCCATGGGGCACTATTTTTTTACTCCCTAAATCCATTTCAAAAACTGGAAAAAATTCAATAAAAAACTCGTTAGGGGAAAATTTTTCTTTGAAAAATTATTATTAACAGATGTGTAAATATGTGTGCAATGGTTCCAAATAAACATTATTTAAGTAATTTATGTAGTTCTGAATCAGTCATAATTTTCTAGACGAGCCGCCTCTGCTTGACATTTTGCTCGATGCGCAGCGTCAGCAGATTTGCAGGTGATCGCATGATTTCTCGGTATTGTTATGACTACGGCAAGCGCGTGGCAAGGCTTAGGTGCATCAGGATACGTGCCTTTCCAAGGCCACATCTAGCGTTATCGATCTAGAGATCAATTTCAGGGTGTCAGATTTTATGCTCGCATGAAGTTTATTTCTAAGAAGTACGTGCTTTTTTGAGACAACAACTCTCTGTGATCAGGGTCGGACTGGTGTTTTAGCAGGATTTTGGGTAGGGTGGGCTTTGGGGCCTCACTCAAAATTTTATTGAAAATTATCATGTCGAAGTAGGGGTAGGGGCTAGGCTGGCCCCATGTCAAAGTACGGTTGCCGGGCAGGGCCTTGTGTGGCCTAGAGCCCCCATGTCGAAGTACGGTCGAAGTGGGATCGGGTTGGCGGGCAGGGCCTAGGGTGGCCTAGTCCCTTAGCACCGCTGAGTTCAAACCCCCAGTTCTACCCTACTTCGGTGATTTTCCAGTCTATATGCAGTGACTTACCAACTGCCTTAATTTAGTCGAAGGCAACACGAAGGTGTTCATGACCAAGATCCAAGAACATCCGTGCTACCAACACAAAATCCAAATGGAAGGTAACGAATCACACTCTACATTGAAAACCTCTCTATAACGAGGAAACTCACCGAGGGGGTTACCACTCCAGAGATTCCCTGAGATTCCATAAAGATTTCCAAAGATTCCCAACGATATTCATACAAAATTGAACCCCGAAGGGATAACCACTCCAAAGAAATTCCAAGATTCCCTGAGATTTCATACAGATTTCCAAGGATTCCCAACGAGATTCCCAACGAGTGGTTCACCCCTTGGAACTCACCCTATCTCCACAATGCCACCCTCTCTATAGCGAACTCTCTTTATATCGAGCGATGGTCCCCTGGTGGCTGTTACAGAGAGAGACTATATACTCTAGTTCAATGAACATCCATATGCAACCAACAAAAAATTCACTAATACCAGGATTCGAACCTCCGATCTTCGTGGCAACAGTCCAGTGACCTGACCACTACACCACAGAAGGTTACAAATCAATTAGTTAAGTCGACATAAATAGGTGAAGGCAACGTAACCTATAACGTGTCGCATGTGAGAAGCTATGGAGGCATATAAATAAATAAATAACGCTAGCTAGTTAGCGAGCCCGACTCCAAATCATAAAATATTTACCGGGAAGGTAGAACGGAGCTGAGGGGGGGTAGGGGATAGACACTGTATAGGGGTGCTGCGGTGTTAAGTCGCCTCACTTAATACCCTCTTCAACTAAGTGGAAAATTATTAACTTAGCTCAATAAAGAAAGAACTGGAGCCGAAGAAGTCAACAGCCTAGGTACGACCGAGTGGTCTAGTACTTTGAGGAGCACTGAACCAAATCACACCGGTTCGATCCCCATCCTACCAAAAGGTTTTTACTTTCTCGCTAGCCATATATGGCGAGAAAGTATTGTTTTCGTGCAAAATTTCGAAATTGAGATTTTGGGTTTCCCATGATCCTGGGGGTCCCCTGAGTCCAAAAAAGTGGTTTCTGGAAAAAGTCTGTCCGTCCGTCAGTCCATCCGTCAGTCCGTCCGTCAGTCCGTGCAGTGCTCTAGCGCCTATACCGTTCATCCGATTTTGATGAAATTTGGTATGGACCTATCTAAAATCACTCCCGAGGGGCATTTTGAAGGATTTTTTGATTGGTCAAAAATTGCGGCCGCTATTGTCAAAAAACCGCCAAAATAATTCAAAAATCGTGTTTTTGGTTACTTAGACAAGCGCCGACGGTACACTTTTCAATCTATAACACTGAAAATTGGTATGTGTGTTGACAAATAGATGCTTCGAGGTAATTTTCAACTAAAATTGAATTGGTTGAAAATTACGGCCGTTCTGGACCAAAGTTCGATCGTTTCGGCGCCATTCACATTTATTGACCGATTGTCATGAAATTTGGTAAATTTGTGTAGAACCATGTAACTTAAACATCTGTCGAACATAATTTTGTTATCTTCAAAATTACGGCCGTTGTAGTCAAAAAAGTGTCGAAAATGAGTTGAGAATGAGAAACCACGTTTTTGAATGGTCGGAACGCATTTGGGACTACAGTAATAGAATGACAGCCATGAAACTTGGTATGAGTGTCAAAAAACCCCCAAAAAAAAAAAATCATTCTGGGCGAGAAAGTTAAGTGCGACTGTTGTCGGACCCTTTATTCTTATGGAAATTCATGTGAGGAAACTATTGGATATCTCAATATTCTGAAACATAATAAGTCTTTTTAACGTCATTACTCATGAGGCTATGTTGTAATTTCACGATCGGTTAATTTTGGACAATTTTATTTTTGGTGACAAAAATCACTCGATCATAAAATCACAGCATAGCCTCATGAGTAATGACGTTAAAAAGACATAATATATTTCAGAATATTTAAATCTCCAATAGTTTTCTCACAAAGTTTGAAGTCCAAACGTAAAAAAATAGCGAATGTATATTCAGCCTTAACGGTTGGTGGATATGTTGTGGGGTCTAATTACGTCGTTCGGAAAATTTTTCAAGAGCCTGACACCTGATGGAAAAGATAAATTAAAACAATAGGCAATAAAAAATCCGTTTCGCTTTCATTAAATAACGGAATGAAAAGAATCCAAGCTGAAATCGCAGGTAACTGCCGAATAGCGTGTTCCCAATTACCTCGATTTTAACACAATAAGTCGAAACTACCAACTCTACACTCTATTTAGGCATTCTATGCAATTAAACAATGTATAATTTACAATTCGATCCTGCTATTTTCTTACAATTGCTTTGCTTCGTCTCACTGCAAGATTCAAAAACATTTCTTTCTTTTTATTTTAAATTGTGGTTTGAGTTTGTGGTGTATGCCCGTTCTCAAAGCACCAGTGGAGCACCAAATTAACACCAAAAGGTACCATTGTTAAGGGTGTGCTTTTTGGTGTTAAAAATATGTTAAAACAATGGGAATACCCCTGAAGGTTGTGTCAGACCTTCAGAACATTCTGCCAAGATGGGAAGAGAAGTATTGGGTTCCGTTCAAAAATCGATTTTTTGTTTTTGAATCTCGAAAATGTAGGGATCCCCAAGTACAATGGAATTAAAAGTTATCTGAGAAGCAGAGGGACCTCGGAGAACTAGTTCAGAAAACTTCTGATACCCCACAAGCCATATTCAGAGACACCACCGTCACCGTCTTTCCACATTGAAAAACTCCACATGGAATTTCTACGCAACTATTATATCCACTTTCCTATGTAACTATAATAATAAACGTATAGTATGAAGTGTGTTGTCAAAGGAACAAATTAATGGCCACAATGGCCACTGGATGGTTACCACCACCACCTTCGGAAGAGCTCGGGTTGGCTCGGGTTCTTGCTACCCTTTCATTGGCTACACTGCACTGTCGGGGAACTGCTGCCTGGAAGGGGAACTTTTCTCTGAATGCCTCCCTTTAAAGTGGCCATTAATTGGTTCCTTCGACAATATGTCTCTATATGAGGAACTAAAACGAACCTGAAAAATGCGAAATCACCTGGATATGGAGAGTAATTTTGGAGCTTTGGGTCACCATATTCCTAAAAAAATTGGTCAAAAAATCAGCTCGAGCAGAACTCAAGATTAGCAAGAAAAATCGTTAAACCAAGGCTTTGTTTTCATTCGTTCCCCCGCTCCCCCCGTTATCCCCCTCTCCCCTTCCTCTTCCTCTCCTAAGAACGCAAACTTTTCCAACTTGGAGAAAGTTGTTGGACTGATGTCTTACTCTACAGAGCTCTCTCCTTCGCCTGGCAGAAAGACGGGAGTATTGATTTTACCCGGGTACTACTTCTGACTTAAACCACCCACTATGGACCATCATATTTTGTACATTTTTTCTGAATTTTTCGAATGAATGAAAAAGAACTTGAGAGAATAAAGCAATTTTCAAGTTTGGAGAATCCCAACCATAGGAACAGGGGAAAAAATTGCTTTTTACTCAGCTGCGGCCGGTGTGGAGATCGCGGGAAATATCACTGAAAACCAAGCTACGGCTACTGAACTCGAATGTAAAATCGGTGCTTTTCTACGGGTATGAGACGTGCCAGGCGACAGAGAGTCTCAAACAGCGAATACAAGCCACAGTTAACAGATCCCTGAGGACCATACTTGGCGTTTGGTGGCCGAACGTTGTTTCAAACGAGGAGTTGTGGGACAGAACGGACCAAGAAAAATGCGAGATACAAATAAGAAGAAGAAAATGGCGCTGGATCGGTCACACCCTAAGGAGAAACTCGGACCACATCCCACGACAAGCCCTGTACTGGAACCCTCAGGGGAGACGAAGACCGGGGAGGCCAAAGCAGACCTGGCGGAGAACGGTGGAGAATGAGCTGGCAACCATTGGGAAATCTTGGAGCGAGGCAAAGGCAGTAGCAGTCGACAGAACCAGATGGAAGATTTTTGTAAAGGCCCTACGCTCCTCGGGGGAAGCTGATAGGATTTAAGTCAAGTAAGTCAACCAGCAACCCACGAAAACAGTTCTAAGACTCGCATGTTCCAGATACCTGGATCTCCCATTGCCATAGGTACAGGTGAGGAAAATATCAAGGAAGGTACCCTGAGAGACCCAGGAAATACGTGGCTGACTGTATAATTTATACAACCATGCTAGTTCTGAAACGGTTATTTTCATTTAGGAAAAGTAACGTGGATCGAAATATTAAGAGTGCATATACTTAAGAGGTTATGACGTGACAGTTCTGTTATTTATAGACAACTGAGAATAATTTTAGAAACATCTGAAGTACAGTAGTCACTCTCTATATAACGAAAACCTCTCTATAACAGCGAAAGGTACACTCCCGTAACAAACCCTCAATAATCAATTTTTGGGATTTTACGATCGAGTACTTTTTCACAACTTTTTTGGTGTCAGAAGTTATAACGTTTTTCGAACCATTTATTGAGGTTGACTCATTCTAAAACCCTCTCTTTATAGCGAGAGAAATTCCACGGTCCCTTGATGGTCGTTATCGTTATAGAGAGAACCTGCTATAGTTCCAACCAACTGAGGAAAATAGGAGTAAATTCCAGCAGGATAAAATGGAGAAATTCCGTCTTTTAACAGTCGGGTTTTGTTTTGTTAGATCTGTATTTAAAACCTCTGCAGTACAACAAAATAATAAAGAATCGGTTCAGCTTCAATTTTTTACTTTGAATAGGAACGGTAAAAGAGTGATTTCGACCCCCTTCACAAAATTTCTCAATGCTGCGGTAGTGCAACAATTCCCACGTTCAGCAATCATAGGTAATTTTGAGGTAAATTGGTTAATCGACACGTTAGAGTAACATGTAACATGCCACCCCCCTATCCTCATCATTAAGGCTCCGTGTAAACATTGCTTACGTCGATTCTTACAGTTAATTACAGGCAATCAGGTAAGACTACCCCTGCGACTGTGGAAACCCTGCCTTAAGATAGGAATTCATTTATTTCAAGCCTGCTACCCTATATTTGGATAATATTTAAATTCAAAGACGCTGTGTTTGGTAATGTTGATTGATGTTTAGTATTTTCTCATAAATTTATAACGATTTCGTTCATAAACTGTGGGTATTTACTGACTAGTCCACCCGGTTAAGAGTTACACGTCCGTTAAACTAACTGGCGTTTAACGGGAGTTATCAATGGCTCAGGTTCTAAGGCGCAACCTCACTAATCGCAAATGTCGAATTAACTGATAGGAAGCTATATGACGGACATTTGCTGTACATCCACACTAGCCTGAATATAGCTCTTGAGAGTAAGTCTGAAAGTCGAATTTGCCCTAATGCCAATGTCCTATTCGAAATTTGTCACTAATGGGGTTGCGACGCAAAACCCATCTATAATCCGATACTCTTCGCACCGGTACCACTATTTTTCAGAAATTCATTTTTTTTTTATTCTCTAATCTTTTGATTATCACTCGGTATTCAAATTTAGGCATAAGAAATTGTACCACACCAATTTTTCCCGAAATAACACGCAGATCTACAACGGGCTCATTTTACTTGTGGTGAAATATTTCAAGAGACACATTTACGTCACCTAGTTGAAATAATTATTATTAGTTGAAAATAAGTCTACTTGTACAATGCACAAAATTCCTATAGTTTTTGGTCTTGTAAAACTGTCAAAAGTCAGTTTTTGGTAGAAATCTCACATATTTCTATGTCACTTGTCAAAAACCACCAGCAAACAAGACTAAGGGTGGGGCAACGAAAAAAAAAACCAAACCGACATTTCACCCAACGACCAAAACAATTCAAAATCAACCATAAAAAAAAGTTTTTCAAACTTCCCAAAACTTTCAAAAACTTTCTCGAACAAATTATCAATACCAAAAAACTCACCACCAACTGAGACATTAAAAGTACCACCTTAAAAACCAAAACAAGACTCACCCGTGAAAACTACTTCACCTTCTTCTTTTTTCACCTGGGATCGAACCTGACCGCACAACACACCCACACTTGGTATTTTAAAATGTTTATCGGGCTCGCCAAATTGAGTCTCGCTGAAAATCGGTTCGGGAAAATTCCGAAATGTCCCGAAGAATACCGAAAACGGCCGATCTCGTGAACGGACGAAGGAAACACGTCAGATCCCGCCCGTAGTTAGCCACACATTGCGAGGAAATTTTCCGAGCGCTCCTGCTGACGGTAGAAAGAGACAGAAAGCGCCCGTGTCAGCAATAAGCGCGACAGGGATGAAAATGGGAAAATTTTGTTTGGTGCAAAAAGGGTGCAAGTTGTGGGGTTTTTGTTTTGGGTTGTGTCTTTTTTAAGGGTGGCTTGTTTTTTATTTTCTAAAGGTTAGGATGTGCAGATGATCATTTGGGGGGATTTTTTTAAATGTAGGTTACCGATGCTTTTGTCTCATAGGAGTGATTCTGATGGAATTACGACGTTATCCTTATTATATGCCTGTGAGCCGAGCTTTTTTTCGAACCATTGCAGAAGTCTTCAGTAACCAGGCACTATCTATACGAATCAGTTAGGAACAGTATTACTAGCTGATTTAAGTGGGTGGCTGGCAGGGTATTGATAACGCTGCACTGGTGACGGGGGAACACACAACTGCCGGGAGTGATTCAAACAAAATTACCTCCACGAGAAAAGAAACCCCTAAGCTCTCGTTTCTACCTAACTAAAAATCCAGTTTCAGCTTAACGTGTGTAAAGAAAAAGAAAAATAAATTCAGTAGGTCGCAGTGAGCTTTACTGGCAAGCAAGAATGCACCAACAGTTGTTGCACAACCTTAAAAGGGGTAACCAGTAAAATAGAGGGAATATATTTTTTGGGTGTGAAAATAAGGTTTTGGTGAAAGGTTCGGAACGAACAGAGGCTTAATGAAATACCCTAATCTGGCCTTTCGTCAGCAGATTGCTTAAGTGCAGAGTTTGTGTATGTTTCGGCTTCAATGAAGATACGACAGCCTTCCCCAAATTTACAACTATTTCCCAGGTCTGCTATTTTCGCTGGCACTACAAAGATTACACTATCTAGGTGGAAAGTGGCTTTTTCTTTGTTTCTTTTTGGCACTTTGGTATATTTTACAACCGAACATATATTCGCTATTTTTTATGACGGAACTAAATATTCTGAATATAATATGTCTTTTTAACGGCCGAAATTAACAGGCTACGTAGGGATTTTGCTACAACATAGCCTGTTAATTTATGACGTTAAGAATACATTTAATATTTCAGAACATTTTAATATCCAATAAATTTCTCATAAAGTGTGCAGAATAAACGTAAACAAACAGCGAATGTATGTTCGTCTTAAGTTCAGAGCTTACAGTGGTTTCAGAAATCGAATGCATCTCAAAGAGCCTTGAACGACTATATCCAGACACTATGTAAATTAGTTAGCGGTAGAAGGGGGAGGGGGGGGGGGGGGTCCCTGCTGAAACAGGCTCCAAACTTAAAAGCAAACCAAAATTTATCCGCAGTTCGTCGGTAACAGAAGAAATAAAAAATTGAGTAAGATTACTTAAAAAACTTTTTCAAGGCCCATCAAAAATGCACGAACTGGCAATCGGGTTCGAAAGTCACCGGGCGCAGAATCTATTAAGCGGCTTAGCTTTTCAGCTGCTGGCCGAAATTTCTCTCATGAGCTCCTTGGATCCTTCCCACGCATCAGGCCGACTTACCGAGACATCCGCCACCTCGGCTTCGAAACACTATATGGTCTGGTGGTTCGCTATTTGTTTACGTTTTTTCTACACACTTTATTAGGAAACTATTGGATATTTAAGTGTTCTGAAATATAATATGTCATTTTAACAGACTGTGTTGTAATTTTACGATCGAGTGATTTTTGTCAACAAAAAATTTGTTCGAAATTAACCGATCGTGAAATCACAACACAGCCTGTTAATTTCGGCCGCTAAAAAGACATATTATACTTCAGAATATTTACATATCCAAAAGGTATCGCATACGTATATTCAGTCTTGAACGTCGTGCAAGAGGCAGGAGTTCGAACACAGGTGGGGCGAGATTTTTTCACATTGAACAGATACCAGAGATAATTATAGTTGCTCTCGAGAGTGCTCCCCAAGGGGTTAACCACTCGTTGGGAATCTCGTTGGGAATCATTGGAAATCTTTATGAAATCTCAGGGAATCTTGGAATATTTTGGAGTGGTTACCCCTTCGGGGTTCATCTTTCTATGAATATCGTTGGGAATCTTTGGAAATCCTTAGGAATCTCAGTGGAATCTCAAGGAATCTCTGGAGTGGTTACCCCCTCGGTGCTCCCCATGGGTATAGAGCACACACCAGGGATTTAGCTTAATAAATTCTCCCTACATAGGGAGTGCTCCTGGCCCTAACTCCTTCACAGAATGATCAGAACGACCATCCAACTTTCGACAACTTCAAGGTAGCAAACTACAGTATGACCTACTGAGAGTTGTGCTGAAGAAAGAAGAACAACAACTAATAAGTAACAACTAACAGCCCTACTGTTCAACTTGCTCCCAAACTTCATTGGGGCTTCACTTGACATTATATGCCTTTCTCACAAAACTGCGTTCTGTGCCTAAAAGTAGGCTTTCTCTGTTTTTGGAAATTAATGTATTATTTTTTTACATATTTATTTTTATTTCTTTAATGGACGAACTTGTCTAACAAGGCGCTGATACTATTGTATTGTAGTACCAAAAGATAGCCATGTTTGTGGGGCAAAATTTTTTCCAGCTTTTTATACCTGACGAACCCCTTTTCCCCAAGGCAACTGCACGGCTCTATTTTGAGTAGAAAGGTTAGGGTTTCTTACAATTTTTGGCGCTGTTTATTTCTTTAAGGCTGAATATCACCACCTCACGTGCCTTTTAACGTTCGAATAGCTATCGATTCGAAAAAGCAGACATCTTCTCGTTAGGTTTTGCTGTGTCAATAGAATTCGCCTGCTTTGTTTACGTCAAATTTATTTCAACAATTTCAACCTAAAAGTGGAAATAAACGTGAAAAACCCCCTATTTTTTTCGGAGAAAGAAGTTAAAATGTTGATTAGACTACACCAAATGAGTCGCAGGTATGAAAATTATCGTTTTCGCTAACGCACGGAAAATCCACTCGAAAGCTAACGAAGCGGTAACGGTGCATGGTGAAAGCCGTTAACCTTTTTTACCGATACGATAGCGCTATCGTGTACACGATAGTCTTCACGTTAAAGTGGTGAAATCCAGCCTTAGGCTGTCCATCTACGGTTTGGCGTCTACAATACATAAGACAGTGGTCGATCTCTATAACGACATTTTCTGTAACGATCAATTGTGAGACCCTCTCTATAGCGAGAAAACTGATGGTCGTTATATTATAGACAGACTACTGTAATCATATTTGCATATGTTACCCTTAAGTTGGAACGTGACATCCACCTATAACGGAGTAGGTGATAACAGAAAAGATAACAGATACCTATACCTATCAACTATACCTACCAACTTGGTCTAGGGAATTTTCTAGAAGAAGGTACTCGTGGTCAGTACCAACACACTGCTGATGCCGAGGGGTTAACCACTCGTTGGGAATCATTGAAAATGAAATCTCAGGAAATCTTGGAATTTTTTTGAGTGGTTACCCCTTCGGGTACATCTTTCTATGAATATCGTTGGGAATCTTTGGAAATCTTTATGGAATCTCAGTGGAATCTCAAGGAATCTCTGGAGTGGTTACACCCACGGCTGATGCTAAACAGAAATCCTCTGAATCACAAAAACACAGGATAGGAAGGACATCCGAAATAAAAAAAGGTACATCTCTGCTCATGCGCAGAAAGTTTGAAAGTTCGCCAGCCCCCCTCGTGAAATAAGGACGGAGTCTACAACTCCCCAAACTTTTCCCACCCCCCTCGTTCCATCAATTTCCCAAGCTCTAAATTGTTTTAATCCATTCTTGGGCTCAAAACATGGGCAACAGTAGTGTTTTTCGAGGTTTTTATTTTTTGGGGGTTTGTAGACAGATTTTGGAAGTCTGCTGAGCTGAAGGTATTGATGCTGAATTCGAAAACACGCCCACAGAGAGAGGCTTGCCCCCCCAGGCCCCCACGCGCATGCCCCCCCCAATAGTGCTGGCTCGCTATAGGCTCAGTCCCAAAGCTTCGTACCTACTACGTCACACACTCACAACTTTCAATTTTCTTTGGCAACTTTTCGGGAAACTTTTCTATACGTCTGTTTTGTTCCTTTTTTTAGAAATATTTTTAGATATTGTAGAGTTAAAATTGTTAAGGAATGTAGTGCCCAAAATAAGCTTTCCTTGGGCAACCTCCTTGGTAATTTTTTGGAAAACACTTTGTTCCACCAAATTTGTCGGATTGGTGCAGTGGTAGGGCACATTAATTCTCAAATGTAAGAAGTTTTTTCAACGTTAGAAGCTATAGTCTAATACGTTATGATCAAGTGATTTTTGTCACTGAAAAGTACTCGATCTTAAGGTCACAACATACAGAAATTAAGAGGCACACTTCATTTAAAAGCGTCAATAAAAAGTATTTTATTTTGAGTTTTAACCTGAACCTAACTTTGGGGTAACAGACACAGGGCTGTTGAGACTGAAGTCTGAATCCCAGTGCAATTTCAATATTTTTTGTGAACTTCTAACAAGCCTCATTTTCGTGCACCTGTTTCACTGACAGATTTCCTGACTTGTAAAATTTATTTCAACATTTATCAAGTCAAACTATATCAGAAATATGTTTTTTCTAATTTCACAATCAGCAGCTCCTTGAAATGAACAGAACCTCTCGAGAAAAAGCAATAAGAAACCTTCATCCCCCAGTAATTTCACCTCGAACCCCCAAATCAACCACGGGAAATATCACTATTACCAATATCACAATCTGAAGTAAGATATGTCACAAATAGGCTCGAATACAATGTATCAGAAGAGGGTTGAAGGCCTAAGGGTGAGTCTGAACCAGATATGAGGGAAGTGCCCCACATTTCGCTTTGGACTCGTAAATTTCAATACGAGGGGATTCAAACCCTCAGTTTCAATTCGACCCCTGAAATTTTTTATTCCGATTTTCAGGTGTAAGGCTTCGACTACAGGGTTGTTTGGACTGTTTTTTAGTTCTTTATTATTCTGAAATATAATATTTTTCACCATTCATAACCTGTGTACCTACGAATTTCCCCCAGCCGATGAAGGTCAGGGACCCATCAATGCTAGGTAGGCTAACGGCCAGGCAAGATTCAACTGAAAAAAAAATCCCGACAAGCCGGGACTAGATACCAGGTCCCCTTGCTTCTACACACAAACCTAGCGAAAAAAAACTCCAGCAAAAAAAAAATCGTTTTATGAAATTCGCAGAAGAGGTAATCGAGCTCACGGAAGCTGCATAAGACAGGCTGGAAAAGCCCGGAAACGGGGTGTTGTACCCTCGTCATATATCCGGTTATAATTATTTTAAGGGTGCACATATGTCGTAAGAAAGCATGTCTGTGTAAGACACACATCCCCATCCCCTTAACCACCGTGTATTAAATTTTTGGAATTTCATCATGGTTTGGGGAATTAATATTTGTTGGGGTTGCTTTGGTTGCGTCTTGCGGTTTCAATTTCCTCTGCTGTATCTAAATTTTACTTTCTCTTTTTTTGGGAAACAACACAGCGCATATTTCAGTGAAAGGGGGTAACTGAAAAGTAAGGGGTTCCTATACGTCGGTACCTATGGAGTTATACTTAAGGCTTGCGGAAAATTCTCAACTGGCACGGGGACCAAAATGGCCCCAAAAAAAAGTGTTACGAACCAAGATGGGCCATTAAGAGGACGCTATACCTGACGATGCATTTTTTGCCGCCCATAAGATTAACATTGCGAGCGGCGATTCATTTTCAAGGTTTACCCTTGGTTGGAAAGACACAAACTTTTGCCTGTACCTAGCCCTAACAATGTTCTAGGGAGTGTTCGAAGCAGATTTCCCAATTTCTCACTGGTTTCTTTTATTGCAACTGTTTTGCAAATGCTAGCATCGCATACCTCAAGAAAAGTGCTGTATCTCGAAAACCAGTAAAAAAAATGGGAAATCTGCTTCGAACACGCCCTAGAACATTGTTAGGGCTAGGTACAGGCAAAATTTTGTGTCTTTCCAACCAAGGGTAAACCTTGAAAATGAATCGCCGCTCGCAATGTTAATCTTATGGGCGGCAAAAAATGCATCGTCAGGTATAGCGGACCCTTAAGTAAGAAAAAGCTCCTTTCTACCACCCTGCCCCAAATTCGAGCACAGTGGGCCATATAGGACCATGCTGGGCGACATAGTAGCAGCGTCAGCCAGCTGAGCTGCCTACACAATGGTGATTGCTCACACTGGCTGAGGACCGCCCATAGTGTATACCTGAAGCACCCAGAAAACACAGAAGTAGATTCCAATTAAGGGTCCGCTATACCTGACGGTGCATTTTTTGCCGCCCATAAGATTAACATTGCGAGCGGCGATTCATTTTTAAGGTTTACCTTTGGTTGGAAAGAGACAAAATTTTGTCTGTACCTAGCCCTAACAATGTTCTAGGGAGTGTTCGAAGCAGATTTCCCATTTCTTTACTGGTTTTCGAGATACAGCACTTTTCTTGAGGTATGCGATGCTAGCATTTGCAAAACAGTGGCAATAAAAGAAACCACTGAGAAATTGAGAAATCTGTTTCAAACACTCCCTAGAACATTGTTAGGGCTAGGTACAGGCAAAATTTTGTGTCTTTCCAACCAAGGGTAAACCTTGAAAATGAATCGCCGCTCGCAATGTTAATCTTATGGGCGGCAAAAAATGCATCGTCAGGTATAGCGTCCTCTTAATTCCATTAATTAATGTGACTTGCCCTGTAGTTCATGAAAACCTTCCGGAAGCAATTCTGAAATATTTCTAAAAAGCAATTTGAGCCGAATGGGCTGGGAAGAGTATTTGCTTAGAAGAGTCTTCAAGCTGGAGACTCAGCGAAATGTTTCAGCAATCAATAAGAAAGTTGCTTGTTTACTCTCCCAATATAATTTTATTAGAAAGATATTGCTTTCACTTTGATGAGACTTAACTGACGGAGTGTATCACCCTTACAAGCTAGATTATATTCCGATTAAAATTTCCGCTGAATTTCAGAAATTTCTAGCTCTGTTCCTGGTAACCAAATGCCAGCTCCACGTTCATCGTGATAGTACCACGATAAGGACCTACAGTTTTGGGTGGGTTCTCAACCACCACAGCCCCAACTATGCTTCATTTGAGGTTTGAACACACGAGGGGTTAACCACTCGTTGGGAATCATTGAAAATCATTATGAAATCTCAGGGAATCTTGGAATTTTTTGGAGTGGTTATACCTTCGTGGTTCATCTTTCTATGAATATCGTTAGGAATCTTTGGAAATCTTTATGGAATCTCAGGAGTGGCTACCCCCTCGTAAACACATTAGAGGTGAATATCAGTTAGAAAAACTTTGATAGGATCAGGAACGAACCTGTGCGGTCCAGTTTTCGGTGGAATAGTTTCGACAGTTGAATTTCAAAAAACGTTTTAAATAGTGGAAGGCAAATATAGCAGGAGTTTTAGTTGATGTGAAAAATCCGGGTTCTTTTGACACTAGCGGAGCAGGTGTTATCACCAAGTTAACACCTCCAGTAACACTGTAGAAAGAGATCGGGAATACCACTCCACACATATTCCCACTCATGTTCTACAATTCATTCATACAGACATCAGAACTATGATAACCACACGTATTGCCTAACTCCCTCTAGGTTAGGGTAGTTAACATATAAGCTCCTCCCCTGCACCCTTACCGAATGGCCAGTGATGACCTAGAGCTGACAATGAACCTGCTGAGGGACGTGTTGCATCATATCAAAATCAAAATGAGTTTCCGGTGAAGTACCTAACAAGGGCACAGAGAAAACTACAACCCACATCTCCAGCAGAATAATTGAGGTCTCACAGAAACCAGCTGAGCTTAGCTGAAACCGTTAAGGTTCACGTGCAATCAAAAGAAATTTCCATGTCTAAAAATAAGGTGCATGTGCGTGTAACTATCAGGTGATTCAGCGAGGGGTTAACCACTCCAGACTCGAGGAATCTCATTGGGAATCTCAGGCAATCATTGGAAATCTTTATGAAATCTCAGGGAATTTTAACCCTTCGGGGTGCATCTTTCCACGAATCTCGTTGAGAATCTCAGGAAATCTTCATGCAATCTCAAGCAATCTCTGGAGTAGTTAACCCCTCGTAATTCAGCTAGGTTTCGGATCCTCGATAAACATTTCACATACATACCGAAAATATCAAAGATGAATACCGATAAAATAAAGGGTTCGACAATGGTCGCACTTGACTTTCTCGCAATTTTTATCGAAAATTTGATTTTTTTTTTTACGTAAATAATTGTCAAAATTTTAACTTTTTCTAAAAAGTATTTTGCCTCACAATGAGCGATACTTTTAGGCACCTGCATACCGAATTTCAAACATAACCGTCAAACAGTGAAGTGTCGTTCGACGCGCAAAGTATATGTTTTCTATTTTGCATGTCACCGTCTTAAATTTTAAGTAAATATAAATCTATTGAAAATGCCCTTGAAGCACCTATCTGCGACCACTTTCACCAATTTTCAAGAAAATCCGTCGATTAGTGTTGTTGCAAATGTGGTTTAACCAATCAAAAACGTGATTTCCATTTTTGGAAAATTTTTCCTACGATAATGCCAATATTGGCCCAAATTTTTGGCCCATCTCAAAAAGAATAAAAATGATCCTGTAGCATCTATTTGGGAACACTATTGCGAAATTACAAGGATCTAACTTAATAACTGTAGTGCCAAATCCATCTTGACCAATCAAAAACGAGATTCTAGTTTTTTTTTCCTATTTTTGACTTTATTTTGCCTATATTGGCCGCAATTTTGAAATGATTGAATATTTCTTCGACAGACCTTTAAGTAATGTTATTAAGCACAAGTTTATGGATTTTTGTGAAATTCCGGCTAATACTGTTCATGGGGCCAAGGTTTTCACGTATGGGCCAATTTTGGCCCAAATTTTTGGCCCATCTCCAAAACAATAAAAATGATCCTGGAGCATCTATTTGGGAACACGACTGCAAAATTTGAAGGTTCTAACTTTATTACCGTACCGTGAAATGCATCTTGAGTAGACAAAAACACGATTTTGAATTTTTTTTGACACTTTTTTGACAATAGTGGGCGCAATTTTTGAGTAATCAAAATTATATTAAAATTGTGTCTCGGAACTGATTTTAGACATCTATATTCCAAATTTGAGCCAAATCGGTTGACTGGTGTGACCTGTAGCCGCGCTACAGACAAACGGACGGACGTACGTACGTACGTCGGACGGACATGACCTAAAAACCATTTTTTTGATATCTAGGACCTCTGAAACGCCTTTTGCAATGAAAATCTCAAAATCGAAATTTCGCACGATAACATAACTTTCTCAGCCCATGTATTACATACGGGCGAGAAAGTAAAAAACATTAGATAGGTCTGGGATGGATCCAGCTCTAGTCTCTAGTCTAGTAGAGGCTATTCCACGACGATATAACCTAACATAGGTCAAGAAGTTACATCCCCTGCAAATCCCCAGGTACGCGAGAACATCCAGGCCGAATGTAATATTACAACTTCACCAAATAGCCATGGAGACCCATTCAATACTATTGAACACGATAAAAAGTACGTCATCTAACACAGAAACCAATACGGGACTAGTTATTGAGTTAGCCGCCAAGGGAAGGTATATATGAATTTACAATCATATTCTGTAGTAATTCCCAGAGTTTCCCGCTAGGGGAGCTGATTTTACTCTGCTGGTCAGTGATAGTAGTCAACGTGATGTGAAATCCCAAGGGGGTTAACCTGGATTGGAAAACAAAACATAGAATTTACATTGCGTAACTAGGTATGGGAGCGTGGGGGTTGGGATATCAAGCAAGAAATGCAAAGTCTCATAGGGGAGGCTTGTTGGAGATTTGTTTTATTTTTAGGTAAATTATGCGTATTTGTAGTGAAAGTATTGTCATCCAATGAAAATTCTGGGTTGATATCTCGATATCGACTGATCATTTGTGGGTGTGTTTTCTTCCGTTTTTTCTACTATTGGATATTTAAATGTTCTGAAATATAATGTCCATAATTAACAGGCTGTGTTGTGACCTTACGACAGAGTCATTTTTGTCAACACAAAATTTGTCCGAAATTAAGTCTATTTTTTACGTTTGGACTTCAAACTTATTCTGAAATGTAATAATGTCTTTTTAAAGTCATTAGGTACCTACGCATGAGGCTATGTTGTGATTTTACGATCGAATGATTTTTGCCACCAAAAAAATTGTCCAGAATTAACCGATCATGAAATCACAACATAGCCTCATGAGTAATGACGTTAAAAAGACATATTATATTTCAGAATATTTAAATATCCAACAGTTTTCTCGTAAAGTTAGAAATCGGAACGTAAAAAAATAGTTAATGTATATTCGGCCTTAAATCTTTAAATTAAATAAATATGTATTGAGAGACACCACAGCAGGACATTATAATGCGACTATGCGTCACTCCAACCGATTGGAAAAAATTAATTCAATTGCAGAGAAATTCTAGAGGGAGATATGCATCGCCCAATCATAAGTAAGTATTCAAAAGGCAATGATAAATACACAGACGTCACAGAAAAGTTGCGGCAAGACAATGTATTTGTTTACGTCTCGGCCAACTTCTTACTCCGAATCCAGGATGTTGTCCATCCAATGGAACGGGGAGCAAAAAGAAAAATCCTTTTTTCAATCAGCTAAAATGTTTTATCTGCTTACTGTTATATATTGTTACATCGAAATCAAATTTGTTGATACTTTTGTCGCCTCTGCGTCGTCTCTGCTTTTCCAATTTCTGCTGACCTTTCCAAATTCTCCCTCACAGTTTCTGAAAGGGTTTGTTTTCTGTCTTGAAAGGTTTTCGATGAGTAGTGCCTTTCATTGTTTATTTTTTGACTTTATTTAAATCAAAAATAATACACCCAGTTACAACAGTTAACCGAGTGCAAAATGGTGTGCGCTCTATTCCAATTGGTTTTTCTGTAGTAACCATTTGTCAAATGATTCCACTCTTAAAAGATGTAGTAATTTATTAAGGGTGGATGTCACCAGTTACTAAAGTGTACTATAGAGTCCTGTATAAGTTCAGTATAGCGTTATCTTCGTTAACAGAAAAGTTGGTGCCTTTCACCATCCTGCCGATAGCGCCCTTATCATAACGGTAGCTAGTGGACTTTTAACGGCAAGATACAGTTTTCGGCAATTTTAGTGGGAAGATAAATTTACTACCTTTATTCTCACGGTAAGAAACTGGTGAAAACGACCTTAAACCTGAAATACCTTGTTGGTTACTTTCAACAAAATTAAGAATTTTACATTCCCATATCTACGAAGTATACTCGTATAGGAAGGTAATGTGATTGAGAAGGAAAATTTTTTAGAGTTTTTCATTGCAAAGCGTCGATCAGAGTCCCAGACCCCAAAAGAACGTTTTTACGCGTTATATATATATATTTGTGTGTGTGTGTGTATGTACGGAGAGCCAGGGCCCAAACTACCCGGCCGATTTTGTTCATTTTTCGTATTCGGATGTAAAAAAATAATGCGCAGACTCTTTTTTTCCGATTTTTAATTGGTGAAAATTGGGGGGGGCAGCCTCCCAAAAACCGCAAAAAATCAGGTTTTTAATTTTTTTCTCAAAATCAGCGACTACGATTTTGTTTATTTTCCCAGGGGTAATAGTGCACATTATGGGTAAAAATCCCCCACTAGCGGTATATCTAGGAAAACTCGAATTTGGGAAAAACGACCCCTCAAAGGGTTTTTTGATGTTCACAAAATATGCCGTATGGGTATTAAAAATACTCTGGAAGACTTCCTCAAGCGAGTTATGTGGTCAAAAAAGCCTGAACACATTTCTGACCCGCCCACCCCCATCGGGTTGAGTTTTTGAAGGTTTGCAAAAAATGCCATGTGGGTACTCAAAATACTCGGGGAGACTTCCTTATGCTAGTTATCTCTTTGGACAGGTAAGAATCACGCTAAACTGGGAATTAAAAATAATATATACTCACATTCTATTAATGGGACCGTAACTAAAGCTTTGTAAGAACAATAAAACTCGGTCGTGTTCAAATATACATGTAGGCAAATTTGCTACCTCCCTTCGTTTGAACAGTCCTCCGATTTTAGGTGTTGGTCTATATAACGCTCTCCCGGTGGAAATTAAATCTGAAGAAAGTTTAACGATTTTTAAAAAATTGCTAAAATCATATTTACTTGAAAATGTTTTTTATAGTTTAGAGGAATTTCTAAATTTGTAATTTAACTGGACAACCAGGCGTTTTATACTTTAGTTCCACCTATTTTTGGTGGGACAAGGTCAACAAAACGTAAAAAAAAAACAAAAAACAAAAAAAAATCCCGAAATAAAATAAAAATCCCGTATAAAACCTCAACCACCCATACTTACCTATATGAATTCCATATTGCGTATTATTGGGGGTAAAAAAAAAGGTTTGCCTCATATCCGTGTTGGGGGGGAGGGGGTTGTTTCCTTAGGGCAAACCAATTTTAATTTTCGCGTCAGCAGTGGCCGACTGCCCAAGATATTGTTTCGGGTCACCAGCCTGTGGTTTACAAATTAAACCGTATGCGAAAAAATTTGGGGGGGGGGGGGGGGAGTACGAGGGGGGTTGTTGATTTTCTGGCTTTAAAAAAATATCTCTCTCTAGATTAATGTGTTTATATTCCTTGATGAAGGGTATTTCAGTTTAGTTCATAAACTTTATCAGTTAATTTCTGACGTTAGAAGAAAAAAACATAAACACAATTGTGTGGTGACCCTTAACGTAAAAAAGGCTGATAAAACGAAACTACTACCTTATCGAATATAATTCGAAAATTTTTAATCGTAAGATTATTTGTTATTGTCGATAAAAACTAATTTGAGGATTATTAATTGAGTATCAGATAATTCCGACCCTCTCCCCCTTTTCTTTCGAACCCTTTCTTAGTTCCGGTCCTTTATCTGCCACTTCCTGAATGCCTTTTCTTCTTTTTCTTGCGACAGCAGCAGCTTTTTGTTCTGTCTTCAGTAATTACAAATTACGACTTTGTCTTGATAAGTCTCCGTTATTGATTGAGTTGAGCAGGATCTCGTTATCTCAAATAACTTTCAGTCTGCTTCACGAGGTCAATAAAAAGAAGAAAAATTGACAAATTGATGCTATTTTTTCAGAAAATCCATTTGTAGGTTTTTCACTTTCTCAGGTAGTATGGCGATATGTGAAGAAAATATTTTATTGGACAGAATAAAGTCACTCTCTACAATAACTTTGCGAAGACCTCTCTATAACGAACGAACCCTATATCTCTACAAAGTCACACTTTCTTATAGCGAGCGAAAATCTTTGGTCCCCTCGAACGCCAATACCGAGGGGTTAACCACTCGTTGGGAATCAATGGAAATCTTTATGAAATCTCAGGGAATCTTGGAATTTTTCGGAGCGGTTACCCCTTCGGGGTTTATCTCTCTATGAATATTGTTGGGAATCTTCGGAAATCTTTGTGGAATCTCAAGAAATCTCAAGGAATCTCTGGAGTGGTTACCCCTTCGAGATATCCTATTCTCACAAAAAATAAATATCCAAAAGTTTTATCAGAAGAGTCACTAAACAGCACTATAGCTAACTGAAACTTCAAGCAAATAATCATCGGGGTAGCTCCATATGGATCATATCCGAACCGGCAACCCAAGAACCGAAATACCGGAAATTTCATTCTTTCCCCGAGCTGTATGCTTCCGTCCACTTGAAATGGTTGAGTCATTCAGTGAAGAGTTAATATTGCACAGCTGAGCCGCATTCAGACAAAAGATTCCCCCAATAAAAACCATTCCTTTGTTTTATTTCCACTTTTCAACTTATTTTTTTCCAAGCCTGAATGAAAACCAAAAGTTTAAAGGAGCTTTTTAAAAATAAATACTTTTCACTCTCTCAGTTTTTACCTATGGAGAAAAAATTACAATATTTTTATGTTTGAATGGAGTAGTTTTAATTTGAATTAATATTTTAAGTACTTAGGTTGGCCTTCACCAGTCTAGTTTAACGATAAGATAAAAAAATAAACAAATGAAGCAAATATTTAGCTAACGGGAAGATAGGCTAACCGTTTCATAAACCTCCTTTGACTCTTGCCACAAGCTAAACATAAGCTCGGGCTATTTCTAAATTTACCTTATCGTTAGATAGTAGAGTTTTACATCAGAACACCAATTTTCATGAACTTCGAAATAAACATGTGACCGGGGGATCAAGGTACGTATGTCACCTTTTTGATAAAAGAATGTACAGTTTTTTAGTTTTCAAAAAATGGTTCCCTCTGTATTTGACCACATTTCTAAGACCATTTTAGGTAGATTTCGAAGAAAAATCTACCTATTGTAGTCGTACCAGTAGTCTCACTTTTGAAAAATTTCTTCACAGTTCTTCTTTTTATGACCCCTGGACCCCAAAACCACCGTCAGTTAAAAAGTTTATATATATATCTATCATTTTCACTTCCTTGTGAACACGCTAGCAGCCGTATTTTTGAAAAATAATTGGTTTTGACTATTTAATAAAATATAAGGGACTAAAATCTCGGTCGAGTTCGTTAATGGGGGAAATCGGACAAAGGGGGGGAAAATGGGGGGACCTTTTCGAAATCTGGTTTTTTGTCCATAACTCCCTTAATATTGCAACTAATGAAACGTGGTTTTCTCTGAGGGTCGTCTAATAGTACTACCTACAACTTTTCCAAGTAACGTTTTTTGATCCCACCCTTAGTGGTTGAATAAGGGTGGAAAATCAGGGTTTTGCGCACACAAAAATTCATAACTTGTGTCCTAGGGGTGTTATCGAGTTCTATCATTTTGCAGTGCATTTGCCTCATTATTACTTACAACTTTTGTCTGAAAAAGTTTTTCGTCCAACGCACCGTTTAGGCAGGGGGTGGGGGGTTGAATTTTTCAAAACATTATAACTCACTTATTTGGTGAGATATTGAGTTTATTCTTTTTGCTATGAGTTTCTATTAATAATATCTACAACTTTTGTCTGAAAAAGTTTTTTGTAAAATCACTTTCATTTTCTTGTTAAGGGAGGGGGGGGGGGGGGGTGAAATTTCAAAACTCAATTCCTCCGTTGTTATTGTAGAGAATGCATTTGGGTCAACTGAAAATCTTCTTAACCGTCTTTCTAAATGATTTTAGACTGCTTTAAGAGGATGGAAGTAATCTTCGAAATCTACCTACGCCTTTCGGGGCTGCCGAAAGGGATTTTTTTTTTTTTTTTTTTGACGGACCTTGCCCACATGGTACACAGGACAAAAAATAAAATAAACACAATTTATTTCACTAACCTTTTTATGCGCTAAGTAAGAAATTCAAACAATTTCCTCTCAGAAAAAAAGTTTTAAATTTAAATCAGCGACTACACTTATCTCAGAAGGGGAATTAATTGGTTTCGATTATATAAAATAAACTCTTTAATCCTTTTTGCTGATTACAAATTCTATTCAGAATTCCTGTCTGATGAGAAGATTGAAAACAGCATGGAGTGAAGTGAAACCTGAAAAAAAATTGATACACTTATGGCACAGGTACAAGTCAACTTGTTCAACTGTTAGTTCACTGCCAGGCGCAATTTTTCAGGAGAAATAGGTATAGATAGGTTTAGGTGTACTTCACAGCCTGTTTTTAGGATTCAGGAAGATTTTTAGAAAAAGATCTTTCGATAATATGGGTGCAATAAAAAAATAAAAACTTCCATCTTCAGAGATATTTCTTAAGGGGATGGAAAGAAACTCTCCCTCTAGCGATTCCCTTAGGGAAAGCTCTAAAGTGGCCGAAAGTCAGCGACCAAGTCACTAGTAACCTCTCCCGTCATTTTCTCTATAATCACTCGAGGGGAGCTGATTCCTAGGGCCGATTTCATAAGGCAGAGTCAAAAATTTGGTTGCTTCAGCCAGTGCTGAATTTCTGTAACCCATAAGATTACCATTGTGAGGGGTTGATTTTTATTTTTCCCTTCAAAATTTCATGTCGCCATTCGAAATTGAAAAAATGTAAAAAATTGGAGAATAATTATTAGTCTCTCAAACAAAGGGAAACATTAAAATAATATATGGGTGGTAGAAAATGCATTATAAGGAGAAACATAACCTTAATGTTAAACAGTACGCTAAATTATTAAAGTCTGTTCCACCTTGGCTTGCTTTTCCTGAGAGACAAAATATTTTCTAGCCTACGAAAACGCCCTTAAATCGAAGCAAGCGAACCGAGAAACGCTCACTTTTATATTTTTCCATGAAACACTCAAGGGAAAAAATTTGACGAGAGAAATAAAGCTATTACCACGTCATCCTTCGATTTTATTTCTTTATTTTCGAGCTATTTCCTCAGAAGCCGAAAAAATGTCGTTTCCGGAATGCTTCAAATCCCATAAAAAGCCCGGAAGTTGATTTGCTGGGATTTCTTTTTGTAAGGGATTCATCTCAAGCTTTTGACATCGACACCTTTACTTATTTAACAACCCTCCTCACAAATAAAATAAAGCTTTCCGTGTAAAAGGGATTATTCTCTGATTTTTATTGGACTTTCCTGGGAACTTATACAAGGATATTTAGGACAGACTGATCAAGCTCATGTTCTTTATAAGCAGAAAATATTCCTTAAGCCGGGACTCGAACCCAGACCTCTCAGGAAACTGATAGGCGCATCAAATACAGATATTCCTGCAACAGGACTATCTATTGGTAAGCAGAGGTTGAAGATCTGTCATCAACCGAACAAATCTGGAGTGTGTAGTTTGTTTACAACTCAGACACAATGTAAACAATGTGACTTTCATACAGTCTAATCAAGACACTAGAGATTAGGCAAATTTAACGGTAAGTTAAATTTTATACATATTCGAAGCATGTTTACAGTATCGCAAGGTTAAGAGAACGGTTAGCCTTTTCCCATAAGCTAAATACATGCGTCATTTGTTCATAAGTTATCATTAAACTGGACTGGTGACATCACGCTAAACAGCTTAAGGGTGTGGAAGATCTCCCACGGAAGAGGTCATGGTTCAAAAAATAATTGCAAAAAATTCTTCCAAATGCAGTGAAAACCTATTTAACCCTCACTTGTGAAAATAAATGAGAACAATCCCCAGACTGACGACCTAAAGAATACCTGAAACACGCAGCTAAAAGATGAAAGCCATTACTACCCGCCTCCCCCCCCCCAAAGTAATAATATTACGTGGCAAAGGTGCCGTAATTTCAGTTTCTTCTCGATGTCCACTGGGATGTAGGCATTTCCTCCCCCAAAAACCACCCTCCGAAAGTCAAAAAGCTATCCCTTCTCCGGGCTACCCGTGGCCCGAGCTAACTTATCTTAGAAACATCCCCAAATTTCAACCCCTCTGAACCGCCTCCCCCCTTTCTAATTGTGTTATTAGTCATCTTTGTGTGAGAATTTATCAAGTAATCCTAGATTCATCATTCTGTTAGTTCATCATTCTTATTCTTGTTCTTCTGGCAATCAAGTTTCTGGTAACCTCAAGGGCGGTGCAGGGCTTAATCACTACAGCGGGGGTGGGAGTATTAAAGGCTTCGTAATAAATCACCCTTTTCACACAACAACAGTTCCTTATGTCGGAAATTTTCGGGATTTTTAGGTATATAATGGTGGATTTAGTTATCTCGGAACTTTTTCATTCAATAGTGTTTTCCTGTAAGTGAAACATGGGTGTCACATGTTGCCAGGGTAACAAAATTCCTGCTGGAACTAATAGAGCCTATGTGGCGGAGGAATTGGCGCGAGTTCGATATCCGGTGGGCCAAATTTTTTTTTTCTAATTATTTTTCATTTGCCTATAGGGTAGCTTCCATCAGAGTCTGTCGAAGACGCTTCATAACATAGCTTGAACACATACCAGAGATCATTTTTCCCCCTCGGGAGTGCTCCCCATGGCTGTAAAACACACACCAGGGGATGAACTGAATAAATTCTCCCAGGAAGTGACCATGGCTATATTGTGGGAAAACTCCGGGAGCGGTCACGGTGATTATGGGGACGGTTTTTTTCTTAAAATTTTTCAAAGGTGCTTGAAATTCGAGCCCTGTAAATACGCCAGCAAGCAAAATTTATTCCTGTACAAACAAACAAGTGTACAAGTTGCTACAGACAGCATCGAACTTCTACCCCTACCGAGGGGGTAACCACTCCTGAGATTCCTTGAGATTCCGCTGAGATTCCATAAAGATTTCCAAAGATTCCAACGATATTCCTAGAAAGATGAACCCCGAAGGGGTAACCACTCCGAAAAAAATCCATGATTCCCTGAGATTTCATAAAGATTTCCAAAGATTCCCAACGATATTCATAGAAAGATGAACCCCGAAGGGGTAACCACTCCAAAAAAATTCCATGATTCCCTGAGATTTCATAAAGATTTCCAAAGATTCCCAACGATATTCATAGAAAGATGAACCCCGAAGGGGTAACCACTCCAAAAAAATTCCATGATTCCCTGAGATTTCATAAAGATTTCCAATGATTCCCAACGAGATTCCCAACGAGTGGTTAACCTCTCGACCCCTACTCATGATATACCACCCCTTATGTAGATACGCCCCTGCTTACCCACTGAAACCACAGGGAGCATTTGCTCATCACTCTCAGGCCTGCGAACTTGAAATTTTAATGTCCCTAACGCGTTTCGCATGTTCTTGGAAATAGCTTCTAGCCGCACTTCAAGTTTCGAGAATATGTCCGAAAGGACTAACTTCTTCTCTGGATGAAACTCAACGTAATTCCATGGATTTCCAGCATTTCCCCGTGTGAAACTGACGTATAAACTGTAGGATTAATTAGGTGTCTTTCACCAATTCCTAAAGTCTACTGTAGTCTACCCTATAAATGTTGACTATCCTCCCGAAAAGAATGGTGCCATTCGTCACCCTGCCGATAGCGCCCTTATATCATAACGCAAGTGGACTTTTAACAGAAAGATATAGTTATCGGCTACTTTTTTGGGAATATAGATTTACTAGCTTGACGTTAGCTGAGGGTTGGGGGGGACAAGCCCAGCAACTAGACCGTTTTCAAGAACTAACCATTGTGCTCAGCTGGCAGCACTACCAAATACCAGCTCCCCAGCCATCGAGGAAACGATGGGGACCTACAGTTTTAGGTGGGTTCCGAACCACCACAGCCTCGATATACATATTTCACTTGACATGCTGAACATATCAGAGGTGAATGCCGAGCAGAAAAACTTTTTGGTAGGATCGGGATCGAACTGGTGTGACTCGGCTCTCACTGCTCCTCAAAAGTCGACCATTTAGTCCACTCGGCTATCGAGGCTATATTTACTAGCTTAATATAACTGAATACGACAAATTTTTCTAAAATATAAGATATCTTCTTAACGTCAGAAATTAACTGGCTATGTTGCGATCTCATGATCGAGTTTTTTTTTCTATAAATCGCAACAAAGTCAGTTAAAATGTAACCTTAAAAAGACTTATTATATTTCAAAACATATAAATATATCCAATAGTTTCCTTATAAAAGGTGCAGAATAAACTTAAACGAAATATTCCGTCCGGAGTATTTCCAGAAGAGTTTTCTCAGCATGATATCACCAAAGAAAAAGCTAAACCCCAGGAAAAAAATTTATAACAACGGTTACGAGGGTGAGATTTCCTTCATCTAAAATCCACCGGCAAGGGTGGGAGCCCGTTATATAAAAATTAATAACAAACAGGAAGTGAGTTATAAAAATAATGAAAGAGGTGCAATTTACAAGTTTTATTCAGAGGGTAAGGTAGGGGTGGGGGTGGTTTAATATTAGGTGTAAAGAAAAACTAAGGGCGCTGGAAAAAACAAAAGAAAACGATCCTCTTGAGACTCACTTCTTAATATAATCGGGTACCGAGCTTATTCCGTGCAATTGTCTTATTTTCTGGGTGAAGATTCCTCTACCCAGGCTAATAAATAAATAAATAAAGAAATAAATAAAAAAGGGTAATTTTTGGACTACTTGGGTCCTTCATACAAGCCCAGACAATAGACCTTTTTTAGGACTATCCATCGTGCTCAGCTGGTAGCACTGCCAAATACCAGCTCCACACCCATCGCGATAGCACACGACGGAGACCTACAGTTTTAGGATGGTTCGAAAAATCATATATCATATTGGAAATCTTTTTGAAATCTCAGGAAATCTTGGATATTTCTGGAGTAGTTAACCCTTCGGGGTGGATCTTTCCACGAATCTCGTTGAGAATCTCAAGAAATCTTTGGAAATCTTCAGACTATCTCAAGCATTCTCTGCAGGTGTATTCCCTTTCTTGAACGCTAGCAAACCCACTCAACTAACACCTTCAAAATTTATTGTAAGAAGATAAGGTACGCCATGTCGCAATATACGGAGAACAGTTCTTCGTACAATAAATTTTGAAGGTGTTAGTTGAGTAGGTTTGCTGGTGTTCGAGAAAGGGAATACACCTGCTGGAGTGGTTACCCCCTCGAATAAATAAATAATAATAGACACCAATATAATAACTAGACAATTTTCTATTCTTATTATACCTGTGTATTGTATTTATACCACAATGCAATAAATATTGATTGTAACATTTAACAATAACCTTGTATTGCCTACTTATCAAAAGTAATGGCCACAATAAAAATTAATAACTTTTCTCCCAGCTACTGCATCCTCCACCAGCCAAGCTTTTCATTTTTACTACTTTCTTCCGTAGATTTTTTTAAAGAAATCTCTGAATTTGAAAATTAATAAAGGGTCCGACAACAGTCGCACTTAACTTTCTCGCCCCATGTGTTTTTTTTTTGGATTTTTTTGAGATTTTTTTGCGGGCGTAATTTTTAAGCAATCCAAAATCGGTTAAAAATGACCCAAGAGCATCTATCTGAGATCACTGCTACCAAGTTTCATGGCTGTCATTCTATTACTGTAGTCCCAAATGCGTTCCGACCATTCAAAAACGTGGTTTCTCATTCTCAACTCATTTTCAACACTTTTTTTGACAAAAACGGCCATAATTTTCAAGATAACAAAATTCTGTTCGACAAATGTTTAAGTTACTTACTTTTAAACAAATGTACCGAATTTCATGACAATCGGTGAATATATGTGAATGGCGCCGAAAGGATCGAACTTTGGTCCAGAACGGCCGTAATTTTCAACCAATTCAATTTTAGTTGCAAATGACCTCGAAGCATCTATTTGTCAACACATTTACCAATTTTCAGTGTTATAGATTGAAAAGTGTACCGTCGGCGCTTGTCCGACTAACCAAAAACACGATTTTTGAATTATTTTGGCGGTTTTTTGACAATAGCGGCCGCAATTTTTGACCAATCAAAAAATCCTTGAAACTGTGTCTCGGCAGTAATTTTAGACAGGTCCATACCAAATTACATCAAAATCGGATGAACGGTATAGGCGCTAGAGCACTGAACGGACTGACTGACGGACGGACTGACGGACTGACGGACTGACGGACGGACAGACTTTTTCCAGAAACCACTTTTTTGAACTCAGGGGACCCCCAGGATCATGGGAAACCCAAAATCTCAATTTCGAAATTTTGCACGAAAACAATACTTTCTCGCCATATATGGCTAGCGAGAAAGTAAAAAAGCTGCACAGTCTAGGTTATCTTAAGAGGTATGAATGTACTTCCAAGGAAATAACAAAAAAAAAAAAATAGAAAAAACTTTGCTGTACCTTCTTTAAGAATGCAGAAAAGGCACCTCAGGCAAATTTATATTCTCTGCCTCTGCCAAGAGACAAGGAAGTCATTAAGGTCCTTAGAAAAGTTTGGAAACATTGCGTCCCTTGAAATCGAACCATAAAACAGCCGTTAAAAAGTACTTTTCGGGAGGGCTGTAACATATTTCTATTCCAAGGTGCATAGACGTCTTGAAACAAGTTTTTCTTATCTTTGCTGCTTTCCTCCATGTTCGAAAAAAGAAAAACTAAAACTCCTTGTAGGCCTTCAGGGTCTCACTTTTCATGGTCTCTATACACACAAAGGGGTTATCATGCCCGAGAGTATAGTTTTTCCCTAACCGGTTCAGGCCAGATACCAATCAGGGCTGGATAGAGTAAGCAAGGTTCACCTGGAGAAATCTCGTCGAGATCTTGGGTCTCACTAAAGGTGATGAATTATAACAAATCTTAGGTAGCACATAATCTGGGGTTCAAAGAACAAAAATTGAAAAAATTGAAGTTGCAGGTTTCCAATTTATACAACAGACTTTCGGAAAATAGACCCTAAGTAAGCAACTTCATATTTTTACAAATTTGAGGAAAAATAGGTTCCGATTTGTCACTAGATTAGTTTGGGATGAGTTATGGCCAAAGATACGGCAACATGGCGGATGAAGGATGGTCAGCAAGATGGTATCACACTGCTGACCACAGAGGGGGGAAAATCAGAAGAGAAAATTCGAACTGGACAAATTTCCCGCCAAGATATCGATGCTAATACGGGAACGTAGAATAAACTAGAACTCTCGGCTATTTTTGGTTCCTTGCCTTGCGTTTACGGTCGAAAAATAGCAAATATGTGATCCATACATTACGGATTTTGGTCTTGTGCCTTAGGTACTGTGGTCCTATACGGCCCACCTTAATCATCTACGGAGAAGGGTGGTAGAGTCCAAGTTGTGGGCAGCATCACTGGAGAAGACTGGTATCTACGTATATACTGGCTCATGTTTCAGTGTTCGGCGTTGGGCCATGGTGCCTTTTCGACGGCAAAAATTAACAAGCTGTGTTGTGATTTTACGATTTGCTAATTTCGGACAAAATTTTTTCACTCCATCATAAAATTACCACACAGCCGTTAAAAATGCATATTATATTTCAGAACTTTTAAATATCCAATATTTCTCTCATAAAGTGTGCAGAAAAAACGTAAACAAATAGCGAATGTATAGGTATGTTCGGCCTTAAAGGTGGCATGGAATATTCTTACTAAGGCACCCACTCTATACAGCAAGTAAACATCTATGAATGTTATTTTGTAGCTTCCTACTATCAGTTAGCTATTGGGAAAAACACTTTTCCTCGCTGAATGATGAATTTAGTTTATAGCAACTTCAATAGCTGGGAAAATTGGGGACATTACTCATGTTACGGCCAACCATTCAACAGAAATGTTTAAGCGCAATTGCATCCATTCCGGGCCATTTTCTTTTAATAAGTAGCAACTTTCTTCCCAAAGTATTCCATCATATCTTTCCCCACTTCAGTCTGATAGTCGGGAAAATTTACTTCCAGGGCTATTTTCCAACAAATTTATTGAGACATAATATATTCTTTTTGAAGCCTATCTAATCGAAGTATAGCAAAAGAAATTAAATACAGACCTTGTTTCTTCTTAGTAAAGCGACCGCAATCATACTTTCCTGTATCAGTAACGAGGGGGTAACCACTCCAGAGATTCCTTGCGATTCCCTGAGATTCCAAAAAGATTTCCGATTCCCAACGATATTCATAGAATGATGAACCCAGGTAACCACTCCAAAAAATTCCGAGATTCCCTGAGATTTCATAAAGATTCCCAACGAGATTCCCAACGAGTGGTCAACCCCTCGATCAGAAATTAATACAGAACAGCTGAAAGCACTATCAAAAATCAGCTCCCTAGCCACTTTCTGACAGAACGGGGATCTACAGTTTTAGGTGGGTTTCGGAACACAACAGCCTCGACATCTTGTAAATATACGCTATCAAAGTTGGCTAAGAATAGAATATAAGCACCGTAGCGCCAGCAGCCCTAGGATGGTCAGGGCTTCAATATACACAAGGGGACAATTCCGTCAGAATCACGACCAACCATCGTGTTTTTGACCAGCCGGTGAAGGTCAGATACCTATCAGGGCTGAGTAGACCAAGGGCCGGACAAATTTCATCAAACAAAACACATTTTAGAACATTTCAATACCCAATAGTTTCCTCATAAAGTGTGCAAAAGAAACGTAAACAAATAGCGAACGTACGTTCGGCCTTAACGTTCAAAAGACAGTTCGGATGCATCTTCATCTAGACGCAAGATTGTGGCGGCACTGCAAACAAAATGGCGGTTTTGTCATCAAGTACGGAAGTAAACACTAAGTTCGGAAATAGTGGATGCTGAAGGGGTGCGTCATAGAGTCAATGTCAATACCAAACTTCATAATATCCATGTAGTAGTCGTGCTATTTTACTAACAAACAATAGAAAATCTATACTAAAGGACAACGCGATTTTTTTTGTTTACGCTTTTCCGACCATTCTTTTCAACGCCAGTAGTTATTAAGGTCGACTACACGTAGGTACTTGGTTCGCAATGCTACGTACTTCAAGCCCTACTCCGAAGTTACAGGGCGAGTGAAAGGTGTTTATTGGGGGATGTAAACCTGAGACTCTTTGTCGTGAGGTAGTGTTGTATTTCTGCATGAAGTGGAGTAATAAGCCCACAGGAGCGATTTTAAACAGTCAACTACCAGTCCACATGTTTTTTTGACAGATCGCGAAAACACAACACTACCGCACGCGGAATATTTTTTTGTAACGTTTCGGACTAAAAAATGTATGATTTTATCGTCACATTTAGAAGAAATGCTTGATAAATGTTTGTACTATTTACCGTAGCCATGTTGCATTTTGGCAATTTTTATTTCACTTACGGAAGTGGGTAATTTCAACAGCATTTCTCTACTTTTTCTCCTGTAAAAGCTAAACATAGTGTCCTACTTTCACTCGTTCGTTTCGCGTTCAAATAGCACACTATGTTTAGCTTTTAGAGTAGACACAACCAATACGATATTGCAATTACCAGTCTCCGGCTGTACTAATATGTAAACATTAGTTTTGTCGAATATTTACTTTCGCACAGTGGTTTTGGTGGAGTTCTTCGAGAATGTATATACAGCCTTGACTGACAAATTTTTTATTGACAAAAATCACTCGACCGTAAAATCACAACATAACCAGTTAATTACCAACGTTAAAAAGACATATTATATTTCAGAACATTAAATTTTCCAATAGTTTCCTCATACATCATGCAGAAGAAAACGTAAACAAACATGACTGCGTAGACGCTCTCAAATGCCATTTCCACCACAGAAAGTCAAATTCGAATTAGTTGGCAAGGTAGGTAATCAACAAATTAGACCCTTGCCATTGGTGAAATTGGCCCACAGATATATATGGACTTTTGTCAGATTAAGAAAACATAAAAATCCAACACTAGCATGCTAAAATGGACCCAGACTTTTGAGTAAAAAAATTCTAGTCGCAAATTGTCTCCTAACGAACCTAAGAAGACTTTCATAAAGGAATAACGGTAAAAGCAAAAAAAGGCTCCTAAATCTTGAAATTCGCTGTCAGTTAAAAAATACAGAAATGAATTTTGAAACATCATTAAAAAGACATCAAGTTTTACAATGTTTTGATTTTTTTTCCTTCACAACAGCAGAAGCTTTTATAATGAAGGAGAATACTTCCAGGTCCTGTCACAGAAAAAATTCGGTGGATTTTTTTCGATAAAAAAATTCTAAGCACCAAGCGACAATTTTTCTATTAGGACATGGACAAAAATAGGCCGACAGGTTTTTGAAGAAGAAAAAATTTTCCTATGTCGGGATTCGATCCTAGACCTCTCAGAAGACGAGTCGGATCCCTTGACCGCTCGGCCACTAAGAAGCAATCAAGTTTGTATTAAATTTTGCTGACTACTTGACTTTGGAAACAGACTCGAATCAAGGCAGAACGTAAGGAGGCATAATTAACAGTAGCAATTCGACTGTAAGCAATGCACGCGCAGACGGACAGTTGCAAAGTTGTCCTCAAAAGTCAGCGAGGCGAATGACGCTTGGGGTTATTCTGTTTGGACCAGAAGGCGTGAAGAGGAAAGTTTGAGTCCTCAACGGCCACCACCGCCCCGTCCTGGATAGCGTCCATCCCCCTCCCCCATTCTGTACGCCTACCACCCCCTTCTTGGACCGTGTCCCCCCCCCCCCCCCCAAAACACGCAATATTTGGTAAAAGTTCCATGGTATATTGTAGAAGGAACAAGTTAATGGTTACAATGGCCACCGGGTAGTTACCACCTCCTCAACTACTTTCGAAAGAGCTCGGGGTGGCTTGGGTTTCCGCCCGTTTTTTATTGGCTACACTGCTACACAGTTCGATACCAATCCTACCAAAGTTTTTCTCATCCGTATATTCATGCACCTCTGTTATGATCAGCATCTTTGGAAAAATGGAACGCAAGCAAAACTGTAGGCCCCTGTCGTGAACTATCACCAAGGGTAGGGAGCTGCCGGCTATAGAACGAGGGACAAGTCTTGAAGTGGTCATGCTGGGACTGCCTCTGCCCCCATCTCTACCACTACAGCCCAACGGCCTCGATAGCCGAGTGGACTAAATGGTCGACTTTTGAGGAGCAGTGAGAGCCGGGTCACACCGGTTCGATCTCAATCCTACCAAAAAGTTTTTCTGCTCGGCATTCACCTCTGATATGTTCAGCATGTCAAGTGAAATGTATATCGAGGCTGTGGTGGTTCGGAACCCACCTAAAACTTTAGGTCCCCATCGTTTACATGATGGCTGGGGAGCTGGTATTTGGTAGTGCTGCCAGCTGAGCACAATGGATAGTTCTTGAAAACGGTCTAGTTGCTGGGCTTGTCCCCCCCCAACCCTCTGCTAACACCACTACAGCCCAATAATCATTTCGGAGACAAGTGTGCGGGATTAAGAAATTCCAAAATCCTTCCTTTAAAAGTTGAAATTTTACACAATTCCACGTTAATATTATCTAAATCGATCGGTTCTGTTGAGGCAGACTTCGCTGTATCTGCCACATCCTGCGGACGTCGTCCGCCACCCCATCCCGGACGTCGTCCAGAGTCCCATCTGGCGGTCATCTCAGCTTTTGACAAGGTTTTTGTCTTGTGACCTTTTACTGGCCTTCCTTAATTTTCGTTTCGAGTCTTGGATGGCGTCTAGGACGACGTCCAAGTCAACGCTTAAGTCGTCTTCTTAGGATTATGTTTTGGTTTAAGATTGTCGTGCAATCTGTTGCCTCCTTTCGCTCATCAATTTCGCCATAATGGCTCTCACCCCCCCCCCCCCCCTTTCCCCCACCCCCTATGTTCTTAGGGTTCTGAGGTAGTGCTGTATAAGAATAGGGACAACGATTTGTTAAGACCTAAAATACAATCCTGTTAAAGTCTTTTAATGACAAAATTCTGAGGAAACTGTCGGAAATTTATTGGTTCTAAAATATAATATGTACTTTAAAAGTTAGGAACTAGTTTCACAAGAAAAATAAACAAAAATTTGTTGTTTGTCAAATAAAAAATAATTTAGTTTTCGAAGAAACAAATCATTAAGGTGTCATAAGCTAAACATTCGATATGATAAATCAGTTCGTTAAACCAGTGCGACAGGAGACACTATAGTATAGTTTAGAAAAGTTGGGAAATCCGTTCTAAGGAACAGAAACCAACGGCATTGTGTCTATACAGCATTAAGTGTGAGTTAAGCGTAACCGGAGGTTACAATAATGAACATTTAAGAGGACGCTATACCTGACAATGCATTTTTTGCCGCCCATAAGATTAACATTGCGAGCGGCGATTCATCTTCAAGGTTTACCCTTGGTTGGAAAGACACAAAATTTTGCCTGTACCTAGCCCTAACAATGTTCTAGGGAGTGTTCGAAGCAGATTTCCCAATTTCTCACTGGTTTCTTTTATTGCAACTGTTTTGCAAATGCTAGCATCGCATACCTCAAGAAAAGTGCTGTATCTCGAAAACCAGTAAAAAATTGGGAAATCTGCTTCGAACACTCCCTAGAACATTGTTAGGACTAGGTACAAGCAAAATTTTGTGTCTTTCCAACAAAGGGTAAACCTTGAAAATGAATCGCCACTCGCAATGTTAATCTTATGGGCGGCAAAAAATGCACCGTCAGGTATAGCGGACCATTAAGGAGACATATTGTGGATTTTAGCAAACTGTGAAAACTTCCCTTTAATGAACAAACCCACCCTATAAGAGACAATAAGGAAAACCCCCAAACTGGAGCCATCAACAAACTTAGAAAGAAAGTGAAATAAAATTTGAAAATTTTTGAGCCAGTTTAGTTTTTGTAAGTCAAGGTTGCCGTTGGAAGTTGAATGTTCTTTTCATCGAGAGTTTAACTACTTGAGTTGCCCTTGTTTCAGACTAAGTCTCAAAGTCTAGGAACTTGTAACTTATAAAGTAAGTAAGTACTTTGCCCCTGGCAAGGTCATGCGCAACTTCTTGTGTTTGGGGAACTCTTTTTGGGAATGATTTTGCTATTTTTGTTGTATGGATCGATTTTTCACTAAAAGTGGGTTATAGAGAATTGCCACTCTGATATAGGACTGATAACTGTTTAAGGCTGGCTATCACCACTTTAACGTGAAGACTATTGTGTACACGATAGCGCTATCGTTTCGGTAAAAAATGTTAACGGCTTTCACCATGCACCGTTATCGTTTCGTTAGCTTTCGAGTGGATTATCCGTCCGTTAGCGAAAACGATAATTTTCATACCTGCGACTCATTATTTGGTGTAGTCTAATGTAGTCTAATCAACAATTTAACTTCTTTCTCCGAAAAAATAGGGTTTTTTTTTCATGTTTATTTCCATTTTTAGCTTGAAATTGTTGAAATAAATTTGACGTAAACAAAGCAGACGAATTCTAGTGACACAAAAAATTTAACGACAGGATAATTTATATATAATCCACTCGAAAGCTAACGATAAGATAAGGGTGCATGGTGAAAGCCGTTAATTTTTTTTAGCGATAGGATAGCGCTATCGTGTACACGATAGTCTACACCTACACAATAAAATGGTGAAATCCAGCCTAAAATAATCTTGACTTCAATCTCATTTTTAATGACATCGATTTCGTCAGGGAAAAGTCAGGAAAAAAGAAAAATAATGAAAAATATAAAAATAATTTTAATAAATGCGAAAATACACTGAAGGAAAAAAAAAGAGACGTCAATCCGAGAGAGGAAGTTTGTAAGTACTTGCCGTTGGTAATGAGCGAAATGTTTAAGTAGTTTGTTTGTTATTGCTAATTAGGCTGTATAAGGCCAACTGTCTCAAGAGTATTTTTATTTTCATAAAAAATGACGTTATCTTGTTTGTAGCAAATCGTGCCTATTAGTTACCTTTATCAAGATTTTTTATTTTTATTTTTGAGTTAATTTATGAAAAAACTTTTGCAGGCTGGATGAGCGCTCTAAGCATAGATAGGTTTCCATGAATTGTTGTAAAATTGTTGTTAATAAATTACTCCCGATCAGAACAACTTTGATGAAGACTGGGGTCGAACCATAACGTCGGTAACAAAAATTCTTCAACTATTGTTACTAAAAAACTTAATCACAAAGACTTTTTGCTGGAAGGAATTTTGACTTCATTTTTTGGCCGCAAAATTAATTCCACATGAATATAAATCCCAGTTATGATCCTCGAAGGCCCAACAGGAGGACCCAGAGACCGCCTGGTCGTAAGCACTCAGCGACCATTTGAACCTGGTAACGACTTTCAGAGAGGCTCTACACCCCCCCTTCTCTTCCCGAAATACAAGCATCCCTTACCACAATAAGCAAGGGGTTGGTCCGCCCACACCCAAATCCATGTCTCCTCAACTAAGCACTGCTCTCCTTAAGGGGCAACTCCAGGTACAAATTTTCCAAAAATGAAAAAAAGAGCGATACATTTCCAAAATCACAGATCATAAAAAAAGTATTTTTCAACTGTTATGTCGTAAATTCATGTGACTCAGGAGAAGAAAATTTGTTTGTTGACGTAACCGTTTCGAAGGTTAAAAAGAAATATACATTAGAGCGTTTCTCTCAGAAAGGTGCCATAAAAGGGCATCAACAGACAGCACCGTATCGACACAGCTTCAACTACGGCAATTTTCCTACTGCTGATACACCCCTTAATATTCCACGAAACATTCAAGGGGTTTTCAGGATTGGGGGTGGGGACTTTGTTCCAACTTCAGGGGATACATCTTAGACCAAATGGGAGTATTATACGTAGTAGGGGGCAGTTTTGGGAATATTTTGGTCGCACCTGTTTCATGCACGAGCTGGTAAACGTCTTCAGGGGACCGTTACGTTCTTACCCCTAAGTACCCCCAATTAAAGCACTATTTATTATGGTAGGGGTTCCTAAAATTAGGATTAGCAAGCAAGAGGTACCAGGGTCTAGTCCCGAACTGTCAATTTTTTTTTACTTTCCCATATACATATATATATTTTTGCTATTTCTTTTAAGAACATAAAGTAAGCAAAAATTCATTAAAATGACTTTGGTTGTTTGTGTTAGTCTATAAATAGAGCAACTCCATGACAGTTATAAAACAATAATGTCGAATACCTACTCTAAGTCTTAGGCTGAATTTCACCACCAGATGATAGTGCCTTTTAACGTTCGAATAACTATCGATTCGAAAAAGCAGACATCCTCTCGTTAGGTTTTGTTGTGTCAATAGAATTCGCCTGCTTTGTTTACGTCAAATTTATTTCAACAATTTCAACCTAAAAGTGGAAATAAACGTGAAAAACCCCCTATTTTTTCGGAGAAAGAAGTTAAAATGTTGATTAGACTTCATTAGACTACACCAAATAAGTCGCAGGTATGAAAATTATCGTTTTCGCTAACGCACAGAAAATCCACTCGAATGCTAACGAAACGGTAAGGGTGCATGGTGAAAGCCGTTAACATTTTTTACCGATACGATAGCGCTATCGTGTACACGATAGTCTTCACGTTAAAGTGGTGAAATCCAGCCTAAGGGTACGACCCAACATTTACTCAGTTAATATTAAATTCCGGATAAATCACTTTTCTGATATTACCATCACCTCCTTATTGCATTAGAAACAGTGTACTTACTTAGTCAATTCTTTTAAGAACATAAAGTCATTTTAAAGAATTTTTGCTTAATAGCTATAGCTGAGGGTTGGGGCCCAGCAACTAGACCGTTTTCAAGAACTATCCATTGTGCTCAGCTGGCAGCACTACCAAATACCAGCTCCCCAGCCATCGAGTAAACGATGGGGACCCACAGTTTTAGGTGGGCTCCGAACCACCACAGCCTCGATATACATTTCACTTGACATGCTGAACATATCAGAGGTGAATGCCGAGCAGAAAAACTTTTTGGTAGGATCGGGATCCGATGACCCGGTGTGACCCGGGTCTCACTGCTCCTCAAAAGTCGACCATTTAGTCCACTCGGCTATCGAGGCCGTTGAATTTTTGTTTACTTCATGTTCTTAATAGAATTGACTAAATAAGTACACTGTTTTTATTGCAATAAGGAGGTGATGGTAATATCAGAAAAGTGATGTGTTTTGGTTCAAGTGAACGTAAACAAGCATCATCCTTCGGGGATGTCCCTGTAAGACGTCAACAAACATTCTAAGGGTGGATTTCACAACTTCTTAAAATACACTATAGTGCGATTCCCCTTGTCACAACCTAAACATACAATAAAATAAATCCGCTCGTTAAATCTGTTCTTTAGGAGACACATAGTACACTAAAGAGAAGTGGCGAAATCCACTCTAATATTTTGTTTCCTTATTTACAGTGAGGCAAACTACTCACCCCTAGAGTACGGGTCATCCTTCCTCCAACAAAGTTTCCATAGTAATTATTTAGTAATAATCGTTTAAAGATACGCCCAGATTCAGAATGAATCTCATTTTGATTGAAAAGTTACCCCTTGGACTTGGCCGCTCTAAATTTAGTTTTGATTCGGGTCCAGCTAGGGGTAGCTTGGGTCCAACTTGCTATATACCTACTAACGACCTCATTTTGAATTATTTTCGAAATTTCGTCGTATTATTATGTCAGCAGCCTATTTGTTTTTTGACTTACTCAGTGGTCCACAGAACGTAGGATTGTAAACATACCTTAGTTCCCGATCACTTAGCTCCAGACATATATAGATACAGACTTACCTGAAAAAAAAATAAGTAAGGATCAAGTTCACCAATCGAAACTTCAAGTATTGTTGTCACAACATATTGTCAGCGAACATACATGACATTCGTCAATAAGAGTGATCAAAGTATTTGAACTGGCAAAAATTACATTTTTTAAATAAAAATAACGTACTAAAAACAGCCAGCAAGAGATTTATTAAGTGAGAGAATATTTTGATTAAAAAAAAATAGAAATAGACAGGGCGATTTTCACTGAATGAAATCAAATAAAAAACAAGTACATTCGAATCAGCTGTAAGCTGTAATAAAACACTGGAGCCAATTTAGATTTTTTTAGTGAAAATGGCCGTAAAAAAAGTAAACAAAGAGCACTGTATTTCCAACCTTAGCTGGAAATGTTCAGATTGACCGTAAGGCGGCGACAAAAGTTGATCCATGCGAATTAAGGGATGGAGATAAAAGTATATAAAATTTCCACACCCTTCCCAGTCAATCCTTCTCAACCCCCACCCCTTCGAAACAGGGGATTCACGTCATGTAACCAACTTTACGGAATTAAGTCAGGATTAACCCAACCTGAGAGGACTCAGGATCCCTCCTTACGATTTCATGTGAATCTCCCCCCTTAAAGTTTCTTTCTGCAGGGTGATATTTTGAACCGTGTGAGTGCCTAGATTATTTAGCGTCTGTAGCCACTGAGATGTCCCTAAGGGGCGGCAGGAGCAGAGGGTGACAGAAACATTCTGCGGCAAAACTTTAAATGTACAGGGGGTGCCTTTTCTCACTTCTGTCGGGAAAGTCGGAATTGATTTCATGGGGTTGGACGGTAGTGGGGAAGACAAGAAGCTGGCACCATCCCTAACGCCTGCTCCACAGCCATGGTGTTGGTACCTGTTTGAGACCTACAGTTTTAGGTGAGTCCTGAACCGTCACAGCCTCGACACACAAAAAATTATGTTAGCGTCGGGAGTGTTCCTTTCAAGATAACCATCGGCTACGATAGACTCGTCATAACCGCCTATCCAAGGTACGGAAATGGATACTTGGTAATTGAACGACCACCAATGGCCATGGCTGCTCCAAAAGCTAAGAAAAAAAATACTGCGAATAGGACACTATGTTTAGCTTTCACTGGAGAAATTCATCCAAATGGTGGTGCAAGAACCGTACCGAATACAGTATGCCATAACCCAAGGTACAAATTTTGGACCTAAAAGCCTTAACGCCTTTTTCAGCACACAGAAAAACAGATTCAATATTCAGACGTATTCTGATAAAGTCTTTTTCCCCTTTAACATGCATGCATCCCCTTCCCCACGATATATGACCCGTTAAATTTAAATAGCTCCACCAATAAACAATTTGTACATTATGTCTGTCGTTGGGAGAAGAGGGGGTCGTAGAAATTCCCCCCCCCCCCCCCCCAGATCTGGGAAAGTGCCTGTTGTTCGTGATCAAAATGTTTTCTAAAGTGGATTGAAAACGGAGGGGTTGGCTTCTAACCCCTTATGGTGTTAGATCTACGAATAGAGTTATTTTATCTTAGTATGTAAACATTATTCTACAAGATTAGGTATACATCAAAATAATTAATTCTGTGCGCATGTTTTCTGTTTTCAGTGAGTAGAAAAATAAGAGCAGTCTTCATAGTCAACCTCAACCCTTGATGGGAGTAGCGTCAGTCATATCCAGGGGTGGAAAGACTATACAAATGTGAATTGTCGTTTCTAAGCTCTTTTAGATCATTGTGACCCCTTCTTAAGTCTATTTCTTGTTCGGAACAAAAAATAATTTTTGGAACCCTGTGTTATATTCTGAGACGAAAATCCACTAAGGGTGCGTCCCACCATGCCCAGTTAAAATTCAACTGGAGATTTACCATGTAAAATTTAACTCATAAGTTAAATTTAACATGGTAAACATAGGACAAAATCTCCAGTTTAATTTTAACTGGGCATGGTGGGACGCAGCCTTAGATTATCGAAAATTCGAATTGTCGAAGGCGAAGAACTGAATTTTCTAAGAAGAAGAATTTTCCTATTAACAAAATTTTGGTGCTAACCGACTCAAAAATTACATAATCATGAATCTGCCGGCGTTCCGTATTTGATTTTTTTTTCTCCGGGTAGCGAAGATTCAGCGCTTCACCGCTTGGGTGCGTCTCTGCTTCCTGCCATCAGTTAGCAATGATTTATAAAGGAAATCTTTAAATCCGCACTTGACGGACGATATCAGAGATTTATTCTTCCTTTTCCCCTGATATCCTGTCCATCGTAAATCCTTATTCACTTCTTATTATATATGGCTCTACTGGGATCTTTTTTTTGTCTCTCCCAAACCCTGAAAACTGGGGGTGTGATCTCAATTTGGCTAAAAATAGTTTCTCACGTGCCGAAATTCATTTTCTTTTTAAATTCAGGACCAAAAATACTGTCCAGTATCTATTAGAAAAACTTCGGGACTGAACCGTGTCAAATAACCGCTGTCAAAATAATTTCAAATTAATTTAATTTAATTCCATAGGAGAATTCTCCAGAACTATCCTATAGAAAGCTGAAATTTTTTTTTGGAAGTAAAATAAAGAAACCGGAAGACTATGGATTCCATCACGCAAAAACCCTGAAGCCCCTCTAAAATGTATATAAATATTTTTCCTAAAATATCCAGAAGATAAAGATACTGTAGATTATGATAAAATGGCTTTCTTGAGCTGAAATAATAATTGAGTATGGCTTTACTATAAGAGATGACTTCAATTTGATCACACTAATTACCTCTCGTTGCGGGAACTTACAAGTTTTCGCCATCATCAATTTTCATTAAATCCACTTAAGTTGAGACGTAAGGCCACTTAACTTTAGAAGTAAGATTCTCTCTCAAGGAGCTGAGGCAGTCTTACCTCGGTTTCATCCCCCACCCCCATAATCCTTGATATATCGAAGGGTTTCGCCACCCTCATTCTCTACGACCCCCAAGTCAATCTTAAGATGGCTAAATCTGCCTGTCGGACATTGTTGCTCAACTTGTCTGTTACTTGCTTCCCTTTCTGCGCCTTCGAAGTTTAAAGTCCCTCCTAACGCCCAATCTTGTATGGGCGGGAGCTCCAAAGGGGGGCGAGGATTTCGAGAAGGGGGTAGGTTTGCCAGTGCCCTCGAGACTTAATATTGCCCTTCTAAAAACTACGGCAGACCGGTAGCCTTAATATAAGGCCCTGAGCTATGGAGCAAGAGGCCTGGCCGATAAAAATCTCGACTTTTTAACGTGATTCTCTTATTTTACCCCCTTGTCTAGGGGGTCTAGGGCTTGAGTACCTACCTACCTCTAGGGCTCTAGCACTGTAGTACCGTTGGAGTGATGAAACTACGAATTATTAAAAAGGAGAAAGAAACAGTTGGGCTTGTGTTGTGACACTAACTGGCTGCACCCATAGACTATAGAGGATCAGTTTTCCAACCAGTGTTTCTTAACTTCACCTTCACTTCATACCTGAAAAAAAACTACTACCTAATTCTAGAATTATCACGAACATTATCCACGAAAGTTTGGCCCGGGAGTGCAACAGATACATAAGAAAAATCCCAATTTCCTTTACGCTTATAAATGTTTCTATTTTTCAAAAAGAAAAAAAAATCTCAGGAATGTATTCTAAATGAAGGAAGGGGAAACTGAGAACAATTTTTAATTACATAAGTCTGGGGGGTGAAAAAAGTTACCCCGCCAAGAATGTCTGCCGATTTCATTTTACTCTTTGTAAGGATTTTTGCGTTCTACGCTACAAGCTATGCTCGTGCTAAAATTATTTTTTCTTAGTTAAAAAAAATCTTTCCGATGGAGAAAACTTCTCTCCCGAAATCCCCCCCTCCCCCCCCTCCCCCCTCCCCCCTCCCCCCCTCCCCCCCCCCAAAGAACCGTACATCAATTAAAAGTCATTTCTAGAATTTTGAGAACTTATGGGACCAAAAATGGTTACAAATTACAGGAACACTGGGACGCGGGTCACACCGGTTCGATCCCGATTCTACTAAAACCTTTTCTGGTCAGGATTCACCTCTGGTATGTTCAGCATGTCAAGTGAAATGTATATCGAGGCTGTGGTGGTACGGAACCTTCCAAAACTGTGTACCCCATCCTAACACTACGGCTGCAGGAAGCTGGTATTTGGTAGTGCTGCCAGCTAGGCACGATAAATAATTCTTGAAACTGTTTAGTTGCTGGAAAAAGTTTTATTGATAGGGACTGGAACCGCACAACGAACCGCTAATCTGCTATGCTACAAAAAATAATAGTAAACATGGAAAATTCAAGTTACTGCGACCTGTTTTTCGTATAACTAAGATAGAAACCCAAGAGAAAATGGTTTTCTGTAGTAAAGATAATGAACTTAACTCAATAAATGATTCGCAGCACATAATAGCTGAAATATAATAAATAGAGAAATGTCTTAGGAACATAAAAGGTGAAATAATGGAGCCAGGCACCCAAATGGGAATTCTCATTGTGCGTGGAAATTTTCTCTTGACTGTCTTCCCGAATTTTAGTTTTGAGTGCCTAATCATATAGAAGGGGCTAAAAGTTTTCTTCAGTCATTTCTTGTCTAGGAAAATACGAATTTATATTTACAATGAATGTTTCTGGTTAGGTTCATTCAGTCTTAGGCGCGAGCATGGCACCTAATTTAATTTTCATTGTTATTTTTTAAGGGTGGGGTAGCCAACTCCAGGAATCTCGTTGCGAATCTCATTGGGAATCTCAGGCAATCAATGAAAATCTTTATGAAATCTCAGGGAATCTTGGAATTTTCTGGAGTAATTAACCCTTCGGGGTGCATCACGAATCTCGTTGAGAATCTCAGGAAATCTTTTGAAATCATCATGTAATCTCGGGCAATCTCTGGAGAGGTTAACCCCTCGGGAGCGGTGAAGAGTAGCTGGTTGAAGCTATGGCACACTGTCTTTAGTCTGGGTTTCACCACTTCTTATATACTCCACGCGCATCTTGGATGATAGTAAATTCAGACTTATGGGTGGGTAAGGTACAGAAATGTGAATTGTCGTTGTTAAGCTCTTTTAGGTCATTGTGACCCTACTTCTCAAGTCTACTTCTGGTTCTGAACAAAAAATAATTTTGGGAACCCTGTGTTTTTTTTGAAAACAATGTGTGAAGTTACTGTCATCCAAGATGCGCGTGGAGTATAGTATAGTCTCCACTGTCTCCAGTCGTGCAATTACCAATGTTATCATGGCTAAAGTGCCGCCACGTACTTCTTGCAGGTCACTTTTTCAGAAATTCTTTATTCTCCCTGCTCCTTGTGTTTCTATTTATCAGGTATTATTATTTATTCGCGAACATCCGAAACACTTCCCTCTTAATTCAAACTTTCGCTCTTATAAAACTCGGTCGTGTTCAAATATACATGTAGGCAAATTTGCTACCTCCCTTCGTTTAAACAGTTTAGGTGTTCGTCTATACAACGTCCTCCCGGTTGAAATCAAATCTGAACAAAGTTTAACAATATTTAAAAAATTGCTAAAATCGAATATACTTGAAAATGTTTTTTATAATTTAGAAGAATTTCTCAATTTGTAAATTTACTGGAAAACCAGGCCAGTGGGCTGATGTCTGAAAAAGAAGAATTACATCCATGCCGTCTCAAGCGAGAAACCTCCTCACTACGAGATTCAAACCCAGGCTTCTCAAGCCGGGCAGACTCACCGGGCGCGGGCGTTGATTATATAATAATCACATATACCTAATCGTATTTTCCTACTTAAAAAATTCTACTCCGAAGTATAAAAAAAATTTCTACAAAGAAGTGAAAAGAAGGTGGAAGACGGAAGGAACATTGCGATTGGTTAGCCCATATCAGAATTCAACACCTGACGCTATGTTTGAAGTTTGGGGAAAGTCCTGGTGAAACTTCTGTCTCCGTGTTGAATACCTATCCATTTCAAAGCCTTTACATTTTTGGTTGTAACTCTAGGCTTCGAGAAGGTTCTAGAAGGCTAGAATAATACTCAGTCATATCCAGGAACTACAAAAACTATCTCTAGTAAGCTCTAGCGACTTGCGACTTTTTCTCCGTAAGGGCGTCATGTTTATTTACGCTTTTTCTGCACACTTTATGAGGAAACGATGTTCCGAAATATAATACGTATTTTTAACATCATAAATTAAGAGGCTATGGTGTGATTTCAAGATCGGTTAATTTTGGAAAATTTTTGCCCTTAAGTCGTTACTCTCTCACCCATGTGACAACTCAATTCAGCACTTTCTCGTCAGCTACCTATATGGACCATTGCCACGGAAATGTGCTCATAACCTTGTCAAAATAAACGTGTTATTCCACAAAAAAACATCTCTTTAGAGAACTTACTAACGATCATCATTTGTATTAGCAAAATAATTTACCCGACAAAAAATAAAATAGTACCTGACTCCATGAAAATTAGGGGGGATTTCTAAACAACTTAGGATAATTTCGAGGGGATTATAAAAAGGTTGGGGTGGAAAGGGGTTGTTGGGGATGGCGGGAGGCTTGTTATGTTGGGGCTGGAAGCCTAATTACGGCGGTGGGTATTGTGTCTGTACGTATTGTTGTATGTTCTCGGAATCACCCACTGTGGTTCCTGGTTTACCCGTCCTATTCTACAGGTGAAGACCCAGTATTGTATCCAACACCCAATTAAAGACTCTACCTTCTCGGCTGCTTCATGGATATTGTTCAGATTATAAGGCTTATAAGGGCGTTAAGGCTATGCATCAACTGACGATGCATTTCTACCGCCCTACCAAACACCTCCTCTCCACCTATGGTTATATTACACAATGGGGACCTACAGTTTAAGAGCGACCACATAATCGTGTTTGTTTACGTTTTTTATACATATTTTATGAGGAAACTATTGGATATTTAAATGTTGTGAAATATAATATGTCTTTTCAAAAATGACTCGATCGTAAAATCACAATATAGCCTCATATTTTATGACGTTAAAAAGACATATTATATTTCAGAACATTTAAATATCGAACAGTTTCCTCAAAAAACAAACGCAATTGTGTGGTCGCTCATAAGGTGGGTTCCGCACCACCACAGCCTCGATATATACTTCACTTGAACACATGAGAGGTGAATGCTGATCAGAAAAACTTTAATAGGATCGGGATCGAACCTGTGTGACGCACCACTTTTTCCCCTGTACCAGGTTAGCGTTCCAAAAAATGAAATACCTACATTCTCAAAAACTACTGAGAATTCCAACAACAGGAGAAAAATAAATCCATCCGGCTTTGTGGGAAAAGGTTGGTAAGAAACCGTGGCGTGGCCTTTGAAAAAAGTGCGAGGGGAAAACTATGTATAGAATACCAATGGGCAACTCATCAAAAACTTACCCCCCCCCCCCCCCCCCTTTCTGGCCACCTGAGTTATGCATATGATATCCAAATTTCAACCCCCTACACTTTGTACACAATTTGATTTAAATTCAGCGGGAAATACTTTACTCTGAATCAACTTCGCCCTTTTCTAGATTTTTCTTTTACTTCGTAGTTTAGTATGCTTTTCTTGTGATCGTACGGAATAATAGAAGTTGTTGCGAACCTGTCAGCAAGTTTTTATATTTTTTTAAAAGTCTGGACACGTTTTACTTTATCTTAGAAATACGGGTAGGTATTGCACTAGGATAAGCGAATATAGGATGTACCCTGTCGACAATTTACTGGAATTTATCTTCTACCAATAAAAACGCTTTTTGTTTGAGGTGCCATAGGATTTAATATTCACTTAATTTTAGGGCATTAAGGTCACTAAGTTCCCAATGTTACTTAAGTACTTAAGTTAAGTAACGTAGGCCACCCTTCAATTTTAGAGGAACGCTGACAGACGGGAGACGGGTCATACCAGCCATTCACCATCAATAAAACCGCAATATCCAGTGAAACGCATGTAGAGGCTGGTGTGGTTCGAAACCCTCCTGAAACTGCAGGTCCCCATGGTGTACTAACTTGGTCGGGGAAGGGATATTAAAAGTGCTGCCAGTTTTTATATTTTTTAGTTTTTGTGATAGTAGCACGACACTGTCCCCTTGTCCCCCCTAACCCTCACACTAATAAAATAAAATCTTCGAAAATCAGAGTTAACTGTATCAATTTTCTTGGACTTCTCGGGCTTCCGCATCAACCCTCAGCAACTTCATTCTAACAGGAAACAGTTGCGTACTGCCACCAAGTTTAGGGGTGCAGAACAAAGATGTCCATCTTTGGGGCTGCTGACCAAGGGGCGACCGCCACGGGGGATGCTCTTAGGGTGGCTACGCTCGCTGATCTTTATGGGGTGGCCGAGAAACAGCCCCCTTTACCCTAACAATAGATGAGGGTTAGCTCAGCTAACAGGCAACAAAGAAGAATAGGGATTTATTGCTGAAAAACTGAAAAAAGGCAACAGCTGAGACAGTATACAACAGGGCGTTCGGCACTAAATGAAGTTTTTACGTACAGCCTATATGTAACCGTTAAATCGTCCAGTTATATTTAAGTGGAAGTTACTAATAATTAACGGGAGTAACCTCAGCAGTACATTTTTTCAGTAAGCTAACTTGAGTGACGTTGGAACTATTGATACGTTATGAAGCATGATAGCACAGGTTCTGTTCATATTTTCTGAGTGAATCCATTCCTCCCCTTGATCTATTCAGCCCAGGACTGGCCTTCAACGGCTGCGGGAAATCTCGACAGCTTCTGACCAAGTTACCCTCTTGTGTCACGAAAAGCAGGAACCTACATCACACTGGATGCTGGCCCTTCCAGGGTTGAAAATCAGCATAGGCGTAGCAAGGGGGGCTTAGCCACCCCCAGAAACCCTTTAGCCACCCCCAGGATTTTTCCGACCTACACATAACGTCACATAAAGCCATGCATGAGGAGAAGGCCTGGGGGGCTGAGCCCCCCCCCCCCCCCAGGTTTTTGGTCCTGCTACACCCATGAAAATCAGAGAAGAAATAATAAAGAGGAAGAGAATAAGGAAGAGAATTGTAACTGTTCCAAGACTACAGGAGGAAAACGAACACAGCTGTACTCTACCTAACTGGGTTACAGTAAATCTCACAGGAAGTAGAAAATTTTTTGTTTGTGAGACTGTCAGCCCTGCGAACAAGATGATAAAAGAAGATGTGGAAGGTGAACTGGGGCAAACAGCGCAGTTTCCGATAGCAAAATCGAGTTCGACATTAATCTGGATTGACCGGAGCAACTTGAAAAATGTCCGCCTCCTAACAAACAACGTCTGCAGATTGTTTTTCCTGGTCAAGTTTTGAAAGCTGAAGGAGGCCGTTACAGATAGCGTCGAAAATAACACTCACTTTCTCTTTTTAGTGGTAATAAATTTAGGGGCCCAGGATCGGGTCCTGATTTGTCAAGATTTTCGTGGTGAATTTTTCCCAGACCTGACGAGAACTTGACCTTCACCGGCTGGGGGACAACTCGACTGTCGGGTGTGATTCTGACCCAATCACCCCACTATCCCACTCGGGTCATGGTAACAAGGGTTGTGGCATAAACCTTATTTCCAAACCTCTGAAGGAGAAGTGAATAATAAAGAAATTACACAGAGGAGATTTAGGTTTTCAATTCTGGCAAGATGTAGGGGTACTCAGTAATACTGGTCATGACACGGCCATATTGGAAAGTGTCGCAAGAGTGACCAGAGTCACGTGCTGGGTCTTCAACACTCATTTATCCAATAAAAAAACTTTGTCTTTAAGGGTCCGCTATACCTGACGGTGCATTTTTTGCCACCCATAAGATTATCATTGCGAGCGGCGATTCATTTTCAAGGTTTACCCTTGGTTGGAAAGACACAAAATTTTGCCTGTACCTACTTAGCCCTAACAATGTTCTAGGGAGTGTTCGTAGCAGATTTCCCATTTTTTTACTGGTTTTCGAGATACAGCACTTTTCTTGAGGTATGCGATGCTAGCATTTGCAAAACAGTTGCAATAAAAGAAACCTGTGAGAAATTGGGAAATCTGCTTCGAACACTCCCTAGAACATTGGTAGGGCTAGGTACAGGCAAAATTTTGTGTCTTTCCAACCGAGGGTAAACCTTGAAAATGAATCGCCGCTCGCAATGTTAATCTTATGGGCGGCAAAAAATGCATCGTCAGGTATAGCGTCCTCTTAATGCGACGATATACCTTAGGGAAACAGAACTATTACAATAAGGAAACCATAGAGAAATTTTTCAATGTAATCGATCGATAATTGTGACAAGATGGTCGTGTAAATACCGGTGTTAGTCGATAACGATACCAAGGTGGTGGGAGGCAGTGGCAGACATTTTCTTCGTCTTCTTACAAAAAAATAAAAATGAAAAAAAGTCTTAGGAAGTTCAAAAAATGCTTTATATGCACCCCTTTCGGCAAGGTAATGACTGATATTAAAAATATTTGCCTCATTTCATCTTTCTTGATTAACAACGCTAATTGGTGTAGGTGTGTAACTAACTTCTCTTCTTCTGCTCTCAATTTTTTGCCTCTTATTTTCACACTTGATTGTGTTTTTAATTTTTCATGATTAAAAAATGAAACCTGTCAACTTTCCCGCGCAACTTCTTTGAAGTTTTCTTTTCTTTTTTGAGTAATTAACGTTTCAATTTCTGATTACTGCTGAAGCACACCTGGGTGGTTTTCCAGCTTCTTGTAAAAAATTATTTCTGCTTAAGGGTGCCTACGCAGTCGTCTTTGTTCACGTTTTTTTTCTGCATATTTTATGAGGGTACTATAGGATACTTAAATGTTCTGAAATATAATATGTCTTTTTATAGGCTGTGTTGTGACTTCACCATCGACTGATTTTTGTCAACAAAAAATTTGTCTGAAATTTTGTGCAGAAAAAAAGTAAACAAACGACTGCGTCAACAAACATACAATTTTTGTACGTTCCGATTTCAAACTTTGTGAGAAAACGATTGGATATTTTTTAAATAATCTGAAATATAATATGTCTTTGTAACGTCATTACTCATGAGGCTATGTTCTAACTTTACGATCGAGTGATTTTTGTCACCAAAAAAAGTGTCCGAAATTAACCGATCGTGAAATCACAACATAGCCTCATAAGTAATGACGTTAAAAAGACATATTATATTTCAGAATATTTAAATATCCTATTGTTTTCTCACAAAGTTTGAAATCAGAACGTAAAAAAAGCGAATGTATATTCAGCCTTAAGCCTCTCTATGCATGCAGTACCGATACCTGATGTTATTTAATGTCCGTTTCTATAGAGGGAACTCTTCCCTATTTGTTTGTTCTGAAATATAATAAGTTTCAGGTTGTCCGTCCCCATTCATGGTACAGGCACGCCAGATGAGGACAATGAATAATTCTTGGAATGGTCTCGAAGTTGGGCAGCCCCCTGCTAACTAAAGGTGCAAACCGATTCCCAAGGGAGACTTTGGGACTGAGAGAAGCCAACATAGAGAGAAGTTGGGCAAGACGCTCCTGTGGGCCAAATTAGTTTATAAATACTTAGCATCAACATATAACGTATGGAGCGGGCCCTTAATTCAGTTATGTCTATGTTCGAAATTCTTGAAGCGGACACTTCGCTGTTTCCTAGTTAGACCAAGTTTGGCTCCAGTGAACAATGTCTGGATTCTGCATGCATGTTATTATGTTGGCTCCTCTGCTCTCATTGGGTGTATCATGGAGCGTTCCTTTGTGACACAATTTAAAATGGACTAAATTTTGTGGGAACCACCTTTTTTTTGGGCATAAATTTTTTGTAACCCTAGGAAAACCAAAAAACCAAAATTTTTATTTGTAAGGTTCTTTGATGCCCATTTTCGAGAGAACATTTTGGATATTTATTTTTACTGAAATCAAATACCTATGTTACTTACTCGCCCGTATGGACTGAGAAAGTTATGTTATCGTGCAAAATTTCGATTTCGAGATTTTCATTGCAAAAGGCGTTTCAGAGGTCCCTGATACCAAAAAAGTGGTTTTTAGGTCACGTCCACCCGTTCGTCCGTCTGTAGCGCGGCTAGAAGTCACACCGATCAACAGATTTTCCTCAAATTTGGAATATACACGTCTAAAATCAGTTCCGAGATTAATTTTTAATATAATTTTGATGACTGAAAAATTACGCCCACTATTGCCAAAAAAAAGTGTCCCAATTGTGGCAAAAATGCGAGAAAGTCAAGTGCGACCATTGTCGGACCCTTTATTTTTTTAAAGTCAGAGACTAGCTAAGTGATAATTTTAGGGACAATTAATTTCCGCCAATAAATAATTTGTCGATAAAAAAAATAACCGACAGTTTTTCAGATAACGGAGATTGAAAAATATCAACAAACAAAATTGTCAGTTAAATCCTCCTACAAAGGGTCGAGGATTGTCCAGCACTGCCTCTTGTAACAACCCCCAAAAACTGAACCTTCCCTTAAAAACCATTAAAAGGCACAGAATCCTTTGTCCAAACTATTGGATTCTTGCTCCTCCCGCACACATATAAACAGAAAATACAGACATACCACTATTTGAAAGCCAGCAGACCTTAGGGGAGATGAAAATTTGTTTGAACCACTGTGCGGCTAACTAGATTGTTATTGAAGCTTTCACTCAAAGGTGTATACTTAACCTGGTAAACAAATCAAAAGCACGGAAGTTGGTTTGAAATACAAAGGCATTTCTGCCATTCCCAGGCACCGAGGTAGCTCCAATTGTAACTTGCCGAATTATAGGAATTAGTTAGCCTTTGGTTACTCCTTGAGAGGCTAGTGCCTTCGGGAAAGGTTCCACTCACGTGGAAGTCTATCTAACGGAACCTATCGATTATGTGAAAGGTAGAATTGGCGAGCATTCAAGGGGTCAGACTTCAGACTTTTGTCTTGGGATGTCTGGGTTCGAATCCCGGCGTGAACGAAAATTTCTGCATAGGGCATGGATATATTGGTTTCGGAAAACTTCCCCTTAGCTTCGGTCAAACTCATGTGGAGCTCACACAGAGAAAACAAGACCCTCCAAAAAAATTAAATTTAACTATTTTAAGATAGATCAATCTGAGACCGTACTAACGATAGAACCATCCCGCTAACCTTGCAATAGTGATAAAAGTTCTAAAACTGACGAACATCTGGCTGCTGACACGTTTGAGGCCCCAATATAGGGTGCCATTACCAAAACACATCTCCCACACATGGTGTCAGCTATCAATCTACCCAGCGTCTAAGATCAGCGGTGAGATTCCAAAATTTGCCACAATTTTAAGGAGCCTCTCCACTATTACAAAAAGTAAAATCAACAGAATATTGGTCACGGTTGGAGTCTTAATATGGTGAATAAATGGAAACAAAGTGCACTTGGTGGTTCTGACTTAGCTGGTGATGTATTTCTACCATTTCCCTTGGTTGAAAAGACTTCGAACTTTGTGTAGACCTCGCCTTAGTAAATTTATAGGGAACACACTAGGTCTATAACCACCACAAAAATGTTTTTTATAGTTTAGTAGAATTTCTAAAAAAATTGTCAACAAAAAATTCCGTTAAATAGAATTTAAAAAAAAACAGACCTAAAAGGACCAGGCTAGGTACCAATTGGGGATGGGTAGGCCCAAGCCGGGCAAAATTCACCGGGAAAAATTTCGACCATTTGGGACTAGAACCTTGGTCCTCAGTTAAAATTTGCAGGACGGAGTAAGGAAGCCACAGCTATTTCTACATGACAAGATGGGGCTAATATTTGCTCATTTCCGCTTGCCACCCCTCGAGCATCATTGAAATTTCCCCGTAAACCGCTATCTATATTTCATCAATATCCGGCCCGAGGGTTGCCTGCTAAGCAGTGTGGTTTTTAGCAATGTCAATACTCCAATAGACGACACGTCTTATACCTATAGCACGCGTGCTCCTCCCTGCATTTTAGGGTCGAAAGAGGTAGAAAGATCGATCTAGGGGTGGATAGGCTACAGATACGTGGATTGCTGTAGCTAAAATTCTTTGAATGACCCTGAAAAAAACCCCGGGAATAGTATGGGGCATTTTCCCAAAAAATATTTCAGGGAAAATAATTCATACACAATTTTCCTAAAAATATTTTAGTATAGGGGTAGCGGGGACAAGCCCCATTTCAACTAAGCACCATCGTGGTTAGCTTGCAGATCTACCAGGTCCTCAGCCATCGTCTTAGTACACGACGGGGACCTACAGTATTAATTAGTTTCCGACCACCACAGCCTCGATACATATTTCACAAGAGATACTGAACACATAGGAGGTGAACACCGTTCAGAAAAACTTTGAAAGGGCTGGGATCGAACCTGTGTTCCTCTACAAACATCTAGACCGCTCGGCTATCGAATTCTAAGTTTCTAAAAACGATCTAGGTATTAGAACCAAAGGGTTTTCCAGGTTCGGACTGTTGATAGAGAACCTTATCCCCGCTCTAAAAATAAAAGAGCTAACTAAATGTTACAACGAAGTTTTGGACAATAAAGAAAGAAGATAAAAAGGTCGTTGGAAGGTTCAGGAGGGCAGGAGTAAAAGTTTTAGGAGGCTCACTTCAGTATTTCCTCACAGGAAGCAAGCCTCTTCTGCCTCTCGCTCCAGAACTTTTCCTCCATGTTTCAAGTCGGTTTTGAGTGGAAAAAACGGGGCTTGGATGGCTATTCATGATACCTGAGGACGACCTAAGAGTACTTAACTGTAGAAGCGCAACAGACGAGTCGTTTTTATGCAACTCCAGCCAACTGTTACTTGAATAGGCTTCTGGGTCACCGCCTCAGGTTGTATTGCTTATAAGAGAAGAACGAAAATTCTATTCACTTTTTTTCTACAACCCTGAGAACCCCCATGACATGTCTACCTCTCATCCACTTTCCTGCATATAACCCTACTTCGTAGCCTTCTGACAGATTTGAGTGAAATTGTGTATGTGGGTTGGGTATCTCAAAGGTATCTCCTATGATGCTGGTCCTCACCATGTACTCAGTTAAGAGTTAAACCCCCGTTAGATTCCAATTTAACGGAAGTTTAAGTGTAAACCGACTTCGGTGCTATCTAGCCTGTGTTTTTGCTTGACCTGTCTGAAGGCAAGGACAGTTACATCCAGGTAATCCTAGGACTTGAACCTAGACCTCTCAAGGCATGAGTCAGCTTATTAGATAGCTCTGACACTACGATGTATTAGTGCCATATCACTGGGGTGAATTTTTGTTCAAATTTCATAGTCATATAACGCTCCGATAAATTTACAAATAATATTGCTGTTACAGAGTGATTTTTCACATGCCGTTAAAAAGGTACATTATATTACAGAACCAAAAATACCCGACTTTTTCCACGAGCTATTGCTCGCGTAGTTATTTTCTTCCACCCTAAACTAAGAATAAAAATTAAGGCCTCGATAGCCGAGTGGACTAAATGGTCGACTTTTGAGGAGCAGTGAGAGCCGGGTCACACCGGTTCGATCCCGATCCTACCAAAAAGTTTTTCTGCTCGGCATTCACCTCTGATATGTTCAACATGTCAAGTGAAATGCATATCGAGGCTGTGGTGGATCGGAACCCACCTAAAACTGTAGGTCCCCATCGTTTACTCGATGGCTGGGGAGCTGGTATTTGGTAGTGCTACCAGCTGAGCACAATGGATAGTTCTTGAAACGGTCTAGTTGCTGGGCTTGTCCCCCCCAACCCTCAGCTAAGAATAAAAATTTCTTTTCAATGAAACTCCCTAGTTGACCGCTGTCAAAAAGGCGGGAATTTTGAATATTTTCGAAATAAAGAAACTGGAACGTCAGTCAGACGGGTAGAGACGGGGGAGCGGTGTCGCTTGATCGATATGTTTTCCATGTATTTTGTATGGGTAGGGGGTTGGGGCAGTCCCAAGGGTAGTTGACCACCCTTTCTTCATCCCAGCATGTCAGGTTCACCCTTAAGGTTTTACCTCCAATTTCAGTCGTATTCATATCATTTTTGCCTTTCGACGTCGTGGGGTTTCAGGCTGAATATACACATTTGCTATTTTTTGAGGACGCTGTTGGATATTTAAATGTTCTGAAATGTAAAATGTCCCAAATTAAAAACATGTTAAGATTTCAGAACATTTAAATATCAAACAGTACCACCAAAAAATTGTGCTGACATTTTGTCTCCAGAGCAGCATATTATGTATATAAACAGTTTTTTAAATTTTGAGCACATCTCCTGCGTTCAATAACGCTTCTGGGTAAATTTTTCCGGGCCAGAGTTATGAAAATAAGACCAAACATTTCCATGAAGCCAATGCTGGATAATTTGTTTCTATGAAGAAGCATGATCATAATTATGTTTGAAGAAGTAAACTTACGTCATAAATTTTGTATAAAACGAAGAACCCCCTGAAGCCATGCGACAATGATCATAAATTACTTAACCATTTTTTAACTGAGATAGCGGATGACTGAAATATATAGTGAAATAATTTTTAATGTCAGAAAAATGAACGAAAAGAAGGCGTAGTAAAAAAACTGACAAGAAACCGCAGAAGCATTTCCTGACTCCATTTCTTTTCGAGATTTTAATCTTTTAAATAACTCAATCAAATAAAAATACACTGAAAGAAAGCTGTGCTTGATGTTCAAGCTGCACGGCATACTTTGCTTACTACTGTGTTGCGGGCTCTGCTACTACTGCATTAAAACGTTGGATAATCAAATTTTTCAAATTCCGACTTCACGATTTGAACTACTTCTTTTAAGGGTCCGTTATACCTGGCGATGCATTTTTTGCCGCCCATAAGATTAACATTGCGAGCGGCGATTCATTTTCAAGGTTTACCCTTGGTTGGAAAGACACAAAATTTTGCCTGTACCTAGCCCTAACAATGTTCTAGGGAGTGTTCGAAGCAGATTTCCCATTTTTTTTACTGGTTTTCGAGATACAGCACTTTTCTTGAGGTATGCGATGCAAGCATTTGCAAAACAGTTGCAATAAAAGAAACCAGTGAGAAATTGGGAAATCTTCTTCGAACACTCCCTAGAACATTGTTAAGGCTAGGTACAGGCAAAATTTTGTGTCTTTCCAACCAAGGGTAAACCTTGAAAATGAATCGCCGCTCGCAATGTTAATCTTATGGGCGGCAAAAAATGCACCGTCAGGTATAGCGTCCTCTTAATACTAGGGGAGCCATGATTTCCCAATCGGCTAAGGGTGGCTTTCCCAAGCTGCTATAGACCACTTTACTGTTCTATAAAAGTTCACTATAACATTCCGAAAAATCCAGATGCTAAAGTGTACAATAGTGTCCCCTAAAAATTCACTATAGCGTCATCCTCCCGAAAGGAAAAGTTGGTGCCTTTCACGACTATTATTACCCTTATCATAACGTTAGTTATAGTGGACTTTAAACGGAAAAATTAAATTTTTTAGTTGGGCCGAAGCCGAGTAGGGAGTAGTGGGCTAAAGCTGTAAGCGGAAAATATTCTTTCACTCTTATAAAACCGGGTCGTGTACAAATATACATGTAGGCAAATTTGCTACCTCCCTTCGTTTGAACAGTCCTCCGAGTTTAGGTGTTCGTCTATATAACGCTCTCCCGGTTGAAATCAAACCTGAAGAAAGTTAAAAAATATTTAAAAAAATTGCTAAAATCGTATTTACTAGAAAATGTTTTTTATAGTTTAAAGGAATTTCTCAATTTGCAATTTAAGGCTGTATATACATTCTCGACAAACTCCACCAAAACCACTGTGCGAAAGTAAATATTCGACGAAACTAATGTTTACATATTAGTACAGCCGGAGACTGGTAATTGCAATATCGTATTGGTTGTGTCTACTCTTAAAGCTAAACATAGTGTGCTATAAGAAAGCGAAACGAACGAGTGAAAGTAGGACACTATGTTTAGCTTTTACAGGAGAAAAAGTAGAGAAATGCTGTTGAAATTACCCACTTCCGTAAGTGAAATAAAAATTGCCAAAATTTAACATGGCTACGGTAAATAGTACAAACATTTATCAAGCTTTTCTACTAAATGTGACGATAAAATCATACAATTTTTAGTCCGAAGATTTCCAAAAAAATATTCCGCATGAGGTAGCGTTGTGTTTTCGCGATCTGTCAAAAAAACATGTGGACTGGTAGTTGACTGTTTAAAATCGCTCTGTGGGCTTATTACTCCATTTCATGCAAAAATACAACACTACCTCACGACAAAGAGTCTAAGGTTTACATCCCCCTATAAACACCTTTCACTCGCCCTGTAACTTCGGAGTAGGGCTTGAAGTACGTAGCATTTCGAACCAAGTATGTGTCGTCGACCTTAACTGGACAACCAGGCGTTTTATACTTTAGTTCCACCTATTTTGGGTGGGGAAAAGATCAACAAAACGTAAAAAATAAAAAAATAAAATAGAAAAAATCCTTACGCCGGGATTCGAACCCTGACCTCTCGGACTCCTTGGCCACTCGGCCAGTGAGGGGTGGTGGAAGCCACCCTCCGGTGAATAACGACTTTGCCATTACGGAATCTGGGATGAAGCTAACTTGAAAGTTCGGATTGCGAATGTTATCAATGGCAGGAACGGATAGAATTCCAGGAATGGACTCAACGAGATACGAATCGCAGGTAAAAGATCATTGATACATAGGTCCAAGTTGGGCTAAGTTTCCAAGGGAGACGGGGGTAACTTCAGTTAAGGGGCTTTAAATTAAAATACTTCACATAGACTGGATTTCACAACTTACTAAAGTCAACATTAGTTTCCCCAAAATCGTTACAGTGAACTTTAACCGGCCCTAAGATTACTATCTCCCCCATAACATTACCTACGAGTAAAACACAGCACTACCCTTTCGAAAACTCCTGCCAACTACCCTCTTACGTCGCCGCTAGGTAGAGGGTCACTTGACGTTTTTGGCCACTTTTCTGAGAAAAATGCTGGATACCTATTTTTTTCTGAAATATAATTCATGTCTTTCACAAACCAGACACTAGTTTAATGTGCACTTTTGTCACTAAAAACGTCCTTCTGAACGAAGAGTGCCTGATGATCAGTGGTGGAGAAAAATAATTGATCTAATTTGGTCATACCCTCTTAAGTTTGGAAGGTAAGGGAGGTGGGGGCAAGTTAGGACGTTTTGGAGGGGTAAAGCCAGAGATATAGGGTAAGTCAGGGCAGGATGGGACTAAGTTTACACCTGAATATTTCCTTTCAGCGGGATGAATTTGTGCTTTCCTATTCAAATGCGAAACTTTTCAACTTCCCCGCCTATTGCAATTTGGTCAATGCGGTCGGTAGATCTTTATGCTCAGCAGACGAAAATTAAGGGAGAAAGCTGGAAGTTTCTGGCAGGAAAGGAGTGGCTCACCACAGTCTGTACATTCCAAAGGTTTCAGCGTTTGAATGTGATACATGGTCTCCCGATGACGTCAATATTACATTGTCAGGTCTTCAAGTTTTCGGACGAAGCCGGCTAGGACTGGGGCGAAGTTTGAACCCCCACCTTCCAGGACCTGAGCTGAATTTTTTACCCGAAGTGTTTACTTGTAAATTAGACATGGGTGCCATAGTTGCTCTACGCATTCCAATTGGAATTTTAATTCCCTAGCAACGCATGTTCAACTTACTTTTCAGTAAAAAAATAAAAATCCAACATAACTAAATTCAGCCTTACAGGCACTACAAAAACTGGTACAATGGCATATAGTAGAAACCAACCCCTTTCTCTCTAAAATAATCAAAAATTTAAAAGTGAAAGTCCATAGATAATAATTCATATCCCGTCTAAAGGTTTCCGGATTGGCGGCAAACGACAAGAAGGGTTCAACCTTTCGGGAAGGGGAAGGCTCATTATGTTCCATCACGACATATCGGGCCAAATTTATGTGTCTTGTCCTCCACCCGATAAGATTAAACTTCGCTCCAACTGTGTGCGGCTAATTTCCAAACGATTTTAAGTATACGCTATTCATCATGACCAACGTCAGGTGTTACCCCGATTTCCCCTACTCTTGAAGTACACCCCTTTCTCACAGCAAGAGGAAATTGAATATTAAGGGGCTGTGATTATTACGTAACCTAGCAACGACAACAGTACATAATTGACAATTTAGTAATTTTTTCAGGAGGACTCTATTTCTGTAGTCGTAAAAAGCTGTAGACAAAATGCACTTTGTTAGCGTTATTTAAGGCTGAATATACATTCGCTATTTTTTACGTTCCGATTTCAAACTTTGTGAGAAAGCTATTGGGTATTTAAATATTCTGAAATATAATATGTTTTTGTAACGTCATTACTCATGAGGTTATGTTGTGAATGCACGATCGGTTAATTTCGGACAATTTTTTAGTGACACAAATCACTCGATCGTAAAATCACAAATAGCTTCATGAGTATGACGTTACAAAGACATATTTCAGAATATTTTTTTTCTCACAAAGTTTGAAATCGGAACGTACAAAAATAGCGAATGTATGGTGGCCCTTAATGCCCATTTTGTCTTTTAACCAGAAACTCCGAAGCCAAATTAATATGCGAATCCTACCAGTAGAAAATTGCTAACGCTGGGATTCGAACCCAGGACCTCAATCGTGCGAGTCTAGTGTTTTGTCACTAGACCACGGCGAGATCACAAAAGACGGAAAATTATTTGAGGTCCTTAACCTACTGACTACAGACAACCTTCATTGGATACCTACGGCAACCATATCAATATACCTAACCTACGAAAAACATCAGACTGTATAAAAACACTCAATAATTCATTCCAAGTTTGGAAATAAATATTCCATTGGCCGGGTCACCGGTAGAACGGTAATAGGATCAAAATCTTCAAACTTTTCATTTCCGAGTTCTGCATATGAAGTTTCTAGATGGGATTTCAAATTTTCTGAAACTTCCAAAATTTTTCGAGTATGAGCCGTTGAGGCATTATTACTTTCTCGAGACGGCAAGAAATATTTCTGACGCAAAATTTTGATTTTGAGAGGTTGAAAATTGAAAGAGTAGTTATGACTTTCCCGTTTTTCCGATGTGTTGTCGTAACTTTGGGTTTAAAGTAACGTCCACACTATCTCCCGGTTAAAAGCCAAGCCTCGTTCAGTAGGTGTATTGACTATTTTGAAAATTTTGATTACCGGGCACTATTGATGAACCTCTGGTAGAGAACCTAAAAACGCCCACCAGTCAGCGGGTGGAAAAAATTTTTTTGCTTGAAAGTCCACATTGGGAAGGAAGAGGAAATAGGTAGTTAAGGGTAGCTTTTAAGGGTGAGGGTTCGAACGAGAAGCTAATTTATGGTATCAGGTCAACGTTAACAAGTGTGAAGAGCCAATATAAAAACTGGGCACTGATTTGAAAGCCTTGGCGACGTCCTAAGAGGGTAAAGGGACTGGGAAGGGGGGGCAGCAAGACTAATTGAAAATAATTATAGGGGATGCCCAGAGTCCATTACAATAGAGGGGGTTGGGAAGGGATCTTCTGAGAATAATGAATATGACTGCCCTTTTGGATTTTATTTTAGTAGCTTAGGCTGCCAGGTTTTCTTAATTATGGAAGCAAATTGGTCTTAACGGTAAATCTTGTTTTCTGCTGATTTCGCTTATTAGAGAAATCTTGCTGATGCTTCCCTTCTCAGGTTGGGCCAGGGGCGGATTTATGCTCGTGAGGGGCCGGTTATCAAAAAACCGAAAATAATAATCTACAGTGCAGAGGCTACGTGGTGAGCACAAGACCTGTAAGCAGTGTAAGCGAAACATACGTTTCCAACTTGATTGGTTAGGTTGCGTTAGGTGCACGAAAATTTGTTGAAAAAAAAGGTGTACACCGACTTTCAAATTACATAATCACTGTTTTTGCAGGCGTAAATGTCCAGAAATTTTTTTCGTAGTTTGGCAGTCGTTTACGTTTTTTTCTGCACATTTTATGAGGATACTATTGGATATTTAAATGTTCTGAAATATAATATGTCTTTTTAACAGCCGAAATTAACAATTTTACGAACGGTTTATTTTTTGTTAAGGGTCTGCTTAACCTGACTATGCATTTTTTGCCGCCCATAAGATTAACACTGCAAGCGGCGATTCATTTTCTAGGTTTACCCTTGGTTGGAAAGATACAAAATTTTTCCTATACCTAGCCCTATAACAATGTTGTAGGTCGTCATCGAAGCAGATTTCCCAATTTTTTTGCTGGTTTTCGAGATACAGCACTTTTCCCCTTAAAAAATTGAGGTATGCAATGCTAGCATTCGCAAAACAGTTGCAATAAAAGAAACCAGAGAGAAATTGGGAAATCTGCTTCGATGACGACCTACAACATTGTTAGGGCAAGGGACAGGCAAAAGTTTGTGTCTTTCCAACCAATGGTAAACCTTGAAAATAAATGTTAATCTTATGGGTGGCAAAAAATGCATCGTCAGGTTAAGCGGACCCTTAACAAAATTCACACACCACAGAGCCTGTTAATGTCGGCCGTTAGAAAGGCATATTATATTTCAGAACATTTAAACATCCTCATAAAGTGTATGTAAGAACTTTGTTGTACTAGATCTGTAGTGTATGCTCTTGAACACCTTTAATAACAGGCGAGATTTCAGTGATTTAGAGGGGCTGTTTAGTAGGGAAATAGAGATATGGAGCCAAGATCGGCGGATCACGTAGCGGCTATTCGTTAGGGCGTAAGCAACAGCTGTGACCAAGTGACAGCGTCTTATTTCACATCAGCGGCTAATGCCTGTACTACTGCCCCTATCTTTCCGTGTCACAAGACACATTAAGGCGAAATGGGAGCAGTGAACCTAACCTCCTTAGGGTGGATTTCTCCACTTCTCTAAAGTACACTATAGTGTCTCCTATCACATTTATCTTATTGTATGTTTAGCCTACGACAAGTGCAATCGCACTATAGTACCTGTACCTATCACTTTCATTTTTTCGTAAGATGCCACTCCTCTTACACACTAGGACCGACTAGCACCCTCTTCTTAGCCTGTTATTTTAGAAGGCCTGGAGATAGTTTCTTTGTCAAACAAAGTGTCTGTCTTCTTAGAGTGATATAAACTGATAGACAGGTATGAAGTTAGGTTGGGTCGAGTATAGGTAGTGTAACATTAAACTTCTAACAAAGTGGGATCCAGTTCTCTCCACGTCCAGCAGGTGTATTCCCTTTCTCGAACGCCAGCAAACCCACCCAACTAACACCTTCAAAATGTATTGTAAGAAGAACTGTTCTCCGTGTATTGCATCATGGCGTACCTTATCTTCTTACAATAAATTTTGAAGGTGTTAGTTGGGTGGGTTTGCTGGCGTTCGAGAAAGGGAATACGCCTGCAGTTCGCCCCTGCATTAACGCCAAGTAGTGCGGGTAAATATCACTCGATTTGGTGGTAACTGGGTGTTATTTTGACGTTAAGATAATGGGAATCGCATCCTACAAAACTCCAAAACTTCGCTTTGTTCAAAGCCTTCGTTTTTCCAACTGAATAATCAAAATTTCGGAGAAGAGTTTTCGGTGGGCGCGCCAATGGCATTTGCAAATTTATGATAGCTGACGAACAATATTCAAAAACAACCTTTCCCCCCCATCGAAGACATCCAGGGGACAAAGAGCGAGGAAGAAAACAAAGGGCATCCTGAGGAGACTGAGGAGCCCAATTTTGTAAGAAGCTGAACGGGAAGAGGGACAAGTATGTGTTTAATGTTGTGGAAAACGGTTTGACGAATTACCCGTCAACCTGGGAAAGGGGAGAAGGGGAGATAAAGGAAAGGAGGGGGGAAGTGGCCGTGGGAAGATTCTGGAAGATGATTTCGAGTCAGCACTGGGCGTATAGAAGTAACATAAAATGCACATATTGTCGACGGAACCAATAAATGGCCACTTTGAAGGGAGGCATTCTGAGAAAAGTTCCCCTTCCAGCAGGTGTATTCCCTTTCTCAAACGCAACAAAACCCACTCAACTAACACCTTCAAAATTTATTGTAAGAAGAACTGTTCTCCGTATATTGCATCATAGCGTGCCTTATCTTCTTACAGTAATTTTCGAAGGTGTTAGTTGAGTGGGTTTTCTGGCGTTCGAGAAAGGGAATACACCTGCTTGAACTAGGACCACGAATACTGATGTTTTTACATTTTAATTCTTCTTAGCGCCATTATATCGATCCAACGCTCACTTTTTTTTTTTTTAACCCGCTATTTCAATTTCTGTTATTTCAGCTATTTCTAATACCTACGGGGTTTATAAACACTATATTGTAGAATAGAAATAGGTAAAAGAAGTTCCATAAAATACTTTAGGAAGGGAGAACGGCGTTAGCGCGACAAGAGAAGAAAGGTATAGGCAACTCGGTAATGCAATTTGGCCAGCTACTTCTTATGCGTCCCACGGGGGTGGTAGGGGGCTCCCTATGCATACAATATGTTATAACCACGGGACGCCCCATCGCCCCGATGTCCACCCCCCCCCCCCCCCTTTAAAAATTTGTTCATTGCCAAATAGGTTCTACGATGGCTTTTCTTCCCTCCTGTGGGTTAGTTAGGTTATTAGGGGGTATGTACCAAGTTATTAGACGGTTATGGGAGGAGGAACAAGGCTTTAAGAAAATAAAACGTTTTAAGAAATAGGCGGCCATGTTGGATTTTGCTAACGTCTTTTTCCGACTTTTTTTAGGACACTCTTGGGTTAATTTACAACGTTATAAATACATACTATATTTCAGAAGATATAAATCTCCAACAGGTCAAAACTGTGTTGATTGGACAGGCTTAGCAACAAAACTCATTTAAAGAATGATATCCGACATTGAAAAATAGAAAAAGTGATACCTACGGACCAGTTATTTTTCTAACTCTGTGTTAGAAGAAAAAACTGCAGAGAAAAAATCCTTCCGCGGTAAAAAATGAAAGAAGCAAAAATATTTCTATTCCAAAGAAAGAAATGAATGATCTTTTGGTGTCGAGGGGGTGGAAAAGTTTGTGAAATATTTTGGAAATGCTGAGCATTGTGAGGTAATTCAGAACCCTCCCTTCTTCCCTAGAAAGCAACTTGCCTTGGGGACAAAAGGGAAACGATTCAACCCTTCTACAAGACAGCAAGGGTGGTGCTCCACCCACCCCCATTCCCAAACATGGAATTTCGATTTATTTTAATAGTATTAAGGAGTGTTACCACTCCCAAGGCGTTTTTCTCTCTTCCGTCCTACGTAAGGTTTTCTTTCACAGAAAAACTTAACCCCATTGGGATTAATGCATCTTTCTCCTTCTAAACAGAGTGCCCCTGTTATATTTAGACAAACGAGGAAAGGGGTTTGCTCAATTTTGCTAAAGGGGACCAGAAACTTTGGCGAAACACGGATTCCCTGATACTATATCTTATGGCACTATATTAAAGGCCACCAGGCATTCGCTATTTTTTTACGTTTGGACTTCAAACTTTGTGAGAAAACTATTGGATCTTTAAATATTCTGAAATATAATATGTCTTTTTAACGTCAATACTCATGAGGCTATGTTGTGATTTTACGATCGAGTGATTTGTGTCACCAAAAAATTGTCCAAAATTAACCGATCGTGAAATCACAACATAGCCTCATGAGTAATGACGTTAAAAAGACATATTATGTTTCAGAATATTTAAATATCCAATAGTTTTCTCACAAAGTTTTACCTGTGGTTTAGTGTCCGTCTAATGAGGAAACTGTAGGATACCTGTACGACTTAAAACACAAAAGACAAATTTTTTTTTTGACAAAAATTACTCGAGCAAAAAATTATAACAAATTAAAATAGCTTCTGTTGCAGAGAAAATTCTACAATTCCCTCAATAACAATGTCAAAAAAGCCGTGGAAAAAAGTTCAACAGATGATTCGAGTACAGGTATAACCTATGCTCGCACATCACAAAGAGGTCCAACAACAAATATCAGGTCTCTGAGAAAAACCTTTCAGTTAAAACAATTCAATTAACTTCAAACCGAAAACCCAAAAATTCAGTGAAAAACAATTTACTGACAAAGTTCACGTTTGGTTGAAATTTGAATAGAAGGGAAAAGGATTAAAACCTTTCGATCAACCTAAAAAGGTTTTGTTTCTTTTATTGCCAATGCAAACAAAGGGCCCCCTCATAGGTATTTCCACGGGGTTCAAAAAGAAAGGTTCACAAATGGAAGAATGTCTCAGTAGTGGAATAATTACATTCTTTTTGGATGCCCCTATACTTTTGTTTGTTTTGATTCAATGTTTTATTGCATGGGGTTGTTTTTCGGTTGAAACTTGATTGATACTATATTGGGGCTTTTATATTCAAAATTAGAGGGACGAGGAGAAAATTCGTTTTTCTCTTATATTTGTTTTTCGCGTTTTTGAGTACACTGATTTCTATCCATATTTAGTTAATCGTTAGTGGTACCCACCACCGGCCTCAACCAGAGTTAGTAATAAGAACCGCCACCGAAAAACTGTCAAAGATTAACTTTGTCAAATCCACGAAAAATAATAATAATAAACTGATTTCTATGTTCTGAAATATAATATGTTTTTTAACGTCCAAAATTGTGTTGTGGCTAACTGGCTATTTCTGACGTTAAAAAGACATATTATATTTCAGAACAGCAGTTTCCGCAAAAATGGTCGAAAAAAGTCATAAACAAACAAGCTTGGCTTTCCAGTAAAAACCACCGAGAGAGAATTTATCTAAACTATAAAATACATAATGAATAAACAAATATGACATTAGTACCTGTTCGTAACTACAGCAAGAAAGAAAAGTGAAATACTCAGCGCAAAAAAGGCCCTCATACTCTCAAGAGATGTAAGAGATACTTCATTCTTTTCAAAGCCATAATCAAGCATTAAGAGGTTGTTGAAAAGCTCATTTAGATTTTTTCAAGTAATATATTCGAATCACGCACCAATGTGTTTCAATTGAAAAAAAAAATGGTTTTCCGAAAAAAAATGAAAGCTGTATATTCAAAAATATAGCCCCTTAATCGGGTTAATTGGCCTAACCAGGCGTGGTTGGTCAAGGAAATCCAAAATTAAGCTTCACTGATTACGTAAGAACTTAGGTTCGAGCTCGTTGGTTCAATTTCAGTGGAAATTTTGCTTCTGTAAGTTCAAAAGCAAAAAAAAAAAAAAATTACTCCAGGGACGTATTTAAACCCGGGTCCAGTGCCTTGACCACTTAACCACATAACGCCTAGCTATTTCTCAATATACAATTTTACTGGAAAGCTAGGCGCATTGTAAAATCCTCTGTCAATTATTTTAAGGGGTAAACTATAATCCCTAATTGTTTACGTTTTTTTCTGCCCTTTTATGAGGGAACCATATACCTGTGATACATTTTTATGTTCTGAAATATAATGTGTCTTTTAACGGCTGAAATTAACAGGCTGTGCTGTAATTTTACGTTCGAGTGATTTCTGTCAAAAACAAATTTCTGAAAGTAACCGATCGTAAAATCACAACACAGCCTACCGTTAAGGCTGAATGTACATTCGCTATTTTTTCACGTTCTGATTTCAAACTTTGTGAGAAAACTATTGGATATTTAAGTATTCTGAAATATAACATGTCTTTTTAACGTCATTACTCATGAGGCTATGTTGTAATTTTACGATCGAGTGATTTTTGTCACAAAAAAAAATTGTCCAAAATTAACCGATCGTGAAATCACAACATAGCCTCATGAGTAATGACGTTACAAAGACATAATATTATATTTCAGAATATTTAAATATTCAATAGTTTTCTCACAAAGTTTGAAATCGGAACGATGGTGGCCCTTAAAAAGACATGTTACCTATATTTCAGAACATTAATATACCTAATAGTGTCCTCATAAAGTGAGCAGAAAAAAAACGTAAACAAACACGACTCACGTAGACGCCATTTAAAAAAAATTTTGATACCTACCGGGACTTGAACCCAGGACCTTTAAGGACAAAGCCCAGTAACCACTACTCCAAAGAGGTCTGCAATATAAGCATTGCTGGCTGACATTAGTTGTCTTATGGCAGAGCATCACGCACATAATTATGAAACCCACCCTTGCCGGCGACATCGCTAGCCTATACCCCGCAACCCCCTCCCTAGGTGACACTTGCCCCCGTACCCCTTCTACTGCTGGTTTTTATAAAATTTACCCTGATTTGATGACCCCTAAGCATGCATAGGAACTGCGGTTCATGAATGACTTAATTTATGTCCTAGATTCACGATGAGAGTTGGGCTACTATACTGAACAGTTATCGGACAGATAACTTTTAACTCAACGATAGCACAAACTGTCCCATAAATTTAACTGGTCTAAAAAAAGTGCCATAGCTCGGGGATCAGAGACTTCACATTTTGGATCAGTAGGCTGGTTATGACGTTTTGGTTATGTTCTTGAAATAATAAACGATTAAACTCCAGTTAAATTCGGGTTTTGACGGTGCAATAATTGAAATTTAACTAGAGTTTAAGGTTAACCTAATATGGTCTGACGCACTCTTAGGGTCCGATTACACCTTACAAAAAATATATGATCCTATTTTTATATGATCCTATTTTTTTAGTATCATAAAATTTTAGAAAAACTGTAATAAACTTCACAATAAAAATATGATCATGTTTAGCAGTGATGCCAACTTGACATGGTAAAAAAAAAAAAATTACGAAGATTTTTAGGGTCCTTTTTTGAACCGTTTTAGGTTAAATAATTTCTGCTATATTCTTTCAATTCATCGTTATAAGAAATTCGTACTCCTCCACATTTTCTATTAAAATACGGGTCATTTCCATTCCACTTTACCTCAGCCGCCATTTTCAACGGACTAACCCAACAACAACAAACACATCGCAGCCTAGAGGAAGGTAGTCGCAGCAGTTATGATACAATTTGTATCGGCCGATACAAATTGTATCATAATTGACTCAATTCACTTTACACCTTACAATTTTTCTTGATCATATTTTTTTATGATCATATTAGGATTGGAAATTGTAAGGTGTAATCGGGGGCTAAGTACCTTACATATATTGTATTTATTTCAATAAAGAGGTTAGCTTCCATGGTAACATGAGAAAAAGTTCTTTGTTTTGGTGACGATATAGGTAATTGCACCTCCATTTCTTCTTTCGATATTATTCGTTCTCCAGTATAAGCTAAACATGGTGTGCTATTCTCAGTCATTTCTATAGCACACCACAACATTTAGCTTTTAAACCACCACAGCTGTTGCTGTTGCACAGCAGTGCGTCTACGCAGTGCTGTTTGTTTCCATTATTTTCTGCACACTTTATGAGGATACTATTGGCTATATAAATATTCTGAAATATAGTCCTTTTAACAGGCTGTTTGGTGATTTTATGACCTAAAAATCACCATGTAGCCTGTTCATTTCTGCCGTTAAAAAGACATATTATATTTCAGAACATTTAAATAGCCAATGGTATCCTCATAAAGTGTGCAGAAAAAGACGTAAACAAACACGACTTAAGTGTTAAAAACAAATTCATGTGTTTTTGTGACTCCTTGCAACCCGGGGACCAAAACATAAACGCAAAAAATAAAAAGAGCCACCAGTTTGTGAAAAACAAACAACCCTTTCGTCCCCCTCTACCTCTTGAAAGACTCCCAAGCGGCACATCAGAAAACAACCCCTCGTATGGGATGCTCCTGGTTGTTTTTCTTTTGTCACAAAAATCTCTAAGTAGGAAAGGCAGGGCATAAAAGCCGATAAAATGGATGTAAAAAATCACCCTCGCCCCCCTAAACCGACAATCAGCCGGATTAACATGTAAAGGAGGATACGTGGGGGGTTCCGAAAGTGGGGGACTCACGCAATATAAATTTTCTAACATCTCATACCCCTCGTATTTTCTATCAATTGTTTTTAGCTATATTTTTATGGCTACCTGTATATTTTTATTCAAAGGAATTAAGGCGAACTAACTAAGGGTAGTAGTCTTTTTCAAAAGAATCGATCCAGAGAAGACGAAAACCTATTTTAGGAAAATTTAAAAAACTTCGAAATCTCAAAATTATTCAAGTGTGCTATGATTACGGAACATTTCTCCATAAGGCTAGCAAGAAGAAGTAGATAAACGCATCCTACGATATCTTTTCTTCAAAAATAACTTAGGCATTTCTTGCTTATTAATCTGCATAAGTAAGCGAACTGGATATAAAACAACTAGCAGTAAGAACTCCGAAATTTCACCACAAAAAAGTATAAACACGACAAGAAAACTATCGTAAAATGTTCCCTACACAAATTTTTTGTTAAAAAGTTGTCCCCCACCACGGCATGATATTTACCCCACCTTCCACCACTGACCTACTTCCCACACACCCCTTGGTGCGTTTTTACCCCGGTCTCCCCTCCTTTAGACCTTTTTTCCGGGGGGTGCACACCGTCTGAATGCTGATACGCTTTGACGTATGAGATGGCCGTGCAACATAAAAAACTTTCCGCATTTCATTTCCTTTTTTGACATTTGTCACAAAAGGATAGCCAGCCTTTTTTGAGAAATTCTATTTGACTGGCTATAGGTTCAGATTTTTCTCGTCAGTTAGATTACGCAGCTTGGTATCTTTGTTCTGAAATATTTCTGTCCACGAAAGTTACAGAAATAACCCGACCAACTTAGTTTCTATCGTTCAAAAGGTATAATTTCCGTCGGCACGAAAAATATCCAGCTTTCCTTAAAAGTTCACTATAGCGCTATCCATTCGAAAAGAAGCGCTTGGGCATTTCCCCATCCTCCCGATAGTGCCGTTATCACAACGTTAGCGAGAGAAAGTTTTGGCTACTCTTCATCCCTTAAGGCTGAATATAAATTGGCTATTTTTTTACGTTCCGACTTCAAACTTTGTGAGAAAACTATTGGATATTATATTTCAGAATATTTAAATATCCAATAGTTTTCTCAGAAAGTTTGAAATCGGAACGTAAATAAATAGCGAATGTATGGTGACCCTTAACCCAAAACTTCACGAGTGGACCCCTACCAAAACCAAGAACCTTCTATAGGTCCCTGTCGCGTTCCTACTGTGGCGTAGGAGACATCGGGCTATTCTTTACATAGAGAGGGAAATACTCAGCAGGAAGGACAAAGGGAGGGTGGGTAGGGGAAGTGGGGGTAAACAGAAAGTTGGACAAGATTTGGGGGGAGATGGGGGACAAGTATGACGATAGGGGCAAGGGTGAAAGGATTTTATGGTTCAGTGGGTAGCCTTGTCTGTAAATTAGGAACAAGCGGGTACTTCAAATCAGGTACAGATGTGGACAGGAGGGTAGCTTCCTAAAACACTACCTTATTTACACAATCAAAAATTATTTACTCAATAAAAATTGAATTAAGAGAAATCTTCTTTCAGTTATGGCAATATTTCACCAAATTGTATATAGGTTTACACTATAGTCTCTCTATAACGACTGCCAAGAGACAATATAAATTTGCTCACTAAAGGGAGAGTTTGCTATAGATAGGGTTCCAAAATGATTCAGTCTTTGTCAAGAGACTGTAGCCTTCGTGCTTATAGAGAGGTTTTCGTTTTAGTGTTGTAAATTCTACAAAAAATGTAACTATCAAATAAGTTTATTCGAGAAAAATAGTTTATAGAAACATTTGAGAGTTAAATTTGCGCCCTTAGCAAACCCACAAAAATTTACCCTTAGTCAATAATTACAATCTTTTACATGCAGTTATTGCTACCACACAGCAGTAGGTAGAGCGGCCCTCAATCTCCATGGAACGAGGGGTACGACAAAGGTCGCACAAACTTTCCCATCTTAAATGTTTTTGGGTCCTCGGAGAAGCTTTTAGACGAGATAACTAGCATGAGGAAGTCTCTCCGAGTATTTTGAGTACCCACATGACATATTTCGCAAACCTCAAAAAACTCAACCCGGTGGGGGTGGGGGAATCGGAAATGATTTGAGAATTTCTTTGACCACAAAACTCGCTTGAAGAAGTCTCCCCGAGTATTTTAAATACTCAGATGCCATATTTTGTGTTAACATAAAAAAACTGACAACTTGAGGAGTCGCATAAAGAAAAGTTTATTAATTTTTATCCCAAATTCGAGTTTTCCCAGACATACCGCTAATGAGGTATTTTGACCCATAACATGCACTATTACCCCTGAGAAAATGAACTAAATCGTAGGCGCCGATTTTGAGAAATAAATTAAAAACACGATTTTTTGAGATTTTTGGAGGGCTGCGCCCCCCAAATTTTCATTAATGGAAAATCGGAAACAAATAAGTCTGTGCATTTTTTTTTTACACCCGTGTACAAAATTTGAACAAAATCGGCCGGACGGTTTGGGCCCTGGCTCTCCGTACATACACACACAGACACGCTTTTTTGGGGTCTGGGACCTCTGATCGGCACTTTTCAATGAAAAACTCAAAATGTTCTGCATGATCACAATACTTTCCTATATACTTCGTAGATATGGGAAAGTAAAAATAGATCAAGGACCCGGGGTAGTCCCGAAATGTCGAAATTTTTCATGATGAATCGAAGCCATAATGGATACCTGATATTGACCTGATGGGGGAAAGCTGGACTATCGGGCGTGATTCTGGCCCAATTACCACGTATGCTACTTGGCCCTACGACCCACGGAGTTTATTTTTAAATTTCAGGTACCAAAATCAGGGATTGCAGAGGTCATTTAAGCACAAGGAGCCTTCTGGTGAAAACTCGGGAAACGCTACAGTTCCGAATTTTCCCGCAAGACGGCAGCACTCCAAAAAGTTTTGCAAAACTTTCTAATTTGCAGTTTATCGATTTTCATGTCGTGCTTTTCAGGCGAGGCCTCATACAAACAACGCGTCCAGTAGAGAATCCTGGAATCAACCTCTTTTTCAAAAAGGAACACACTGTGACGTGTTTTGGAGACTGAGGCTTTGTGAGGGTTGAAAGCCGTTACCGCGCACGCGTACGGACAGAAAATTAATAAAAACAGTATTAAGAGCCGTCTTCATAAACTTCAATGAAATTCTTAAGGTGGATTTCACTATTACTATAAAGTACACTATAAAGTCTCGTACCGTATGTTTAGCTTATGATAAGTGTAATCGCATAATAATATACAGCCTTAATCAACTCCTAACAAGGGGATTTGACCCTTACGTGGGCCACATATATGATGCTTCCAGGACGGGCGTTCTGTCGTGTTGGCATCCCCGGACGCATGGTTAGTGGGGAAGGGATGGCAGTTTTTGTGTGCGGACCCGCCATCCCTGAGTTGCCATTCTAGCCCCTCCATTCCGGGACTTATGTGGCCAGCTTTAGAATAAACAATTTGCACTTTGTCTGAGGTAAGAAAAATGACTACAATCAGGCTGGGAGATTTAAGCTGACTGAATAAGGTACACTAGAGAAGGTGGAAAGGATTTAACTGCGAACTGCAATAGCTAATTCGTTCATAAAGAATTAAATGTACTGACCCGTGTAATAGCCAGTTATCACCACATTTTATCATTAGAAATTACTATTACCTATTTTAGGAATAACCGTTTCGACCCTGACGTTTCTCGTTTCATGTAAAATGCAAATCGTGGCTATGGTGGTTCAGAACCCACCTATAATTGTAAATCCCCGTTCTATCCTATCTCGTTGGCGGGGGAGCTGGTATTTGGTAGTGCTACCAGCTGAGCACAACAGATCATTTTTAAATTGGTCTTGTTGCTGGGCTTGTCTACAACCAAACCAATGAACGCTGGATTTCAAAAGCAGCTGAAATCAGGTGAAATTTTTTGATAATCAAGACATCTGATGGAGAATCGAATCACTAAGCTGAACTCGCTGGAAAACTCAGATTTCCCAGAAAGGAAACTTTCCCGCTCTCTTATGGGGAAAAGTGGAACAGCGTGGTCGGGGAAATCTCGGAAGATGTCAGTGGAAACGCTGAACCGAAATTTTCAGACAATATCCCGCCAAAATTCAAAAGCAACATGAAAATCCAACACGGTAAGCACTGGCCATCTACCGAAACACACAAGAACCACCTCCTCGGAAAATCGCGCAAGGTGGCGTAAGCGGGAAACTCCAGAACGAAACTTTTGGCGCCAAAACGCGAGGTCTAAAGTTTCGAAGTAAAGTTTGAAACTAAAAGTCGAGCAACAGATGGCCCCTTTAAGGGACCCCTCGATGGCGCTGCAGATTTGGAGTTCAGTGCTGCTCCTAGCGTGGAAAATGCGAAACATAAAGTTACGACAGAGAGGGGCAAACTTGAAGATGAGCAACTTTGAAAAACAGCAAATAACAGATTAAACTGAGGTGAAGAGAGATGGGAAAACTGTTGGGTCATTCCGATGAAATTTAGATAGGTACTTTTGTTCTTCTACTTCGTTTTATTTATACCTACGTGTCTTTGGTGATTTAAGACTTTATTTACCTAGACCTCAGCTTCTTTCAGACTTTTTTTGTTGCTTGAAACACAGTTTTTATTTACGCGCGACGTTCAGAGAACATATGCGCCGACGAGTTGGTTTGTTAGATGTTTCTGGCCGAAGCCGAAGATGAAGAGGCCGAAGCCGAATGTCAGTGGGCCGAAGCCAGTTTAGTAGTGGGCCGAAGCCAATACATCGGAAGCGGAAATTTTTTTCGTTCCGCCGGGATTCGAACCCGGACCTCTCAGGACACAAAGTGGACCCCTTGACCACTCGGCCACTGAGAGGCACGAAACACAGTTCTAATAGGAACCTATTGTGAGAAAGAACACCAATTTCCCTCAACACACTTTCCTAGTTCAGCTAAATTGTTTCAAATAAATTCACAGAAATTGGAGCTGGCTCCGAGACGAAACGAAGTTCAGATGAACAATACGTTATATAGGAAACAACAATAGTTTAAATAATTTCGATACCATGGGAAGTCACTGTGAGTAATAGAATAATCATACAGGAACAACGAAGCGGGAGATAACTGGGTGATATTTGGCACTAAAAATGTGTCTAAAAACATTAACATAAACCTGTTTCTATAGTTATTATTGTTCAGAGTAAAAACATTAAACAGTTCTTTCCGAAATATGTAACTAAGATACATAAACAAAGTCTACTGTGTTGACCCTAAAAACTAAGTTAAACTGAAACCCCAAAACTTATCAGTCCTGAGACACATTTCCGGAGAATGGCCCAATCAGAAAGCATTCCAGGATTTGAGAAAACTTTTCGCGTCAAACTTTAGCAAGCCACCCTTTCCTACAAGCTAAACATAGACATTTCCGCACCAAAAACTTTCCGCGGAAGTTTGCCGTCAACCACGGTACATAAGTTAAGCACAGAGTGGCTAACAAGTAAATGCAGTCAGAGTCAACTTAAATTGTTTTCAAAAAATCATTATTTGTCGCTAATAAAACATTTTACTTCCAACTTCTCCCTTTTCCCCGTACTTCGCCTTTCACCGTACCTTTTTTTCTAAACATCCGGTAAGTTTGCTTGACTGTAGTTCGGATTGACAGAGCATGTAACCTGGCCCTTTTTCTTCTCCTTTCGGCACTTTTCCCATTCTTTCGCCGACTTACTTTCGCTACATCACACCGCCTGCGTCTGTCTGCTTTCCGTGTGGAAGTATTTGTTTATAAATTCTTTGCTAATATTGTTTACTAATTTTTTTAAGGGCGTTTGTTTAAGAACTTACCTTAGCAGGATATGCAGACCGGTTCGGCATAGTCAGGTCAACCGCTGTTTCTTCCACTACAGGCAGGTACCCAACTTGAGCCGCCATATACACCTGAAGCAAAAACAGGATTCATTAAGGTTCGGTATCTTCCAGAACTGAACGCAAAAAATTTAAGTGCTTAAGCCAAAGATAAGAAGGTAAGAAAAAGGTTGTCCAAGAACACTTCAAACTTCTGCGGACATTATCCCTGATCTATACTGAAGGTAAGAACACTGGGTTCCGATTTAGAATTTTAGCAGACTAGGGCTGCTCAAAGTGCGGACAACAGTATGTGGCTCATATACCTGATGCAAATACCAAATACAATGGCAGCTCTGGGTACCCACAAAAAAAAATTAGAATATTTCCCAACCCCAAAGAATCAGTACTTCCCCTTACCTGGGCTCCAGTCTGGGACAAAGTCAAAGGCGAAGACGGCGGCCTTGGCGTGTAAGGGCGAGGAGTGTAAGACTTCCGTGAACTTTCAAGACGAGGTGAGGGTAAAACCCTGGAGCCACCGATTCTTGGCGAGGGGGTACCCTCCATTCTTGGAGAAGGCAAAACCCTAGAAGATCCCCCGATCCTTGGCGAGGAAGAACCCTCCAAAATTGGCGATGGCAAAACCCTACAGCCCCCGATTTTTGGAGAATGCGAATCGTCGAGCCTTGGTGAGGGTAAAATCCTGGAAGAACCCCCGATCCTTGACGAGGGAGAACCCTCCAGCATTGGCGAGGGCAAAACCCTGGAGCCTCCGATTCTTGGGGATGGCAAAGACCGGGGTGACATCCGTGTCCTCGGAGACATCGGGCTATATTCTGTAATGGCTGAAGAGTTCTTTGTATAGGGCACTTCTACCCTTAGTGGACTAGGAGCGGAACCTGAAAAATCAAATAAAAATAAAAGAAATAACGGAAGTAACTAGGGAGTCTTTAGAATGAATATCCAAAAAAAAATAGTATCCATAATCCTTTCCCATATTACGTATAAGAAATATATCGACTGCCTCATATTAAAGGGGCGTAAGCGCCACATTTTTCAAAATTGAGTTATTGACATATTCACACTCTTAGAAGTTGCCATTGTCGTATAAGCTAACAAAATCTCTAATATTCATCATAACATAGGATTTGTTAAAAGTAAAGAGCCCTATGTCTTAAGAAAATGAACAAACATCCCGTATTAAAGAGACTCACGTGCAAGCCTCGAGGGCTCAACCACCAAATCAACGAAAAATCTCATATTAAAGGGACGTATGGCGCTTACTACCACATTATAGAAGGCGTACGTGCTGTTATGTGCTGTTCTATGCTATCCTGTACCTAGGTTGATATATATATAAACTTTTGAACTGATGGTGGTTTTGGGATCCGGGGGTCATAAAAAGAAGAACTGTGAAGAAATTTTTCAAAAGTGAGACTACTGGTACGACTACAATAGATAGATTTTTCTTCAAAATCTACCTAAAACATAGGCTTTCAGACGCCGAAAAAAGACTCCTGCTGGTGCGTGTTCTTCAATGAATTACCTATACCTGAGCAAGAGAGCAGGAAAGACGAGTTTGAAAACCACGTATTAATGAAAAATTTGGCAAAGGAAGAAAAAAACCGAGATGCTGCAAGAGCCAGGGTTGATCACACTTACCTACTGCTCCGGCAATTTTGATTTACAGGCGGTATTGTATTGCCCGTTATTTCACGGCAAACCTTTATTCTACAAAAGAAAATTAGCTACATTCAACCTTACTTTCTTCGATGTTGGCAAGAAAGAAGGATATTGCTATGTATGGAACGAAACTGAAGCCAAAAGAGGAGGGATTGAAATCGGCACCTGCTTAATCAAGTTCCTAACTAGTCGCGCCTGCTTAATCAAGTTCCTAACTAGTCGCGCCGATCAAGGTTACAAACAAGTAGCATTATTTTCCGACAGTTGTTCCGGACAAAATAAGAACAACGTGGTGGCTACTGCCGTGTTGGCCTTCTTGCTAACCGCCAGTAACAAACCTACCACAATTGACTTGAAGTTTCTTCAGCCCGGCCACACAAACATGGAATGTGACTCAATGCATGCAACCATCGAACGCGCCAGCAAAAATGCCAAAATTTGTGTACCAGATGATTGGCTAAACGTCATGAGACTTGCGAAGAAAACTCATCCTTTCTACGAGGTTACAACTCTTAACTCCAATGATTTCATTGATTTGAAGGAAGTGCGTGCACGCTATTTCCCAAACATGTCTTACACAGATGAAGGCTCATAAGTTATGTGGCGGGATATCAAGTGGCTGCGGTTTCTTGCGGATGAACCCAAACAAATATTTTTCAAAGTAAAGATGGATGGAGAGTTCCAAAAAATTGACACTACGCATCTGCGGACTGTGCGCCAAAAAAGCAAGACCTCCATTGGTGAACCCATCGAACTGACTCCAGCGTACTTCCAAAAAGAGCCCATAAGCTTTGCAAAGTACAACGACCTCATGACCCTGTGCAAATCGAATGTAATCCCTCAGCAGTACCATGGTTATTACCAGCAGCTGTCCAGGAAAGTGCAAGGTGACGACGCTGATGACGATGAAGACGATTTGGCGCTTTCAGTCATGCGAGAAAGGTTGAAGAAAAAGAAGTAAAAAACATCTTTCAGAAAAACTGCTGGTTTTTTTTTCAATTTTACTTTAGCTTTTATGTTAAACAAATTTTTGCTATTAAAGTGGGCACCTTTGAAACTATTTTTTTTTAAATTCGCTAAGAGAATTTTTGACTTTATAAGCTAAATGTAGGTGTTTATATGCACGTACGCCACTATTTTCCGTTCTTAATACAAATTCCTTTGGCGCTTAAGGCGTTATGCTAGAAAATAAAGCCGTAAAAAAGGGGCGTATGCGCCAAAAACTTCTTCTCTGTTAGTCCAATCTCAAAAATTCTTTTACCAACTTAAAGGAATCACTTAAGTGTACTACTACTCCAAAATTCATAAACGTAGGCCGAAAACTCGCTGAGATTTCCTAAAAATAGCGAAATAAAAACTTTAAACGCGATTATCTCGGAATGTTGAAAGTGGCGCATACGCCCCTTTAATATGAGGCAGTCGATATGTATAGGAAAGTATTGTCATCGTGCCAAAAATCAATATTGACTTTTTCATTGCCCAAGGCGTTTCAGACGTTGCTGACCACAAAAAAAATATTTTTTTACGAAATATGTGTGTACTTATGTATGTGTAGGTACGTGTCCTGTAACGGAAGATAAGAAGGTACAAGGTACATGTACCAAATTTCAAAAAATAACATTAGATACAATGAATAATCACATTTTTCACTTGGTTCCATTTACCTCTAAAAAATGAAGTTTCTCCTTGATAGTAGCTGTAGCCTTTTCCCGAATGCTCCACTGGAGGGGGTGGCTCTCCTACCGAAGAACCAGAGTGATGTCCTCCGACGTAGAAATGCTCAGTTCGAGTCAAAGGCGAATTAGGAGCACCCATCTGACCTATATTATAAAAATTTCGAATCTCTTCTTGGTCTTCTGGTTCATTTTTCGTTCTTTCTAAACCATCTTCTGATGCATCCTTGCAGAGGTCCACGGGCTGCGGAGGACTTGGGGAAAGCTGAAGAAGATGCTGAATGGAGTGTTTCCGCGGGTGTGACATTTCAAAATTTTTGGTGCCTGGAAAATGAAAAAAAGGTACATCAGGGTAGGTCCTCGTACCTTAAGCCGAATAGTATACACTCTAGGCTACTCGAACTCGAAGTTTTCTTGATCGGCATTCACTTGATAAACGTGTACACCCACTTCCAAATTACATAATCATGATTTTCGCAGGCGCAGGCACAGCGAGATAAGTTCGTGTACACCGACTTTTTCAAATTGCATAATCATGGTTCTGAAGGCGTACTGAAAAGTACAGATTTTGTTAAGGGTCCGCTATACCTGACGGTGCATTTTTTGCCGCCCATAAGATTAACATTGCGAGCGGCGATTCATTTTCAAGGTTTACCCTTGGTTGGAAAGACACAAAATTTTGCCTGTACCTAGCCCTAACAATGTTCTAGGGAGTGTTCGAAGCAGATTTCCCATTTTTACTTTCTCGCCCGTATGTAATACATGGGCTGAGAAAGTTATGTCTTCGTGCAAAATTTCGATTTTGAGATTTTGGGTTTCCCATGATCCTGGAGGTCCCCCGAGTCCAAAAAAGTGGTTTTAAAAAAATGTCCGTCACGTACGTACGTCACTCTGTCGCGCAACTGGACGTCACACCGTTTGTCCGATTTTGCTCAAATTCGGTATGTAGGTACCTAATGTAAATATCTGGACCCGTTTTTCGATAAATTTTGATAACTCAAAAATTGCGCCTGCTATGGTCAAAAAAAGGCAAAAAATCGTGTTTTTTGACAGTTAAGAAGGGCTGGAAGATACGTATATCAAGTTGGAACCTTGAAAATTTGCGAAAGTGTTTTTGAATATATGCTTTAAGGTCACTTACAATCATTTGGAGGTGGGCCAATAACTTGGCCCAGTTTTGGCCCCAAACGCGTTGGTCATGTCTCCGGTAGCACTATTCGATCGATTTCAGTAAAAATTGGTAGGGAGGTGTACTTTAACCTAGTTTGATGTTTTACCCAACGAAATTTATCCAACATAATAATTATGGCCAATATTGGCATTATCGTAGGAAAAGTTTCCATAAATGGAAATCACGTTTTTGATTGGTTCAGACGGATTTGCAACAACCCTAACCGACAGATTTCCTTGAAAATTGGTGAAAATGGTCTCAGATAGATGCTTCAAGGTCATTTTCAATAGATTTTCAATTACTTGAAAATTAAGGCCGTGACATGGAAAATAGAAAACACGTACTTTGCGCGTCAAACGACGCTTCACCATTTGACGGATATGTTTGAAATCCGGTGAGTAGGTGCCTAAAATTATTGTCCAGTGTATGGCAAAATATGTTTTAGAAAAAGTTTAAATTTTGGTCCAAAAAAAATAAATTACGTAAAAAAAATCAAAATTTTCGATACCGCTGGCGTAAAAATTGCGAGAAAGTCAAGTGCGACCATTGTCGGACCCTTTATTTTTACTGGTTTTTGAGATACAGCACTTTTCTTGAGGTATGCGATGCTACCATTTGCAAAACAGTTGCAATAAAAGAAACCAGTGAGAAATTGGGAAATCTGCTTCGAACACTCCCTAGAATATTGTTAGGGCTAGGTACAGGAAAAATTTTGTGTCTTTCCAACCAAGGGTAAACCTTGATAATGAATCGCCGCTCGCAATGTTAATCTTACGGGCGGCAAAAAATGCATCGTCAGGTATAGCGTCCTCTTAAGGTGCGACGATACCAGAAAGATACCCTAGAGTAAACTTTCGATACTATCGATCGATAATTGCGACAAGATGGCGGTGTGCATACCGATATTAGTCAAGATATCATAGGTCTAGTGACGTATAGTGTGACGTAATGAATGTCTACAATATATGAATACATATACAATAAATAAGTTTCTCAGCCATAAAAATCGGTCGTAATAAGTTAAACATTGAAAAATGTAATGGTTTTTATATTAAAAATAGAAGATATCTCGGCCAAACCATATAACTCAACTCAAAAGTAGGATCGAGTTCCGAAAACGAAAAAAAATGTCCGAAACTACAGAATGAACAGATATTTCAAAAACTCGGAGGAAAAATTGAAAAACTCTGTCCATTGATGTTAGTTTTAGAAGCCTGAAAGAATCTTTTTACAAGTTAAACGACATGCGCTCTTAACTTGGGGAACAAACTTTACCGAACAAAAGTTTCCAAGTCCGACTAAGTTTTCGTTAGAAAGTTTGGTTGTGGAGATGGAAAACTTTACGGAAAACTTGGAAGAAAGAAAATTAAGAAACTTAAATCATTTTAATATAATTTATAATAATGATATTTAAATTCTTATATTGTTTGTGTTGAAGGATAACGAAAACACAAAAGATTTTTCAACTCTCAACTTTTGGCATTTTCCGAAAAGTTTTCTGTTTTCCAGACACAATTTCTGCATGAATTTGGTTTTCTTGAGGAAACAGAGAAAGGTAGGTACCCACCTACAACTTTGGCTAACTTTCTGAATACATTTTTGTGCTCTCTTCTTTGATGCTTTTTCAAAAATGAACGGTTTCCAGCTTTCAGTTGACTGGTTCCATATGCATTCTTGAGCTAATACGGTCTTCAAAGGGGTCAAACTTTGAGATATATTGATTTTTCAGTTTTCACTACTTCTGTAAAGTACAATATAGTGCCTCCTATCGAACAGATTTATCTTATTGTATGTTTAGCTTACGACAAGTGAAATCGCAATATAGTCTACTTTAAGAAAGGTCATGACACTGCGAAATAAAGGGTAGTACCGTCCCCATGCAACTACCGAAGCCCGTATGTCAAAGGTCAAGGAGAAGAAGACAACATGGCCATGATCAATCCCTGGGGGAATTTATTTAGCTCAATCCCTGGTATGAGTTCTATAGTCAAGGAGAGCACACAATACAAAATACAATACTGTTTATTATTCCAGATTACATAATTGTGTATAATGTGGGTATGTCGAGGGCCCCACAGGGCCGAGTTCGACTTTTAGCAAGGAAAATAGGTATCTACCACTCTAACTAAACTACCTACCTCTAACTAACCTATCTATACCTATCTACTCGTATTAAATATCCATGTGTGTAATTGGTGTTTAAAACTACTCACCAATTATCTCTGTGTTCAAGCTTATCAAGCGTCTCATACATGCAAACTTGATCTACAGTTTAAGAGGACGCTATACCTGACGGTGCGTTTTTTGCCGCCCATAAGATTAACATTACGAGCGGCGATTCATTTTCAAGGTTTACCCTTGGTTGGATAGACACAAAATTTTGCCTGTACCTAGCCCTAACAATGTTCTAGGGATTGTTCGAAGCAGATTTCCCAATTTATCACTGGTTTCTTTTATTGCAACTGTTTTGCAAATGCTAGCATCGCATACCTCAAGAAAAGTGCTGTATCTCGAAAACCAGTAAAAAAAATGGGAAATCTGCTTCGAAAACTCCCTAGAACATTGTTAGGGCTAGGTACAGGCAAAATTTTGTGTCTTTGCAACCAAGGGTAAACCTTGAAAATGAATCACCGCTCGCAATGTTAATCTTATGGGCGGAAAAAAATGCATCGTCAGGTATAGCGGACCCTTAAGAGGCTAAGGAAAAACGAAACTAGTTTTCCGACAATTAAAGCACAGTTTTAAAACTCGCACCCCTTGTACCTTGATGAAAACAAAAACATGATTAATTATGCAGAACCCAGAAGGCTAACAAGAAAAACCTTAAAGATAATAATGAAGGAGGGATTCGCAAGTGATTACGGAGGGAGCAGAGTCGGACAACTCTTGGTGAACAAACTTAGAAGTAAGTTCTAAGTTCGTGCTTCAAAGTTTAAAGTTTCTTCGGCTCGGAAATGAGTCGGACTTGGCTCAACTTAGCCTAACCGAGCAACTTCCACGTTTCAACCCGATTGCTCCTCATTGCACTGGTTTAATATCATTCTCTACCCCATCTCAAGGTTCCTAACTTTGGGGGAATCTGCCTAGTTTGAGGAAAAGTTAAGGGCGTCTACGCAGTCGTGTTTGTTTACGTTAATTCAAAACAATTAAATATCCTAATAAAATGTGGAGAAAAAACGTTAACAAACACGACTGCGTAGACGTCCTTAAGTCCACTACAAGCGAGGGGGTAACCACTCCAGAGATTCCATGAGATTCCATAAAGATTTCCAAATATTCCCAACGATATTCATAGAAAGATGAACCCCGAAGGGGTAACCACTCCAAAAAATCCCAAGATTCCCCGAGATTTCATAAAGATTTCCAATGATTCCCAACGAGATTCCCAACACTCGTTTGGACTCGTTAACCCCTCGACTTCAAGTTACTTTCTGGTACCAAAGTTATGGAGAAAATAATAGCAAGACAGCATGCGGGAGGTTACAATTGAAGGTTTAGCTTCAGGTTCAGCTGACGATGCGTTTCTGACACCTGTAAGGTTAATATTGCGAGCGGCGAATTTTTAATTTCCCCCTAGGTAGAAATGACGTAGACGTAGCCTCAGTAACATTCTAGAAAAAAACGTTCGTCTATTTTCGATATCTCCCCCTTTTCCCTAAAAAAACCGAATTATGACATTCTCAAAATAACTGAAATAAAAAAAAAAATCCCTTTCGGCAGCCCCGAAAGGCGTAGGTAGATTTCGAAGATTACTTCCATCCACTAAAAGCAGTCTAAAATCATTGAGGAAGACGGTTAAGAAGATTTCCAGTTGACCCAAATGCATTCTCAACAATAACAACGGAGGAATTGAGTTTTGAAATTTCACCCCCCCCCCCCCCCTTTACGAGAAAATGAAAGTGATTTTACAAAAAACTTTTTCAGACAAAAGTTGTATATATTATTAATAGAAACTCATAGCAAAAAGAATAAACTCAATATCTCACCAAATAAGTGAGTTATGACGTTTTGAAAATTCAACCCCCCACCCCCCCCCCCTCAACAAGAAAATGAAAGTGATTTTACAAAAACCTTTTTCAGCCAAAAGTTGTAGATATTATTAATAGAAACTCATAGCAAAAAGATAAAACTCAATATCTCACCAAATAAGTGAGTTATGACGTTTTGAAAATTCAACCCCCCACCCCCTGCCTAAACGGTGCGTCGGACGAAAAACTTTTTCAGACAAAAGTTATAGGTAATATTAAGGCAAATGCATTACAAAACAAAAGAACTCGATAACACCCCTAGGACACAAGTTATGAATTTTTTTGTGCGCAAAACCCTCTTTTTCCACCCCTATTCAACCATTAAGGGTGGGATCAAAAAACGTTACAAAGAAAAGTTGTAGGTAGTACTGTTAGACGACCCTCAGAGAAAACTACGTTTCATTAGTTGCAATATTAAGGGAGTTATGGCCAAAAAGCCAGATTTAGAAAAAGTCCCCCCATTTCCCCCCCCCCCCCCCCCTTGGTCCGATTTCCCCCATTAACGAACTCGACCGAGATTTTAGTCCCTAATATTTTATTAAATAGTCAAAACCAATTATTTTTCAAAAATACGGCTGGTAGCGTGTTCACATGGAAGTGAAAATGATAGATATATAGATAGATAGATAGATAGATAGATAGATAGATATATATATATATATATAAACTTTTGAAATGATGGTGGTTTTGGGATCCAGGGGTCATAAAAAGAATAACTGTGAAGAAATTTTTCAAAAGTGAGACTACTGGTACGACTACAATAGGTAGATTTTTCTTCGAAATCTACCTAAAATCACTGAGAAATTACCAAGGCCGGGTCTTGGCGAGGTTTGGAGACTCAGTAACCAAGGGAAAAATATTTGAAAAAAATCCCCTCTCGCAATGGTAAGCAATAAGGAATAAACAGACAACAATAGGATCTGTAGCCCACAGTGGTCTAGTGGGGACACACTAGACTCAAACGACTGAGGTCCTGGGTTCGAATCCCGGCTCCAGCAAATTTTCTTTTGGCAGCACCGATGTCATACCAATCATTCATTCAGCCAACAATCAGTTTCGTTAATTAACATTCGGGCCAGTGGAGAGAGAAGAACATGGAATCTGGACTAAGGGTGGGTTGCACCAGTCCCTAAAGTCTACTTTAGTGTCTCCTAAAAGTTCACTATAGCACTATCCTGCCGGTACGAAAAGTTGGTGCCTATCACCATCCTACCGATTTTGTCGGGAAGATAAATTTATTAACTGCACGATACGGAACTAATGAAAGCCATCCTGACTTCTGAATAGCTACTATAGTAAGACAATGTACCGTGTCTAAAATTTTGATAGAAACATTAAACATAGACTAGCGACGAAGTCAAAGACAGAGAAGAAATAAACTACCTATTGAAGTAATGCCATTTCGATGTTAACAACGTACAAAACTTGGGTGAACAACGGTACAACGAACTAAAACTCGTAACAAGAAACTTTACGTAATACGTATAATAAGTTGAAACAGCGCTTGAGACAGAATTAATAATAACTCCATTCTAAAAGGAGCCAAGTGACATTAGTATCGATTGAGTGGAAGAAAAGGAGACTCGCTAATCTGCACACTTCTGTTGGCAACAACGAAATCATGCCAAACTTTTGTAAGATAGATTGTTCTAGCAGTGAGAGACAAATGAAAAGTTTTCCTATTTAAGTTAAGAAATTTTCCTTCTCTTCCGTAGTTGGGAAGTAAGTTGGGGCGTAAAGTTTTCAGGAAGTTTGATAAAGTTGAACACCAGTTTTGTGCGGTTGGAAATGTACTTAGTTCCTATAAATCATTTAGTACTCGTATCATGACAATTTTCCAACTTTGGTACCATCTCTTTACGACCAAGTTTGCGCTCTAGGCTCGACTCGTGAACATGTCAAACTTTCGACTTGAATGTCTACCTGTACATAATTAGGTGTAAGTCCTCAGTGAGAATGGAGCAAGTTATCCATAGTTATATACAATACTTAGCAAAGTTTACGGTGTGAGGTTTAATTCGGCGACTTGTACGCTAATATTGGGTTCAAACTTTAATCTCGAGCTATCGCAATCTTACGTCGGAAGACGCTACCTCACTTAGAACAAATGTCAAATCATCTTCAGTAAGTAATAACACGAAAGGAACAAAGGAAAAAATTCCTTACGCCAGGATTCGAACCCATGACCCCTCAGGACACAAGTTGGACCCCTATACTAAGTTAGTTAGTTAGCAGAGGGTTGGGGGGGACAAGCCCAGCAACTAGACCGTTTTCAAGAACTATCCATTGTGCTCAGCTGGCAGCACTACCAAATACCAGCTCCCCAGCCATCGAGTAAACGATGGGGACCTACAGTTTTAGGTGGGTTCCGAACCACCACAGCCTCGATATACATTTCACTTGACATGCTGATCATATCAGAGGTGAATGCCGAGCAGAAAAACTTTTTGGTAGGATTGGGATCGAACCGGTGTGACCCGGCTCTCTCTGCTCCTCAAAAGTCGACCATTTAGTCCACTCGGCTATCGAGGCCGTACCCCTATACTAAAAATCTAGCAGTAGTTTTTGTTGACAAAAAATCATAGAATAGCCTGTTAATTTCAGCCGTTTAAAGGACCTACTATATTTCAGAACATTTAAATATCCAGTAGTTTCCTCAGAAAGTGTGCAGAAAAAAATAAAGAAACACGACCGCGTAGACGCCCTACTGCAGGATGGTGAAAGACACGAACATTTCTTTTCAGGAGGATAACGCTATAATGAACTTTTAAAGGACACTATTGTACACTTCAGTGGGTCTATTCTGGCTGTTATCTTTGCGTTAACAGATCCAGAATAGGCCAGCAGAAACTGTTAAATTCCACCCTTAAACTCAAAAGAAGCATTGCAAACCATCGCGAAAGATAAAAAATTTATTTTTCAAAAACCGGGTAAGCTTTTCCGAAAAGCGAAATCTCAAATACCCCTCGAATTTATCAAGTTTTAGATTAACGTGTCTTTTTATTTGCTCATCCTTTCCCAACTCCCCCCTTCCTCAAACAAGCACACTATTAGTCAAGTCTCGGAAAATGGAATTTTGAGTTTGAGAGCATGGTAGAAAACTTAGACTATTTAGGGACAAAAATTAATACCCGAACAGCAAAGTTGGAAGTATGCCTGGGAGGGTCGTACGGAATTCATTAAAGTTCGGAATAACAAGTTTCCGCCAAAACTTCGACTTAACAACTTCATACCAGCGTGAAGCCAGGTTGGGACAGCCGATGAGATTCTTCCCTAAGACAAAACGGACAGATTAGCAAGCAAGGGAAGGTGACAAGGTCACTTAACTGCCCACTCAACCACTGGCTCTTAAGGGCCACCATACATTCGCTATTTTTTTACGTTCCGATTTCAAACCTTTGAGAAAACTGTTATTTAAATATTCTGAAATATAATATGTGTTTTTAACATAATTTAACTCATGAGGCTATGTTGTGATTTCAAGATCGGTTAATTTTGGACAATTTTTTTGGTGACTAAAATCACAACATAGCCTCATGAGTAATGACGTTAAAAAGACATATTATATTTCAGAATATTTAAATATCCAATAGTTTTCTCACAAAGTTTGAAATCAGAACGTACAAAAATAACGAATGGTGGCTCTTAAGGCGGAAGACAAAGTCGTATAAGGCGTGTGGCCGCAGAATCATTTTTCTTTCCAATTTTTTTAGGAACTTTTGGATATTTCAATCTGCAATATAATATGACTTTTTAACGTCGGGCTATGTTGTGGCTTTTCCGATCGAGTAATTTTGGACACATTTCTTACTAACAAAAACCACTCGATCGCAAAATCACAACATAACCAGTTAATTTCTAACGTTATTATATTTCAGAACTTTTAAATATCCAATAGTTTCCTCAAAAAACGAATCACACAGATTCGATTCCGATCCTATCAAAGTTTTTGTGATCGGCATTCACCTCTGATATGTTCAGCATGCGAAGTGAAACGTATAACGAGACTGTGGTGGTTCCGAACCAGCCTAAAACTGTAGGTCCCCAGCAGTGGATGGTTCCTGACGAGGGGGTAACCACTCCAGAGATTCCATAAAGATTTTCAAAGATTCCCAACGATATTCATAGAAAGATGAACCCAAAGGGGTAACCACCCCAAAAAAATTCCGAGATTCCCTGAGATTTCATAAAGATTTCCAATGATTCCCAACGAGATTCCCAACGAGTGGTTAACCCCTCGGTTCCTAAATTGTCTAATTGCTGGACTTGTCCCGCACCCCTCTACAGCAATTATCAACCCCTCATTAATATTTTACGAAATTTCTTAATCCTAGTTTGTAAAAGGGGATCAACAGTAACAAGTTGCCAAGTCGTAAATTAACAAATTCCATCAGTTGTGAATAACAATTGAGATGGTCGGTAGTAACTCAAGTAAAAGTTGGAAGAGTAAATAGGACGGCAGCGAGGGGAACGAGCTCTATGAATAATGTATGCTAGCTCCAAAACTTTTTAGCTAGTAATATTAACCGAAAACTAACTAAGTAGTTAAGTAATTAAGGACAAGGACTGGGCTTGTAAATTTAAGTGCCAAGGGTTGGATTTCAACTTACTTGTATGTAATGAGTTTGTTGTGTTTGGGGTGGGACTTAAGAACGGATATTAACGGATTATGCCTTGTGAACGGAGATAACGGTAGAGTTCTGTATATTGTCGCGTTAGATCCAACTTAACAGTTGGAGCAAAAATCACAACTGTTTAGTCAATAGCCATTTGCTTACTCCCTTCGCGCTAATACCTAAATTTTTCTAAATTATAAATTTCTAAATTGTGATCGAGCAGAAAATTGATTTTGAGTTTTTCATTGGAAATCGCCGATCAGAGGCCCCAGACCCCAAAAAAGCGTTTTTTACGCGTTGGATGTATCATTAATCATCGTGTAGGGCCCAAACTATCCGGCCGATTTTGTTCAAATTTGGTTCACGGGTGTAAAAAAATAATGCGCAGACTCCTTTTTTCTCGATTTTCCATTGAAGAAAACTGGGGCCAACAGCCCCCCCCCCCCAAAAACCTTAAAAAAAATCAGGTTTTTAATTTTTTTCTCAAAATTGGAGCCTACGATTTCGTTCATTTTCACAGGGGTAATAGTGCAAATTATGGGTCAAAATATCCCATTAGTGTTGTATCTGGCAAAACTCGAATTTGGGAGATCCGACTTCTCAAGGGGTCATTTTTTTGATGTTCACAAAATATGCCACGTGACTGTCCAAAATACTCGGGGAAACTTCTTCAAGCGAGTTATGTGGTCAAAAAAATTCTTAAAGCATTTCCGACCCCCCACCCCCACCGGGTTGAGTTTTGGAAGGTTTGCGAAATATGTCATGTGGGTACTCAAAATATTCGGAGATGCTTCCTAAGGCTAGTTACCTCGTCTAAAAGTTTCTACGAGGGCCCAGAAAAATATAGGACGGGAAAGTTTTTAGGACCATTGTCGTACTCCTTGTTTTATTTTACTGACGTTAAAAGGATATATTATATTTCAGAAAAACTGACATGTCAAACTTTATAGAGGCACAAAATAAAAAGGTGTCAAGCGCAGAAAAATACAAATTTGAACTTCATAGCCTAACCACCCCTCTCAAATATCGGTCAAATAACCCAGCATACTCCCATCTAGATCGTAAAGACGCAAATCCCCAAGTTTTCACATCTATTTTTTCGAAAGAACATCCGAAAAGTTAGTAATTGGAAACAAACTAATAATACTTAAAGTTGTCTGCAGGAAAACTCAGTAAGTTTGTTCATGAGATCGAGTTGAGATGAAGCAGAAATTTTCTTTGATAACAATCAACCAGTCCACCTTTTCCAATTATAAGTTCGGAAAACATATTTGGAACATGAACATAGAGAGGATGACGGAGCTGGGAGGTTCAACTAATATTCCAATTTGGCAACTTTGGCTTAGAAGCGTAATTCTGGGGGTCCTAGAGAGGCAAACTAATTATAAAATTCAATAACATTCAAACTATATAGAAACATCCCTTCTAATCCTCCCCTAACACATGATCATCCCTTCCGAGAAACCTTAAGAACCGTAAGGACATCTATACGTAGTCGTGTTCTTTACGTTCTTTTCTGCACACTTTCTGAGGAAACTATTGGATACTTAAATGTTCTGAAATATAATATGTCTTTTTAACGGCTGAAATTAACAGGCTATGTTATGACATTACGATCGGTCAATTTAGGACAAATTTTGTGTGCCAAAAGTCACTCGATCGTAAAATTCGTTCTGGCCGTTAAAAAGACATATTATATTTCAGAACATTTAAATATCCAATAGTTTGGTCATAAAGTGTGCAGAGACAATGTCAACAAATAGCGAATGTATGTTCGCTCTTAAACACCCGATTGGCACAAAACACTTCTTTAGATTAAATGTTTTCAGCAAACCTAAACTTTGAACCGCTATTGCCCTCAAACCATAAAAGCCACTGAAACGCTCATAGACATTTTGGAAACGTCAATCCCTTCAGATTAAGGTTATACCTTTAATTTTTTCGAAAGGCCAAAATTCACCCACAGGACATCAAAGAATGGGTCAGGTATTCCATTTCGGTATGTACTTATGTGGGTATCGCCCTACAGGGTCAACCGATTTTCTTCAAAACTGGAGAGGAAAAAGAATAAAAGAAAGCGGAAAATATTGCTTTGACCAGGATTCGAACCCAGGCCTCTCAGGACACAAGTCGAACCCCTTGACAGCTCAGCCACTGAGAGACACTCCCGTCGAAATAAATACACATGTAATTTTTACTTTCTCACTAGCCACATGAAGAGAGTACTTTATTTCCATCCTGACATAAAAAGAAGGTGGCTTTCACCACTCCCTTATCGAGGAGATAAAGTTAGTGACTTTATCTGCCCGATAAAATAGCTGAAAACTTTATTTTGCCGTTAAAAGACCACTAACTAACGTGCGATGATAAGGGTGCTATCGGTAGGAGGTGAAAGGTGAAAGGCACCAACTTTTCTTATCGGGAGGATAACGCTATAGTGGACTTTTAGGGGACACTATAGTAGACATTAAGAACTGGTGAAATGTAGCCTTAGAATGTCAGCAACAAAATTGCTTCTAACCTAAAGAGTCAACTTACTTTTCGGAAGAAAAAGTTATCCATACAACCTTTAAACACACTCAAAAAAAAAAAAAAAAAAAAAATACAACAAAATAATTAAAAACACCCGAACTATAACAGGGAACCGGCGAACGAAAGTAAAAGTCTGAACCCGACGCCGGTTCCGGGAGAAGCGAAACGTTGAACAGATGAACAACGCCGGGAAGCACGGGTAACTCAGCTGGAGCGGGCACGTTCTCCATTCAAAACAAACCCCGAAGAGCATGCGCATCCCAACAGACAAAACTCTGGAGAAAGGGAACCCGAAGTTAAAAAATATCTAAGGTAAGACCAAGATCGATAATTCATACTCAACTTTTTGATTTTGTCTCTTTTCACCCCCAACCGTCTTTGTCTACAGCTTATCCCCCCCTCCCCCCCCCCCCCTTCATCTTTTTATGCTCACTTCATAAAAATATTTGTCAGATGTTTTGTAGCGTTGTGCTGCTGTTTGAGAATTTTTCTTTCTTTTCTCGCACTTTTTCTTTGTCTAGCTTTTGCTCCCGATTCATTTTTCATGGCGCTCTAGCATTGTTTTGACATGAGAAAGGTTTTTCTCCGTTCGCTTAAATGTTTACTTCAGGATTATCCAGGTCACTCCATTCTATATCTTTCTCAAGGAAATCGAAATCTTTCTGGGCATGACACCACTGGAGTTGGGCCGAAACCGAATAGGACAAGGCCACTAAAACTCGGTCGCGTTCAAATATACATGTAGGCAAATTTGCTATCTCCCCTCGTTTGAAAAGTCCTCCGATTTTAGGTGTTCGTCTATATAACGTTCTCCCGGTTGAAATCAAATCTGAAGAAGGTTTAACAATTTTTAAAAAATTGCTAAAATCGTATTTACAAGAAAATGTTTTTTCTAGGTTAGAAGAATTTCTCAATTTGTAAATTTACTGGAAAACCAGGCGTTTTATACTTTAATTACACCTTTTTTGGGTGGGACAAAGTCAACAAGACGTATTAAAAAAAAAAATGTTTACGCCGGGATTTGAACACAGACCTCTCAGGACAAAAGCCTTGGCCACTCGGCCACTGAGAGATACTCCAGTATAGAAGCAAATACTTCTGTACCAGTTTTAACTTTCCCGCTAGCCACATAAAATGGTGTGAAAGTATATTGCATATTTAGATTTTGCGTTTCTCAAAATCGTAAGGGTTCTCTTGGATAGAAAAAGACGATTTCTATAGGTAAGTCTGTCCGTCTGCCGTCCATCTTTCCGTTTCAAGCTCCAGGTACCAACTACGATTTTGTTAAATTCAAGGAATACCCTAACAATTTCCCTCTAAGGCTGGGTTTCACTACCTCTCTAAAGTATACTATAGTGCCTCCTATCGAACAGATTTATCTTGTCGTGTGTTTAGCTGACAGCACTTGTTCCCTCACGATATCACTTGTCATAAGCTAAAGCTAGATAAGATAAACCTGTTCAACAGGAGGCACTATAGTCTACTTTAAGAAGAGGTGAAATCCAGCCTTAATCTCAGAAAAAAGTAACAACAAGAAAAATTGAAGCATTGTATGTATGTCACTGGGGGCATTGGTAAATAAACTGACTTCAAAACACAAAATTTCGCAACAGTATAGGTCAAATAAAGGTGAAAGCTGTGGTACAATAGTCAGTGGGTGGCTTGATTTATGGAAAGATTTCCCCTACTGCGTCAATGTTAGCAGCTGATGATAAATTTTCAAGAGAAGGACGGAAAGCTACAGGGGGCGGGGGTAAGGGGGTCGAAGGGAAGAGTGTTAACAATGCTGAAAGGAAATAGAAAAGAAAAACAAAACAAACTAGCTGAGAAATGGGTCAAGGGAACCAGGATTCGGAAAATTATGATAAGGGAAATCAATTGTGGAGGTGTGAGGGAAAGTTTCAAATTTTACATTTTTGGATGTCATATTTGTACCTACCTATATAACATCCGCCCAGAGTATTTTACTTTCTCGCTAGCCAAAATGGAAAAAAATTATTTTTCAGGCAAAATTTTGAAATCGAGATTTTCGGTTTCCCCTGAGTCGGAAAAAAATTGTTCTCGGATAAAGTCCATCTGTCGCTCCAGCGCCTTCATCGTTCACCCAACTTTGATGAAATTTGGTACGCACCTGTTTAAAATCACGACTCAGACACACTTTCCAGCATTTTCAAAAAAAAGTAACGTAACAGAAGTTATCGACAAAATAGTGATAAAAAATTCCTGTCAAGTTAGGATTTGAACCCTCCCAATACAGCAACTATGAATCGATAGACTAATCATTTGCCTCCAAAGAGGCTATAGGTATATCAGAATTCGTAATAAAGTTTCCCAATTATATCAAAATTACTTAAAAAATAAATCAAAATCACAGACCAAAAAGGGACAAAAAAATAATTCCTGACAATCGTAAATTTGAACCTTACGTCTGATATAGGTATATGTCAGGTAGAACAATCATAACGTTATGGAGGATTTAGTTATTTCGGAACTTTCTTTATCCGAAATGTTTTCTTGTAAATTAAACAAGGGTTTGAATTCCAGTTAGAATTTTATTTCCCTAGCAACGCATGGCACCCATGTTTTACTTACAGGGATACACTTTTGGGTACAAAAGTTCCGAAATAACATAATCCACCATATCATAAGTAGTCGGTATGTGAGGTAGCTGACTGGAAGTCGCACACAGCCTCAAATTAGAAATACTGTATACAAATTTTTATTTGTTAAAAATTATTTTACAAAATCGATGAAGGGTAATTTAATACTCAAGAAATGCCAAAGGGCAGATTTTTAAGGTTGAGAAAAGAATGATTTCCCTATAATGTCGACTTCTTAACTGATAAAGTGAAGAACGTAGGGAGGGGGGCATAAATCTCACCTGTAGCCCATTTCAAGCAACATCCAGTAGCTTATAATAACATCCTAATCTGAGAAGCAGCGCGGTAAACACAAGCAAGCGAAAGAATCAGCGATGGGGTAGAACAAGCTTGAAAGCAATTTGCTGTCAAAACATGTAAGTTAAAACTTGAACTAAGTTGAAGTAAGTTTGGTGGAAGTTCCGAAGCGAGTTGATACAGTTAGTCGAATAAGGACAGGCGACGAAAACTTGAAAACAGAGGCTCGGAGGAGGCAAAGTTGCTTGAGAGCGATGAGGACGGCTATATACTGCGGGGGTGAGGCAAAACTCGGGCTTGATAACTAGAGATAGGATACTGCAGCTGCAGAAAATCGTGACGAGCATTCGTAGGAGTAATACAGAGGGACAAGCCCAGCAACTAGACCATTTCAAGAGGTATCCACCGTGATATGGAGACCTACAGTTGTAGGTTTCACAGCCTCAATATATCTTCCACTTGAACATAATATCAGAGGTGAATGCCGATGAGAAAAACTTTGACAGGATCAAGATCGAACCCATGTGACCCGGCTCTTCTAAAAAAACCATCGAAACCGCTTCTCTGTTGTTTCGTAGGTACATCTTATTATTTCTTACAGCAGTGAGGCTGATGGCTACCAAGAAATTTGGAGAAATTTTACTTTATTGAACATTTTTTTTTTTTCGGCTTCAAAATATCACTTAATTTTCTTACTAAGTACATATAGTAGTACCCACTATCTTTATACAACGACCGTCAAGTGGTCATGTAAATTTTCTCGATATAAAGAGAGTTCACTATAGAGAGGGTTTGTCAAGGGACAAGGGTGGCTATATGGAAAAGTGGAAGGGCCCGAAGGGCAAGCTCTTGCTTTATTTTTACTAGGTAAGAATACAACTCCTGTCCCTAGTAGAGCTGCGCGTTGCCGGCAAGGAGGGGCGGAAATCAAATGGTTGTATAAAAAGTTTTCTATGGATTTTGTAAGTTAGTTGTTTCAGAGAGGGAGAGAGAGGAGCAATCGCTCGAGTCAAACAAAGACAGACTCCTTCAACTTCGGAATTACTTTTTTTAAACAGAGAAATCTTGTATAAAATTAAAATTACTCCCGAGTTTTGAGTTTGAATATTTTATGAGACAAGAAAGAAAAGATCTTTCTCTTTATTAAACAAAAATGGGGCAGTCAGATTGTTTTCCTCGCTTAGCTCTACCTTACTGTTGCTGTGTAAGCCACAGGTATACATATATAACAGCCTCGATAGCAGAGAGGTCTCGTTCCATGGTTGTCTTTAAGGGCCCGGTAACATCGGTTCAGTCCCGATCCCATCTGATCGGCATTCAACTCGGCCATGTTCCAAAAATCTCAAGTGCAATGAGTACCTACAGGCTGAGGGGTCTGGAACTGAGAATAACTGACGCAGGCACGAAGCGCAAATTGTCTCCTGGAATGGAAGGCTTGGAATGGCAACTCAAGGATGGCGGGTCCCCACACAAAAACTGCCATCCCTACCCACTAACCATGCGTCCGGGGATGCCAACACGCCAGAACGCCCGTCCAGGACGCATGTGAGCAGCAGCTCCAGCACTACATTAGTGCAGATCTCATCCAGTAAAGCCAAGGAAGACTGAAAAGAACGAGCCAGTTGAAAATGACAGCTCCTCTTTCTCGCCTCTTTCATTCCTTCATCCTTTTTTGCTCCTCGCGTGAACGCCTTGATTCAGCGCAATTCAGTAATTTAGACAATAAACTTAAGGGGGCATTCATTATAGCGAGCCTGTTTCAACAGTCAACTGCTAATTAGGGATCTAAAGTCCTCTATAATGCCCCGAAAAGAAAAGGAAGTAGGTACCTTTCACCATCCTGGCGATAGCGCCCTTATTATAACATTAACTAGCTGACTTTTAACGTCAAGCTAAAGTTTTCGGCTATTATATCGGGAAGATATATTGACTATAACTTTATCTGCACGGCAAGGTACTGGTGAAATAAGCTAGCCTTCGAGCAGACGTCTGTTTTTCAACACTGGACGTAGTAGTGTTGTCTGGACACTGGACAGATTTATAGATGTCTTATTAAGGTAGGTAAGTACCTACTGCTAACTTACGTTTCAGTCCTACTGCGGTAGACAAGAATCGCCAAAGCAGAAAACATCCCTCTTGTTGTCCAAGTTGGCCAAATAAGTTCCACCTGGACCAGTAGACAGAAAGACAGAAGATCATGATGAACCTGAAAGCAGAATACTAATCATTAATATATTACGTCAAAAAGGTATTCTTGATAGGTTCTTACGTGCGTACCTATGTCTACTTATGGTTGACTGCTAAACACTGATTCCATATCTTTATACTTGAATACCTAGACTGTTTAGGTCGTTACCTTTGTACCTATACTTACCTACCTAAAATTAAGAATTTGCTTAATCAATTGAACAAGGTTTTGGGCTTCTGATGCGTTAATTTAGATAATGGGGACGTAGTGCTAACTCCTTGCAATTAAATAAAACAGTACCTACCCACTTAGGTAGGTAGGTACCTAAGTAAGTATGGTCAAAATACAAAATGTAGGCAGCAGTAGTGAATAAAAAGGTATTAAATAGGTATCTAAAAGTTACCTTATTATTAGTAAGACACAATAAACCCATATAAACTTAAAAAACTATTTTAAATCGCGAAATTCCGAAATTTCGAAAAATATTGTTGTGTTTCCGAACTCCAACTAAAACCACAGACATCAAATAGTTGGAATATAAAAAATAATTTAATTTCTTTAAACGTGATTAAAATTTTAAATATAATAAAATGAATATATTTTATTTTTATTTTATATAATTTATTTATATTATATTAATTTATTAATCCTTTTTTGAAAATTTTTACCTGTGAAAAATAAATTGCAAATGGCGTCTGTTGTGGTTAGGAAGCGCGGCTAATGCCCTGCGTTCTTTCCTCGCTATTCTACATGTTTTTTGAGGTTTTTTAACCATTGAAACGATAAAATCATTCCAAAATGTCGAATTTAAAGTTGGATAAAGACATTTTCTACAGGAGAATCAAGAAATTATACGCAGCTTGGAATGTGAGTTGGATTTGCAATTAAGCATGTAAAGGTTAGAATGGAACAAAGTGAAATACCTAGTTTGATCATAAATTATGTGTATTATAAACTAAAAATAATGTAATTTGGAAGTAATAATTCTGTTTTTATTTGGCTTTTTCGTGCTTTTTAATGGTACGCTGTCGGTGTCGCAATGTGCGGCGCAATAACCCCGGTTGGTGACACATTACAAGCCCAAGCTCAACGTGTATTTCCCTATGTTTGCCTTAATATTTCTACCACTGTGCTCATTCTCAAAGCCATAGGCAAACTGTTAAGGTTAACGCACCCTGAGATTAGTTTGAAATACTCGCGCAAGGTGTCTGGTTAGTCCCGTACTAAGTACGTAGATAGGTACTGCCTATTCCTGCAAATAGATGTACCTCCTTTCTGTCCAAATAACGTTTTTTTTACCATATATATATATATATTTTTTTTTTGTTCAGGATGAGCCCTCTAGCGACAACAGTTTCCCGAAAGTCGACGCTCTGGTGTCAGCAGTAGGAGCTGACGATGACATGGTGTACAGCAAATCAGCTGCTCTGCAGACGTGGTTGCTGGGCTACGAGCTGACAGACACAGTGGTCGTGTTTGCCAAGCAAGCTATGTGTTTCCTGGCTAGCAAGAAGAAGATTGACTTCCTCAAGCAGATTGATAACGGGAAAGATGAAGAAGGTGTACCGAAAGTCAAGCTACTTGTCAGGGAAAAGGTAGGTACTCAAGGTTTGTTTATTTTAGGGGTTCTTGGAAGTTCAGGACTCGGATTGGTCGGCGTGATTTGACGTCACCTACTCACAGCAACTTTACAAACGGTAGTCCAGTTGCATTTAACTGGTAACAATGGCCAATGATTTCGTAAGTCTTGAGACATTTTCCAGGTTTTTTCACTTAAATAGTTTTGGAACAGTCGCTGTAGAGAGAGATATCTTTTGATGTTGTTATAAAGAGGTGTAAAAAACATTGTGGAGTTTGTCAAAGGACTGTTCGTTATAGAGAGAGTACTGCATTTATAAAATGAGCCAACCAATCGAGTATACAGACCTTTCGGCAGATATTTCTTAAATGCGTAGTTAGTAAGATTGTTTTGAGACAGATAGTAACATTTGAACTTGTTCTTGGACTGGTTGCTAGTTTCTAGCGTTAAAAAAATGTGAAGCGCAGTTGAACCGCTTGCATAAGGGCTCCTTGGCATCCATGTACTTGTCTTTCTTTATCTTTTCCTAATTCCAACATTATCTGTTCCAGTCCGACGAAGACAAGGCCAACTTTGATAAGCTGGTAGCAGAGCTAAAGGAAAGCGGCTTCGGGAAGAAAGTTGGATGTTTTGTGAAAGAAAACTACCCAGGACCGTTCATGGAGAAATATAGACAGGCTCTGACCGCGGGGAACTTTGAACTGGTGCGTCACATTGATCCGTGTTTATTTTACATTAATTTCAAAGTTTTTCTGATCGGATATGCTCAAATGAAATGTACTCGAGGCTGTGGTGGTTCTGAACCCACTCTCTACCACTATCGTTATGGCCACTTTTAAAAACGTTCATTATATTTCAGGTGGACATTAGTTCGGCATTCGCGTACCTGATCTGTCCCAAGGAAGAGTCGGAGCTGTCGATTATGAAGAAATCCTGCATGATCACTGTCGACGTCTTCAACAAGTACCTGAAGGATCAGATTATGGAAATCATTGACTCAGAAAAGGTCTGATCACATTTCTTATGTAACGACAGATGATTGTGCAAAGCAAAGCCAAATACGTGACTTGAAGTTCCTCAGGTTGTATAGTCCCACTCACTCTTACATGAGAGTAACGTCAGTCATATCCAGGGATGGATAGACTACACAAATGTCAATTTTTGTTGCTAAACAGATCATATATAATTAAGTCTACCTTTTGTTCTGAACAAAAAATAACTTTGGAAGCCCTGTGTTTTTTTTAGAGCGATGGGTGTCGTTATCCAAGAGACTGGGAAGGTGTCAAACAGAATATTGAGCCAATTTTAAAAATTCAAAAGAGATGCATCAGAGTCATGGCTAAAGTGCCACCGCGTACTTCTTGCAGGTCACTTTTTCAGAAATTCTCTATTCTCCCTGCTCCTTGTGTTTTCATTTATCAGGTATTATTATTTGTTCAGAACACTTCCCTCTTAATTCAAACTTTCACTCTTATAAAACTCGGTCGTGTTCAAATATACATGTAGGCAAATTTGCTACCTCCCTTCGTTTGAACAGTCCTCCGATTTTAGGTGTTCGTCTATATAACGCTCTCCCGGTTGAAATTAAATCTGAAGAAAGTTTAACGATATTTAAAAAATTGCTAAAATCATATTTACTTGAAAATGTTTTTTATAGTTTGAGGAGTTTCTAAATTTGTAATTTAACTGGACAACCAGGCGTTTTATACTTTAGTTTCACTTAATTTGGGTAGGGCAAGGTCAACAAAACGTAAAAAATAAATATATATATGTATGATATTTTTTTGTTCTTGTAGAAAGTGAAGCACCGGACTTTGGCGGAAGGTGTGGAGTCAGCTGTGACGGACAAGAAGTATGTGACTGGCGTGGATACCAGCCAAGTTGATATCTGCTACCCTGCTATTATCCAGAGCGGCGGGAACTACACCCTCAAATTCAGCGTTATGAGGTTGGTAACACAAACTGTGATGCCAAAGGGGTCCGACCTCTGCTTTCGAATCCCAACGTAAATAATATTTTCCACTTCAAAAAATTTAATTTAATTCCCTTTTCTCTCTAGTGACAAAAACAACCTCCACTTCGGATGCATCGTCTGCTGCTTGGGAGCTCGCTACAAGTCCTACTGCTCCAACATCGTCCGCACTCTGCTGGTCAACCCGACCGACACCATGAAAGACAATTACGAATTCCTTGTTGACCTCGAAGAGCAAGTTCTGAACTCCATGAAGGCTGGAATCAAAGTTTCAGACGTCTACAAGAAGGGCTTGGAGTTTGTGAAAAGCAAAAAACCCCATCTGGAGTCAGCGCTCACTAAAAATTTCGGTTTTGCTATGGGAATTGAGTTTCGGGAGAGCTCTTTGCTGATTGGAGAGAAGACTACTGCTGTACTTAAGAAGGGCATGGTGTTTAATGTCAATATTGGATTTTCCGGGTTGTCTAACAAAGATGGTCAGGACAAGGAGAGCAAGACTTACGCGCTGTTTATTGGTGACACAGCACTCATCAATGAGGTAAAAACTTAAGGACGTCTACACAGTCGTGTTTGTTTACGTTTTTTTCTGCACACTTTATGAGGATACTATTAGATATTTAATTTTTCTGACATATAATATGTCTCTAACGGCTGAAATTAACAAGTGGGTATGCGTGCTTTAATATTTTCTTGGTTTTGATGTCCAGGATGGCCCTGCAACTGTGATGACTAACTCCAAGAAGAAAATAAAGAATGTGGGAATCTTCCTGAAGGATCCTGACGATGAGGAGGAAGAGGAAGAAAAGGAAAACGAACCGATTGAGGAAAACCTGGGTCGTGGCAGAAGAACAGCCGTTTTAGACAGCAAACTCAGGGTAGGTTGATGACATTGATCCTCATTGATGTCTCACTTGTCGTGTTCTCGAACCATGCTCTGTTGTCGGATTGTTAGAGTAACATAATTTATATCCAATCATCATGATAGTAAGCAGAAGATAACAAATTACCAAATTATGACACAAGAATTAGGTTTTTTTCGTTTCCTCGGAGCTCGAACGGTTCTCGTAGAACGAACGTGAACCACTGGCCTACTCCGGCTCTTTTATACAAACAGTAGTCCCTATAACGATCGTAGCGTTCACTCGTTATAAAGAGAGACCACTGTATAAATATTCAAAACTTATTTACTCCACAGACGGACAGTTCGGCCGAGGAAAAGCGTAAGCAGCACCAGAAAGAGCTCGCAGCGCAGCTGAACGAGATTGCGAAGGAGCGCCTGGCCCAGCAATCCGGGGGTCAACAGCAGCAGAAGGCCCGCAAAAGCACAGTGTCTTACAAGAACCGAAGCCAGATGCCCAACGAGCCAGAAGTCCGCGAACTCAAGATCTATGTCGGTAAGTTATTGGTCAGATTGGTGCAAATAAGACAAGCTCTACAACTAACAGACTTTGCCCATCCGACTTTCAGTTGCGAGGGTTGATGTGGCAAGAAAATACTCTTAATTCGCAATATTGTTTTATTTTAGACCGGAAGTACGAGACGGTGATTCTGCCCATTTTCGGAGTTCCGGTTCCATTCCACATCTCCACCATAAAGAACATCTCCCAAAGTGTTGAGGGGGAGTATACGTATTTGCGAGTTAACCTGTTTCACCCTGGAGCCACCATGGGCAAAGAGGGCGGAGCTTACGCACAGTCTGATGCCACGTTCCTCAAGGAAGTGTAAGTTTTCATTTGAAATGTGTCATGGCGGCTGCGTCTACAATGAAGCCATGGTCACCCAATACTTGTTCAGATCTTTAGATCATGAAGTAATGGTGGATTTCACCACTCCTTAAAGTGTACTGTAGTGCGATAGCACTTGTCATAAGCTAAACATAGAATAAGATAAATCTGTTCAATAAGAGACACTACAGTAGTGCTAAACCTACCCACGCTGGTTGTTAACCTTGTCGTTATCATGGCGTTACGTGAACGGGAGTAGAGCTGACAATCATCATTATCCCCCTACTTCAATACATCCAACATCCGACGTATTACATTTGTTTTTCTCAGAACTTACCGAAGTCTGAATACCAAGGAGCCTGGGGAGCTGACAGCTCCTTCCTCGAACCTCAACAACGCCTTCCGACTGATCAAGGAGGTCCAGAAGAAGTACAAGAGTCGTGAAGCGGAGGAACGCGAGAAGGAGGATTTGGTCAAGCAGGACTCGCTGGTTCTGTCGCAGAACAAGGGCTACCCCAAGCTCAAGGACTTGTACATTAGACCCAACATTGCTACCAAGCGGATGACAGGTACGCTGTTGGATATTTTTTTGCTCTGAAATATAATATGTGTTTTTACTGTAAAAGCTTACTTAGGGTGGCGTTCATAAGTCAGGTTTACCAGTTAGTTAATTTAGAAACACATGACGCATATATGTTTAGCTGTTGGAATGAGGCAAAACGTTCTCTAAACCTCTCCTTGTATGGTTTGCCGAAAGATAAACATTAGAATTAAATTAAGAGGACGCTATACCTGACGATGCATTTTTTGCCTCCCATAAGATTAATATTGCGAGCGGCGATTCATTTTCAAGGTTTACCCTTGGTTGGAAAGACACAAAATTTTGCCTGTACCTAGCCCTAACAATGTTCTAGGTCGTGTTCGAAGCAGATTTCCCAATTTCTCACTGGTTTCTTTTATTGCAACTGTTTTGTAAATGCTAGCATCGCATACCTCAAGAAAAGTGCTGTATCTCGAAAACCAGTGAGAAATTGGGAAATCTGCTTCGAACACTCCCTAGAACATTGTTAGGGCTAGGTACAGGCAAGATTTTGTGTCTTTCCAACCAAGGGTAAACCTTGAAAATGAATCGCCGCTCGCAATGTTAATCTTATGGGCGGCAAAAAATGCACCGTCAGGTATAGCGGACCCTTAAGAGATCCGTAATAGACCTGCTGGACTGGTGATTTCATGATCACTTAAATTTACTTTTTTCATCAGGAACTCTCGAGGCACACTCCAACGGTTTCCGATACACATCGGTACGGGGGGACAAAGTGGACATCCTGTACAACAACATCAAAAACGCCTTTTTCCAACCTTGCGATGGTGAAATGATTATCCTGCTCCACTTCCATCTCAAGCACGCGATCATGTTCGGAAAGAAAAAACACGTGGACGTTCAGTTCTATACAGAGGTCGGAGAAATCACCACGGATTTGGGAAAGCATCAGCATATGCACGACAGGGATGACCTCGCGGCTGAGCAGTCCGAGAGGGAGCTTAGGCTGAGGCTCAAGACTGCCTTCAAAGGCTTCTGTGAAAAGGTACGTTTCATTTCTGGCCTGGTTTTTAACGTCAGGAACTAAAATAGTCTTTGTTCGTTATAGAGAGTGAGAACTGTAGTTTAAGTCAGAAACTAGAGTAGTCCACCTAGTCCATGTAAATTTGTTCGCATGAAGGAGAGGGTTCCAAGATGAGTCAGGGTGTTTCAAGAGTTCGTTATAGAGAGTGACAACTGCAGTTCAAAATCCCGACGTATTAAGAGGGACTACACAATCGTGTTTGTTTACGTTTTTTTATGCACACTTTATGAGGAGACTATTGGATATTTAAATGTTCTGAAATATGTCTTTTTAACGTCATAAACTATGAGGAACTTTTTTGTAACTAACTGACCGTTTTTGTGTGAGATCAGGTGGAGAGTATGAAAGCCGATGTGGAATTCGACACACCGTTCAGGGAGTTGGGTTTCCCTGGAGTTCCGTTCAGAAGCACCGTCCTGCTTCAGCCCACCAGCGGATGCTTGGTTAGCCTTACCGAATGGGTACGTACAACCTTCCGCCTGCTCAGTATCGTTTTTAAGTGGTACTAGTTTTGTTCAAAACAACAAAGTAAAATAGTCGAGCTAAAGGAAACTTGAGGAAACCGGTTCGATCCCGATCCTTTTTCTGACTTGGAACCCACCTAAAACTGTAGGTCCCTATCGTGAACTAACGCGATGGCAGGGGAGCTGGTCTAGTTGCTGGGCTTGTCCCCCCACACCTAACTAGCCATCATTCTTTTTGACTTCTTTTTGCAGCCTCCCTTCGTGATAACCCTGGAAGACGTCGAGCTGGTTCATTTTGAGCGAGTGCAGTTCCATCTGAAGAATTTCGACATGGTGTTTGTCTTCAAAGACTACCAGAAAAAAACCGCCATGGTGAACGCGATACCCATGAACATGCTCGACCATGTCAAGGAGTGGCTCAAGTAAGTCTTAAGGTGGCCACACACGATGGGATGGAGGGGCTGGAATGGCAGCTCAGGGATGGCGGGTAAAAATTGCCATCCCCTTTTACATTGACTGCCGTCTAGGATGCGTCGTTTGTAGCCACCATTGTGAAGTAGAATAGTTTAATGGATTGTATACGTAGACCAAACCTAAGTAGTCATCGGGCCAAATCAGCCACAGTAAAAATTATAATTTTTTCTTTTTTTGTGTGTGAAAATCTGGCTGCCAAGGTGTGGCAACCCATCAAAACTGAATTGTATTTGTTCTTTGTTTTCAGTTCCTGTGATATCCGATACTCAGAGGGTATCCAGTCTCTCAACTGGGCCAAAATCATGAAGACCATCACCGATGATCCCGACGGATTTTTCGACTCCGGTGGTTGGACCTTCCTTGACCCAGAGAGCGAACCTGAGGGTGCCGAAGACGAAGAATCTGAGGAAGAAGAAGATTATCAGGTACTGTATTAACTGTCCTGCTGGTTTAGGTGTTTGTCTGTAGAACGCTCTTCCAATAGGCTAGTAAATTTCTATCAGGACATACCGTTACAAAGGTACAGCCAATCAAAAGCGTTCTGAATGTTTCCTTCTGATTTCAGCCTACAGATCTGGAGTCCGACGTTGAGTCAGAAGAAGACTCCGAGTACTCGGATCTGTCTGAGGCTTCTGAGGACGATGAGAGTGCCAGCGAAGAGTTAGGTAGTTCTGAGGAGTCCGGCAAAGATTGGTCCGATTTGGAGCGAGAGGCAGCCGAGGCCGACAAGAAAGGGCTGGAGTTTACTGACGAATACAATAAGGGTAGCATCAAACGTAGCGGAGGAAGCAGCAAGTTCTCGTGAGTGTCAAGTTTTATTTGGCGCGGAAAGGTTGGGTTAAGCAGGAAATTGTCTGATTTGAAGTTGTGGTATTTACTTATGAAGTTATGATACACGTTTTTTGACTACTCATGTCTGAGAAAACTGTTGAATATTTTTTCAGTTAAAAAATTTTTCGAAAATCACGCTGGCCAAGGGCTTAAGAGGCTATACCTGACGCCCATAAGATTAACATTGCGAGCGGTGATTCATTTTCAAGGTTTACCCTTGGTTGGAAAGACACAAAATTTTGCCTGTACCTAGCCCTAACAATGTTGTAGGTCGTGATCGAAGCAGATTTCCCAATTTCTGACTGGTTTCTTTTATTTCAACTGTTTTGCAAATGCTAGCATCGCATACCTCAAGAAAAGTGCTGTATCTCGAAAACCATTAAAAAATTGGGAAATCTGCTTCGATCACGACCTACAACATTGTTAGGGTTAAATTTTGTGTCTTTCCAACCAAGGGTAAATCTTGAAAATGAATCACCGCTCTCAATGTTAATCTTATGGCGGCAAAAAATGCATCGTCAGGTGAATGCCGTCGCGTCGGGTGATCTCCTTTGTATTCCAATTGAAAACCTCAATAATTTGTAGACCTTGGTTGTCTGTATTTCTTAATTTCAGTGAACGTGACCGGAAGCACAAATCATCCCCTAGCAAGAACCGAGACAGGGATAAACATTCCTCTTCTTCTTCAAAGCACAAAAGCAGGTAACGTCCTATTTTACTTTCCCACAGACCAACTAATATAACGGAAAAAAGTGTGATGATTCACTAATGTGCCAAATGTTTTTCATGCTGCTCATTCAGTTTGAAGAGAAGTAGCAGCCATCATCACGTGGCTCGAGGACTGTAAGTTCTATTTTTTTCGTAAACATCTGATCTTTAAGACGAAGTCCACGTGGCAGCAGAATGATTTGGATATTTAAATGTTCTGAAATATAAGTTCTGATTTAAAATTCAACAGTTTCCTAAAAAATGGTGACTGAACGCACATTTGCTATTTGTTTACATTTATTCCGGCAATTTTTTTAGGGCACTGTTGGATATTTAAATGTTCTGAAATAAAATGTGTTTTTAACTGGTGAGGAAATCTTTTTAAAATTTATTTGTTCCAAAGTATGTATTTTTAAGCAGAAAGGAAGCTAGGACCTCAAGAGAGATTTTCGCTTTCCCGCTAGCCAATATTTTTTATTCTTCTTTATATACATTGTGTGAATATCTTTATTAATTTATGATTCCAGTCCGTCGAAGAACAAGTCGTCTAGTGGCAAGTCTTCGTCCAGTGCGGACCGACACAAATCCTCCAGCGACAAGCACAAGAGCTCGTCCAGTGGCGACAGAAATAGGGCCTCGTCCAGTGGCGACAAACGTAGGAGCTCGTCAGGTGCCGACAAATCCAAATCCAGGTCGTCTTCGTCACATGGCGACAAAAAGCGACCCCGTGAGGAGAGCCACGATCGACATTCTTCCAAGAGAAGGTTAGTTGGAACTTTGACACTAGTCACAACTTGTCTACGTCAAGTGTGACTAATATTGGGCAAGCTGAAACGCTAGTACTCAGTTTGCGTTCGACCTCTGTCCTCCAAACATCTCGATAATAATTATCAGCTCTGCTATTCAATTGTGATTCGGCTTTCTGTTAATTCTGTTAAATATTCTGCCTTCTACCACCAAATTGACTTAGACCGTGTCGGGTGTGAGTGAACTTTCTTCAGGTGCGGGTCCAGCCTTGGTGACGTCACCCCAGCAAGCTGCCCCACCCGTCTGCGTCCTCCCCCGACTAGGGGTAAGTTTGGGGTTAATTTGGTGGATCCCTCACTATAAAATGGTCCTTCGATAATTAATCAGCGTTTTAATTTTTTTGGTTTATAGTCCTGGCTTTCAGCTTCTATATTTAATTTTCTGAGGCCCAGGTTGCCTATACCTACATCTCTGAAGCAGTGTGTTGTGTACAAATTGCCCTCTTAACTGATTATTTACATAGCCACTACAGTTTTACTACATCCTTACTATTTTTTATTTTTTTTCCTGCTGTTTCGAGTGGCGGCAGGCACTTTCCTGTCCCGACTTGCCTTTTACTACTACAATATTTTCCTTTATACATTTGTACTAGATACCTATTACAATGGAAACCGCTGACCTCTCGCCTCAAGATCTATTAGAGGTGAAAGAGGCTGAGTTATCTGATCTTTTTGCCCGTCTGAATAGACTTCTAGAATCAGCAAGGAGTTATGGAAAATCTAAAGTTACCCTTCTCAAAAACAAGTTCGATGCCGCCTTGGCTTTGAGAAACGAACTTACTGGTCTTGAGAAAGATATCAGGTTACTGAATGCTCATATCAAAGATTCTAATGAACATCTCGACATTTCGAAATCTGTTGATTCATTTGACCAAATTGTTGAAGCTATTGATGTATTGTACTCTGAAGCTTTGGATTTGTCTAAACGTCCCCCTACACCTGCAGCATCAGGTCAACAACCTTCTGCTTTCCCTGCTCACTCAAAACCTGTCTCTGCTCTAAGACTACCTAACATTGAAATCAAACCGTTCAGCAATGATGTCACTGATTTTCCTCGTTTTATCCGTCTTTTCGAAGCCATTTATGAAAAACATGAATCGCTTTCAAAGTCAGAAAAGTTTTTTTATTTACAGTCATGTCTTGAAGGTGAAGCTTTGGCACTTGTAAATACTTTTCCGCTAACTGACCGTGGCTACACTGAGGCCATGAAAGCTCTAAAACATAGATACGAATCTCCCCGTACTCTTGCAGCTGCAATCACTAAAATGTTATTTGCTTATGTACCTTCCAAGAAAGCAACTCCTGATTCGTTACGTAATTTTCTCAAAGTGCATCACGATCATGTCACTACTCTCAAATCTATTCCAGAAATTGAAGATCTGTCAGATTTCTTACTGCTCACTATCGCATCCAAAAATTTGGATCCCTTAACTCGAAAATTGTTCGAATCAAAAATTGCTGAAAGGGATGGTATTCCGAGTTACAATGATCTAATCAAGTTTGTTAGCCGCCAGCTAGGTACTCTAGAACTTTTGTCTTTTGAATCAAATGAAGAACAGTCAAATTCTTCTCAAAATAAATCAACTTCTCAAAGGGTAAATCCCTACAAAAGTTTGCATGTAGGTAATACGAATACCAGTGCGAACATGAGTTCCTCAAATGTGAGTAGGAACAGCTCTGCCGCGTCAAGGCAGAACAAGCCTAATCACAACTCTGCTCAATCAAACAAATGTTGCATGTTTTGCAAGCTTGACCACTCTATTGGGAAATGCTCAAATTTCCTGAATCTGCCTCTTCCTCAAAGGGAAAAATGGGTCAAGGATGCAAAAAGATGTACCAAATGTCTTTCTGCTAATCACAATTCTCAAAACTGTGCAAGCACAAAAAATTGTTTTTATTGCCACTCTAATCTGCATAATTCACTATTGTGCCCTGATCGGAATAAAACAAATTCTGTTTCAAATTCTGCTTCTACTTCTGCTCAGCCTAATTCTGTACCAACCTCAGAAAAGGCTATGTCCTGCTCTGACTCAAATAAGAGTCTAACTGCTAAAACCTCTGCCTGTAATATTTTGCTCGGATCTTTCCAAGCTCATGTCCTCAGCTCAAATAAACAGGACATTGTTCTGCGTTGTGTAATTGACACAGCTTCTGTTCGTAATCTCATCACTCTTGATGTAGTTCGGTCTCTTGGTCTCAAAATCAATCCTGAAAAAATAACCCTTTCTGGTGTTGGTGACCAATCTGTTTCTGCTCTCGGTACTGTAAAATTGACAATCAAGTCTAGATACAATCCAGAATACAAGATGCAAGTTAACGCTTGTGTTCTAAATCACATTACAAGTGATTTGCCTCCCGTAAATCTGAGCGATGATTTGAGTGAAAAATTGTCCCAGTTTCAGCTTGCAGATTCCGAAATTTTCAATGGAAATCCTGCTCCTGTAAATATTCTGCTAGGTGTACAAGAAACTCTCAAGATTTTATCTGTCAGTTCTCTCCCTGTGCATTTAAATTCTGCTAGTGTTGAGCCTACGGACGACTGTCCATTTGTCTACAATACTCCATTTGGTGCTATAGTCACCGGCTCTGTTCAAAACCAGTCATCTCACAATGACACTTGTCTTAAATGCGTAGACTGCACAAACACATTTTCACAAGTTAAAGATTTTTTTGAAACTGAATCCATCTCAAATGAAAATTTTGAAACTCACGTCATGAATGAAAATGAAATTTACGCTGAAAAGCATTTTCAAGAAACTCATTCACGAGCTACTGATGGTCGATTCATTGTTCGATTACCTATCTTGCCTGACCCACCTGAGTTAGGTAATAACCGCAACAAAGCTCTAGCTTGCTACTTCAGTCTCGAAAGAAAATTAACCTCTCAGTCTACTTACCCTCTGTATCAGAAAGCTCTCCAAGATTTTTTCGATAAAAACCAAATCGGTATTTCTACTTGTGAAAATGGATATATTCTCAATCAGCATATCGTTGTAAAGAAAAGTAATCAGAAAGCTAAAATTGTATTTAACCCTGCAGTTAAGGCACCTGTTCACTGTCTCAATGACACTTTGATCTGTGGCCCGAAGTTACAGAGAGACATAAACTATGTTCTGTTAGCTGCCCGCGCAGCCCCAATTGCTGTAGCTTGCGACATAGACAATTTTTATCGATCCATCGCCCTCCATCCAGATGACTCGGAGCTTCTGCATGTTTTTGCTCGCCTCGATGATTCTGGTAATGTTTCAAAAACAGGGAAGGTTGTGGAATGTGCCATAAAACATTTATGCTATGGTTTGAAGTCTGCTCCATTTATAGCACTCAGATGCGTCTCTCAGCTCTGCCAAGAAAATATTTCCGCTTACCCAGTTGCTACTAAAATCCTCGAAAAATGTAGATACATTGATGATTTGTTCTTTTCTGCGGCAGATATCGAATCTGGCCTTCAACTGAAAAACGATCTTTGTTCAATTCTTGGACAGGGACAATTCGTACTCTCAAAATTTGTTTCATCTCACGCAAATGAGTTGGGTCTCGATTCAAACTCTGAAAACATCAGCCTCACTGATGATTCTGCTACCCCGGTTCTGGGATGCCTTTGGAATCCAAAACAAGATATGTTCACATTCGAATTTGTTGAATTTTCTGGCGTAGTTACCAAACGCACCTGCACTAGCTTTCTCGCAAGGTGCTACGATTCTCAAGGCCTCCTAGCTCCTATTCTATTTTTCTTGAAAAAATTTGTCCAGCTTTTATGGCACAGTCACCCTGACCTAGGATGGGACAAACCCCTCCCTGAGAATGTCGCAAATGAATGGATTAACTACACCAGCCAAATGCACCTTCTATCTGAAATTCACATTCCCCGCTATTGTTCTGCACCTGACGCAAAACAGTACCTCTGTGTTTTTAGCGATGCGTCTAATGCTGGATTTTCAAGTACTGCTTACATTGTCTCTGTAACTGAAGGTCAACAACCTATGTCTCGCTTGGTTTATGCAAAAACCAAACTTGCTCCTCTGAAAACTGTTCGTACCATACCTCAGTTGGAACTTGCAGGGATCGAACTCTCTGCTAAAATTGTCAATTGGATCCTCAAAGGAGACCTACCTTTCAACTTTGAAAAAATTTTCTGCTACTCTGACTCAATGATCGCTTTAGCGTATCTAAACATTCCTGTCTCGAAGCTCAAAGTTTACGTAGCAAACAGGGTGTCAAACATCCATCAGTTAACTGAACATTCCAATGTTGAGTGGCTCTATTGTTCGTCTGCTACTAATCCGTCGGATATCTCCAGTCGAGGTATCACTCCGGAAAAATTACGTGAAAGTATTTGGTTTGAGGGTCCAGCCTTTTTGAAACAAAATTTTTCCCCTGTTCCTGAACTGCAAATTCCAGCTACAGGTGAAAATCTGCCCGATGTCAAACCGGACAAGGCCCTTATTGTACCTTGTTCCGACACTGAATCCAATCTATTTTTCGATCTTACCGAAAGGTTCTCGAATCTCACTCGACTTCAACGAGTTACTGCTTTTGTTTTGCGTTTTATAAATAATTGTAGAACCTCTCGTGAAAACCGAATCACTACTCCGCTTACTGTGCCTGAACTTAATGCTGCTACCCTAGTACTTGTTCAAAAAGTTCAAAATCAAGCTTTCTCCGAATTGAAAAGTTCTATTTCTAAGAAGAAATCTTGTACAAAAAATATGCTTCCATTACAACCCTTTCTAGACGATTCTAGTCTCTTAAGAGTCGGCGGAAGATTGCAAAATGCCTCTCTGCCCTTTGAAAGAAAGCATCCGCTCTTGATTCCAAAAACCTGTAATCTCGCTACTTTAATCTGTAGATATTATCATGCAGTTACTGGCCACTCTGGCTCTGCATTCAGTTTGGCAATGTCCCGACAAAAATTTTGGATTTTATCTGGTCGGTGCCTTATGAGGTCCGTAACTTACAAATGTGTAATTTGTGCAAAACTGAATCCGAAAAAACCTGCTCCTGTTCAAGGAGATATACCTGCTTTCCGTACCAACCCTACAAACACGTTCGCTTTCCGAAATGAGGTTGGCGTTGATGCTTCTGGTCCATATTATGTAAAACTGTCGACTAGAAGAAATTCAGGTACCGCAAAAATTTGGGGTCTTCTGTTTCTGTGTCTGAACACTAGAGCTGTTCACATTGAGCCAATTTCTTCTATGTCTACCAAAGCTTTCCTGTCTGCCTTTTCAAGATTCACAGCCAGGAGGGGCTTGCCTTCCCGAATCCATTCTGATAATGCTGGTTCTTTTGTGGCGGGTGGCAGGCACCTCTCAGAATGTGCTCGTTTTCTGAAGGAAAATCATGACTCAATTCTGTCGAGTTTAGCGAGTCAAAGCGTTCAGTTTTCCCATATCCCGCCATACTCTCCGTGGATGGCAGGGTGGGAACCTCTAGTCAAATTAGCTAAAAAGGTTTTAAAACCACTGTTAAATTCCCAAAATCTCTTTTTTGAGGAATACGTTACTCTGTTTTCGAAGGTTGAGAGCATCCTCAATTCCCGTCCTTACCTAGAACCTGTCTCAGATGAGATTGACCCTGATAACTTTCTCTGTCCAGGGAGTTTTTTGGTCGGTGGGCCTCTTATCAGCCCACCAGAAAGTTCACTATCTGATTCTCCCGAGAAAATTAGGGATCGGTGGGAACGCCTTCATGCTATCATTCGTTTGTTCTGGAAACGATGGCATGAAGGTGTCCTCCACACCCTAATGCAAAAACAAAAGTGGCCTAAAGCGTCAGTTAACTCGGTGTCTGTTGGTCAGCTAGTCTGGGTACCAGATGTTCGTACCACCCCTGGAACGTGGCCTCTCGGCCTCATAACAGCTACTTTTCCTGATAAAAACGGCGAAACTCGTGTTGTCGACGTAAAAACGTCCAGTGGCGTATTAAGACGCTCCGTCCGCAACCTTGTTATCGTACCTACCCAATAATTACTGTACACATACCTTATTTATGTTATTTATTGTTTTATACTGCACTGCTTCAGATATGTCTATTTTACTTTTTTTATTTTTCACTTTTTATGCTGCCCGGCAATATAGTCACAACTTGTCTACGTCAAGTGTGACTAATATTGGGCAAGCTGAAACGCTAGTACTCAGTTTGCGTTCGACCTCTGTCCTCCAAACATCTCGATAATAATTATCAGCTCTGCTATTCAATTGTGATTCGGCTTTCTGTTAATTCTGTTAAATATTCTGCCTTCTACCACCAAATTGACTTAGACCGTGTCGGGTGTGAGTGAACTTTCTTCAGGTGCGGGTCCAGCCTTGGTGACGTCACCCCAGCAAGCTGCCCCACCCGTCTGCGTCCTCCCCCGACTAGGGGTAAGTTTGGGGTTAATTTGGTGGATCCCTCACTAGACACACTATATTTAGCTTTTGGAGCAGCCATACCTATTGGCGGTCGCGCAGGTACTAGTCTCATTTAGAACTGTTGCTAGAATTATGGCATACTGTATTTAGTACTGTTATTGCACCACTATTTGTCGGAATTCGAAGGAATTTGCTCTCTTCTAAACTTACCGCTCTATCTGTTTCATTTCTCTTTTTAATTAAGGGTCCGCTATACCTGACGGTGCATTTTTTACCGCCCATAAGATTAACATTGCGAGCGGCTATTCTAGGGAGTGTTCGAAGCAGATTTCCCCATTTCTTACTGGTTTTCGAGATACAGCACTTTTCTTGAAAGCTAATAAAAGCCGAAATTAAGAGACTATGTTGCGATTCAAGATCGGTTAATTTTGGATAATTTTTTTGTTGACAAAAATCACAACGTAGCCTCATAATTTACGACGTTAGAAAGACATATTATATGTCAGAACATTTACATATCCAGTGGTTTCCTCATAAAGTGTATATAAAAAAACGTAAACAAAAGGCGATTGTGTGGTCACTCTTAATGTTCGCCCCAATCATATCTTTCGTGTTTTTACTTCCTCGCTAGTTATAAAATAGTATTTTATTAGAGGTTTTCGGGCGAAATTGTTGAAAAACTTCATAAAGTTTATTGACTTGAAACTTCCGAGTTTCAAGATCAAAACCATTCTTGAGAGTTATGAATAGTAAAAAAGCCGCGGTATTTGAGGCATTTTGAAAGACTGCTGTGGGGGATCTTTGAAATAAGTTTGTTTGAAACTCGAAAAATTTAATATTTCAAAGTTTGTGACAGTTGGTACCTACCTACTTCATTCTTAATTCATGGAAGTCAGAGACTACAAGATTGCTGGATGACAAATTATCGTCTCCATTACTCCATCTAGGTTTCTTCTAAACTTACCGCTCTATCTGTTTCATTTCTCGTTTAATTAAGGGTCCGCTATACCTGACGGTGCATTTATTACCGCCCATAAGATTAACATTGCGAGCGGCTATTCATTTTCAAGGTTTACCCTTGGTTGACAAGACACAAAATTTAACCCTAACAATGTTGTAGGTCGTGATCGAAGCAGATTTTCCAATTTCTTACTGGTTTTCGAGATACAGCACTTTTCTTGAGGTATGCGATGCTAGCATTTGCAAAACAGTTGCAATAAAAGAAACCAGTGAGAAATTGGGAAATCTGCTTCGAACACTCCCTAGAACATTGTTAGGGCTAGGTACAGGCAAAATTTTGTTTCTTTCCAACCAAGGGTAAACCTTGAAAATGAATCGCCGCTCGCGATGTTAATCTTATGGGCGGCAAAAAATGCATCGTCAGGTATAGCGTCCTCTTAATGAACCCTTCGACTGTAACCTAATTTTTGCTACCTTCAGGGTGGATTTCAGTAGTCCGTAAAGTCTACTATAGTGTCGCCTAATAAGTTCACTTTAGCGTTATCCGCCCAAAAAGTTGATACCTTTCACTATCCTGCCAATAACGTAGTAACGTTAACTAGTGGACTTTTAAGGCTGAATATACATTCGCTATTTTTTTACTTTTCGAAATCAAACTTTGTGAGAAAAATATTTGATATTTAAATATTCTGAAATATAATATGTTTTTGTATCGTCATTACTCATGAGGCTATGTTGTGATTTTACGATCGAGTGATTTTTGTCGCAAAAAAAAAATTGTCCAAAATTAACTTTTAGCCATTACCTCCATCTTACATATTATTTTTTATTTTCTTTCAGGAAGTAAGTGTCTTGACTCCAAGAGGCGGATTTCATTGACAGCGAAAGTGGCAGCACTGGGCCAGGTATTTATTTTCTTATTGTTGTTTTGTCTAATTCGTTCACATTCATCCTCGAGGCAAGCTACAAGTGAGGCCCAACGTGGAACTTGAATATGTAAACCACGTGTGTAGCATATGGATTACATTCCTTAAGGGTCCGCTTAACCTGACGATGCATTTTTTGCCGCCCATAAGATTAACATTGCGAGCGGCGATTCATTTTCAAGGTTTACCCTTGGTTGGAAAGACACAAAATTTTGCCTGTACCTAGCCTTAACAATGTTTTAGGTCGTCATCGAAGCAGTTTTCCCAATTTCTCACTGGTTTCTTTTATTGCAACTGTTTTGCAAATGCTAGCATCGCATACCTCAATTTTTTAAGGGGAAAAGTGCTGTATCTCGAAAACCAGTAAAAAATTGGGAAATCTGCCGATCTGACGACCTACAACATTGTTAGGGCTAGGTATAGGCAAAATTTTGCGTCTTTTCAACCAAGGGGAAACCTTGAAAATGAATCGCCGCTCGCAATGTTAATCTTATATGGGCGGCAAAAAATGCATCGTCAGGTTAAGCGGACCCTTAAGGTGACATGGGAGAGGTGATTGCCGTCACCTGTCCCATGTCGTGTTAAGACGAAAAATCTGAAAGCCGCAGTGTGCTTTAGTACGGAAGCTCCTCGAGAAAACACTGACTTCGGTGAAGGAAAACGCGTACTTGCTTTAGACACCCCTGTTTGAATGATATTCGCAGGGGTGTCCAAACTTCATGTAAAAATTTCTCGGCGAAGAAACAGGAGATTCTGTCGTTTCTGTTGTATGTAGGATTTATTATTTCTGATTTTTTTCGTAATTTGAGTTATGATTGACCTTTCTGTAAATGTCTGAATTTTTTGGCCAAACCGAAGCTGGAGCAAAAACAAATTGTGAATTTTTTCCATCCATAACATTAGCATTGCATTATTATGCAAACCCTAACATGGCATCAATTTTTTTAAGGGGAAAAGTGAGATATCTCGAAAAACACAGGGAAATTCGGGAATCTGCGAAATAGTCTTTTAGCCAAGGGATTTTTTTTTTCCACAAAATAGATAAAATAAAAGTTGGGAACTAGTAAAACTACCGTAGTAATCGAAGAGAAGGTGCCATTAGTGTACTGTATTTTTGGAAGGCATCCTCCGTTTTGGTAACTGACGGTTAGATGATCTTTGGTAGGGTAGGTTTGTTAACTGACAGTTACTTCTAAACAGTTGAATTTTTGCTCCGTCTCCGGTTTCTGTCGCCGTATGTTTGTCTGGTAGATTTTGTCGCAGGCTAGGTTATGTTATCCCATTTCTACTCAATGACCTATTACTTTGTAGTTTTTCTAGCTAATTATTAAACCAGAGTAAATCAGATAACTTTCTTGTTTGCTCTCTTACCTTTGACCCGTCCCTTTTGAAAGGTGGAATAGGGTTGTTTTTGTTTGTGGATCAGCCAGGAACTGTCAAAGGTTTTCTGATTGCCTTTGAGATGTTCGACGTCTGACGGTTTGTCGATGTAGTGGTTCAGAACCCACCTAAAACTGTAGGTCTCCATCGTGTACTGGCTTGGAAGTTGGTAGAGCTGCCAGCGAGGGGGTAACCACTCCAGAGGTTCCTTGAGATTCCATAAAGATTTCCAAAGATTCCCAATGATATTCATAGAAAGATGAACCCCGAAGGGGTAACCACTCCAAAAAATTCCAAGATTCCCTGAGATTTCATAAATGATTCCCAACGAGTGATTAACCCCTCGGCTGCCAGCTAAACACGGTAGATGCTTGAAATGTTTCTGGGCTTGTCCTTACCCCTTATAACCTTCTAACCTTCAACCATCGTCTGACCCCATTATCTCGACGCTATTTTTCTGATATCCTTCTTGGAAGTAATACAGAAATTCCAGAGAACCACCGCAAAGGGAAAGCTGGAGAACGTAATTTGTTTCCAACTTTTGAATGAATCAGTGTTGCAAGAACTTTCACCAAATGAATTTAATTAAATGATTGGTAATTATCTCTGAAGAAGAAAACAAAAACACTCCTTCAGGGCTTCTTAGTTTCTCTTTTCTACAGGAAACGTAATAATGCCGTAGTTTGTTATTTTATTCCCAACAACCTGTGTAGCCGAGTGATCTAAATGGTATTTTTTAAAGGAACATAGATAGCCGGATGTCTCGGGTTCGATTTCGGTCCTATCAAAGTTTTTCCGATCGGCATTCACCTCTGATATGTTCAGCATGTCAAGTAGGATGCGGTGGTTCAGAACACACCTAAAACTGTAGGTCCCCATCGTGTATTTTGGTAGAGCTGCCAAGCCGGTAGTTGCTGGGCTTGCCCCCGCCACCCTTCTGCTGCTTAAAATTTTCTTTTGGCAACAGCCTCAGCCAGTCAATAGTTCATAAGAAATACACGACCCCGCGGGGGCTCCGCTGGTGGAGAAACCAAATTTGAAAAATAATGGAAACTACATGGAAATAGAAAGTTGAATAAGAATGACACATGTGTTGGCGTTGACTCCAGTTGGTGTCAGAAGTACCGCCATTGCCGCAGTGGATTTTCCCAGCTGGAAATTCAATACCTCCAACAGTGACAACTGCCTTTTTAGCCAATCAAAAACCAGCTTCCAAATTTTATTAATTTGAAATTGGAGATCGTTTATTTATGTTCATATGAACCAAAACAAATCACTTTTTCTTATGTTGTTATAGAAACGAGCCTCCTTGTTGAAATAACAACATATTTATTCCTCATTTAAGTAAGGAAAAAGTCACTAAAATGACTTTCTTTACTTTACTTGACAGTGTGAAGTAACCATTCTGATGAATTTTTGCTTACTTTATGTTCTTAGAGAATTGGCTGAGGATCTACTATGTCTTTATTTCAATCAGGAGGCTACTTTCGTTGAAATTACTATTACAACTTCTGGGCTTACCTATTCTGGGATTTTTTTTACCTAAAAGTGTTTACCTATAAGTTAAACATGGTTGCCATGCGTTGCTAGGGAAATAAAATTCCAACTGGAATTCATAGAGCCATAAAAAATTCCGTAATAACTAAATCCAGCCTAAATTCTGAGTACAGAAGTGGTGATTCTGCTACTGGTATAAGAACGAAAAGTCTCCTTCTGACGAGAACGCGAAGGCCCAAGGGTTTGATTCCAATCAAGAATTTCTGTTTGTATGCAAACAAAGAAAATATGAAAATGAAATTAAATATTTTGATTTTGTGAAATTGGAAAGATATCCCTTCTTTGCGGTCGATGACTACTCACTAACAGACTCTGTGAAGCCTGTCATGAGCAATATACAAGGGACAAAATACATTCAAGAAATTATTTGGGTTACTTTTTGTGGCGACAGGGAAATTGGGAAAGTTTTTACTTGGCTGTCCGCTACATCTGGAAGTCATATTTACTCTGAGACTGGTTTTCCGGTTGTATATTTACATTCCCATATTATGTGTATGAAAATTGGGGTGGCGCAGTGTCCACGAGCGGATAAAACGTCTTGTTTGTAAGCCGTTGAGGTCGCAGATTCGAATTCCGATTGCTGAAAAATTTCACTGTTGGTACTTGGTGGTACCCACCAAGTACCAACAGTGAAATTAAGGCTGAATAAACAATCGCTATTTTTTTTCCTTTCGATTTCAAACTTTGTGAGAAAACTATTGGATATTTAAATATTCTGAAATTCTTTTTAAAGTCATTACTCATGAGGCTATGTTATGATTTTACTGTTGGATTGTTCTGATGTGTCAGAAATTAACTTATTTTATCGTAGAGTGATTTTTGTCGATAAAAAAATTTGTCCGAGATTACCCGAGAAATCCCAACAAAGCTATTGAATGAAATGAAAAATTAAAAAATCTGTGCTGAGTTTGCTAAGAATAAAAAGAACTCAGAAGCCTTCACCGGCTCAGGGACAATTCGACTGTGATTCTGAAAAAAAGCATCCCCTTTCTTGGGTAGTAGTGCTAAGGAGAAGACATAGGAGTTTGTATGAACCATAACCAAGGACTATACGGGAAAGTACGTACGACTCTTGTCATTTCCCTTGTTTCCTTTCCAGTCCACATGAGCAGCAATGCATGCTGGGAGCTCCATCTCAGCAGTTCTAAGCAACCGGAAGTTGTGTTTCGCATGAGTGAAAGTAACTAACACGCTACCCGCACTGCGGTCAACACTACGCAGAAGGGAGACCCTTTCTCTCACACACAATACATCGCATTCCTTCGCCTTTCTTTTTTGTGTAAAAGGGCTCACGTACTTTTTAGTACTTCCTGACCAGTCGCCGATCAGAGGGATAAATTCGCTGGCCGAGCGGTTAACCACTCCAGAGATTCCACTGAAATTCCATAAAGATTTCCAAAGATTCCCAACGATATTCATAGAAAGATGAACCCCGAAGAGGTAACCACTCCAAAAAAATTCCAAGATTCCCTGAGATTTCATAAAGATTTCCAATGATTCCCAACGAGATGTTAACCCCTTCGCTATGAGTCTTCTGCATGGTATCGAACTTGGAGAATCTGTATATCTCCCGCGAGAAAGGACTTCGAAGCGGTGTTTTAGAACCCTACATTTTTTCCTAAGGCCTTCTCCCTTTGTAGATCTGGTTGAAAAATTTTACGATGGTTGCTATATGTGTTAGAGGTAGCAGAAGGTGCGGAGCTTAGCAGAAGTAGCCAAAGCCTACGTCACTTTCAGTATTTTCACCTCCTATACCAAACCTATAATCAGACCACTTAACGCTGAATTTCACCACTTTCTTATAGTATCCGATAGTGTCTCCTAACGAGAGGATTTAACGAACGGATTTACCTTATCGTATGTTTAGCTTACGACAAGTGCCTTGCGCTTGCACTTGTTTCTCTGCGATCGCACTTGTCGTAGGCTAGACATACGATAACGTAAATCCGTTCGTTAAATCCTCTCGTTATCAGACACTATTGGATACTATAAGAAAGTGGTGAAATTCAGCCTTAGAGTGTTAATAACGTTTTATTTAGTGGTCAGAATCTAAAATGTGGTAACATAAAAACTAAGTCAGTCATCAGACTACATAATCCAATGATTTCTTGAGGTACTGATTTTTTCCCATTCAATAATAATAAATCCAACTGGCCAACCCAGTTTTTTCCCCACTAGGAGGGGAGGAATATTTTCCACTTAGTGAGACAGTCACGAATTTTACTGGCTTTGAAGCTGCCTTGAATAATTAAGTTAAGAAAAAAAAAAGAAGAAATTAGAGAAAGCACAATAACATTTTCCGCTGTAGAGAAAACCAGTTTGAAAAGTCACGAGAGATGCAAAAAAAAGGAACGAAGGGACTGTGGTGGCTTTTGTAATAATATTAACTCTATCGGCTCGAAACAGTCCTCGCTGTATTTGTTACGTATACCCTTATCTTCAGACTAAGTAAGCTTTGCAGCTCAATGCCTAAGCCTTGAGGACTAACGGATTAAGTCTTTGCTACTCTTTGCCTTTAATTTGTTTTGTTTTCTAAATTAGATGTTCAGTCGGTAAAAAGTTTAGGCGGAGAAACTGAATTTTTTGCCAGAAAGAAAAGCTACATTTCAGGAAATGATTGGATTATATGTAGTCCGATGGCTGACTTAGTTTCTGTATTATCGCATTGAACGAGGGGTTAACCACTCATAGAGAATCTCGTTGGGAATCTTTATGAAATCTCAGGGAATCTTGGAATTTTTTGGAGTGATTACCCCTTCGGGGTTAATCTTACTATGAATATCGTTTGGAACCTTAGGAAATCTTTATGGAATCTAAAGAAATCTCTGGAGTGGTTACCCCCTCGGCATTGTAGATTCTGACCACTAAATAAAAAGTTATTACACGACGAAATGACGTCACCTTTTGCTAAGCTCCGTGTCTTCTGCTACCTATCTCACCGTAAGCTAACCATCAACTAAATATCAATGTATCAATGTCTGAAAGGGACGTAGCTACTCTAGTGTCTCAACTATGGCATTGGAAATCAAAATTTTCAACCCGCTATATCTACGAAGGGAGAAGACCTTTGGAACAAATTTAGGGTTCTACAAAACCGCTTGGATGTCCTTTATCGCGGCTGATATATAGATTCTCCAAATTTGGTACCAGGCTCATTCGGGGAATAGGGAAATAGCACTTCATATAAGATCTGTAATAGAGCTGTTGGTGTGTACCTGACATTCACCAGAGAGGGGAAGACTCGACTGCTGACCAAATCATCCCCTTGTGTACAAAGGGTGGTGCTCCATACTATATAACCTTGCCGTGCCCTCCTTTTCAGGTTTGGTCGCAGATCATAAGGAGTTAAGAGGACGCTATACCTGACGGTGCATTTTTTGCCGCCCATAAGATTAACATTGCGAGCGGCGATTCATCTTCAAGGTTTACCCTTGGTTGGAAAGACACAAAATTTTGCCTGTACCTAGCCCTAACAATGTTCTAGGGAGTGTTTGAAGCAGATTTCCCAATTTCTCACTGGTTTCTTTTATTGCAACTGTTTTGCAAATGCTAGCATCGCATACCTCAAAAAAAGTGATGTATCTCGAAAACCAGTAAAAAAAAATGGGAAATCTGCTTCAAACACTCCGTAGAACATTGTTAGGGCTAGGTACAGGCAAAAACTTTGTGTCTTTCCATCCAAGGGTAAACCTTGAAAATGAATCGCCGCTCGCAATGTTAATCTTATGAGCGGCAAAAAATGCACCGTCAGGTATAGCGGACCCAAAAACTCAACTTAACCCAACTTTTTCTCAATGAAACCATTGCTTATCATAAGGGGCCATTTTCCCGGACTTAAAGTTAGATGAATACTGTGTAATCCCCCTAAGTTGAGTCGACACGGGATGATCCCTACTTAAAAGCCGGAGTGATGGATGTCAGAGCCAGTCCGCTAAACTAGGGATTCTAAAGTCATTATTAATCCCTCCCGGTTTAATCGCCGTTTAATTTCGAGATGTCACAATAGATGGATGTGAAATACATAGCTGTGGATTGTCCAAAAATCGTCGATTAATATGTACGTTTATTTTCAGACACCTTGTTGAAAACAATCTTCCCGTTAAGGTTCAGCATGGACGTTTAACGGCAAAATAGAGTTTTCGGGTACTTTTTTGGGAAGATAAACTTACTGCCTTTATCGGTACGTTAAGGATTGGGTGAAAGCCACCATTAATCTGGGAACTAATCTTCTTCTTACGAAATATAAAATGGAAGTCATCATCCTAAACTCTGTGTAGTTGATTGTGTTCGGATTTAACTGACTGAACCTAACTGCTCGCTTAACTCTTAAACCTCCGTTAACATCGGTTAACATGACCTAATTGGAATTAACAGGGGGTTTAACTGAGTTTAACTGGAATCCAGCCTCGGTAGGTAATCTCACAACAATGTTTTTTTGTCAAAAGAAAGTTTTCCGCAGTGAAAATGAAATTATTTTGAAAATAGTTTTGGGTTGAAAAGTCGTAATGACTTGGCTTTCTAGGCCTTCAGAGTTTCCTAGGGGAGAATTTATTAAAAAGTGTACATTGTTGTGAATACAAAAAATTATTTACGGCTGAATATACAATGCATTCGCTTTTTGTTTACGTTTTTTCTGCACACTTTATGAGTAATACTATGTATTGGATATCACCAAACAGCCTGTTGATTTAGGCCGTTAAAAAGACATATCCAATAGTATCCTCGTAAAATGTGCACAAAAAAACGTAAACAAACACACACGACTTGTAGACGCCTGTAATGACATACAAAATATTTTATTTTAGTTATTTAGTTAAAGAGTTGGTGCAGAGTAATAGTAAGTTTCTCCCATTGGTGAGCATGTTTCTTTCTACTTCGTAAACTTTCGGGAGAGAGACGAAACTGACGCTGCATGCCTGAGGGTAAAAAGAAAAAGGACGTTGCCTTTTGCAATTTAAACGAGACTCCTTCGCAAACTAAGTTTCTTTCGTCGTGTGTGAAAAGAGCTTAGGTGGAGAAGCGTACTTGTTCGGGGGAAATTGTTGCGACAACTTCCCCCAAGCCTTCCGCATAAACAGATTTGTTGGGGTAAATCAAATTGTGTTACGGCCCACGCCTATAGGGCGGAGAAATTATTTTCCAGCCTACCACAGAAACATTAGATTTTCGTTGAGTTCAGAAAAATAACCTCACGCTGGTTACGCAAGATCTATAAAAATTGCAGGTTGGCTCGTTCGAAAGTATAGCTTCACTATGGCTGTTGTGAAAATTTCAGAGAAAACCCGAAGTCTTCCCCTTCGTAGACATAGAGCTTGAAAATATGTTTCATTCCTGAAATAGTTAAATGTTCTGAAATATAATATGTCTTTTTAAAGTCACAAATTGTGAGGCTATGTTGTGATTTTACGATCGAGTGATTTTTGTCAACAAAAAAAGTGTCCAAAATTAACCGATCGTGAATAACAACATAGCCTCATAATTTATGACGTTAAAAAGACGTATTATATTTCAGAACATTTTAGTATCTAATATTTTCCTAATGAAGTGTGCAGAATATTTTTCTATCCAAAAGTGTTTACTACTTGTAAGTTAAACATGGGTACCACATTGGCCCTATGAATTCCAGCTGGAATTTTATTTCCCTAGCAATGCATGGCAACCGTGTTTAGCTTACAGGTAAAAAATTTGGGTAAACAAATTCCAGAATAACTAAACTCAGCCTTACAGTCTGTTAGCAACTCTGTTAACAACTATTTATTCAGTGCCTCTCAGTGGCCGAGTGGTCAAGGGGTCCGCTTTGTGTCCTAAGAGGTCCGGGTTCGAAAAATTTTCCGCTTCCGACATGGATGTCAGCCCACACTCATATAAAAACTAAGGGCTATTTTCACCAAGAAAATTCAAATAAAAATCAAGCTGATTTGAATCAGTTGCTATGGTAATCAACAAACTCGAGCCTCGCTGGTGTTGCTAGGGTAAAATTTGATTTTTATTTCAAATCAGCGTTGATTTTTCTCTGTGAAAATGGCCCTAAGTCAGCCATCATAATAAAAAATCCAATGATTTCCAGAAATACTGTTTTTTCCTCGTTCCGTGAGCCTGCTTTTCGATGAAATTTGTATCCTCTTGGAACGCCTGATGCTGTGAAATCAATATCCGCCTGTAGTATCAGGTTACTGGCGAATTAAATCGGTAGGTATTGAATGAACTAAATGAATGAATGTTAGAATGAAATGAAATGTAATATCGTTTACCACTCCTTTTCAAAATTGTATTGTAGCAAGGTGGACACGGAGGGACTTCTCCCATCAATCTTTCCCCTTCCTGAGCGGGAAATGGCTGCCAAAATTATTTTTGTGGTTTCGTTTCAATTTACAACTGATGAAGGGTTGTCACGTTGGGTAAACTTCCTCTTCAAACGTCACATTTCATTTTGGTTTTTGTACTTTCTCGCTCGCCAATATAGCGAGAAAGTATTGTGTTCGTGAAAAATTTCGAAATCGAGATTTGTGATCGAGGGAGTCTTTGAGTGTTTTTTCGGAACGTATCTAAAATTCCAGACCCCTACATTTTGACAAAGAAAAAAAATCCTCCCCATCAGGATTTGAAACTGTCCCAAACAAAAATCATGGTTAGAGACCAACGATCAGTCTACATAACGGCCGAAATTAACAGACTGCGGTGATTTTACGATCGAGTGATCTTTATCAACAAAAAATTCATCAAAAATTAACCAATCATAAAATCACAACACAGTATGTTAATTTCGGCCGTTAAAAAGACATGTTGTATTTCAGAACATTTAAATAGGCAGTATTATCCTCATAAAATGTGCCAAAAAACGTAAACAAACACGACTGCGTAGACACCCTTACAGGTTCCGCTACAAGAAACCCTTTCACTCTTTCCCATGTGAAGTATAGGCCATAATCAAAAAAGAAAAAATCCCTTTAGCCGCCCTATTTTCTCTCAAAATGGGATTTGTCCAAGGGAAATTAAAAAGTAAATAAATCAAAGCGGCAAATTGCGTCTTTGGGATGAAACTTACAGCGTTCCGAAATAAATTTAACGATGTACCTTACTAAGTGCTCCCTTCTCCCTTCAAAGATGTTTTACATAACGTTTACCCGAGGTGAACGCCTTTTTTACGTCACATTTTGTTTTTTTATGGAAATTTTTTTACAATCTGCTACACACATTAGAATAATAATTTCATTCATCGCGAACAGGGTCAGAAGTCGGGGAGATGAGTTTGGAATTGACTTTTCCTTCAGGACGAGGACTTTTTGCTTTCATAGATGGTTTTCCTACCTTCCCAGTAATAATAGAGGGGGAAAGTTTCCAGCGACCAGGATTCGAACCTGTTGAATGTCGGACGATTTTGTGAGTTACTGATTTATCACTCTTTTGTACCTGTTACTCTTCCCACTTAATAAGACTGAAGATACAATGCCACTCCAGAGATTTCTTGAGATTCCATAAAGATTTCCAAAGATTTCCAACGATATTCATAGAAAGATGAACCCCGAAGGGGTAACCACTCCAAAAAAAATTCCAAGATTCCCTGAGATTTCATAAAGACTTCCAATGATTCCCAACGAGATTCCCAACGAGATTCCTGGAGTAGTTAACCCCTTGTACAATGCAGTTGTTGATGTTTTTTAATGACGTTTTTCTGAAGATACTATTGAGTACTAATTCTTTGTAATATGTACAGTAATGACACTCTGTAGGGACAAGGAAAACCTCCCTAGATCGAGAGTTCGCTACAGAAAGGTATTCGTTATAGCGAGTGACAACTGTACGTCTTTTTAACGTCTCCAACTTTACGATCGGCTGATTTTCGTCAACATATATTCTTAAATCGGTTTCTGACATCAGAAAAACAAATTATATTTCCCAAACGAATAAATATCCAACAACTTTTTCAGAAAGACGTCATCAGTAAACGTCAACAAAGAGCACTGTGTTGGTGGGGCCAATTTGGTGGAATTATCTATTCGAAAATAAAATTCCCTGGAAGTTTCAGCTCTTGGTGTGTTGTTATTCTTACAAAGCCACTTTGTTACCGTGGATTTCCCGCAACAAAGTATATTTGTTGCTCCACACCACCTGTGGCCTTCCACCTAAAGGCCACTCTGCACTATGGCCCAGCGTTGGCCATTGCGGACATGGGCCAGCACGTGCCTCTTTGGCCCACAATGGCCATATAGTTGCAGCGTGAGCTAGCTGAGCTGTCTGTGACTGAGGCTTAAGGCTGAATATACATTCCCCATTTTTTTACTTTTAGACTTCAAACTTTGTGAGAAAACTATTGGATATTTAAATATTCTGAAATAACAATTATGTCTTTTCAACGTCATTACTCATAAGGCGATGTTGTGATTTCACGACCGGTTAATTTTGCACAATTTTTTTGGTAAGAAAAATCACTCGATCGTAAAATCACAACATAGCCTCATAAGTCATAAGTAATGACGTTAAAAAGACATATTATATTTCAGAATATTTAAATATCCAGTAGTTTTCTCACAAAGTTTGAAGTCCGAACGTAAAAAAATAGCGAATGTATATTCAGCCTTAAAGAAAACAACAAACTTTTAATAGTTTCAGTTTCCTGTGATAACTAAGGGTGCGTCCCACCATGTCCAGTTAAAATTAATTTACCATGTTAAATTTAACTTTTTAAAGTTAAATTTAACATGGTAAACATGGGACAAAATCTCCAGTTTACTTTTAACTGGGCATGGTGGGACGCACCCTAAATCTATTACCTTGACTACAGCGAGAACTTGGTTGCAAATTAGCATTTTTCGATGGTGCAAAACGGAAGTAGTTTCCCCTCCATCGTTATTCGATCAGTGAAAGTTTCCCGATAGAAATGAGTTTCCGGAAGTTTGCTGGACCGTCAGCTGCGGTTTCCTAGTTTCTATCGTGACCGCCGTCAACGTTAGGGATCCACCGTTCGAACTTCGGCAAACAACAGAAAGTGGCGGGAACAAAGCCCGCCATGTTTGTTTCAAGTTTGATGTCGTATTTCCGGTCGGTACCTTTGCGCTACCTTCACTTTGTTACGGTTGAGAAACTGCTGAATTGCTTACTAGCTTGTTACTCCTCCCGTTCGTCCATTAACGGGGTGTCTTTGTTAGGCAGTCGGTGACAGGCTTGAAAGCGGTTGTTGGTTTGTTCTTGTTGTTGGAGGAACACTGATCCAGTTCGATCCCGATCGGGGAGCTGATTTTCTGTAGTGCTGCCAGCTGAGCACGATGTATAATTTTTTGAAATGGTCTAGTTGCTGGACTGGTCCCCACCCCTTCTACACAAATTTCCAAATGTTTCGCTGCCTCTCATTGGTCAAACCTGGTCAACTAGAACCTATTCAGTATTGTTTCCCATTCACCCAAAACAACCAGTGGAGTATTACTGGTATTTTTGTGGGCTTGAATAAAATGAAATGCATCTGACATTTTGTAGAAAGCTTCACACATGACTTGCTGTGAGCTTTGTTGGGAGTTTATTGGAAAAATACTTCTCTTCGGGTGTGTTTGTCCGACGTCGAGGATGTTCACAAAATGCTGTTTGCTGATGATTTTTATTTGTTCTGACGTATAATTATTATTTTTAACGTCAAAAATAAATGGATCTTGAAATCACAGCATGGCTAGTTTCTGGCATTTAAAGGTATATTATATTTCAGAACAAGTAAATATCAGTTTCCTCAAAAAAATATGGCCGTCGCTAATATTTGTGTACATTCACTTTAAAATTACATAATCATGATTTTCGCAGGCGCAGTGAAATAAATTGGTGTACACCGACTTTTTTAAATTGCATAATCATAATTTTGCAGGCATACTGAAAAGTTTTATTTGCCCTATGTGCCAAAGCGGCTCGTACCGTTTCGATCTCGATCTTATTAAAAAATTTCTCTTCGTCATTCACCTCTGATATGTTCAGAATCCACCTAAAACAGTAGGTCCCCATCGATGGCTAGGTATAGTCCTTGGTATGGGAATCCATGTTTAGTTAAACGTTAGTGGACCCAGCACCGCCTCAACCAGAGTTAGTATTAGGAACCACCACCGAAAAACTGTCAAAAATAACTTAGTCAAAACCCACGAAAAAGTAATAATAAATCCTAAGCGCTTTCGACCTAGACGGTCGTCATCATCAGAGGGGTACAAGAAGGGAAGAGACAGATAAACCTACTTGGGTGTTAGCCGGCCCGAAGTAAGTTGATCTGTGCTTACTTCGGGCCGGCTAACACCCAAGTAGGTTTATCTGTCTCTTTCCTTTCTTGTACCCCTCTGATGATGACCGTCTAGGTCGAAAGCGCTTAGGATTTATTATTACTTTTTCGTGGGTTTTGACTAAGTTATTTTTGACAGTTTTTCGGTGGTGGTTCCTAATACTAACTCTGGTTGAGGCAGTGCTGGGTCCACTAACGTTTAACTAAACATGGATTGCAGAAAATACCACAAAGTTGCGAGTTCCCTCTTAAATCATGGTATGGGAATTTTAGGTAGCTGTGCCATTGAGAAGCGACGTAATCGATTCTGAGCTTTTAATGTGATAGCTTTCAGTGCTGGAGTTACACGTAATGCCGTGCTATTTGCGAGATTGGTGTATAATGCCTGGGCTTAGTGTTGGAAGGTATGTAGGTGCGTCTGTTTGCTCAAGCGTGAGGGGGGATATTCCAAGCCATGACACATGTCAATTCTCACGTCAGGCAAGAGGGTTCTGCTCTAATTTTCGAAAGTAAGCGCAGGTTGCTATTCAATTATTAATTAATAGTACAGCAGTCTCTCTCTATAACGACAAGATAGTTCGCTATAGAGGGGGCTTCAAAACGAGTGTTTGTCAAGGGACGGTAGCTTGCGGAGAGCAAAGAGTGACGCGAGGGTGTAACCACTCCAGAGATTCCATAAAGATTTCGATAGATTCCCAACGATATTCATAGAAAGATGAACCCCGAAGGGGTAACCACTCCAAAAAAATTCCCTGAGATTTCATAAAGATTTCCAATGATTCCCAACGAGATTCCCAACGAGTGGTTAACCCCTCGGAGTGGCGACTGTATAAATATGTATATAAATATGTATACAATCATGGCACCCAAGTTAATGTGGTTTAATTTGTAAAACTATGGCTGATGCCATGTGGATGTTAGTACTGGCATTCGAACCCAGGTGTCGTCCTGACTACTGTTTATTTCTGGCGTGAAAATAATAAAACCCAGGTCGGGGAAAGTGTTGAATTTCGAAGTAAGTACGAGGAAAAGCTCTCTAACCATTTTCCATTTGTGAACATGACCGCACTTGAGCTGATTTAAATGGCGGTTCGTGTCTGCGTGATAGATGGAAGGATTTACCCGACTTAGGTGATAGATAAGGATGTGTTAAGGGTGAGAGAAACCCTGGAGCACTCCTCAGTCTGTCTTATTTCCTATGTAGACACTCTTAAGGGCGTCTACGCAGTCGCGTTTGTGAGAAAGCTATTGGATATTTAAATATTCTGAAATATAATATGTCTTTTTAACGTCATTACTCATGGGGATATGATGTGATTTTACGATCGAGTGATTTTTGTCACAAAAAAAATTGTCCAAAATTAACCGATCCATGCATCCAATAGTTTTCTCAAAAAGTTTGAAGTCCAAACGTAAAAAAATAGCGAATGTATATTCAGCCTTAACGGGCGATTCGAACCCGGTACCTCAGTACCTCAGTTTTGTGAGCCTAGTGTTTTCATACTAGGTCACGCTTTTCCTATACTGAATTAGGGCGTGTCCATGTAATGAAGTAAGGTCCATCGTCCATGGCTGATACTGCTCACAAAGGCTCAGGGGGCTATAACTCTACACATAATAGGTAACAAACTTGACCCCCAACAGGTTCGCACTGCCCCTAGCCTTTGTGATAAGTATCGCACATAGAGCCCCCTATATGGAGCAAAGCGTTATCTACGCGTTATCACGTGTGATAAATCTAGCATGCTCATTCGTTTGTTGTCGGAGTTTCCTATATCCATTATATGGGACAATGCATCACGCGTGTCAGGCTAATATTGGGCTCATGCTGATACAATCATCCCAGTTTCCTTGCCACTATTATCCGAGTATTTCCGGTTTTCGCCACTTAGAGCGCTAAAATCGGTATGAAGGACGTTTACGCAGTCCTGTTTGTTTACGTTTTTACTTTCTCGCTAGCCATATATGGTGAGAAAGTATTGTTTTCGTGCTAAATTTTGAAATTGAGATTTTGGGTTTCCCATGATCCTGGGGGTCCCCGGAGTCCAAAAATGTGGTTTCTGGAAATAGTCTGTCAGTCCGTCCGACCGTCCGTCCGTCCGTTCTCTGCTCTAGAGCCTATACCTATAAATCTCTCTTTAAAAAAATGAAAATTTCATATGGGGCGAGGAAGTTAAGTGCGTCTGTTGTTGGACCCTAATTTTCTGTACCTATACATTTATCAGGATACTACTGGATATTTCAATGTTCTTATATATAATATGTCTTTTTAACGACCGATATTAACAGTGTGGGTGGTGATTTTGCGATCGGTTAATTTCGGATACATTTTTTGTTGCCGTTAAAAAGACATATTATATTTCAGAACGTTTCAATATCCAATAATTTCCTTATAAAATGTGAAGAAAAAACGTCAACGTCCACAATGTCACCCTCTTTATAGCGAATTATCATTGTCGTTATAGAGAGAGAGGCTACTGTGTATTGCGTTGTTACGATCGAGTAATTTTTTATTGGAAAAAAGTTGCTCGAAAAACGTAAACAAAGAGTATTGTGTCAACAGTGGTTCAGATAGCAAGCGGTGTTACCAAAACTGTCTCGTCTTTTCAGTCTCTCAAGAAATGTTCTCTCATTTGGTTGATTTTAAAATAAATGAAGTTATGAAAATAAATGACCGAACGTAATGGCATACTCAATCTTTTAATTAGTTTCGTCTTGAAATGTAAAGAAAACTGACTGTTTTAATTTATAATTTATAAACCATTCAATTTCCAGGCTTTGGAAATTTCATAGAAATGTTTCCGCGAGCTACTTCAGAATTTCTTTCAGAATGACACAATGTCACCTGGTTTCGCCTCCACAGAAGAATGACAAATGTCACTATATCACAATTTTCATTACTTGTTGTTGTCTGGCCTGTCAAGTCATGTCACTTTACTGTATAAGATGACGTCATATCTCCCTCACTAACTCACAGCCACATGACCTGTAAAGAATCACCAGAAAAAGTCTCACCATTTTGGGACTCGAACCTGACTCCGTTGGTAACCACTGGGAAACGCCAAAATTCCTTTACTAAAATGCACTTGGCTTCATTCAAGTGCGCAGTGGCATTCTCCTGTACCACTTGGTGTTAAATTGGTGCTAACTGGGCGTTCAGGCTGAATATACATTCGATATTTTTTTACGGTTGGACTTCAAACTTTGTGAGAAAACTATTGGATATTTAAATATTCTGAAATATAATATGTCTTTTTAACGTCATTACTCATGAGGCTATGTTGTGATTTCACGATCGGTTAATTTTGGAGAAAAAAAAAATCACTCGATCGTAAAATCACAACATATAACCTCATGAGTAATGAAGCTAAAAAGTCGTATTATAATTCAGAATATTTAAATATCCAATAGTTTTCTCACAAAGTTTGAAGTCCAAACGTAAAAAAATAACGAAAGTATACGAGTATTCAACCTTAAGTGAACGGTAATGACCAAAAAACGGTACATTCCCCCCCCCCCCCTAACCACCCAACGTTATTTTTTGCACCCCTTGGGGTTAACTTGGGTGCTGGAAAGAACTGGAATACCCCCCGTCTAAAATATTCACCAAAAACAAGTTTCATACTTGCGGGACTCGAACCTGAAGCCTCAGCAATTCCTTTATTAAAATAGTTGGATCCATTTCTCCGAGTCCCATATCTGTATCGACCACAGTTCGGCTCTGAAAGGTTGCTGAGTTATAGCCTTGGTCACTTTGAGAAATTGATGGGGGAAATAGAGGTCGGAGGTTTGGAGTTGTCCCAAAGGAACAGACCTGCCAAAGGTACATGGTACAATTAATTCGTTTTCACCCCCCTGATACCTACCCTTCTCTGCAAAATATCTTGAATAAGAAAATCGATCTGTTGCTTTGCCGGTTACCAGTATAACTCGATTAAATACAGTGGCCGAGCGGTCTAGGTGTCCGACGAGGGGGTAACCACTCAAGAGATTCCTTGAGATTCCATAAAGATTTCCAAAGATTCCCAACGATATTCATATAGAAAGGTGAACCCCGAAGGGGTAAGTAACCACTTCGAAAAAATCCTGAGATTTCATAAAGATTTCCAATGATTCCCTACGAGATTCCCAACGAGTGGTTAACCCCTCGGTGTCTGACTTGTGACTTGAGAGGTCTGGGTTCCAATCCCGGCGTAAGGAATATTTTCCACTCTAGCTTCGGCTCGCTCCTCTTCGGCTTCGACTCCTATCGTGTTATGCCCAATAGGGCCTAAACTTGAAAAGACATACTATTTCAGAACAAATAAATATCAGTAAATACCAGAAGAGAGTCACTCATATTTAAATAAATAATAAATACGAAAATATGCATTAAATTTATTATTATAGACATAAGTATTTCGCACAATTAAATGTCTAATTCTTTCCTACAGAAGATAAAATCGCCTTCTCCAACTCGCCCGGTTTTTATTTTACAATACAGTCACCTCTGAAGGAGGTAACCTCTTAAATAAATAGATCTTGATTTGGGGGTAACATCTTCCAGTGTTGGCACATTACCGCTACGTGGTTGGGGTGGAGCGTCTAAACATCAATGATGAAATGGAAGAAGAAGATCTATATACTGTTCATCGCGACTTCCTCCAGGGGAGTCATTCCACGATGAATCTGAAACAAAAAGAAATACCCAAATAAATATATGTACTGCTATGAAGTATAACTAGCTCAAGTTGGAGTCTTGGCTTGTGGAGCGACTGTCGGGAGTGATTCTTACCAAATTTCCTGATTGGCTGATGACTATTTCCTCCTAACCAATCATTATTAAGAAAGTAGAGAATGGCGCATTCCTGTGGTGGCAACTATGATTCGCGCCAATTTCGCAACGAGGATAGTTTCGAAAAGTTTACCGAAGTTCATTTTCGTAGGTGGAGGTTACTTGCGTACCTACGGTCAGCGACCAAAAAAACACGCCACTACGTTACAACCCCTTATCAGATTTCGGTCTAATCCTCCTCGGCTTAGGCCGAAAATACGCCTTGGAGGGGCTGGCATGGCGAGTTCCCATCAAAAAGTGTCATCCCTCGCCAATAACGATAATTCCGGGGATGCCGACACGCCAGAACGGGCGTCCAGGACGCATCCTATGCAGCCAGCATTAAAAACACGAGTACTCCACATGTTCTTCCGCTGTTTCATAACTTTTTAACGATATACATTATCTCTCGTAAATGCAGTAGGTACGTACCTATACCTACCCTCTGTGTACCCTAAGTGAATTTTACTGTGGTTCTCGCCCGTTGGGATGTTTATTCTGACCATAAAGTTGATGTCATTTCCACACGGGGTTTAGAGCTAGTCGTCATATGCACTTTATTAGCGGAATATTTACGGGAATTTCATTTCATTATATGAAGCTCTATGTCCCAATTGTGACCTAACGTGATCACTGATCACATATTGGCAATAATTTCTAATAATGCAGTGAGAATTGAAGTAGTTGCAATTTCATCAGTGGAGACAATATCTACCAATAAACATGTACTCAGATTTTAACATCATACGGGAGGTATCTCATATTATGTGGACTGACAGTCATTTTGGAGGGACAAGGGGGGGGGGGACTTGTTTAACAGTTGCAAATACTGCAGCAGCCGTGAATCAGGCACATAAGGAGAATCCAAAAGAGCAGAGCTTCTTTGGGGAAAGCATGGGAGGATTGGAAAAATGAATGAGGCTTGAGCCAGGGGAAGAAGATTATAGAGCTATTCCCGTAAGGAAGTTAGTTTATATATAGTAGGTACGTCTGGTCAGGTTGGAGGGGGGGGGGGGGGGGAGTTGCCTTCTTTGCCCCTCGTATAGCCTACACCCTGGTAATTTTGTTAATATGATTTCTGCTTTGGGCCAAAAAACTGATATTTCTTAACTACCAAAGGAAGTTATGTCAATCTAATCACCACTGAGTGGATAAGGCGTCTGGTTTGTTAATCCTTTGAAGCCTGGTTCGAATCAGTCTCGGTAGTTGCGTTTTTTCTCCGACCATTGAAGGCCAGGTACCATCAAATATAGGTTTAGAAAAAATCTCGTTAAGTCAGCACTAGATCCTGGATCCGACACTTCACCCATACAAGAAAAACACGCGCAGATCAATTTGTACCCTGAATGAAGAATCAGTTTAAAGTTTCCCGAACTAACCGTCGCTGTGAAAGGTTATTTTGTGGGAACCCAAGGAAATCCAAAATCCTAAATATTTGAAAGGGTTGGGAGGTCAGAACATTGAGAGCGTTCGGGCTGGCGCTTTGCATTATCCGTCTACGCTTCTAGAATTCGAAAACCTCACTGAAAAGCTTAAAACCATTCAGCACATTTGGTTTCTATACGTCCTATTGGGTTTTGATCCCTACACTGCTTGTGCTTTCGGGTTTCAGGACTTGCCTTGAGGAACAACGGTTCGATCCCGATCCTCTCAAAATTTTCTACCTCTGGGGGTGTATTCCCTTTCCCGAACTCCAGAAAACCCACCCAACTAACACCTTCAAGAATTATTGTAAGAAGAACTGTTCTCCATATATAGCATCATGGTGTGCCTTATCTTCTTACAATAATTTTTGAAGGTGGTAGTTGGGTGGGTTTTCTGGCGTTCGAGAAAGGGAATACACCTGCTGATATATGTTCAGCACTTCAAGTAAAACGTTGTGGTGGCTGAGAACCCACTCAAAAACTGTAGGTCCCCGTCGTGTACTAACAGTAACATCATGGTAGTGCTGCCACCTGAGCACGAAATTAAAAGGCTGTTGTGTTTTTACGATCGAGTGATCTTTGTCCAAAAAAAATTTCTGATTATAAAATCACGACACAGCCTGTTAAGCCGTTAAGAGGACGCTATACCTGACGGTGCATTTTTTGCCGCCCATAAGATTAACATTGCGAGCGGCGATTCATTTTCAAGGTTTACCCTTGGTTGGAAAGACACAAAATTTTGCCTGTACCTAGCCCTAACAATGTTCTAGGGAGTGTTCGAAGCAGATTTCCCAATTTCTCACTGGTTTCTTTTATTGCAACTGTTTTGCAAATGCTAGCATCGCATACCTCAAGAAAAGTGCTGTATCTCGAAAACCAGGAAAAAAATGGGAAATCTGCTTCGAACACTCCCTAGAACATTGTTAGGGCTAGGTACAGGCAAAATTTTGTGTCTTTCCAACCACTTATTGAAGTAAAAACACTGAAAATCCTTAGTCTATTCTTTTAACAACTTTAAGTTAAGAACCGCTGCCTTGAGATACTGAACATGTCGGAGGTATCGAGCAGAAAAACTTTGGTAAGATCGGGATCGAACGAGGGGTTAACCACTCGTTGGGAATCTCGTTGGGAATCATTGGAAATCTTTATGAAATCTCAGGGAATCTTAGAATTTTTTGGAGTGGTTTCCCCTTCGAGGTTCATCTTTCTATGAATATCGTTGGGAATCTTTGAAAATCTTTATGGAATCTCAGTGGAATCTCAAGGAATCTTTGGAGTGGTTACCCCCTCGGGATCGAACCTAGAGAGGAGACTGAGTTTTTTACACACAGTTTTGTTTGTCTAATCTCAATATGATTGGTCAGCGGTCACCTTGATTTGACGTCAGCGCGAGACCCTGCGTCCTACTAAGGCAAACCTCTATAATTTGCTGATCTTAATTGAGACAGGGAAATTATAAGTGAAAGCATTCAATGGATATTGAAAATTTAATTTTTAAATTCGGGTATAGCTTGTATTTCAAAATACCTGGCGCCAAAAATTATTTTTTCTTCGTGTCTTCGGTTTCATCTTCAGTTTCGCCATCTTCGTCGTCTGCTGCTACAGCTGTATCTGTATCTGTATCTGTGTCTGCCTTAGGTTCGGTGTCTTCTTCTTCTTCGGTATCATCCTCTCCATGAGTTTCAGCAATGAACCAAGCTGCCAGGGCTAGGAACACCAATACTGTCCACTTCATGATTAAGGTTTGCAACGGAACTGATGTTAGACCCTTCGAAATATTTTGTTTTTATACCAACCTGGATTTTGGCTATCAACAGGTGATGCATTTTTGATGGCGCAATCCCATGATTTCACGTCATTAAAATCAAATCTGCGTTTGACCGTGGCTACGCCTTTGTATGTTCATCCTATTCACTGTCATACCTGGCTATTGAAATTGTTTTCAATGGTGATAACGATACCTGATAGATCTGCATGGGACATTAGTACGGACCTAAAGGAAACTTCGCTCAGAGTTTACACGGAAATTACTGGAAACTCTGGAAAATGCAGGAAGTGTTTCTTTTTTTTTGTGTCGACGAAGCTCGTACATATTTAATTTATCCCGAAGAAACCAATCCCTCGGGAGTTTTTTCACACCATTGCCATGACAACTCCATGGGAGATTTTTTTTCAACTCAGTCCCTGGAGGTGTATTCCCTTTCTCGAACGCCAGCAAACCCACCCAACTAACACCTTCAAAATTTATTGTAAGAAGATAAGGCACGCCATGATGCAATATACGGAGAACCGTTCTTCTTACAATAAATTTTGAAGGTGTTAGTTGGGTGTTTTTGCTGGCGTTCGAGAAAGGGAATACACCTGCTGGTGTGTGTTCTATAGCCTTAGGGAACACTCCCGAGAGGAATTAGTGTGGTATACGTTTAAGCTCTGGTTATCAAGCACCCAAAGCTTACTTTGATGGGGACCTACAGTTTAAGGTGGGCACCGAACCACCATACATTCGCTATTTTTTTATACGTTCCGATTTCAAACTTTGTGAGTAAACTTTTCGATATTTAAATATTCTGAAACATAATATGTCTTTTTAACGTCATTACTCATAAGGCTATGTCGTGATTTGACGATCGAGTGATTTTTGTCACAAAAAAAATTATCCAAAATTAACCGATCGTGAAATCACAACATAGCCTCATCAGTAATGTAATGACGTTAAAAAGACATTATATTTCAGAATCTTTAAATGTCCAATAGTTTTCTCACAAAGTTTGAAATCGGAACGTAAAAAACCCTTAACCTAAACCCTTAACGATTACTAGGGGCTGCAGCCATAGAAAGGCTGTAGTGGGTAACCTTTGTACAGTCAGGCATTATTTAGTCAGAATCACTCCCGAAGGTTGAATTTCCCCCCAGCTGTTGAAGAAGAAAAATCTGGACGAGGTGGGACTTGATCCAGGCACTCCTTTACTCAAGCATACTAAAAACGTAGACGATAAATCGCTGAACGAATGGTTCAGTCTCGGTTGCAAGACTTTCGGTTCATAACGCAATCTCGGCATACGTGAATTCTTTGATATCGTACCTGTATTTTGCTTAGTTTTAGGGTTCTCTATTTCGTAGTTTATGGCTGAAAAAGAAAATTTATAACGTAAAGGCAAACCACATCATGTTATCTTTCTGCACCATTAATATTATTATTGTTTTTGCCCGCACAGATGGAACATAAAACTTTTTATTGGCAGATTCAACGTAATATTTTCCTAGCGCTATAAATTTCGTTGTTATACGTTTTTTCAAGTGACTGTATAGCCATCGTCAATCGGTTTCTACCCTTTCAGCTTTCTGTGACCTTGTTCCCCCAATCTACACCCCCCGAACCGGTCTTAAGGGTCCGCTATACCTGACGATGCATTTTTTGCCGCCCATAAGATAAACATTGCGAGCGGCGATTCATTTTCAATGTTTACCCTTGGTTCGAAAGACACAAAATTTTGCCTGTACCTAGCCCTAACAATGTTCTAGGGAGTGTTCGAAGCAGATTTCCCATTTTTCACTGGTTTTCGAGATACAGCACTTTTCTTGAGGTATGCGATGCTAGAATTTGCAAAACAGTTGCTATAAAAGAAACCAGTGAGAAATTGGGAAATCTGCTTCGAAGACTCCCTAGAACATTGTTAGGGCTAGGTACAGGCAAAATTTTGTGTCTTTCCAACCAAGGGTAAACCTTGAAAATGAATCGCCGCTCGCAATGTTAATCTTATGGGCGGCAAAAAATGCATCGTCAGGTATAGCGTCCTCTTAAGCGGACATGGGAGCGGTGATGTTTGTTTGTGTTCACCTGGACCAAAACAAAGCACTTTTTCTCATATTATCATCAAAACTAACCTTCTTATTGCAATAAAAATTGTGTACTTACTGAGTCAATTCTTTTAAGAACATAAAGTAAGCAATAATTCATTAAAATGTCTTTTGGTTACTTCACAGTGTTTGAATTACCAAACATCAACAGACTCCATATTTTGAGTCAGTAGGTTTGTTGATGTTTGGTAAGTCAAACACTGTGAAGTAACCAAAAGTCATTTTAATGAATTTTTGCTTACTTTATGTTCTTAAAAGAATTGACTAAGTATCTTTTACGTTTTTATTTCAATAAGGAGGTTAGTTTCTGTGGTAATATGAGAAAAAGTGGTTTTTTTTACAGGTGAAAATAAAAAACCTTCATCTTCATGACTTCATCTTAAAGTTTCTCACAAGTCAGCCTGCCAGACCTGTGAGGTTTTCCAAAAAACCATAAAGTTTGAAATTCATCCAAGCTATAAAATGAGTTCCACCGGGAAGTGATTTTGAGATGAGGTCAGCTGTGGCTGTGGAAGTGTCATGTTTATAAAATCACGTTTTCCCTCGTTTTCTTAGGGTGCTCTGAGGCTGCAGATCTATCAAAAGCTCGAAAACCAATGCATACATTACATAACTTTGACAGATACGCGTCTATCCACACGTGCCAAAACGGAATACAGAAAAAAAGAAATAATGATAAGAGATTGTTATTTTTTCATGCTTCTCTACCCAAAAAAATTTTGAAAAATTTCCAGACTTTTTTTTTCCTTAATTGTGAAATCGGAGTAGCGCTTATCAGGTGGTCTTGCTGGAATATTTAAGGGCATCTACGCAGCCGTGTTTGTTTACGTTTTTTCGAGGGGGTAACCACTCCAGAGATTCCTTTAGATTCCACTGAGATTCCATAAAGATTTCCAGGAAGATGAATCCGGATGGGGTAACCACTCCAAAAAATTCCAAGATTCCATGAGATTTCATAGAGATTTCCAATGATTCCCAACGAGATTCCCAACGAGTGGTTAACCCCTCGCGTTTTTTCTGCACACTTTATGAGGATACTATTGGATATTTATATGTCCAGAAATATGATCTGTCTTTTTGTTGACAAAATCACTCGATCACCTCACTGCCTGTTAATTTCGGCCGTTAAAAAGACATATTATATTTCAGAACATTTTAACATCCAATAGTTTCCTCGTAAAGTGTGCAGCAAAAAAGTAAACAAATAGCGAATGTTCTTCAGCCTCAAAGAATCATATTTTATCCAGTTTCCAGAGTTTTAAATGCAAAGTCTTGAAATAGCTCATAAAAGGAAAATAACTGCTGGTTATTATGAGCACAGCTGTGAAAGAAAGAAACAAAAATACAGTAAAGAAAAGCGAGGGTATGATTAATTTAGTCGTATTAGCGAACAGCTAAAAAAACACATCTTCTTGATACTTTTTAATTAAAATAATTATACCTTTACCTCCGTGCTTTATATCTTTCTCAAATAGTCATTAAATTATTTCTTCGAATTTTTTTTCTCCTCACCAACTGGTAGACTCTGATTATACTGATTAATACAAACTTTCACTCTTATAAAACCCGGTCGTGTTCAAATCTACATGTAGGCAAATTTGCTACCTCCCTTCGTTTGAACAGTCCTCCGATTTTAGGTGTTCGTCTATACAAGGCTCCCCCGGTTGAAATCAAATCTGAAGAAAGTTTAACAATATTTAAAAAATTGCTAAAATCGTATTTACTTGAAAATGTTTAGAGGAATTTCTCAATTTGTAATTTAACTGGACAACCAGGCGTTTTATACTTTAGTTCAACCTATTTTGGGCGGGGCAAGGTCAACAAAACGTAAAATAAAAAAATAAAAAAAATGGAATTCTGAACATGAACCTGAAATTGCACCTATCTACTTGCAACTGTGTTTGGTTGATTTGAAATTAGAAATGGCCTCACAATAGCCGACTTCGACTTCCTACTTCGTTTCCTGAAAGGTATGAGTTTGAATCCCGGAGTAATCGATATTTTCCGTTTACGGCATGGATGTAACTGCTCCTTCCTAATCTCGCGTCGGTCCAGCTTTAAATTTTTGGTTGGCAAAAACAGAATTTCCCTTGTACCTTCCTGCATTTTCTCAAAATTGCTAGGTATATATTCTCCAATGTGGTTGAAAGCTGCTAAACAGTAAGGCTGAATTTCACCACTTTCCGATAGTGTCATTTAACGAGAGGATTTATCGAACGGATTTACGTTATCGTATGTTTAGCTTACGACAAATGCCTTACGCTTGCACTTGTTTCTCTGCGATCGCACTGTCGTAAGCTTAACATACGATAACGTAAATCCGTTCGTTAAATCCTCTCGTTATAGACACTATCGGAAAGTGGTGAAATTCAGCCTAAATTGATATCGTGTCTGGCACTCTGGGACATCGACCACTGTCTGGAAAATTGGCACTTTGACAGAAATATTTAAATCTGACGGGTATTTTCCGTAAACGTGCATTATTCTTGGCACCTATCATCATTGCTGACAGCCCGCTGTTAAATTTTCTGCTTTTGGCTTTGGGTATGACGTTTTTGAACGATTGCAAACCCATCTAAAACCGTAGGTCCCCATCGTAATGGCTGGGGAGCTGGTAGTGCTGCCAGCTGAGCACGATGGATAATTCTTGAAATGGTCAGAAGCTGAACATACGATTATTTTAAATCTGTACGTTAGAAGACACTATAGTATACTTATAATACTATAACAAGTTGTGAAATCCAGCCTTCATCACAAAGAATGAAGTCAATCATTTTTAACAAGATGTAACTAACCGTGAAGCCCATGCAGTTCTGAAACCCCAATAAGTGTATCATAGTTGAATTTTTCTTTTCAATCACTTCGTTCTGAGTTCTTTTGTCCGATTCATGAACTGGCCACCAGTTCAAACTCAATTCAATTTCATCAAGTGACCTCCCCCCCTCAAACCCCCCTAACCCCCCCCCCCCCCCCACTATTTATAGAGGAAGCTCAGTCATCGTAAAAAGGCCGATTTGTGATTGACACTCACACGCAGTAGTAAAATTTTTTACGATTTTTCGGTTTACTGTGCTTTTTGCGATTTCCACAACTATTCGCAACTTATCTGCCTTCCCCTTTATTCGATGTAACTCCCTTCGGAGCCCCCCCTCCTTGCTAGTTAGTTAGTAGGGGGGTATAGGGGGGACAAGCCCTACTAAACCATTCCAAGAACTATCCATTGTGCTCAGCTGGCAGCACTACCAAATACCAGCTCCCCAGCCATGGTGTTAGTACACGACGGGGACCTACAGTTTTAGGTGGGTTCCGAACCACCACAGCGTCGATATACATTTCACTTGACATGCTGAACGTATCAGAGGTGAATGCCGATCTGAAAAAAAAATTTGATAGGGTCAGGATCGAACCGTTGTGATCCGGCTCCTTGAAGATAAAAATGTAGAATCTATGATAGGCCACGAAGCTATCGAGGCCGAGGGTCTCCCCTTGGGGTTGAGGGATATTCAGATGGAGCCAACATCATTGGTTTTTATATTCTCACACCCTTTGCCTTTTTCTTCTTTTTACGGCCAACAAAAGAAATAGGGGTTTCTCGTTCGCACATGATATTTGTCATTTTCTGTTATTCTGGTTTGAATTTTCAATTTTTTTTTTCTATTCCATTTCCTTCACTATTTTTTCAGCTTGTTTGCCAATCTGGGTCGCCTAACAACGGAACCAGTATGTTAAATACTCTCTACAATATGACGACTGGTAAGGGACCTTGTACAGTTGCTCGCTATAAAGAGAGTCCCGTATGTATAGCGTTTGCTCGTTATAGAGAGTTTCGTTCTTTAGGGAGTGAAAACTTACTTAATAGTAATATCTCCAGAAGCCAATATTTCTAAAATTCCTGGTTTTTTCGACCAATCACGTAGGCTCGATGCCTAACTGGCAACAAAATGGTTTCTAATTTTCTGTAGAAACTGTCGGACATTTATTTCTTCTGAAATATATTAATATTTTTTACGTTAGAAGCCTTAAAAGACTTCAGTAAGAGCATCTGAGGCCCTACAGTTTAAATATCTCATAAAATGTCATAAATATTATAAAGAAGCAATTTTCCGGTTTCACACCTCATGCATTTCAAAACCTCTTGTTTTTATAGATCATGCATAAAATTGTGTGCTATGAAGCCATAACCATCTACCAGTAACCCGTTTAAAAGGCTTTTGAACCGATTGGAAGCATGCAAGCTCCAAGGTCTATACATTCTTCAAGTTGTCGCTGCTGAACATAAAGAAAATCTCAACAAATACCACAGGGCTATACGATAGGGACCTTTCAATTTTAGGTGGGTTCTGAACCACCACAGCATTGACATACATTTCAAAAAACATGCTGAACATATCATAGAGAAAGGCATTAGTGGCTTTTTTCTACACATTTAATGAGGATTCTATTGGATATTTAAATGGTCTGAATTATCATATTATGACATTTTAATGTGTTGCGATTTTACGATCGGTTAATTTCGGACAAATTTTTTGTTGTCCAAAATCGCTCGATCGTAAAACCTGTTAATTTCTGCCGTTAAAAAGACATATTATATTTCAGAACATTTAAATATCCAGTAGTTTTCTTATAAAGTGTGCAGGATAAACGTAAGTGAATAGCGAATGTAATATGTTCGGTCTTAACATTGAAAGTTGACTAGCCTTGCCTTGGGGGGTAGTTTGTAGTATGACCCTGAGCACGACATGCTATGTTATAAATGGATAAGTAATTGTGGAATGCTTATCGCTTAAGTGCTTATTCGCTGGCTTGACAGAAATTGCATGTTCACTAGGTTCTTAAGTATATTTCCTAGCACCCTGCATAGAACAATAATTTAAATGCAACTGGACTTATCAGATCTGCAATGGTAGAGCTTAAGAGTACGCTATACCTCACGATGCATTTATGGCCGCCCATAAGATTAACATTGCGAGCGGCGATTCATTTTCAAGGTTTACCCTTGGTTGGAAAGACACAAAATTTTGCCTGCACCTAGCCCTAACAATGTTCTAGGTCGTGTTCGAAGCGGATTTCCAACTCACTGGTTTCTTTTATTGCAACTGTTTTGCAAATGCTAGCATCGGTTACCTCAAGAAAAGTGCTGTATCTCGAAAACCAGTAAAAAAAAATGGGAAATCTGCTTCGAACACGCACTAGAACATTGTTAGGGCTAGGTACAGGCAAAATCTAGTGTCTTTCCAACCAATGGTAAACCTTGAAAATGAATCGCCGCTTGCAATGTTAATCTTATGGGCGGCAAAAAATGCATCGTCAGGTTAAGCGGACCCTTAAGGCTGAATGTTCAATCGGTATTTTTTTAGGTTTGGACTTTGGTTGTTGAACTATTGGATATTTAAATACTCTAAAATATAATATGTCTTTTTAACGTCATTACTCATCTCATGAGGCTATGTTGTGATTTTTGTCACCAAAAAAAGTGTCCAAAATTAACCGATCGTGGAATCACAACATAGCCTCATGAGCAACGACGTTAAAAAGACATATTATATTTCAGAATATTTAAATGTCCAATAGTTTTCTCACAAAGTTTGAAGTCCGAACGTAAAAAAATAATGAATATAAATTCACCCTAAAGTTTTTCTGATCGGCATTCAACATCGCAAGTGAAATGTATATCGTGGCTGTTGCAGTTCGGAACCCGTCCAAAACTGTAGGTCCCTGTCGTGGCAAATTATGACTGGGTAGCTGGTATATGCCGCCACCAGGGCTTCTGAAAGAACTGTATGTTTTTTAATTTTGAATAGAAGATCATGCACAACTCAAAAAATATTCAGAATTTGTATCTCAAAAGTTTTGCTCTAATTTCTCGCAGAAAACATTAATTGCCGTGCCATCCCGCTCGAGACTTGTCTTTTTAATGGAGATTTCAATACAAGTAGTGCTGACGCAATTGAGTCTTTCTCTCAAAATGAGATATTTTCACAGCAAAACTGGATTTTATTACATTCCAGCAACGGGTCTTATTTACTTGTTGTAGTGGTAGTCTTGTTGTAGTCTGTGTGATTGTCACAGGTTCGATCCCAAACCTGACAGATTTTTTTTCTGATCTGCATTGAACTTAGCTTCGCAAGGAGAAATGTATATCGAGGCGTCCGTGATGGACACAAGGACAGCTGATTTTTCCCCAACCTATGAAAGTCAGGGCTCAGCCCATCAGGGTAGCCCAAGAAAAAATCTAAACCCGTTGGGAGTAGATCCCTCGTCCTCTGGCTTCATGCCGCAGTGCCCTGCAGTCGGACAATCGAAAAGGTAGTTAGGTAAATCGGAGAAATGTAGAAATATGAAGTCCTGGCCGGGCTGCAGGAGAATCCCTCGCCTAGTCCGTTTTCCGTAAACCTTCCCGTACAATTTCACCGTCTTTACTCAGTACTCTCTTGAGATGAAGGCTGAACTTAGCGCTAACGTGCTAAGCCCGGTAATGTGCCATTCACAACTTGCGTAACCAACAGGGAACTTTGAAGTTTATGACTAGTTTGTTACAAAGCTGCGGAGGATCAGAGCTGGGAAACTTACTCAAGAAGCAGCCAAACTTAACACTACTTCAGTTGCATGGATACAAACATAAATCACGCTTTAAATCAACTTCATTAGACGTAAGATATTTGCATTTACCATAGTCGCTTAAGAGCTGGGCCGGGGGGAAAGCGAAGAGTAATGTTACAATTTAAGAGGGGGTACTAATTTAGAGGAGCCAGGTTCGATCCCGATCCTAACAAAGTTTTTAGACGATAGCGAGCTGGTAGTTCTGCCAGCTGAGCGCGATGAATAATTCTTGAAATGGTCTAGTTGCTGTGCTTGTCCGCACAACTCTTCTACTAACTAGAACGCTACAGAACATAACAATAAAGAGTCTACTTGCCGGAATGTTGTTCGTCCCAAGCGTCCCACTTTTCGAAATAAAAAATTCAATACCTGCGAGAATGGAAAGCAAGTCCATGTGCAACGTGGTACAATAATGACTCCATTTTCTCTCTGTAAAAATGCGAGCTTTGAAGTTCCTTTTGTTTGGTGTTGCGAGAAATCGGGTGAAAAGCGAGGGAGTTTCAAACGATTGGTTGTATTGGAAAACGATTTGTTGCTGGCATTACGATTTGTCATGAAATGTGAAAATATTGCCGAATGAACGAATTAATGGCCACAATGGCCGCCTGGTGGTTGCCACCTCCACCTTCGGAAGAGCTCGGGGTGGCTCGGGTTTTTGCCAGCGTTTCATTGGCTACACTGCACTGTCCACTGCAGCACGATGGGGAACTGCTACCTGGAAGGGGAACTTTTCTCGGAATGCCTCCCTTCAAAGTGGCCATTCATTGGTTGCTTCGACAATATGCGGTTGAGTTTGGAAACCGGAATGAACTGGAATATCTCCGGAATTTCTGGACGAAATTTAGCAAACCCTGACTTGCTTTGTAACCTTTTCTCTATAGCGAACTCTCTTTATAGCGAACATTTTTACGTCGCCCCTTGACTGTCCTTATAGAGAGAGCTATACTTATTTAGATTTACGAAGTACGTATACCTGAAAAAAAAAAATTCGATCATGCAATTTTCGGATTTTAATTTTCTTTGTTGAAATGTTAGTGCGTGTTAGAGGAAATTAAACGCAAAATAATTCAGTGAAAATCAATTTCTCTCAATCGGCAAATAACAGGAATGCGATCTAGATTTATTGGCTTGATAAATTCACTGTAAACTAAATTCCAACAACGCGGCTGGAAAATCAACTAGGACCGGCTTTTTGGGGGAGGGGGGGGGGGGGTAGGGGATGGATAGAGAAGGGGAGGGTGCAGTGGCGGCTCGTTTTAGAAACTTTGGGGTGGACAACACCCAAAAAATCACGAAGCATTGAAGAAATTGTTCCATCCATAATAGTATAACTTCTCAGGGGCAAAACGTCCCCCGTTATGCCCGGACGACACAGGCAGTGGTTGTCATGAGTTCACAACTAGTGTTTCTTTCAGGCATACCCTTGGGAGGGCTCGGCCCCCCGGCGTGAACCTGAAGCCCCCCGGAAATAAATTCCCAGCCACTTATTTTGTACTTATTATTATCATAATCAGGTAAAAATAAATACATTCGATATAAACCGAAAATAAAGAAAACATGGGGTACGACAATGGAAGCACAAAATTTCCCGTCCTATATGTTTGTGGGCCCTTGGAGAAAATTTTAGACGAGGTAACTAGCATGAGGAAGTCTCTCCGAGTATTTTGAGTACCCACATGGCATATTTCGCAAACCTTAAAAAAATGCTACCCGTTGGGGGAGAAATACTTTGAGAATTTTTTGACCACATAAATCGCTTGAGGAACATCAAAAAAGAAACCCATACCAACTTTGAACAAATTCGGCCGGATGGTTTGGCCCCTGGCTCTCCGTACATACACACATACACATGCACATACAATGCGTAAAAAACTGGGGTCTGGGACCTCCGATCGGTGCTTTGCCAATAAAAACTCAAAATCTATTTTCTGCACGATCACAATACTTTCCTATATTACTTCGTGAGCATATATGGGAAAGTAAAAAGTAATAATGAAAAATGTGTAGGTACATGTCTGTTTTTTTTCCGAACAGGTTAATGTCCTTCCCACTGAACCCCTCTGAGGCCCCCCCCCGGAAAAAAAGTGAAAAAACGTAAAGAGGTGACATATTCATTATAAACCGAACAAACATAGCACTCCCTATCCCTATACAACTCCCAAACCGAAAAAGCCTAGGCCGCCACTGGGGGTGAGAGAAAAAGCCTAGGCCGCCACTGGGGGTGAGAGAAAAAGCCTAGGCCGCCACTGGGGGTGAGAGAAAAAGCCTAGGCCGCCACTGGGGGTGAGAGAAAAAGCCTAATCCGCCACTGGGGGTGAGAGGGAGGGGTGGATTGAGAAGGGGAGGGTGGTTTGGAACCTCATGCTGATTTAGTAATTCAAATTCTGCCCGTCTAAATCAGGCGAATATGGTATATTTCAGTGATAATCTAATTTAACTCATTCAGATTGCGTGTTAAAAGGCAGAGACGAAAACTGGATTTCGCCCTTTCCGTTTGTACCTACCTACTACCTATATAATTCCGGACCTTTTCCAAAATTCGAAATTATTATTTTTTATAGAAAACAGTTCCCGGCCCATACTTAAGGGGAGAGGTCACTCTCTGACGTCATTACAGCCTGAAGTCTAATGATGGTTTTAAAAATTATTTTATTAATTACTTTGTCCTCTAACGTGCACTTAATCTTAAATTTGGAAATTATATATGTTGCTGTGACGTCAAAGGGTGTACTCTCACCTTAACATCGGTAACTAGGTCGCAAAGACCTTTCGAGTATATGCTATTAGTGACTTTAGCAGGTCCTGTAATCTTCCCTTTAGTGTGCCAAATTAAAGGTGACACAAATAATCTCAAAAGGAGAGACCGAACATTTAATAGAAGGGTGGGGGATCAATATGCCCAGCATCTAATGACCATTTCAAGGGTTCAAACGTGTTTAACTGCCAAAGTCCCTACATAGTCGAGTGGTCTCGATGGAACACTGAGGAACATTGAGAACCGGGTCACCCCGGTTCGATCCCGGTCGAATATAAATTTTTCTGATCTGCATTAACCTCTGATATGTTCTGCATGTCACAGGAAATGAGTTTCGATGATATGGTGGTTCGGAACCCACCTAAAACTGTAGTTCCCTATCCTGCACTGACACGATGGGTGGGGAGTTGATATTTAGAGTGCTATAGGTAATTCTCGAAAAGGTCCAGTTCCTCAAAAACCAATTTCCTGGCTATATTAAGTAAGGGATGACCTACAGGTTTAGGAGGTTTTGAATCATCAGCCTTTGATTTCCGTTCCTTGATGAAATGTTCAGAGGTGAAAAACTTTGATGCTGAATGGGATTAAAGCGAAAGACGGCCATTATCGAATACCTTTCGCGGCTATCGAGATAATTTGCGGATTCAGAGCTCGGCTCTCAGGATGGAGGTCCTGCCTGCAGATCCCTTCCAGGAGTGGGAGGAAATTTTATATTTTTAGCAGTATAAATAAATTAATGAAAAAAACAAAACAAAAATTTGTTTGAAGAAAGAGCGGGAGAGGGAGGATCTGTGGCGAAGGAATCCATCACATTCTTGGCAGCTTTCATTCCTTAAATAAAATTGAAAACTAACTGAACTTCATCATCCTCTTGATAATCGCTGACCATGCAGATGCTCCTATAAAAACCCCGCACCATCTTCAATATCAACCACCTCCTCCCGCCAAGGGCGCCTGGTTCCCCGAATACAATGGCTCGCCGCACGCAAAACAGCCATGGTCACTCGAACGCGGACATAGGCAGCCACATGACTTCTTGGTCTTCGCCATTTATTAACCAACTGATGTACAAGAATTTTGAGGAAAGCCTTCATTTCTGCCCCAGGGAGACCATCAGCGGATACAACCAAAGGGGTAAATGATGCATGCCGGGCCTCCGACGCATCTTTGTACTTCACCTTCTTCTCTTGCTCAGCCGATTGAAGAACAGCAGCAACCGTCTTGGAGAGATAAGAGGGTGCATCAGTGTCTACGACACGGACGTCAAACAATGCATCCCTCTGACTCTCCCAGACTCCTCTGCAAGCCAAATCTCCCCGAAGACCAGGCGAAAATCTTGTAGCTTCTGAAATAAGTGGCTCCTTAACCACACCTCCCCACGCCTGTTCCATCAAGGCACCAACAAGGTCACGGACTTCATTATGCCTTTTTACAATAAGGCCACCTTTCTTACAGGATAGCGCATGTTGAAGATGGTAAATATCACCACAACCATCACAGCTGCGAGGAAGAGAGTTAGGTTGTCGATGATAACGAAGAGCCAGAGCATCCCGAAATTCGCACGGTGAAAGATCAAAATTTTGCTTCCTCAGCGGAATAACGGTAAGCCATCCCGATGTCTTCTGATGAGTAATCTCCTCGATTGATCGCCCAATCACTCTTCTGGTGTCGGGGTTTAATTTTTCCAAAACAAGAGCCAATATTCCATTTTCGTCAGACACTTTTTCCCTCCGAGCGGCAGCATGAGCATCAGCCAGACTCAGCCTATGTTTGTCAATGTCAAAATAATGAAAAAAATATCTGTTCACCACACCAGGAACAGAAACAGTAATTAACTTGACTAGAAATGCCTCTTTATAACGAGCAAACCCTACGGTCCCTTGAAAACCCTGACTCATTTTGAAACTCTCTCTATAGCAAGCAAAATAACATGGTTCCGTGTCGGTCGTTATAGAGAGACTACATAGTTGAAACACTCTACCGTGGCCAAATGATTTCGTGAGGGTGATGACTCCACGGGATCAAAGTGTTGACGGGGATGATAGAAAGGAATTTCATTCAACGGAAAAAAAATTGTTTTGTTCACCAACGAACTAGGCGCCAGGAAAACCTCCCGGCGCGACCGTTTTTTATGTATTTAGGTCAAAAGTCCTTGTCAACGCTGGAAACGTAAATTCATGCCCCGGCATTGAGATCGGGTGAAAAATGGCACAATAAAGAATAAATAATTGAGTTTTTGCTCATTCCTCGGGGGAAATGACTGCGCCTCTTTTCCTCCCCCGTCCGATGCCCCCCCCCCCCTTATTAATCCCCCCCCGGCCTGTGTCGCTCCGGTCCCTCCGGACTTCCGTCACCTTGCATTGTCAACACACCTGCAGCCACCTATTTCATTTCCGGCCTGGCTTTAAAGAGGCCGGATTTAGACGCCTGTCCCATGCATCTTACAACGCTAAAGCTGTACCTATCCAATTGGTCTAGTCTCTAGACGGTTGCTAGAGATGCGCACGAAAATTTCTTGTCTTGCTTTTGTTCTTGCATTTCTTGCATGCAAGAACAAGAACAAGAGTTGATTTTGGCTGCAAGAACAATAAATGACTAGCAACAACAAGAACTCTTGCAAGAGTTCTCGTAAGTCTTGCATAAACCCAGGCAATTTTTTTCAACAGCTTCATTCATGGATTGCAGTCCATATTTTGTATGAAAAACTCTGCAGACTATGCGACGATCGATTGCACTTGAAATGGCCGTTCGGTAGGTAACAAACCACATTATAACCGTTGAAAATTGCATTTGTATGCAAGACATTGCAAGAGTCTCGCAGCAAGAACAAGAGCAAGAAATGATTTCTACTGCAAGAACAAGAACAATATAGGAATTTTATTACAAGAGCAAGAGTCGCTTGTTCTTGCATCGTGCCGGGTCACAACGGTTCGACCCCAACGAGTACCTACGATCGTTGGGGGTAGTGCTGCCAGCTGACCATGAAAACTTTGGCAAGATAAGGATCGAACCTTCATGACCTGGCTCTCAATGATCCTTTATAGACAACCATCTGAACAACTCAGCTATCGAGCCTGCTGGAGAAAGCTCTTAGTTCATGTGTAAAATGTAAACTCAAAATAGGGCAACGTCTGAAAGGCATATTCGTCCTTTTGCTGATGGGATCAGAGCCCTTTGGGACCCGTTATGTCTCTGAAAAGCTGACAAAGGCTTCACTTTGATATCTCGCTCCCAAATTAAACCCCCTTCTAAAAAGCTCACAGCAGCAGAACTTTCCGTAGAGTTGAAACTTTCAGGTTCATGAATTTTAGTCACGGTTTCGTGATTCACCAATAAATACTGAAGAAGTGAATGAAACTTAGGACCAAAAACATGGATCCTCAAGGTAGGAATAAACTTTAATTATTGGAGTAACCATAACTGATTATGAAAGTATCGCAATTTAAACTCATAGCTCACTACCGTAGAGATATCGCCGTATTTATTCCTAAACCATGACTGAAATATTATTAAAAGGCCCCAAATTCCGTAATTTTGAGTTCTTCTGCCTTTTTGTTTAATTACTTTAATGTTTAAACTGCTGACGTTAATTTATAACAATAAGTTAGTGGGTAAGTCCTTCAGTAGAAATTTAAAGTTTTGAAAAGTTGAATAATGGCGGGAAATATTCGCGCCTTTTTTAGTTGAGCTTTATAGACACGGTATGCTGCGCTGGCGGTCCACAATGTCCACAGTCACCCCTAGTGTTTTGCTCTATGCAGTCGCGCACGCGTGAATATTGACGTACGTTTATTAGACTTTTTGCTCTCTTTTAAGCTGCTTCAAGTGTTTTAAAACTGTTTCTTGACTGTATTAAGTATCACTACATTTCCACATCATTACAAAGGTAAGAAATTGTCGTGTTTCTGTATCTTAAAAATGATGGTTACCAAGACCCACCTTTGACGTCCGCGCTCCTAACAAAAAATCTGTTGGTACCCCGATTCGAACCAGGGACCCTCCGATTACAAGACCGGGTTGCAACACCTACTTAGGTAAAACAAAAACATGACTGATATACGTACCAGTTGGAGAAGGCGGGGCCGGCGCTAGACTTGGGTAATTTGGGTAACTTGGGTTGTGTCCTTATCATTCAGTCTATTCTGAGATAAACACTTAGGCTTGAACAATACACTGAAGGTAACACGGAACTGTCTACTCATACAACAATAGAGAATGAAGTTAATCCCCGCGTTGACAAGGGCCAACATATCCATGAGTTCAGCAAGGGGAAGATAGCACTCTCTGAGGAAAACATCCCCTTCCAAAGCCATTAGAAACCCCATTATCGCTTGAGGGAACTCCGTTATCAGGAACAGAAGCAAGACAGTCAGCAGCATTTTCGTAGTTCGGTCCGACTGCTTCTTCTTCACACTGGCTCGCGAGGAATTCAAAAGTTGGTTTGAGTCCATCAGATGCTTTCTGCGTTCTTTTTTCTTGACCAGGGCGTAGACGATTCGAAGGCTTAACATCGTCAGAATCACGCACGGTAGCAGCTTAATGATCGCGCCGTAAATCCAAAACTGCACGAGCGCTTTCAAGGACGGGTTATTTTGCGCCAGCTGACTGTGGTCCACGACGTAAATTGTCTCGTTTTTAGGGGTGAACTGTTCGCGTACTTCATACATAAAATACAACGGGCTACAAATAACTGGGCACATTATGTATGTAACAACAATTACTGTTGTTGTTGTGCTGATTTGGTGCCAGGACCGCACTTTCTGAAGGTAAGCAATGGCGATATAGCGCCAAATAGCGAGGATGAGCGTCAGGGCGATGGAAATTGTGTGGAAAACTTGGGAAATGATGGAGTGTGCCAAAATGAATATGCTGAGAGAGTAGCTGAATCTGTCGTTGCCTTTAGTGTGCTTCAGGTACAACAGGTAGCTGAAAGGCATGTACTCCACCATGACGAGTAGGTCAGCAACGGCTATGCCTGTCAGGATCAGGTTCGTCGATGATCGCATCTCCTTCCTTGTGAGAACTACGATGTTCAGGGTGTTCATTATGGTTCCAGCGATGCAGACAAGGAGACTCAGGTAGCCGTGAATCTGAAAAAAAAAATTTAAAGTCACATTTACATTCGTGGTAGAGAGAAAGAGAGGTGCATCTCAGTGGTCAAGGGGTCCGCTTTGTGTCCGGAGAGGTCCGGGTTCGAATCCCGGCGAAACAGAAAAATTTTCCGCTTCCGACATGGATGTATTGGATTCGGCCCACTACTAAACTGGCTTCGGCCCTCTCATATTCGGCTTCGGCCAAAAACATCTAACATACCTACCAACTCATCGGCGCGTAAAAAAAGGGGGGGGGGAGAGAAAAAGCTATGGTACCTATTAGCGTACGATAGGGACCTACAGTTTTAGTTGGGTATATACCACATAGGACGCTCAACACAGAAAAACTTCGATAGGATGAGGATCGAACTGGTGTGCTTACTCAGCACTGCAAAGGTACGATTCAGTAAACCTCAGTAATACTTTATTGTGTTTTAAAACCGGGCATATTCAGACTACGTGTGCTTAGTTGATAGGTGTCCTAAAACACAGGCTTTGTCAGCAGTATGGAATCACATTGCGTAATGAGTTTTATTTTTTAATTCCATATTTTACTTTACAACAAAGGGCACTCCACGCGTGACGACTGTCACATGCGGCCCGTAATGCTAAATTTATTTTCCATTTTATTCTGAAATATAGGGGTTTAATTCAATTCAATTTAGGTATGCGACCTTTGCCTGTGAGCTATTTGACATACGAATAACTGTTTTGTACATAATTTGATTTTTTGTGTCAGCATTTTTGGTTGGGAATAACACTAACAGGTCAGAGAGGAGCTGACTGACACCGTTATATCCAGGCCTAAGCGGAAAATAAGTATTACTTATGCCGGGACTCGAACCCTGACCTCTCAGGACGTATTCGGACACCTTGACCGCTCGGCCACAGGTAGACACAACTGATAAACTACTCTTAAGATGGAATATACATATATCTGCAATTTTTTTTACACTGTTGGACGTTTAAATGCCCTGAAATCTAATGGCCTCTTAAGGGCATGTACGGATTCGTGTTTGTTTACGTTTTTTTTTTTGCCCATTTTGTAAGGATACTATTGGATATTTATATGTTCTCAAATATAACGGTATTTTTAACGACTGAAATTAAGAGGCTATGTTGTGATTTTACGATCGATTGATTTTTGTGAACAAAAAAATTGTCCAAAATTAGCCGATCGTGAAATCACAAAATAGCCTCTTAATTTATGACGTTAAAAATACATATTATATTTCAGAACATTTAAATATCCAATAGCTTACAAAGTGTGCAGAAAAAACGTAAGCAAATAGCGAATGTACCTATGTGTTCGGTTTTAAATTCCATTCAAAATCTATTGATACAGATTCATTTATTTAATTCGAAAATAATATTTGACTTCTCAGGAAATTTCAGCACGTGCTTCCTCGATATTATAACCCACATTACGAGAAAATTAAAAGCGACCTTTTCCATAAAATGGGTCATCTAATCTGAATATTGTGGAAATGGACCAAATAAGCCAAAGGGTTGCAGAAGGGTTGAAACCTTTGCCAATGTAGAATGCTCAAATGGGCTATTATCCAACCAACCGTGTCGAATCCAGAACTTGTAATTATCCGTTTTCGATTGCCTTCCGAGGTATGTGCGGCTTTTGAATCTGCTACATAGTTCTCTCTATAACGACGTGAAAATCTGCTCGCTATAAAGGAAATTCCCTATAGAGAGTGTTTTGCCGTTTTCGGAGAGAGTCAGAAGGAGGTATGGTTTGTCGTTATACGGTTGCTCGTTATAGGGAAGTGTTCGTTCTAGGGTAGTCTCTCCCTATAACGACCGCCAAGGGACCAAGTAAATTTGTTCGCTATAGAGAGAGTTCCCTATAGAGAGTGTTTTGCAGAATGAGTCAGAAGGAGGTAAGGTTTGTCTAGGGACCATTGCGCTATCTCGTTATAGAAAGTGTCCCCTGTAATGAATTCATTCCGACAGTTATTTCGAACTTTGATGCTTGGACTTTTTTATAAATCACAGAGATGGGGAACTGAATAGTAAGTAAATTATTCTGGAATTTGCATGTCAATCGTTCATTTTCACGGAAGACTTCAGCCTGTCAATCCTGTTGGTTGACATTTTTTTTTTCCTTTTTCTGAGTTTGCTGTTGGATATTTATTTGCTATGACGTATAATGATCGATCGTAAATCACAAATTAGGCGTTAAGAAATATTATATTACAGAACAGTATGTTTCATTCCACTGGTAGTGGTACTGAGTTATAAGGCCAGAACAATCGGCAAGAATGCTGACCAGCAGGTGTATTCCCTTTCTCAAACGCCAGCAAACCCACTCAACTAACACCTTCAAAATTTATTGTAAGAAGAACTGTTCTCCATATATTGCATCGTGGCGTGCCTTATCTTCTTACAATAAATCTTGAAGGTGTTAGTTGAGTGGGTTTGCTGGCGTTAAAGAAATAAAAGGGAATATACCTGCTGGACTTCGCCTGCAAATAAGTGTTTAGATTGTCTGCTAGCTTTTGTGCAGTGTTTGCATAAATATCTTTTATACTTTTCATCTGCCCATACTGCTCACACAATGATGTTTCTTCCTGAAGAAAATGGTTGTAAGAAAAGGGTCATTAAAAACAACGTGCGTTAAGGCTAATATTAAGAGGACGCTATACCTGACGATGCATTTTTTGCCGCCCATAAGATTAACATTGCAAGTGGCGATTCATTTTCAAGGTTTGCCCTTGGTTGGAAAGACACAAAATTTTGCCTGTACCTAGCCCTAACAATGTTCTAGGGAGTGTTCGAAGCAGATTTCCCAATTTCTCACCGGTTTCTTTTATTGCAACTGTTTTGCAAAAGCTAGCATCGCATACCTCAAGAAAAGTGCTGTATCTCGAAAACAGTAAAAAAAATGGGAAATCTGCTTCGAACACTCCCTAAAACATTGTTAGGGCTAGGTACAGGCAAAATTTTGTGTCTTCCCAACCAAGGGTAAACCTTGAAAATGAATCGCCTCTCGCAATGTTAATCTTATGGGCGAAAAAAAAAGCACCGTCAGGTATAGCGGACCCTTAATTAAGACTAAGAAGCAGGTAATCGTGCATTTCTGCTACCCGCAAACTAGCAATGCGGAATACGATTTTTTGTTTTCTTTTTCCTCTCAAAATTCTTTCGCCTTCTGCAGCAATATCGGAGCGTGCAGGCAGCCTAATTTCCCGTTAGTTTTTTCAATTTCCACTTTTTCGAAATTGCTAACCAAGCGTGGAAAAAACGGGGATAATTCGAAAACCACAGAAATTGGGCAAGTGGAGAAATTGGGCTGATAAATCGTTTGAACGGAAATTTCATGGGCAGCGTTAAAAAAAAAAGAACCGATATATCTCGTTATAGGCCACCATTCATTTGCTACTTCTTTAAGTTCCGATTTCAAACTTTGTGAGAAAACTATTGGATATTTAAATATTCTGAAATATAATGTCTTTTTAACGTCATTACTCATGAGGCTATGTTGTGATTTTACGATCGAGTGATTTTTGTCACAAAAAGAAATTGTCCAGAATCAATAACCGATCGTGAAATCACAACATAGCCTCATGAGTAATGACGTTAAAAACACATATTATATTTCAGAATATTTAATTATCCAATAGTTTTCTCACAAAGTTTGAAATCAGAACGTAAAAAAATAGCGAATGTATATTCAGCCTTAACGATACTACATCTACCAGTGTTAGCGAGCTGTGAAACAGGAGATCCCAGTCCCAGTCCCGACTTATGGAGTCTTGATAATGGATACCTGGCTATCATCAGATGGAGAATATTCAGCTGTAGGGCGTGATTCTGACGAAAGAACCCCCTGCGTACAGACACGTCACGAAGGGTGTGACCCTGTACCCCAGTATGCCTTATCCTTTTAATGTTGGTCACATATGATGAATCCTGGACGGCCGTTCTGGAGAGTCAGCATCCCCGGACGTATACCGAGAATGATGGCAGTTTTTTGTGATTTCCCCCCCAAGAAGTATGTGGTCAGCTTTATAGGGATGTGCATCTATACTAGGGACAGGCAAGCATCAGGGACACCCTCCCTGTATATGAATTTCAAAGTTTTCAATGACAAACTCTCACCGCAATTATTACGCATTGCGGAACGCTGGAACGTTCTAGAAGGAATTTCAAATATCCAGACGTTCGCTGCGTATTTCCTGCGTTGCTCGCAACTCATTCGCATTTCAAATGGCATTTTACGTAAGGGTGCCTAAATTCGTTATGGATTTTATATTAAGGGTCCGCTATACCTGACGATGCATTTTTTGCCGCCCATAAGATTAACATTGCGAGCGGCGATTCATTTTCAAGGTTTACCCTTGGTTGGAAAGACAGAAAATTTTGCCTGTACCTAGCCCTAACAATGTTGTAGGTCGTCATCGAAGCAGATTTCCCAATTTTTTACTGGTTTTCGAGATACAGCACTTTTCCCCTTAAAAAATTGAGGTATGCGATGCTAGCATTTGCAAAACAGTTGCAATAAAAGAAACCAGTGAGAAATTGGGAAATCTGCTTCAACACTCCCTAGAACATTGTTAGGGCTAGGTACAGGCAAAATTTTGTGTCTTTCCAACCAAGGGTAAACCTTGAAAATGAATCGCCGCTCGCAATGTTAATCTTATGGGCGGTAAACAATTCATCGTCAGGTTAAGCGGACCCTTACACGTTCTGTAAAATAGTGATTTTTGCCAACAAAAATTTGTCCGAAATTAACCAATCGTAAAATCACAACATACCCTGTTAATTTCGGCCGTTAAAAGACATATCATATTTCAGAACATTCAAATATCCAATAGTTTCCTCATAAAGTGTGATGAAAAAATTTAAACATAGACACCCATCGGCGGACATTTCGTTTATTTCTCTAGACACCGCCTAAGTATAATCTCACTAAAACCGGGGTGGGTAAATAAAGCTAGAGTGATTTTCCCTCAACGTATTGTACTTCCTCTTCACAGAAATTCACCAATTATAAACCCGGTATTGTCTTGAAACTGCAAAGCTTGATCCTATCTCTCTATCTTATCTCTGCTTTTGAGCTTTTTCATCCACTCGAGTGCGACAAGGTGAAATTGCTTTCCCGACCACCTACATTTCAGAAAGCTTGTTTTGCTCCGATGCTTCGTTCACTGTATATTGGCTACAAGCCTCCCCGCATAGCCTGACATCGCTGACTTTTGACAGCGGCTTGCTGCCAGACTGAGTGGAAACATTTCATTTATTTAACGGCCACCATACATTCTCGACGAACTCCGCCAAAACCACTGTGCGAAAGTAAATATTCGACAAAACTAATGTTTACATTTTAGTACAACCGGAGACTGGTAATTGCGATATCGTATTGACTGTGTCTACTCTAAAAGCTAAACATAGTGTGCTATTTGAACGCGAAACGAACGAGTAAAAGTAGGACACTATGTTTAGCTTTTACAGGAGAAAAGTAGAGAAATGCTGTTGAAATTACCCACTTCCGTAAGTGAAATAAAAATTGCCAAAATGCAACATGGCTACGGTAAATAGTACAAACATTTATCAAGCTTTTCTACTAAATGTGACGATAAAATCATACTGTTTTAGTCCGAATCGTTACAAAAAAATATTTCGCGTGAGGTAGTGTTGTGTTTTCGCGATCTGTCAAAAAACATGTGGGCTGGTAGTTGACTGTTTAAAATCGCTCCTGTGGGCTTATTACTCCATTTCATGCAAAAATACAACACTACCTCACGACAAAGAGTCTCAGGTTTACATCCCCCTATAAACACTTTCCACTCGCCCTGTAACTTCGGAGTAGGGCTTGAAGTACTTAGCATTGCGAACCAAGTACATGTAGTTGAAAATAGCGAATGTATATTCAGCCTTAAGTGGAAATACTGAAGATACTGATCTTCCTTACGACCGTCTACGTAGTCGTGTTTTTCTGCGCACTTTATGAGGAAAATATTGGATATTTAAATGTTCTGAAATATTAAGGCTGAATATACATTCGCTATTTTTTTACGTTCCGATTTCAAACCTTTGTGAGAAAACTATTGGATATTTAAATATTCTGAAGTATAATATGTCTTCTTAACGTCGTTCTCATGAGGCTATGTTGTGATTTCACGATCGGTTAATTTTGGACAGTTCTTTTTGTGACAAACATCACTCGATCGTAAAATCACCACATAGCCTCATGAGTAATGACGTTAAAAAGACATATTATATTTCAGAATATTTAAATATCCAATAGGTTTCTCACAAAGTTTGAAATCGGAACATAAAAAAATAGCGAATGTATGGAGTCCTTTAGCCAAGTTCAGCACACCATAGCTGCACGAAAGCGGAGCGATCAGTTATGAAGCGTTGCCTAAGTTTAGGGGTCTGGAGTTTAAAACAAACCACAAATGCAAATTTCATCAGCAGCTCTTCACAGCCATGTTCAACAAGTATCAGTGAGTAGCTGGAGGTGAACTTTACTCATTTCCTGAGTGCACAATCAAATTATAAACTTTCAGGGGTAGCCAAAGGTGGAGACAATGCGGTAAGCTATAGTCTCTCTATAACGAACGCCGAGTCCTTGTCAATTTGGTCGCTATTAAGAGAGTTCACTATAGATATGCTTTGAAATTCTCTATTCTCTCTGCTCCTCGTGTTTTCATTTATCAGGGATTATTATTTGTTCGCGAACATCCAGAACACTTTAAATATACATGTAGGCAAATTTGCTACCTCCCTTGAAAGTCCTGGGATTTTAGGTGTTCGTCTATATAACGCTCTCCCGGTTGAAATCAAATCTGAAGAAAGTTTAACAATATTTTAAAAATTGCTAAAATCGTATTTACTTGAAAATGTTTAGAGGAATTTCTCAATTTGTAATTTAACTGGACAACCAGGCGTTTTATACTTTAGTTCCACCTATTTTTGGCGGGGCAAGGTCAACAAAACGTGAATTAAAAAAAAAAAAAACTTGTGAAGGGACCGCTGTATTTGTTCGTTATAGGGAGGAGTTCATTATAGAGAATAACCACTGTTTGTCTAAAAATTCTCATATTTCATTATTTAATGGTTTTATACGGGTATATCATCAGTTTAATGTCCACTATAGTGCGTCCTATAAGTTCACTATAGCGTCATCCTCCCGAAAAGAAAAGTTTGTGTTTCCCCCCATCCCTTATCGCCACGTCAGCTATAGTGGTCTTTTAAGGGCCACCATACATTCGCTATTTTTTTTACGTTCCGATTTCAAACTTTGTGAGAAAACTATTGGATATTTAAATATTCTGAAATAGAATATGTCTTTTTATCGTTATTACTCATGAGGCTATGTTGTGATTTCATGATCGGTTGAGTTTGGACAATTTTTTTTTGTGACAAAAATCACTTGATCGTAAAATCACAACATAACCTCATGAGTAATGACGTACAAAAGATATATTATATTTCAGAATATTTAAATATCCAATAGTTTTCCCAAAAATTTTGAAGGCGAAACGTAAAAATATAGCGAATGCATGGTGGCCCTTAACGGCAAGATTAAAGTTTTGGGTTACTTTTTCGGGAAGATAAATTTGCTAACTTTATTCGCACGTTAAGAAATGGTGAAAGCCAGAAAAAGATTTGACAAACCCATTTGTAAATATCGGCGGAAAAGTACAAAAAGAACTTTTCCAGTTTTCCTCTTTTGAAATGATGGATTGGTGATCGACTGGGGCTAACGACTCTGCCAGAAGGTGAAAAATTCAAACTTCGAAAAAATGAACAGGGCAAACTTTATTTCGCTGTTGGAGTGTTTGCTGAGTTCATTTCAAAACTTTTCCACTTTGGAATGGTACCCTTCAAGTTGCGAAATATATCCCCCTGACCTCTTCAGCCTGTTATTCGCGCCTGAACCCCAAAAATCACAGTAAAGAGGATAAAAGAAGAATAATTCAAACATTTTTTCTCACCTATCTACCTGCTTAAACTACCTTATCCGTGAACATACAAAATTATCAAACACCATTGTAGTGACACTTCAGGGCCACCATACATTCGCTATTTTTTTACGTTTGGACCTCAAACATTGGGAGGAAACTATTGGATATTTAAATATTCTGAAATATAATATGTCTTTTTAACGTCATTACTCATAAAAGGCTATGTTGTGATTTTACGATCGAGTGATTTTTGTCACCAAAGAAATTGTCCAAAATTAACCAATCGTGAAATCACAACATAGCCTCATGACTAATGACGTTAAAAAGACATATTATATTTCAGAGTATTTAAATATCCAATAGTTTTCTCACAAAGTTTGAAGTCCAAACGTCAAAAAATAGCGAACGTCTACGAAGTCGTATTTGTTTACGTTTTTTCTCGACATTTTCTTAGGATTCTATTGGTTATTCAAATGTTCTGAAATATAATATGTCTTTTTAACGACCGGAATTAACTCCGTTGTAATTTCCGACAGTTGACAAAAATCACTCAATTGTAAAATCTCAACACAGCCTGTGTTAAAGAGACATATTATATTTCAGAACATTTAAATATCCAATAGTTTCCTCATAAACAAATTGCGAATGGCATGCGGAATATATCAGAGGTGAACGAAAAATTTCGACAGGGTCGGAATCAAACCGGTGCGACCTCAGAAGATAACCGTCGTTACTCAGCTGTTTAATTGTCCAGTAATGGGAAGTTAAATAATCAGACCCGTTTGTCGATAAGTTAAGCATGGTGTAGTCTGTATCGATCCCATACCTAAAGAGGTCGCGAAAGTGGTCATAAAATTCAGTTAATGGATTGAATAGGACCCTCAGAAAACAGTATAAATGCAATAAAGCCTCCCCTTCCCCTCCCCTTCACCTCCCCTACCCATATCAATGGACTATTGACAAATACACACAATACAGAGGTAGGTATCACATATACAAAATGAAATTCGTTACCGGTATTAAAAGGGTCTAACTGCTCATTCTATCGGTCGATGGCAAGTAGGTAAATTTTTTAACTGAAACCATGGCCACAACGTGGTCTCGTGGGACTGAGGTCCTGGGTTCGAATCCAGGTATAGCAGCAATTTTCTGTTGGTAGCATCAATGTCAAACCCAAACTTTGTCAGAAAACTATTGGATATTTAAATTTACTATGTCTTTTTAACGTCATTACTCATGATGAGGCTGTGTTGTGATTTTACGATCGAGTGATTTTTGTCACCAAAAAAATGGTCCAAAATTAACGGATCGTGAAATCACAACAAAACCTCATGAGTAATGACGTTAAAAAGACATATTATATTTCAGAATATTTAAATATCCAATAGTTTTCTCACAAAGTTTGAAATCGGAAGGTAAGAAAATATCGAATGTATATTCAGCCTTAAATGTACATATGCATATGTACCTTCCTGCTATAGGTGTTTAGGCTGTAAGCACCAATCTTATCTTATCTTAAAAATAAAATGGAAGGAGAACATAACACTGCAAGTATAGTGTCGTGTGATAAAAATATCCGCAACAAAGCCACAGCTGTGGTGGAAAAAACACTAAAACGAGGTACGTGTAATTTATAGTAGAAAAAAACGTAGGAAACTGAGGTGGCAAAAAGTTTGCATAAAAGTCCAAAAAGAGAAATAACGTTAATAAGTTATGCAAAGGGTGGTTTGCCAGATTTCCTGCAAAAAAAAAAAAAGAAATTACTGTTGTCGCAATCTGTATTCAGCGGTGACTTTTTCACACTTTGAACATTTTGATCCCGTGTATATACCTGAAGCGATGCATGCTAGGAACGTTCTTCGAGGGATTTTCCCCCTGAACTTTAACTGGATTTGCGAAATTGAGCGTTAAGTTCAGGTAAACTTACCCTCATGCAGCGATGTATTGGAGTTTTGCTACGCAACTTTATTTTACATATTATTATATCAGAACACCTCTTTAAGTGTGTTAGGTTAGGTTAGGTTCCTTCAGTTAGGACATTTATGTTCCCGTTAAAATCCACTGTAGCTAACGGTAGGATGGTGAAAGGCACCAACTTTACTTTTCTATCGGGAGGATATAACGCTATAGTGAACTTTTAGGGAGCACTATAGCAGACTTTAGTAACCCTCTTTGTCTGATAACTCCTTCAAAGATTTCACCCGTCGTAGACACCTATGTCACTGATCCAGGTCACGTGTTTCAAAGTTGAAAGTTTGAAGGAAGATCGAGTGAATATTTTGCTACGATATCGTTTTCATCATTATTATCATCTGTATATTATTATCTGCAGTTAGAATAATAGAGTCTTCAGAATTAGAATATTCTCAATTAGAATAATTCTATGCTCCCCATCCATAGGGTTAGTACACACAATCGGGACTCAAAAAAAGGCTCCGAACAGCCCCTGAACACATCAGAAGTAAATGCCGATCAGAAAAAAAATTGTTAAAATCGGGATAGAACCCGGCTCTTCAACATTCAACCACCTAAACCACTCGGCTGTCGAGGCTGTTGGTCACTTTGGGCTTTATCAGTTTTGATAAGTCACCTCCACCATTAAAACCGTATTGACACCTTAATCCCTTTGGGATACAAAGGAGGGCGGTTTTAACCCCACTTGGATCCACTGTAGGGCTCTGCTAACCCTTTGAGCCCCTTTTGGCAATAACGGTATTTTGATTAGGCCACTAGGGAGCCCCCCCCCCCCCCACTCCAGGAATACCCTCGTTACCTGGACCTCTCTTGAGCCTATCTGTCCAGTGGAAGATATATTATATTTCTTTATATGAAATGAAGTTTTTGTAGGTATAGAAATTTTTTTTGTGGTCCAAAAACAATCGCCCCATGCCCAAAAAATAGTTCGTTCAACAGTTGAGTCTTTCGCCGGTATACATCAGGTTAGGGTATAGACATAGACCCAGCAGTAAATTCTGCTCATGTTAAGATTCGAACACAGACCTCCCAGAACACGAGTCGGACACCTTGACCGCTTTGAGAGGGGGTACATTAAATAGCTTGCATGTGCCGCTAACTGCTGAAGTGCATCAGCGCTTATGTTTATTTATTCGATGTTTTCTATTGAACAGCTCTGTGAGAATTTATAGCACCATTACAAAAAACAGATAAAGTGTACACTAAAATAAGCAGATCTAAAAAGTTTCTTGATTCTTGAACGAGGTTAGTTAGTTCAGGGCTGGGGGAATATCCCAGCAACTAGACCGTTTTCAAGAACTATCCATTGTTCTCAGCTGGCAGCACTACCAAATACCAGCTCCCCAGCCATCGAGTAAACGATTGGGACCTACAGTTTTAGGTGGGTTCCGAACCACCACAGCCTCGATATACATTTCACTTGACATGCTGAACATATCAGAGGTGAATGCCGAGCAGAAAAACTTTTTGGTAGGATCGGGATCGAACCGGTGTGACCCGGCTCTCACTGCTCCTCAAAAGTCGACCATTTAGTCCACTCGGCTATCGAGGCCATTGTTTCAGGGGCATACTGCATCAGAAAAAATTTGGTAGGGTCGGGATCGAACCGGTGTGACTCGGCTCTCAAAGACTACAGAGGCGTGCAGAGCCGGTATGTTTTATTTTGACCTTTTGATCAAAATGAAAACAAGAAAACACACAGGGCATCCAGGCAGCGAAACTACAAATTAACAGATAAATAATTCAAAGTGACTGTTCGGACCTCGCGGCAACAAAACGATAACAACACGCCAAAGCGAATAACAAGAGAAGTTGACGTTCATCACGCTAATCTCACATCTATCACTGTCCAACTCTCGAACCAAACAAGTCTTAATTGGCTCATAAAACAAGGTTTCGCCCACTAAGTTTTCTCTCTCTATAACGACTCTCTCTCTATAACGAGTGAACACTACTGTCCCTAGAAACCGTACCTCCACAGTGTCAAGCCAGGTTAACCACTCCAGAGATTCCTTGAGATTCCATCAAGATTTCCAAAGATTCCCAACGAGATTCCCAACTAGTGGTTAATCTCTCGTAGAATGCATACCTATATATAGAGAGGGTGCTGACATAGTGGACATGGGGTTCGTCTCGCTCATTATAGGGAGGTGTTCGTTATAGAGAGTCCCCTGTAGTTCCCAGACAGTCGTTATAGACTACTTTATAGACTTTTTATTCATAATTATGTCAAAGTATTGTAACTCTATGCTAGCTCAGTCTCTTTCTCTTAATCAAAATCCAGGGGTAGGTGTCTTTATGCCCGGAGGAGCGTTCTCGATTGGCTAAGCTATAGGAAAGGCTGACCCGACAATCTCCAAACTAAGGCAGCTTGGAAGTTCTCGGGTTGGGTGGAAACAAAAGAAAACGGCCTACACAATAATGCATTGTAATAGAACCCAAATAAAAAGAATATACGAACCATTAGCTAGAGCCTACGCTAGGTAAGTAGGTAGGTAAGATACGGTAAAATTTGAATAAGACCAAGTACAGCAATTCACCTCGACAAAATAGATTAAGCATGAAAATGACTATACGAGGTTAAGTTTTAAATAAATTACAAGTTAAGTTGAAGATACCTAAGTTACGGTTCTAAAAATTTACAGTAAATGGAAAAGGGCGCCACTGGCTCTTGCCCGATGAATCAACTACCAAGGGTAACTCAAATGTCCAGAACCAGAGATTACATTTTTGTACCAAGCTATTTGATGCGGTGACATACTTCATGATGAAAGTATTATTGTATTACGGAGAGAAGGTAGTTGTTCAATCTTTTGAATATGTCAACGTGATGACCAGCTTTAAGGGGTAACGGTTGGGCTTACTTGATAGTCGGAGTTTTGTGCGCTTACATCTTGGTAGGGGATGCCGCCCTCAGCCTGCCTCTAGCCGTCCATTCTGCTCTGACGGACCATCGGACACATCTCACTGCCTCGGCAGGACACCATGACCAACTCTCAGCAGCCTGCACCCCTGAGCAACATCGTATCGGAGATGACCAAGTCTAGGCCCCAGCCCCGCTCCCTATGCAGAAAGGAACCAAAAACTTACACTCCATTCCAAGTTCAACTCCTATTCCACAAGATGATAGAAAGCTCATTAAGAACGCAACTTACCGAAAGTAAGCTTTCGGGACCGATCGACCAGTGAGAAATCTCCAACTGCACCCAGGAATGGTATGGACAGCAGAACCCACAGCACCAGAGGAAGCCAGCCAAATATCTTTATGAACACACCTCTCCGAAATATATAGCCAGGATACAATAGGATTCCTAATCGTCACTCTCGTAAGCTAACCATAGAAGCAATCTCCCTATAGTAGCTTCGGTCAACAAGGAAAAATAATCATTAAGGCCCTATATACACGTTCGGACTGTTCATGCTACACTCCTGTCTCCACTTCCTACCAGGAAAAAGCAAGGATGCAACTTCGGACTTGATAGTTGAGTTCCTCTCAATTATCCTGCTACCAAAAAAGCGACTGGCTCGCTACAGTATCACAACGTTAGTGTGGAGACCCTCAATTTTGTTATTGACTACTTTAGTTAGAATTGACTTTCTGATCTTTCATGGTGATCCATATTAAATTTTAATCTTTTTCTTTATTTTTCCCAAAAGATCGAACTGACATCCTGCTTGTGACCAGAGTTTCCAGGTTCCAACTCCAGCAGGCTGCGGATTTTCCTCTCAGATTCATTTATGGACAGTGGAACAGTATAGGTGGTTCGGAACCCACGTAAGCTGTGGGTCTCCACTAATGCCTCTGTGGGAGATATGGTCACAATAGCTTTGACATACGCCTAAGGGAATTAGCTCTTCTCTGGAGTGCTCCCTATGGCTACTGAAAGCGTAAAGCAGGCCGCATTCAAAGGAAGGCTGGAAGGGGGCTTGAATGATTTAGAATTGACCTCATCACTTTGTGATATTGGCAGCGAACTGCTGACATGGAATGGAGGGCCTGCATGGCAAATTCTGGAATGACGGTAAAACGCCCTCGATAGCCGAGTGGACTAAATGGTCGACTTTTGAGGAGCAGTGAGAGCCGGGTCACACCGGTTCGATCCCGATCCTACCAAAAAGTTTTTCTGCTCGGCATTCACCTCTGATATGTTCAGCATGTCAAGTGAAATGAATATCGAGGCTGTGGTGGTTCGGAACCCACCTAAAACTGTAGGTCCCCATCGTTTACTCGATGGCTGGGGAGCTGGTATTTGGTAGTGCTGCCAGCTGATCACAATGGATAGTTCTTGAAAACGGTCTAGTCGCTGGGCTTGTCCCCCCCAACCCTCAGCTAACTAACTAACTGGGATGACGGCATGCCATATGCCATCCTCACCCCCAACGATGCCATTACGTAGCACCGAGTTAACAAAAAGTGAATTTTATGTACATACCTTTAGGTTTTAAGCATAGGCGTAGCAATTTTTCTGACCTACACACAACGTCACATAAAAACATGCCTACCCCCCCCCCCCCCCCCCACCCAGGTGAGGAGAAGGTCTGGGAGGCTTAGCCCCCCAGGTTTTAGGTAGATTTCGAAGAAAAATCTACCTATTGTAGTCGTACCAGTAGTCTCACTTTTGAAAAATTTCTTCACAGTTATTCTTTTTATGACCCCTGGATCCCAAAACCACCATCAGTTCAAAAGTTTATATATATATATATATATATATATATATATATAATATATATATATATATATATCATTTTCACTTCCTTGTGAACACGCTAGCAGCCGTATTTTTGAAAAATAATTGGTTTTGACTATTTCATAAAATAGAAGGGACTAAAATCTCGGTCGAGTTCGTTAATGGGGGAAATCGGACCAAGGGGGGGGGGGGGGGGAAATGGGGGGACTTTTTCTAAATCTGGCTTTTTGGCCATAACTCCCTTAATATTGCAACTAATGAAACGTAGTTTTCTCTGAGGGTCGTCTAACAGTACTGCCTACAACTTTTCTTAGTAACGTTTTTTGATCCCACCCTTAATGGTTGAATAGGGGTGGAAAAAGAGGGTTTTGCGCACAAAAAAATTCATAACTTGTGTCCTAGGGGTGTTATCGAGTTCTTTTGTTTTGTAATGCATTTGCCTCAATATTACCTACAACTTTTGTCTGAAAACGTTTTTCGTCCGACGCACCGTTTAGGCAGGGGGTGGGGGGTTGAATTTTCAAAACGTCATAACTCACTTATTTGGTGAGATATTGAGTTTTATCTTTTTGCTATGAGTTTCTATTAATAATATCTACAACTTTTGTCTGAAAAAGTTTTTTGTAAAATCACTTTCATTTTCTTGTTAAGGGGGGGGGGGTGAAATTTCAAAACTCAATTCCTCCGTTTGTTATTGTGTTATCGAGTTCTTTTGTTTTGTAATGCATTTGCCTCAATATTACCTACAACTTTTGTCTGAACAAGTTTTTCGTCCGACGCACCGTTTAGGCAGGGGGTGGGGGGTTGAATTTTCAAAACGTCATAACTCATTTATTTGGTGAGATATTGAGTTTATTCTTTTTGCTATGAGTTTCTATCAATAATATCTACAACTTTTGTCTGAAAAAGTTTTTTGTAAAATCACTTTCATTTTCTTGTTAAGGGGGGGGGGGGTGAAATTTCAAAACTCAATTCCTCCGTTTGTTATTGTAGATAATGCAATTGGATCAACTGAAAATCTTCTTATCCGTCTTTCTAAATGATTTTCGACTGCTTTTAGTTGATGGAAGTAATCTTCGAAATCTACCTACGCCTTTCGGGGCTGCCGAAAGGGATTTTTTGATCCTGCTACGCCCATGGTTTTAAGTGAACAAACTAATATTTTAAAAACAGAAATACAAAAAAATGTCAGATTTTTTGTAGCCTAGACAGCCCAGACATAACTTAGTGACGTATGTAAAATCTGTGGTAAAATATTCCTCATTTAACTTGTGCTGTCATAAAATTTCGGATATTTTTTTACTGTGCTTCTTCCCAAGTTTGAGGTTTTACCTCATGATCCCTTCTCATAGTTGTATTTTCTCTCGATATTTTCACGTCATCGAAAATCAGTTCTAACGGAGATGAATTATTATTACATTAATGATGTCTCGGTTGCTTCGAACTTAATAATCCCGCTAAAGTAAAGGAGAGCCAGGTCTGTGAACGATAAGAGGATTTAGGTTTGTTAGTAGAGGGTTGGGGGGAGAAGCCCAGCAACTAGACCATTCCAAGAATTATTCGTCGTGCTCTGTTGTCAGCACTACCAAATACCATGTACACGATGGGGACCTACAGTTTTAGGTGGGTTCCGAGCCACCACAACCTCGATATACATTTCACTTGTCATGCTGAACATATCAGAGATGGATGCCGATCAAAAAAACCTTTATAGGACCGGGATCGATCGTGTCACACTGGCTCACAAAAATTAACTGGCTGGTTTGGGAGAAAACTATTGGATATTAAAATATTCTGAAATATAAAATGTCTTTTTAACGTCATTACTCACTAGGCTATGTTGTGATTTTAGGATCGAGTGATTTTTGTCACCAAAAAATTTGTCCAAAATTAACCGATCGTGAAATCACAACATAGCCTCATGAGTAATGACGTTAGAAAGACATATTATATTTCAGAATATTTCAATATCCAATAGTTTTCTCACAAAGTTTGAAGTTCAAACGTGAAAAAATAGCGAATGTCTGGTGGCCCTTAAAGCCATAATTTTCAGAATGGCAGAAGTTGTATCAGCCATTTTCACCTTGATATAGCCGTTTGATCTGAGGAGCTGGTGAAAAGGTAATGGGCTCTATCTTATCTTTGCTACATAATCAGTAATTCACTACTCACCAGTTTCACTCCCGATAATAATTTATGGTTCCTATTTCCACAGCCAGAATTCTTTCATCTGTTTTATATCGGCTGCTTCTTTTGAATTTATCTTTTGGAATTTTAACGGTGAACTGACGATAAGTCTCAGAAAAGATGTATGAACAGGCACAAAGTTTCCGCGTTCTTTTCGACCTTCTCACAGTAAACTCCTAATACAGAATCGCTAATTGTCACAGGTTGCCCTTATGTTGGTCTTGTCGGGAAATAAGTAGATTAGGTTTATGGTCAGATTAGTAGGGTGGTGTGGCTTTGAGTTACCCACGTTCTAATCCGAGGGGTTAAGGTTGACTACACGTACTTGGTTCGCAATGCTACGTACTTCAAGCCCTACTCCGAAGTTACAGGGCGAGTGGTAAGTGTTTATAGGGGGATGTAAACCTGAGACTCTTTGTCGTGAGGTAGTGTTGTATTTTTGCATGAAATGGAGTAATAAGCCCACAGGAGCGATTTTAAACAGTCAACTACCAGTCCACATGTTTTTTTGACAGATCGCGAAAACACAACACTACCTCATGCGAAATATTTTTTTGAAAATTTTCGGACTAAAAAATGTATGATTTTATCGTCACATTTAGTAGAAAAGCTTGATAAATGTTTGTAGTATTTACCGTAGCCATGTTGCATTTTGGCAATTTTTATTTCACTTACGGAAGTGGGTAATTTCAACAGCATTTCTCTACTTTTCTCCTGTAAAAGCTAAACATAGTGTCCTACTTTTACTCGTTCGTTTCGCGTTAAAATAACACACTATGTTTTGCTTTTAGAGTAGACACAATCAATACGATATTGCAATTACCAGTCTCCGGTTGTACTAATGTGTAAACATTAGTTTTGTCGAATATTTACTTTCGCACAGCGGTTTTGGCGGAGTTCGTCGAGAATGTATGGTGGCCCTTAACCACTCCAGGAATCTCGTTGGGAATCTCAGGAAATCTTTATGAAATCTCAGGGAATCTTGGAAATTTCTGGAGTAGTTAATCCTTTGGGTTCCATCTTTCCACGAATCTCGTTGAGAATCTCAGGATATCTTTGGAAATCTTCATGCAATCTGAGACAATCTCAAGCAATGTTTGGAGTGGTTAACCCCTCGTTCTAATCCAGTCTGCTTGAGATATTTTCTCCTGATGAAAATCATAGCCTGTACCTGATCCTTTCTATAGCTTTAGTGACATTGTGACAGGGCAAAAAAAATTGAGTTTTTGACGATGGTCCCAGCCTGAAACGGATGGTACGAGGGTGAATCCCAATAATTTGTTTTATTCACCATTGCACTTGAAACTGTTCCGAACAAGTTAAAAAACAAGTCTCTTTGAGCCTTTTTCAGGATATTGTTAAAATTCAGGGTAAAAGGCTTACCCAATGGGTGGAAAAATGGATTACATGCTTAGTGAGTCCCAAATGGAGTTTTCCGTAGGGTCGGCACCGGCCCATTTACGTTGGTTTTTAAGTCAGACCCTTTCGAGGGAAAGCATTAGTCGAATTTTAAGAGGGTTAAACCAGGTTGGCAGTCCTGAGGTAATCTCCTTAAGAGGATATAAAAATTTTTCCAGTTGAGGCGTCTAGGTAAAATGTACATCGAGGCTGTGGTGGTACGGTACCAACCTAAAACTGTAGGTCCCCGTCGTATAGTAACACGATAGCCAGGGAGCAGGTATTTGGTAATGTCTTCGAAATGGTTACAATGGTGCAGACTTTGTTTTTCCGTTTCTATGTCAGCAGTTCTATAAGGAAGTTCGATAAAACCTATAGAATCCGGTTCGTATCGTCGGTTATTGCTACCTCGAAATTTTTTCCCTCTAAAATTGAAGCTATAAAAAGTTGTAAGGGGACCTGAAGTACCTCTCTGTACAATAATAGAGATATCAAAGTTGGAAATATAGGTTCTCTCGCTGAGTTTCTCCTCTACTTTTCTATCTTTCTAGTTGAAATGAAGCCCCGGATGTGCGCTCGCCTCGGTCCCTCAGGTTTTCCCCCCATATACGCCTCAATATCCGGTGGTTTACAACGCAAACGCATTTAGAGCTCGGTCTCCAGACGCTTAGAATTGCAGCACTCAGCAAAACGACCGTGGAAAACTGCATTCTCACTTTGCAAATAAATGCTGAAAGTACCTCTCCACCCTCAAGTTTGAATTTAATTTTAAAAATTCCTCCACCTTCCGGTGTCCGAGTTGTCTCAGCTGCCCTGGCCTGAGAGGTCTGGAATCCGGGCATTCCAGCATAAGCAGGTTCCTTTTTTTTGTCCGAGTGCTTTGGGAGCTGTAGGCAGCTCAGCTGGCTGACGCTGGCACTATATCGCCCAGCATGATCCTATATGGCCCACTGTGATCGTGTATGGGGTAGGGTGGTAGAGTCCATTGTCTGGGCAGCAGCACTGGTGAACGCTGCTTTCGTGGGGTAGAGTGGTACCTACTGGCCCATCTTTCACTGAGACTGTAAGTCAGCGAACACTACCTACTTGTAAAAAATAATTCGATTCACTTACCCCAATGTATGAAGAGTGGAACCATGCTAAATCGCAGTAGAGAGACACGTTCTTGGTTTCGTTGAGAGCAGCCATTCTGGCAGTTTTCACGCCATATCTGAAAAAAAAAATTAAAGTAGATAAATTTTGTGCCATAATCAAGCCTTAAGAAGAGAAACAAGCCTTCCGGAGAAAATTTGTATCTATTTATCGGCAGTAGCTAGAGACCTGCGGTTTTTTTATCTTAAAAGAAGAAAGATGAGCCAAGTTTGCTGACGGTTTACAATTTTCAAATTCTATATGTGAACCTCCTAATAAATTTTTGAAAAGAGGCATAATTTTCGGAATTTTTACCCAAGATTTGCCGCCGTTCGTTGAGCCCAGGATTAGTAAAGTCAAAATGTAAACCGTCAGTTCCCTAGCTTGAACTATTAGCTTTAATGTGGTAACACATTTTTAGTGGGTTTTTCAAGGGAAGTACTGAAAACCCCCAATTTTACAAAATCAAGGTTGGAAAAACATCGCCGACCAATAGGAATATAGGAACCCATCACATACGTCGTGGAATGAAGAGGCTGGAATGGCAGTCTTGTAGTGGTAATTTAGCGATAGCGGATGAAGCTAAGGGGTTAACCACTCCAGAGATTGCTTTGCATGAAGATTTCTGAACATTTTCTGAGCTTCTCAACGAGATTTGTGGAAAGTTGCACCTCAATGGGTTAACAACTCCAGAAATTTCCAAGATTCCCTGAGATTTCATAAATATTTCCAATGATTGCCTGAGATTCCCAATGAGATTCCCAACGAGATTCCTGGAGTGGTTAACCCCTCGGATGAAGCGGAGAATGTCGCCATGGTATTTGGTTAGCGTTACGTAACGAGAAAAACAGGAAGGCTATCTTCGTCTCGCTATAGAAGAAATATGACGAGAGCCTGTTTGGGCTTGAAAGGCAATTTTCAGTAACCGTAAACTCTTATGGGGAAAACAACATGATGAAAAGTGTTGGATGATGGCCTCCTCCGTCCATTTATCGCCGTAACGCCGGTAATTTACGTCTACTACTTTTTACTACACCGCCCGTGTGAGTCGTTATATTTTCACGTATGGACGTTTAACTCGATTAAGGTCACGTCGGGGATCACGAGAGACGTTAATAAATTACCGTAATATGGGGGCGGATTTAGGGAGAGCGTGCTAAGGCAGAAATAAATTTTCTTCTTACTCTTCATACTCTGTATATGAAACTGCAATAATACCCATACAGGTTAGTCCAGACCACCCGAGGGGTAACCACTCCAGAGATTCCTGAGATTCCATAAAGATTTCCAAAGATTCCCAACGATTCATAGAAAGATGAACCCCGAGGGGGTAACCACTCCAAAAAATTCCATGATTCCTTGAGATTTCATAAAGATTTCCAATGATTCCCAACGAGTGGTTAACCCCTCGAGACCAACCGTGTACCTAGCTTCTTTTCTCCGGGATCGAGCATGCAACTGAGAAGCGGTAAAAATTTTCATGGCAAAGTCGTACCTACCCACAAAAGACTGTTATGACAGCATTAATGGCCACTATACATTCTCGACGAACTCCACCAAAACCACTGTGTGATAGTAAATATTCCACAAAACTAATGTTTACATATTAGTACTGCCGGAGACTGGTAATTGCTTTATCGCCATTGGTTGTGTCTACTCTAAAAGCTAAACATAGTGTGCTATTTGAACGCGAAACGAACGAGTGAAAGTAGGACACTATGTTTAGCCTTAATCTGAGAAAAAGTAGAGGAATGGTGTTGCAATTACCCACTTTCGTAAGTGAATAAAAAATTTGTCAACAGTAAAATGGCGTCGTTAAATAGTGCAAACAGGGGGTGATTCGGTCCGAATTAGGGCTAGGTAGCCCCAGGAAAAATCTTGATAAACCTGGACTAGAACCTGGGTCCGGAACAAAATATAGGAATACACCCTTTGAAATATTCTTCTCCTTGATAAAGGGGTCGCAAATAACTCTGAAAGTGTGAAATTTCAGGGGCAAACCTCAGCGATGGGAAATTAGCATTTTATTTAAATATTCATGACAAGCGACTTCTTGACGGTACTCAACATCTCGGTAAGCACTTACGAGTGTATGATGCGCCTTTTCCTTGCCAAATATGTGTTCTTATCAGATATGCTTACCACATGTGCTTACCATACATATATGTGCTTACACGTACCACAAATTCTTAGCACACGTGTTTACCCGAGGGGTTAACCACTCCAGAGATTCATTGAGATTTCATAAAGATTTCCAAAGATTCCCAACGATATTCATAGAAAGATGAACCCCGAAGGGGTAACCGCTCCAAAAAATTCCTAGATTCCCTTGGTTTTTATAAAGATTTCCTATGATTTCCAACGAGATTCCTAACGAGATTCCTGGAATGGTTAACCCCATATGCTCATCAGAGTCGTCATAGGAGTCTGTATACACGAGACCGCTGAATTATTTTTTTCTTCCTATTTTTTGAGGAGACTGTTGGAATGCTATGAATGCTATGCTATGCTATATTCTAACCGCAGAAATTAACAGGCTGTGTTGTGATTTTCCGATCGGTTTCTTCCGGACAAATTTTTGTTGACAAAAATCACTCGATCGTAAAATCACGACACAGCCGGTTAATTTCGGTCCTTAAAAAGACATATTATATTTCAGAACAGTTAAATATCCAATAGTTTCCTCATAAAGTGTGCAGAAAAAATGTAAACAAATAGCGAATGTATGTTCAGTCTCAATAATAGGTAGTTATCTAGGAGTTGATGAATAAGCGAAAGACAGAAAGGCTCAGTAGGTAGGTACCTAGGTAAAAGGATGAAAGTTTCGAAACCATTTTCCATAGATACATTCAAAAAGTTCCAACCTTAACGTCTTCCTCTACAAACAGTCTGTTATAAAATTAGGTATGATCCTATCTTCAAACTTCATGAAAATAATTGCGAAGTACGTAAAATCCCATCATTCTATTCGAATATCAAGGGAACTAGAAACTTTATGAAGAAGTAACGGAATCAAAGCCATAGAGAAATGAAAGAAAGATGAGTTTCTTGTAATTTAATCAGAGTTCAGACGTTTTCATATTTTCCTTTAAATGAAATGTGATCCAAAAATCCTCTGAATTCTCAAGTAGTCACGATAAAAATTTAATGAACACGCTGAGATAATAAGAAACACTGAAACTGGCTTGAAAGATAAATCTCTAATGTTTCAAAGATATTATTTGATGCCACGCTTTGAATTTCATTTTCGCGAGAAAAAGAATAATATTGTAGGTACCATGATAAAATAAAAGATAATTACTTCAATCTTAAGACTGAAGGTACAGAGTTGTTCATTTGCCTTGCTTAAGGGGGACTATACATTCTCGCCGAACTCCACCAAAACAACTGTACGAAAGTAAATATTCGACAAAACTAATGTTTACGTATTAGTACTGCCGGAGACTGGTAATTGCAATATCGCCATTGGTTGTGTCTACTCTAAAAGCTAAACATAGTGTGCTATTTGAACCCGAAACGAACGAGTGAAAGTAGGACACTATGTTTACCTTTTACAGGAGAAAAAGTAATAGAGAAATGGTGTTGCAATTACCCACTTCCGTAAGTGAAATAAAAATTGTCAACATATGTATTATGACGACGGTAGATAGTGCAACCATAAATCAAGCGCTTTTACTAAATGTGACGAAAAAATCTACATGTTTTAGCCCGAAAGTTGAAAAAAAAATATTCCGCGTGAGGTACCGTGGGGTTTTCGCGATCTGTCAAAAAACATGTGGACTGGTAGTTGACTGTTTAAAACCGCTCCTGTGGGCTTATCACTCCATTTCATGCAAAAATACAACACTACCTCAGGACAAAGAGTCTCAGGTTTACATCCCTCAATAAACACCTTTCACTCGCCCTGTAACTTCGGAGAAGGACTTGAGGAACGTAGCATTGCTAACCAAGTACGTATATTTCCCCTTAAGATGAAATTGGAGGAGTGCGATGTTTGTTTATTTTCACTAGAACCAAAACAAATCACCTTTTTTCATTTTTTTTTTGACCAAAATTTTAATTTTTCTAAAAAAAATTTTGCCATACACTGGACAATAATTTTAGGCACCTACTCACCGGATTTCAAACATATCCGTTAAATGGTGAAGTGTCGTTCGACGTGCAAAGTACGTGTTTTCTATTTTCCATGCCACGGCCTTAATTTTCAAGTAATTGAAAATCTATTGAAAACGACCTTGAAACATCTATCTGAGACCACTTTCACCAATTTTCAAGGAGATCTGTCGATTAGAGTTGTTGCAAATCCGTCTTAACCAATCAAAAACGTGATTTCCATTTTTGGAAAATTTTCCTACGATAATGCCAATATTGGCCATAATTATTATGTTGGATAAATTTCTTTCGGTAAAACATCAAACTAGGTTAAAGTACACCTTCCTACCAATTTTTATTGAAATCGATGGAATAGTGCTACCGGAGTGACGACCAACGCGTTTGGGCCCTAACTGGGCCAAGTTATTGGCCCACCTCCAAATGATTGTAAAAGACCTAAAAGCAACTATTCAAAAACACTTTCGCAAATTTTCAATGTTCCAACTTAATATACGTAGCTTCAAGCTCTTCTTAACTGTCAAAAAACACGTTTTTTTGCCTTTTTTTGACCATAGCAGGCGCAATTTTTGAGTTATCAAAATTTATCAAAAAAAAGGGTCCAGATATTTACATTAGGTACTTACATACCGAATTTGAGCAAAATCGGACGAACGGTGTGACGTCCAGTTGCGCGACAGACTGACGTACGTACGTCGGACGGACATTTTTTAAAAACCACTTTTTTGGACTCGGGGGACCTCCAGGATTATGGGAAACACAAAAAGATAACTTTCTCAGCCCATGTATTACGTACGGGCGAGAAAGTAAAAAGGTATCCACTTAGTGTAGACTTAATGCTGTTCAAACTGACGATATCATTTAGGAAAGTGACAGCTTAATGAAGATTTCCCCGTAAGAAGAATAGTCCCTCTGAAATAGACGGGTAAAATATACATAGTGAGGCGTAATATTGGATATTTCAATGTTCTGAAATATATTAAGTCTTTTCAACGTCAGAATAACTATCTGTGATTTTACGATCGATTAATTTTTGTCAATACAAATTTGTCCGAATCACAACAAATGGTAACATAATAATTCATTGTGCTGCCACGTATTTCACGATTGTGTACTCCGCCTTAATTTGGACGATTTTCCTGCACAGCAGTGGCAGCTAGCTTTACAAATTAAATTTACAATAGATACCTGACGCTATCTTGGATAGGAAAACTCGGCGAGAGCTCGGTAAATAAGCAATAAAGCATTCTTAGAATTTCCCGACAAGATTTTCTTGTTAAACTCAATCCTATTCAAATATTTCTTCTCCCCTCCCCTAGTTCTAACAAAAAATACTTTCCGGACGGCGTTTCTAAGAAATCGGTTATTTGTCTGACAAAAAGTGATGAAGATTTTTGTTGACAGCAGACGACAACTGCGAGTCTTGCTGAATCTATCCTTACTCTACGGGAAGTATTGTGATTTATCTATTAAAGAGAAGCAAACCTTTTTATATGTAAGGGTTATTTAAACATGGAACCTTTCCTTTTTGGAAAAAAGGTTTTATCCTTCTACGTTTCTTTCCTCCCGAGCCCACCCGGGTCTCTCTCACTGAGAATTTCTGAACCTACTATGGGGGCAATTTCGTCAATAATTTTACTTGTGTATATGCAAAGGTTTTAAAAAAATTCTTCAAATAATACCTGAGTTGCGATTGGAGGAAGATCCATATCAAATTTCTTCAAAAATGGTTGAAAGGTGTTGTCGCTATATATAGGGTACAAAACGAACGGAAGGACAGATTTTTACCAATTTTTTCGACTCAGAAAACCCCAGACTAGAACGACGAGTTCGAAGCCCGGCATCATCAGCTTTCTTTTGCTAGGATGTCACACCACCTTTGGACCAAGGGTATGGGCTGCAGTCTCTACATCAGAATTAGCGAAATTGTGGACAACTTTCAACGAGGGGTTAAACACTCGTTGGGAATCTCGTTGAGAATCATTGGAAATCTTTATGAAATCTCAGGAAATCTTGGAATTTTTTGTAGTGGTTACCCCTTCTGGGTTAATCTTTATATGAATATCATTGGGAATCTTTGGAAATCTTTATGGAATCTTAGTGGAATCTCAAGGAATCTCTGGAGTGGTTACCCCCTCGACTTTGAACCTATACAGGTTTCTAGCAAAAGGATCATTAAAAATTATTCTGTTGCCACGTCTCCTTACCGTCTTGTACCTTCGGGTCTTGGTTTAAAAATAGCCACAATAAATTTTAACATTTACAGATTTATATAACAAAATATTGCCAGCCACGAAAATGCCTTCTCGTTAAATTTCCTACAGACTGACAGAAATATCGAACTTTCCGTCAACGGTCTATTAACTTTTATTTCGTTCACTTTGAAGTTTGATGTTTTTTTTCATTTCCGGCTTTTATAGTGCTGACACTTTAAAGGAGGGAGGCCCGAATATACATTTTCTGTTTGTTTACGTTTTCTGTACATTTAATGAGGAAACTATTGGATATTTAAATGTTCTGAAATATAATAATGTCTGGCGATCCAGTGATTTTTGTCAATAAATTTTTTTCCGAAATTAACCGATCGTGAAATCACAACACAGTTTGTTGATTTAAGCCGTTAAAAAGACATATTATACTTCAGAACATATAAATATCCAATAATTTCCTCATAACACTTGCAGAAAAAAACGTAAACAAACACGATTATGTGGTCGACCATCAAGCTGTATTTGTTGCTGGGTAAATTTTCACCCCGAGCCCCAGCCAGATTCTATTGGGTTATTGGCTTTGGGACTAAGGGGGGAATTATTGGGGTTTTTATTTATACTCTGGGGTCTGGTTATTTTGTGACCGGATTATTTAAATGATTGCTGTTACCGTTCCCGCAAGTATTTGAGGATTTTTATAAAACAGTCAACAGCACCGGAAAGTCACCAAAGTCACTGTTTTGGCGTTTCCCGGGCTTTAGTAGCAGAGAAACACTGAAAATTGTCTCTATGTTACTTGATAAGACTGTTCTGAAATATAATATGCCTTGGACAAATTTTGTGTATAGACAAAAATCGCTCGATAGTAAAATCAAAACATAGCCAGTTAATTTCTAACAACGGCCTACTGTGAAAAGATGATCTCCAGTTAAATTTACTGGAAGTTATTCCAAGTGGCTTCACCAGATAAATTTTATAAATGTATCTTCCCGATAAAGTAGCCGATAACTTTATCTCGCCGTTAAAAATCCACTAGCTAACGTTATGGTAAAGTCTGTATCGGCAGGATGGTGAAAGGCACCAACGTTTCTCTACGGGAGGGTAACGCTATAGTGAACTTTTAGGAGACATTAAAGTAGACTTTAGGAGCTTGGTTGATCCCCTTATAGAGTGTGAAATTCCCCTTGTGGATATGTAACGTAGGTACACGTGATAATCAAGGCATGACAGATTACGGAAAAGTTTGAGATACTCGGGAATCCCAAAGGGCCTTTTTGGGGCTTAGGCCAGAGGCCTTGGGGAAATAATATTCCCCAATTCCCCCTTCTCCCCTTTTGAGCTTCCTCTGTAATCCTCCTAAGTCTACACACCGCCTTATGGTTTTCGTCTCTATTAAACGCTCTTTATATGCATGCCTATACAATCTAAACCTTCTTCATACCCAGGGCTTTCTTGTACGAATTCCCTTGGTGGAATTTGTCTGTTTCTAGTTTGGATTTTTGATATGGTACGATATAATAGCAGTAGAGTGCCCGAGGGACCGAACTTGTGTCCTGAGAGGTCTAGGTTCGAATCCCGGCGTAAGTGATTTTTTTCTTCCTTTTTTTCCCGATAGTAATCGTTGTTAAGGCTGAATATACATTCGCTATTTTTTTACGTTCCGATATCAAACTCTGTGAGAAAACTATTGGATATCTAAATATTCTGAATTATAATATGTCTTTGTAACGTAATTATTCACGAGGCTAACGGTCGGTTAATTTTGGACTATTTTTTTGGTGACAAAAATCACTCGATCGTAAAATCACAACATAGTCTCATGCATGAGTAATGACGTTAAAAAGCCATATTATATTTCAGAATATTTCAATATCTAATAGTTTTCTCACAAAGTTCGAAATAGGAACTTAAAAAAATCCCTTTCGGCAGCCCCGAAAGGCGCAGGTAGATTTCGAAGATTACTTCCATCAACTAAAAGCAGTCTAAAATCATTTAGAAAGACGGATAAGAAGATTTTCAGTTGATCCAATTGCATTATCTACAATAACAAACGGAGGAATTGAGTTTTGAAATTTCACCCCCCCCCCCCTTAACAAGAAAATGAAAGTGATTTTACAAAACTCTTTTTCAGACAAAAGTTGTAGATATTATTAATAGAAACTCATAGCAAAAAGAATAAACTCAATATCTCACCAAATAAATGAGTTATGACGTTTTGAAAATTCAACCCCCCACCCCCTGCCTAAACGGTGCATCGGACGAAAAACTTGTTCAGACAAAAGTTGTAGGTAATATTGAGGCAAATGCATTACAAAACAAAAGAACTCGATAACACAATAACAAACGGAGGAATTGAGTTTTGAAATTTCACCCCCCCCCCCCCCCCCCTTAACAAGAAAATGAAAGTGATTTTACAAAAAACTTTTTTAGACAAAAGTTGTAGATATTATTAATAGAAACTCATAGCAAAAAGAATTAACTCAATATCTCACCAAATAAGTGAGTTATGACGTTTTGAAAATTCAACCCCCCACCCCCTGCCTAAACGGTGCGTCGGACGAAAAACTTTTTCAGACAAAAGTTGTAGGTAATATTAAGGGAAATGCATTACAAAACAAAAGAACTCGATAACACCCCTAGGACACAAGTTATGAATTTTTTTGTGCGCAAAACCCTCTTTTTCCACCCCTATTCAACCATTAAGGGTGGGATCAAAAAACGTTACTAAGAAAAGTTGTAGGCAGTACTGTAAGACGACCCTCAGAGAAAACCACGTTTCATTAGTTGCAATATTAAGGGAGTTATGGCCAAAAAGCCAGATTTAGAAAAAGTCCCCCCATTTCCCCCCCCCCCCCCCCCCTTGGTCCGATTTCCCCCATTAACGAACTCGACTGAGATTTTAGTCCCTTATATTTTATTAAATAGTCAAAACCAATTATTTTTCAAAAATACGGCTGCTAGCGTGTTCACAAGGAAGTGAAAATGATAGATAGATATATATATATATAAACTTTTGAACTGATGGTGGTTTTGGGATCCAGGGGTCATAAAAAGAAGAACTGTGAAGAAATTTTTCAAAAATGAGACTACTGGTACGACTACAATAGGTAGATTTTTCTTCGAAATCTACCTAAAAATAGCGAATGTATGTTGGCCCTTAACTGGATCAACTTTAGAGAAATTGCTGAGTAAATATTTGTCTCTATAGGTATACCTACCCTGAAAACGGACCTTGGGCTTCCCGCCAATTTGAGTAATAGTATCGACTGTGTACCCGAAGACGACACTAATTTGATCATCCGGAACTCCGGACCCGCCCTCATAGGTACGGTGACTCAAGGTCTATGTATTCTATAGGTTACAACCTAATATAGCAGAACACGGCTACGTCAAACCACTTGAATTATTAGTGTGTTTGAAGACTTGGAGACTTAAAAGAGCTTTGATTGGTTAGGTTATAGGTCTCATCTCACATTGAAATAACTAGTGATTCACTGTGTTTTCACAACCTATCAATATCAATTATCAATAAACCCACTGATCCGAAATGTGGAGTCTGTTTGTTTGTGCAAACAATTTGAAGTAACCAGTAGTCATTTTGAAAATAAATTTGTTTACTTCATGTTCTTAATAGAATTGACTAAGTAAGTACACTGTTTTTATTGCAATAAGGAGGTTAACATTCGATGATAATATGAGAAAAACTGCTTTGTTTTGGTCCAGGTGAACAAAAACAAACGTCACCCTGGGGATGTGACCTTAGGACGAGGAAACCTCATGAGTCCATAGACCTTAGCGTACAATGGTTTTGCTGCGAACATGCAGTGGTGGTTCTGTTGCCATAGCAATGCCAGTGCCATCCCTTTGACACACATGAATCAGTCAGACGTTCGGAGTCAGTGATTAATCGATGTCCAATCAGTCGGGGGGCTGGTGCAGTCAGTGACACGCTAACTGCTTTCAGGTTGGGAAGGGATATAGTTAGTACGGAGGTAGAAAGGGCAAGCAACTAGACCATTTCAAGAACTATCTAGCGTACTGGAAGCACTACCAAACATGTCAGCAGCTAGTAATGCTGAAGGTATGTATGATGAATAAAGGGTTCGATAACAGTCGCACTTAATTTTTTGACAAAAACGGCCGTAATTTTCAAGAGAACAAAATTCTGTTCAACGAATGTTTAAGTTACGTAGTTTTACATAAACGTACTATAAATTTCATGACAATCGGTTTATAAATGTGAGTGGCGCCGAAAGGATCGAACTTTGGTCCAAAACGGCCGTAATTTTCAACTAAATCAATTTTAGTTGCAAATACCTCGAAACATCTATTTGTCAACACAACACACATATCAATTTGCAGTGTTATAAACTGACGAGTGTACCGTCGGCGCTTGTCCGACTAACCAAAAACACGATTTTTTAATTATTTTGGCGGTTTTTTGGCAATAACGGCCGTAATTTTGGACCAATAAAAAATTTCTTGAAACGGTGTCTTGGCTGATTTTAGACAGATCTGCACCAAAGTTCATCAAAATCGGGTGAACGCCGTGAATGGTATAGGCTCTAGAGCAGTGCCCGGACAAGCTTTTTCCAGAAACCACTTTTTTGGACTCGGGGGACCCCTAGGATCATGGGAAACCCAAAATCTCAATTTCAAAGTTTTCCACGAAAACAATACTTTCTCGCCATATATGGCTAGCGAGAAAGTAAAAAAACTTCGACAGGGTCGGAGTCGAACCGGTGTGACCCTCAGCAGTGTTCCTTTAAAGTAAACCGTCTACAGTAGGTACTCAGCTATCTAGGCTGCACCAACGGCCCAAGCCTCAGAGCAAGATATAAGTAATATATTGAAATTTGCAGTGCCATAAATTCAGCATAGGTATCAAAATCAGCACTCATGGAGACAGACGGAAAGAGTTACGTCCCGCTATATTTGACTGAAGAAATAAACGTTTCAAGTTTATTGGCAGTTCGATCCGTCTGTGTTTGTTTGACTTTTTCGTGTAATATTCATGTTCAACCATCTAAACGAGTCAATCAGCATTTTTCAGTACTGAACTTCGAAGTTAATTTAAAAATTTGAATGAGCTGTGTAGATAAACTTCAGAAACCACTCGCAGCAGTCCAAGATCCCCCCGTCTATGTGAAAACGACATTATATTTCAGAACAAATAAATATCCAACATCTTCCTCAGAAACTGGTAGTGACGCACGAAAATTTCTTGTCCTACTTTTGTTCTTACATATTTCTTACGTGCAAGAACAAGAACAAGCAAGAGTTCTCGCAAGAGTCTTGCATAAACGCAGGTAATTTTTTTTCCAAAGCTTCATTCATGGACTGCAGTCCATATTTTGTACGAGTAACTTTGCAGACTATGCTACGATAGATTGCACTTGAAACGGCCGTTCGGTAGGCAAAAACCCGTGTTTTAACTGCAGAAAATTCCATGTGCATGTATGCAAGAAATTGCAAGAGTCTTCAGCAAGAACAAGAACAAGAGCAAGAAATGATTTCTACTCCAAGAACAAGAACAATATAGGATTTTTACTGCAAGAACAAGAGTAAGAGTCGCTTTGCGAGAACAAGAACCAGAAATGCCGTTTCTTGTTCTTGTTCTTGCATCGTGCATCACTAGAAACTGGCATGACCTTCTCAAGCATCATAAAATCCCGCGAAAGATGCTGCATGAGTTATGGCTTGCTTATGATATTTTCTTTATTACTTCAGAGTCCAATAAAAAAGAAATGCCTTTTTATGTATTTACTTTCGGAAGTTATATGAAGTGCCGCGACACTTTCTTCCGTCTTATAGGGCAGTCCCAGCACTAGAATTTCTGAACTCATGCCCGAGAAGTTTTTAGTGTCTATTTTCCGAGTTCAGTCAACTCGGAAACGTTTCAGTCTGTGTTTATCCATAAAACCTGATTGTTACATCCAAAACTTTCCAGAAAATAATTTTTACGAAAACATTTTTATTAAACATTTAATGGATTTGTTACAAAGTGGGAATTTTTATAAAGAATCCGCTTCAAGGCGTTTTAAAAATTAATACAAATTTTTCCATTTTCCAACCCCATGTGTTCTCGAAATTTTCAATCTTCTAAATAAATTCTTTTCCCTCTTTTAAAATTGAGCTGAAAGGATGGTAAACATCAAATACCCCAGCCAACAGCTGGCAATTTGCGAAAACAGTGTTCAAAGTACTTTTCGCAAAATTTAACTTTCGACTTTTCACATTTGTTGCACACTGTTTACTTTGTTTAGTTATGGTGAAATATATGGGGTGTTTACAGCTTCTTTGCCATTGAACTAGTTGTTATTTTTTCTCTAGCTTCGCTTCACTCATTTAGTCACAAGATTCATGTGCTCGTTAATGGTGAAATAATGTATATTTGCTCTGCGGGAAACACAAACACACATGCAACTGAACCATAGCAAATTTGCTGCAGTTAATAAAAAGCTTCACGGTAGTCTTTTTGCTACTATGAACTGCTCAAAAGGAACGTCTTAATTTGCAGATAAACCCAGTGCATTCGAGAAACTAGCCGAAGCCTAGTACTTAAATATATTTGGTGTGATTAGTGATGCACGAAAATTTCTTTTCTTGCTTTTGTTCTTGCATACAAGAACAAGAACAAGGGTTGATTTTGGCTGCAAGAACAAGAAATAACTTGCAAGAACAAGAACTCTTGCAAGAGTCTTGCATAAACCCAGGCAATTTTTTTCCAAAGCTTCATTTATGGATTGCAGTCTATATTTTGTACGAGAAACTCTGCAGACTATGCGACGATAGATTGCACTTGAATGGCCGTTCGGTAGGCAAAAAACCACATTATAACAGCAGAAAATTCCATGTGTATGCAAGAAATTGCAAGAGTCTCACAGCAAGAACAAGAACAAGAGCAAGATATGATTTTTACTACAAGAACACGAACAAGATAGGATTTTTACTGCAAGAACCAGAGCAATTCTTGTACATTTCAAGGGCATTTCTTGTTCTTGTTATTGCATCGTGCATTACTAGCTGTGACGTCCATTCTACAGAAAATTGCTGCTACCGGGATTCGAACCCAGGACCTCAGTCGTGCGAGTCTTGTGTTTTCCCACGAGACATGGTGAGGCCACCAGCTACCTAGTTTTACGGTATTGATTTAAGTAGGTATAAGGGTATCGTATACCATAGAAGCATAGACAGATTAGCGGGCGGGAATGCGGGCGGACAGGTCAAACTAGAGGTTAAAGTTCATATCAAGTCAATAAAGACACAGTTCAATCTTTGAATAAAAACATTTAATTATTACTTTGGAAAAAATTTAATTTACTTACTCTTAAAAAAATAATTTTGGGAGTGACAATAAACCTCTTGAAGGCAGTTTAATAAAAAATAAAGAGGTCTGAGAAAGAATTGACAGAGAAAGGTCTTTCCTTCTAAAAATTTCAATTGGGCAAAGTCAACATAATTTGTCTTCCCCCATTGTTTTTCTTACTGATAGAATCCCTCAACTTCTGCGGTTCAACTTTTCATTCTTACAAAACAATACATTTCTTGCAGACTTTCCAAGTCATTTGGAACCATTTGTTTAAAAGGGGCAAGGGGGGGGGGGCAACCCCAGCAGCTAGATCATTTCAAGAATTTTCAGCTGTGTTCAGCTGGCAGCACTACCAAATACCAGCTCCCTGTACTCATCCTGTTAGTATAAGATGGGGACCTACAGTTTTCACTTGAGATGCTCAACCACTCCAGAGATTGCCTGAGATTGCATGAAGATTTCCAAAGATTTCCTGAGATTCTCAACGAGATTCGTGGAAAGATGGATCCCGAAGGATTAACTACTGTAGAAATTTCCAAGATTCCCTGAGATTTCGAACGAGATTTCCAACGAGATTCCTGCAGGTGTATTCCCTTTCTCGAACGCCAGAAAATCCACTCAACTAACACCTTCAAAATTTATTGTAAGAAGAACTGTTCTCCATATATTGCATCATGGCGTGCCTTATCTTCTTACAATAAATTTTGAAGGTGTTAGTTGGGTGGGTTTGCTGGCGTTCGAGAAAGGGAATACACCTGCTGGATTGGTTAACCCCTCGCTGAATCGCTGAACATATCGGAAGTGATTGACAATCAGAAAAACTTCCATATTGTCGGGATCGAACCTGGCTGTTAGTGCAACGAGACCACCCGGTTATTAAGGCCGAACATACATTCGCTATTTGTTTACGTTTTTTTCTGCACACCGTATATGAGGAAACTACTGGATATATAAAAGTTCTCAAAAAACGTAAACAAACACAATGAGGGGTATATTAATTCAAAAAAATTTATAATCGGTAGCGGGTGTAGAAAGAAAGGGGTTTTCTTTTTCACTTTCACTTCTCAAAAAAACAAATTAAAGAAATAAGGTAGGTATCTACGTTGCGTATAGAAATGGCTTCTCTTAATCCAACCGTTGTAAAATCTCGCGGTGACATATGGAGCCAACACCTTAATTGGTAATTAGAACAATTAAAACTTGCGAGATTAGCAACTCTCGGTAGGTAGTACTTAACCTACTCCTTAATCACACTGAGGCAACTAATAACATCCCAAAGCTCAGAAATCCTGGGGGGGTCTTTCTATCCCATGTATGCCCTTAAATTCACATCGTTCTCCAAATTAATCAGAAATGCATTAAATCTGCGAATTTCTGCTTGGTTTGTTCGTAAATGTTTGTCAAAACCACCACAACAGTACTGACGTCCTTGGTACATAATATAGGTACTGAGATTCCTTGCATTACCTTTGACAAAATCGAGGGGTAACTACTCCAGAGATTCCTTGAGATTCCCTGAGATTCCATAAAGATTTCCCAAGATTCCCAACAATATTCATAGAAAGATGAACCCCGAAGGAGTAACCACTCCAAAAAATTTCAAGATTCCCTGGCGTTGCATAAAAATTTCCAATGATTCCCAACGAGTGTTTAACCCCTCGGACAAAATTGTAGTAGGTATGTACCTATGTGTGGATAACTTAGGTATATGGCATACTGTATTTAGTACGGTAATTACACCACCATATCTATCTTACAACAAGTTCGTGAAGGCTAAACATAGTGTCCTATTCGTAGTCAGTTGTTTCCGCGTTCGAATAGCACACTATGTTTAGCTTTTAGAGCTGCTACGGTCATTGGCGGTCATGCAATTACCAGTTATCTAGTTCTGTACATCAATTATTTATAGGTAATTTACGTTTTACGTCACTTTTACATTAATTAGATAGTTTCACTGCCTATTTTACCTTTTACCTATTGGGAGTTAGATAGTTAGCGGTAAAGGGGTGGGGCTTGAAGAAATAATTCACCCCAAGTTGTTTTCCGTACCTATACCAAGTATATAATATTCTGCAAGATCGAAATGGAGTTTGACCTTAGTCTTGACTTTTCCCTCGGGACCTAAGAAGGGTGTGACAGGGGCGGAGGGGGGGATAACTACTGTCCCTACCCCCCTTCGGTACGGTTTTCCCCATCTATTCCCTATACAACGAGGGAACTGACCGAGGGGTTAACCACTCGTTGGGAATCTCGTTGGGAATCATTGGAAATCTTTATGAAATCTCAGGGAATCTTGGAATTTTTGGGGTTCATCTTTCTATGAATATCGTTGGGAATCTTTGGAAATCTTTATGGAATCTCAGTGGAATCTCAAGGAATCTCTGGAGTGGTAACCCCCTCGGAACTGACCTATGAAGCTAGAGGGCACAGGGTCTAGTCCCGAAGTGTCGAGATTTTTATTCTGATGATTTTTGCCCAGCCCAGCCAGGGAAAAACCCGACTACTTACCTTGTGTACAAGGCGCCTCGCAAAAAAAAAAATCTCAAAATACGGTGAGACAGATATTACAGCGAGCAACGGAAATGGGAAGAAGCCTTCAAGATAGACGTCTCTGGACAGGTATAAGAGATAAAAATGGCAGGCATAGAATTCGAAAAATAACGAGGTACATTCGTATGTATAAAAAAGGCAGCTAGAATTCGAATGATAACGGCCATCCTGTGCTAGTAAAAAAATCAGAAATCTCACCGGGGAAGCTTTCAATATTGAAACTTTTTCATCGAAATGAAACTCGCTGGTATAGATAACAGTGGACCCACTCATGCAGGTGACAAGATATTTCGTTTCTTTCAGCTCCTTCTTCAATAGCAGGAAAATAAAGAAAGAAAGATGACTAGTGAGGCACAAATATTTCTTGTCTTGCTTTGTTCTTGCATCTCTTGCATGCAAGAACAAGAACAAGAAATGCCTTACATTACAAGAACAAGAATTTTCGCAAAGTCTTTCATAAGCCCAGGCAGTTTTTTTCCAAAGCTCCATTCATAAGTGACCATGGATTGCACTTCATATTTTGTACGAAAAATTCTGCATTGCACTTGAAAAGGCAACAAACAACATTACAACTGCGGAAAATATCACGTTTATGCAAGAAATGCAAGAATCTTGCAGCAAGAACAAGAGAAAGAGTTCCTTTGCAAGAAAAAGATATTTTGACGTTGACACCGAACATGGGTAGGTACATTCGCTATTTTTTTACGTTTTTTCTGCAACTTTATGAGGAAACTATTGGATATTTTATATAATAATATAATATACCTTTTTAACGACCGAACGTAACAGGACGTGTGGTAATTTTTCAACAAAAAATTTGTCAGAAATATACCGATCGAAAAATCACCACAGCCAGTTAATTTCTGACGTTAAAACGACACATTATATTTCAGAACATTTAAATATCCAACAGTATCCTCATAAAATGTGCAGAAAAAAAAAACGTAAACAAACGCGACTCCTTAAGTCCAGCAGCCCAACGTCCTCAGCTGGCAGCACTACCAAATACCAGCTCCCAACCATTCCGTTAGTCCACGAAGGGGATCTACAGTTTAGGTGGGTTCCAAACCACCACAGCCTCTCGGCGGTCGAGGCTGTTTTCCCTTGGTTGGGCGAAACTTGGGAGAACACCTCCTTCTTATTTAAAGGCTTCACCGCACGAAACGTAAGTCAGAATCCTAAACCCAAAGTGCCGGCCGTATTTAGACGTCAATTATCTTCCTCTTGTGTAGGATAAGGGAACTTCTTACGCAACGACAACTGAAAAGGAAACGAAGTTAGAGACCTAAATGGTCAGGAAGGACTAGGAGGAGCGACCGGACCGTATTCTCAATCTCATTACGAGAGGATTACAGGCAGAGATGTTATAAATACCTACCTCAAAGTATTTCAAATAAAATACAAATATGTTGCAGGAAGAAGTATTTTAAATAAAATACAAAATACCAGTAGGAGAAAAGTATTTTAAAATACTTGTATTTAAATACGTATTTAAAATATGTATTTTACCGAAGATGCTTTTGAATTTAAAATAAAAATAAAGTCAACTTTTAAAACAAAATTTTTTGTTAGGGAAAATGGATGTGACATAAATAAACAAAACTAGATGTGGCAGTTCGCCTTAATAAGCACTAGGGCTTCGAACAGCTTGTCAGTCATCTTGCGCCGGTGAGGCCGCAAGATAAGTCCTCCTGAGCTGAAGAGGCGCTCCACAGGAGCAGAGCTGGGGATGATGGTGTTGTACTTTATGAACAATTCATAATCCCGCCAGAATTCAAATATTGACTGGAATATTTATTTCAAGCCAATAGTCACCAATATTTTAAGTTTTTGTGAATTTTCTTTGGAGAATATATTAGATAATTCAATTAATTGTCAAAACTTAATATTTAAAGAAGAAAAAACGTAAACAAATTGATACTTAGGTAGTTCTCCAAACATCGGGCATCTGATTAGTATTTCTAATACAAAATACGTCAAAAAATGTATTTCAAATAAAATACAAAATACATTTTTAAAGAAAGTATTTAAAATACAAATACAAAATACAGTATTTTGTATTTTATATTTGTATTTCAAGTAGGTTTTATTTAAAATACTCCCATCTCTGATTACAGGGATCATTCCTTTTAAATCCCGCATCCCACTCCCAACTGTCTCCCCTTTCTTGGGAGAAGTCTACTATAAAGGATAGAATTAAATTTTGAAATCAGGGGGTGCTATCATTTTATCACCCTGAATGGTGACATAAGCGAGAAAATAGCGCTATCTCGATAGTGAGAGTGAAATTATCTGAATTTTAAGGACAACCGATCGTGTTTGTTTACGTTTTTTCTGCACCTTTTATGAGGAAACTATTGGATATTTATATGTTCTGAATTATAATATGTCTTTTTACGGTCACAAATTATAACTGGCTCCGGTGTGATTTTACGATCGGTTAATTTTGGACAATTTTCTGCTGACGAAAATCACTTGATTGTTAAACCATCAAAAAGGTTGGCTCTGGGACCTCAAAAGAGAGGTCAGGTACTCCTTTTCGGTAGGTACCTCGTATACCTAAGGTACGTAGTCCTTTTTTCAGTACAAGTGACGGAATTAAACGAGGGGGTAACCATTCCTTAAGATTCCCTGAGATTCCATAGGGATTTCCAAAGATTCCCAACGATATTCATAGAAAGATGAACCCCGAAGGGGTAACCACTCCAAAAAATTCCAAGATTCCCTGAGATTTCATAAAGATTTCCAATGATTCCCAACGAGTGGTTAACCCCTAGGAATTTAAGTAATTTTTCTAGTTTAAAATGAAAGAAACCAAAAAACTAGAAGGGTTCTGAAATTTTTCCACATTTTTTTGGGCCTTGAAAGGTATAAAGCGCTCTATCAGTGACCTAATAATAAATTTAGTTATCTCGTGGAGTCATGGCCCAAAAAAAGTTTAAAAATGAGAGTCGTTTAAATCCGGCGGGTTTCCCCGAAATTTTCCCTCGTTTCATTCGTAACGGAACCGTTCATTCACTTTACCACGGCGATTTGTATCCCCCAAAGCAAATCAATTTTGAGTCCGCCAAAATATATCCCAGAGATCTTCGTCCCGAAGATAGGGAGCCATTTTTTCGGGGCCACAAACAACCTGTGAAAGAAACTAGACGTAATTTTGTTGTTTGTTAAGGCTGAATATACATTCGCTATTTTTTTTAAGTTTGGACTTCAAGCTTAGTGAGAAAACTATTGGATATTTAAATATTCTGAAATATAATATGTGTTTTTAACGTAATTACTAAGTTGTATTTTTACGATCGAGTGATTTTTGTCACCAAATAAATTGTCCAAAATTAACCGATCGTTAAATCACAACATAGCCTCATGAGTAATAATGACGTAAAAAAGACATCTTATATTTCAGAATATTTAAATAGTTTTCTCACAATGTTTGAAGTCCAAACGTAAAAAAATAGCGAATGTATTTTCAGCCTTAAATTACCATGTTCCTTAAGAGAACGCTATTATGTAGCGGGGGAACATTCGCGTATGTTACCTACTTCAGCGGCTTCGTTGTTAATAAGCGGGCGGGCTTACATGCGGTTCAGCATTTTTTGAAACTCTCAGGGCAGTGTATCTCGATCTACCGCTAGGATATTTGCTATCGTCGTCGATGCTGCCGGGTATACTTCCTTCCATTCTTGTCTGATTCTTCATCCGGGCTCACTGCTGCTGAACTTTTGCTCTTGTTCAAGAAGCGACTTTTGTAGCCACCGTACTTCGGCTGCTCTTCTTCCTGCGTTCGATTCCGACTCAGGCATCTTGAGCCAGGAGTTTCATCCTTATCCTGCCCGTATTTCTTGGGCTCTCCTTCTTTGACTCCATACCGGGACTTGGGAGTTTCCTCCGGTTCGCATGCCCTCTTCTGGCAACAAGCGCTCAGGCCCGAGACACTGCAACCCGTCGGGACAGCAAGGACGAGGGTTCCAGTTTTCGCTCCAGGTATGGGCAACCTGCTGGACGGTGCATTTTTTGCCGCCCATAAGATTAACATTGCGAGCGGAGATTCATTTTCAAGGTTTACCCTTGGTTGGAAAGACACAAAATTTTGCCTGTACCTAGCTCTAACAATGTTCTAGGGAGTGTTCGAAGCAGATTTCCCATTTTTACTTTCTCGCTAGCCATATATGGCGAGAAAGTATTGTTTTCGTGCAAAATTTCGAAATTGAGATTTTGGGTTTCCCATGATCCTGGGGGTCCCCTGAGTCCAAAAAAGTGGTTTCTGGAAAAAGTCTGTCCGTCCGTCAGTCCGTCAGTCCGTCAGTCCGTCAGTCCGTCCGTCAGTCAGTCCGTTCAGTGCTCTAGCGCCTATACCGTTCATCCGATTTTGATAAAATTTGGTATGGACCTGTCTAAAATTACTGCCGAAACAAATTTCCAAGGATTTTTTGACTGGTCAAAAATTGCGGCCGCTATTGTCAAAAAACTGCCAAAATAATTCAAAAATCGTGTTTTTGGTTAGTCGGACAAGCGCCGACGGTACACTTTTCAATCTATAACACTGAAAATTGGTAAGTGTGTTGACAAATAGATGCTTCGAGGTCATTTGCAACTAAAATTGAATTGGTTGAAAATTACGGCCGTTCTGGACCAAAGTTCGATCGTTTCGGCGCCATTCACATTTATTGACCGATTGTCATGAAATTTGGTAAAGTTGTGTAGAACGATGTAACTTAAACATTAGTCGAACAGAATTTTGTTATCTTCAAAATTACGGCCGTTGCAGTCAAAAAAGTGTCGAAAATGAGTAGAGAATGAGAAACCACGTTTTTGAATGGTCGGAACGCATTTGGGACTACAGTAATAGAATGATAGCCATGAAACTTGGTGGGAGTGATCTCAGATAGATGCTCTTGGGTCATTTCCAACCGATTTTGGATTGCTTAAAAATTACGCCCGCAAAAAAATCTCAAAGAAATAAAAAAAAAAAAAAAAAAAAAAAATCACATGGGGCGAGAAAGTTTAGTGCGACTGTTGTCGGACCCTTTATTTTACTGATTTTCGAGATACAGCACTTTTCTTGAGGTATGCGATGCTAGCATTTGCAAAACAGTTGCAATAAAAGAAACCAGTGAGAAATTGGGAAATCTGCTTCGAACACTCCCTAGAACATTGTTAGGGCTAGGTACAGGCAAAATTGTGTGTCTTTCCAACCAAGGGTATAAACTAGCTAGCTAGCAATGTTAATCTTATGGGCGGCAAAAAATGCACCGTCAGGTATAGTGGACCCTTAAAGTAGCCGCAAACTTTATCTTGGCGTTAGGACCACACCTATACATATAAAGTTATGATAACGGTGCTATCGGCAGGATGGTGAAAGCACCAACTTCTCTTTTTGGTGAACTTTAATAAATAAATACTAGATCAGGTTATGGAAACAAATGGCCCTCTAGGTATTCCTATGAGGCCCCTAGAAGTTGTATATAGGTACGTAATTATTTTTCAACAGAATTTGAATAACTCGAGTCCCTTTATAGTCGTACTCCAACCAAACCAAAAGTGCAAAAGCAGCAGGCTAAAATAAATAACCTCCCTTTGGCGATTCCTGGATAAATTTATGAAATGTTCCCATTTTTTATATAATGTAAATTTACCGAGCGATAATAGGTTAAACCTTATATTTATTAAATCCCGTAAACGAACATGCATTTTTTTAAAGATTTTTCCCGGTAGCCAGTGGGTCCCTAATTAACCCTTTTCTTCCTATTCAGCGGAGAGGTTACGGACTATAAAAACATTTTAGAGGAAAATCCTTTTTTCTCTTCTCTGGTTACAGTAGATCTTTGGGAGATATTTTTTTCAATGTGAAATTATACCCTGTAGGGAACGCAGTTGTCGATCGCAGCTATAAACAGTGGTTGGTCAGTGAGAGCCGTCTCTCTCTATAACGCCAAAGGACCATGTAAATTTCCTCGCTATAGAGAGGTGGAGGAAACAAGCTCAGCAACGAACTACACCATTGCAAGAGTTTCTAATTATGCCTGCTGGTGTATTCCCTTTCTCGAACGCCAGCAAACCCACCCAACTAACACCTTCAAAATTTATTGTAAGAAGAACTGTTCCCCGTATATTGCATCATGGCGTGCCTTATCTTCTTACAATAAATTTTGAAGGTGTTAGTTGGGTGGGTTTGCTGGCGTTCGAGAGAGGGAATACAACTCCTGGAAATAGACTTTAGTAGTGTCGTGCGCAGTATTTATCGCTCTCAGCCACATTATACGAGTCTCGAAGTCTCTTAGTCTGTGTATACAGTCTTCACAGACATGGACCGAACTGTTCAAACATTGTATAGACAGTTAAATCCTTAATTAATCCTCCAGTGCCAGAGAAAACAAAATCCCCCTGGAGTCTTCCCCTTCACTCCTCGGGGGAATTTCATCAATCGCAGGTATTTGTACTACTGTAGCCATGAGGAGCACTCCAGGGAGGGCAACCTATACAATCTTAAATCCTTAAGTGGGGAGGGGGGGGGGGGGCAAGCCCAGCAACAAGGTGTTGGTCAGGGAGTACAGTTTTTTCAGTTTCTATATGCCGACGATTCGAATGCAATTTTCCACCATAAAAATTTTTCAGACCTTCAACAGATTGCTCAAGAAAGTCTAGATAACCTCGTGGCTTACTTTAATCATAATAAAATGTCTGTAAATGTGCAAAAAACACATGCAATTAATTTTTCATTACGAGGAAGTCGAATTCGGCCCCTTCTTCAATTAAACAACAATGACATTACTTTTGAGACGTCTTCACGATTTTTAGGTGTCCAGCTAGATGAACACCTAAATTGGCATCAGCATTCGCAAAACCTTCGGTCTAAACTCGCTTCTGTTTGTTTTACTCAAAGAATAATTTGTAACTCGTGTTCTCCATATATCGCACGCATCACTTACTTTGCCTACTTTCATTCAATTCTAAGTTACGGAATACTTTTCTGGGGAGGTGTCAAACAGAATATTGAGCCAATTTTAAAAATTCAAAAGAGATGCATAAGAATCATGGCTAAAGTGCCACCGCGTACTTCTTGCAGGTCACTTTTTCAGAAATTCTCTATTCTCCCTGCTCCTTGTGTTTACATTTATCAGGTATTATTATTTGTTCGCGAACACCCAGAACACTTCCCTCTTAATTCAAACTTTCACTCTTATAAAACTCGGTCGTGTTCAAATATACATGTAGGCAAATTTGCTACCTCCCTTCGTTTGAACAGTCCTCCGATTTTAGGTGTTCGTCTATATAACGCTCTCCCGGTTGAAATTAAATCTGAAGAAAGTTTAACGATTTTTAAAAAATTGCTAAAATCATATTTACTTGAAAATGTTTTTTATAGTTTAGAGGAATTTCTAAATTTGTAATTTAACTGGACAACCAGGCGTTTTATACTTTAGTTCCACCTATTTTTGGTGGGACAAGGTCAACAAAACGTAAAAAAAAAAAAAAAAAAACAGGTGGGTTATGAATTTACAAAAAAAAAAAAAAAAACTTTTTTTTTACACCTTTTTTTTCACCGCTCAGCCATTTTTGCTTCCGGTGTACCTAGGTATATTAGTTTAATTATGGCGGCATCATCAATGGGGGAAGAATGCAAAATACCTCGTTACTGAAATATATTCGCGTTACAAATGAGTCATGCTTTGCAATAGCTAAGTACCTTCCGCCCTTTGTTACCAAATGAGATTTTAATGACATTTAACCTTTTTACTTGCTGATGTACGTTTCCTCATTATACCTAACCTAACCTACACTGCAGTAAGGTCAGGTCCGAGCCATAACCGCAATCTTCTAAATAAAACTTGTACCTACTTCTAAAAAATAAAAAAATAAAAATCCTTAGCAGCCATTGGAGGGGGTAGTGAGATAGAAGGCTCCCACCCTTCGTAGTGTCTGTTCACAAGGGCTGATTTCGTCAGAATCACGACCAACGATGGAGTTTTCCCCCTAGCAGCAGGTGTATTCCCTTTCTCGAACGCCAGAAAACCCACCCAACTAACACCTTCAAAAATTATTGTAAGAAGATAAGGGACGCCATGATGCAATATATGGAGAACAGTTCTTCTTACAATAATTTTTTTAGGTGTTAGCTGAGTGGGTTTTCTGGCGTTCGAGAAAGGGAATACACCTGCAGGCCCCCATCAGGATCTGGAATTTGGAGGCCCAGGGCCCCGGGCGAGATACACCAAGAAAATTTTTGAATTGTTTCGCCTCCTATGCAAACCTTTTCTTCTTGTTCTTCAGACGTCGTTCTTGTAGACCTCGGTCTTGATCTTGTTCTATTTTTAACATAGCTCACGAAAAATAGAACAAAAAGAAATTCCCATCCATCAGAACCTTGAAAGAAACTACTTTAACTGGAAATGGGAAAAGCTCCTTCAGAGAAAACCCAAAGCGGTTGATTCTAGTTTAGATAACAAGGTTACGGAAATGAAGACTATTCCTTGTGACGTCACAGTAACGTTAATTCCGTTAAGTTATCCTTAACTTTATAAGACGTCCGTACTCTAATTTCCATATTGCCATCATTCCTAACTGCCAGTTACTTATCTACCTGTAAATATAAAGGCACCAAAATTGTTGCGTCCCGCCTTTTTTGAGGAAAATTTCGAATATATTTTTTGTTCTGAAATATAAAATATTCTTGTACCTATGTATTTTTAACATCAGGAACTAAGTTAATATATTAAGGTACAATAAAATTTATCATCAATGCATATTAAGGGTATATTCGGTATTTTTTTACGTTCCGATTTCAAACTTTGTGAGAAAACTATTGGATATTTAAATATTCTGAAATATAATTTGTCTTTTTAACGTCATTGTCATTACTCATGAGGCTATGTTGTGATTTTACGATCGAGTGATTTTTGTCACAAAAAAAAATTGCCTAAAATTAACCGATCGTGAAATCACAACATAGCCTCATGAGTAATGACGTTAAAAAGACATATTATATTTCAGAATATTTAAGTATCCAATAGTTATTCAACAGTTTCCACAGTAAATGGACACTGACAAACGTCAACAATTAGCATTGTTGCAAACAAGCTGAGTTTCGTGTAGGTACCTCGTTTATTAACCACAGAAATTAGGTCAGTATTAATATAATGGTGTTCTATATGCATTTACGTCACTGACCCATAAATAATGATGCAGTTAAGATTTATGAACTACTTGAGATCTGCATGGTTCGTGTTCGTATCGACGAAATTTGAGCAACCTTGCTAGTGGTCAAATCTTCAGTGGGTGACCCTGAAAGTCTTTATTTATGGCATCTCAGTTTTACTCCTTCTTCTAAAACTGTAGGTCCCCATGTTTAACTACACAGCTGAAATAGTTTCTGACCTTGTCCTCTTCTCGCTACTAACCCTCGTCATGTGGAGGAAATGAAGCGTTCTTTAGCTTCCTCACTGAAACAAATGGTACCCAGACGTGACCCAAGTAAAGACCAGAAATAAAGTAGGGAAACACGTTTTCGTTGCAAGTACGTGCCACAGTGACCTTCCTGTGGTGTTTTATTGGTTTTTCACATTAGGTGGTCACGTAAATCTGTGACGACTTTTCTACTAATTCTCCACCCCTTGACCATCTATTCATTTTCAAATTAGGTCAGCAGGTTTTTAGATAGCTGAGTGGTCTATGATCAAACCAACTTCAGCTTAGACCTATCAGACAGGGAAACAACAACATTCCTATCTCACTATCAAAGCAAATATAAATTAAAAATTTGTTTGTTGGTATTTTTTTCTTCTTTGAAGCCTGTCTGCGCAATGCTGTTTAAAGAACAGTTGGATATCTCCTATACTTGACTGAATTTTACTTTATTTTTACTTTACCTGTATGCGGAGTATACGTAAGGTAAAGTATTATTTTCGTGCGGGCCAATTTTAGGCACACCTCAAATTTGAACCGTCATTGCTCCCAGACCTCAAAAGCATTTGAAACTTGCATATACATTTCGGAAACGTCCATTCCTTCAGAATATGAAAACCATCTCACTTTTTTCCTCCGACGAAAAGTTTGCCCACAGGAATTTTTAGAAGGGGTCAGGTACTCCGTGTCAGTATGTAGGTATGTATAGGTGTGTGTGTACGTACGGAGAGCCAGGGCCCAAACCGTCCGGCCGATGTTATTCAAATTTTATACACGGGTGTAAAAAAATAATGCGCAGACTCACTTTTTTCCGATCTTCCATTGGGGAAAATTGGGGGGCGCAGCCCCCCAAAAATCTCAAAAAAACAGGGTTTTAATTTATTTCTCAAAATTGGCTCCTACGATTTCGTTCATTTTCTCAGGAGTAATAGTGCATATATTATGGGATAGAATACCCCATTAGCAGCAAGTAATTTATTTATTTTCAATACGCGTATAGGGTATGCTCGCTGGTAAGCGGTTGACGGCATTCAGGAGATTTTTTTGGGTTATATCTGTTGAATTGGGTGGGAGGCATGGTGGAAGTGAAGGGTGTGATGTATGTTGGAGGGGTCATCACCCAAGCCGTCAGGAAGACTGGTGGGATAGGGTTCGAAACCCGGTAGCAGCAATTTTCCGTTAGTAGCATGGATATCACACCACATATTCATTCGGCTTCGACCAACAATTTAATGAACATCTGTGCCTTCGGGCTGTAACTTAGGAAAAACCTTTAACCTTTCAACCTTACGTCAGAGGCTCAGAGGGAAGCAATTATCTATAGAGCGTTTCAAGTTGAATGGAATTGGTTTCAACGCAACAGAAGACAAACTCATTGAGAAATTGGACGGGAAAAAGAAGGCCAGGGGTGATAAAGAGAAAACGGCGGGAGCTAATTAAAGAGATGCCGCAGGCCTGAGCAACAAACTTAACAACAGTTAACTTCTCCAGTTAATTTTCCCTCTTCAAATCGTTCAGTTAACCTCGACTGGTAAGGCCGAACATACATTCGCTATTTGTTTACATTTTTTCAGTACAAAAAATTTGTTTCCCCCCAGCCGGTGAAGGCCCGGTAGGTCCAGGATCGGGGATGTTTCACAGGAAATATCTCGACAATTCGGGGCTAGATCCTTGGCATTCTTGCTCCATAGCTCAGTACGCTAATATTAAATTTAATTAAGAGGACGCTTACCTGACGATGCATTTTTTGCCGCCCATAAGTTAAACATTGCGAGCGACGATTCATTTTCAAGGTTTACCCTTGGTTGGAAAGACATAAAATTTTGTCTATACCTAGCCCTAACAATGTTCTAGGTCGTGTTCGAAGCAGATTCCCCTATTTCTCACTGGTTTCTTTTATTGCAACTGTTTTGCAAATGCTAGCATCGCATACCTCAAGAAAAGTTCTGTATCTCGAAAACCAGTAAAAGAAAATGGGAAATCTGCTTCAAACACGACCTAGAACATTGTTAGGGCTAGGTACAGGCAAAATTTTGTGTCTTTCCAACCAAGGGTAAGTAAACCTTGAAAGTGAATCGCCGCTCGCAGTGTTAATCTTATGGGCGGCAAAAAATGCATCGTCAGGTATAGCGGACCCTTAACTAAAAAACAGCGAAAGAGTGCTAAGGAAAGCAATGGAGGAGAACGAAATAATAATAGTATATAATAAGCTCCGTAAGATAGAAACACCCTAGCAAACTGAACTGTACAACTTACTTTAAGAATGCGGGGGCTAATCCAACCAGACACCCGGAAGCTCGCGAGTGCCGGAAGGAGAAGAGGAGAAGGAGGAGAGGTTTCTTTTCCTCCTTCTCCTCACCGCAACTTTTATCGCCGAATGATGCCTCTATGATGAAACCAACTTTAGAGGGGACCTGTCTCTTCACCCTAAGAAGAGGGTCCTAGCGTATAAGGGTCACCTTACAAAAAAAAAGATGGTTAACTTTGTAAGATGGCCCAGTAACAATTATTTTCTTATACACTCTATCAGTCTTCTTGGTCTGTTATTTAAGAATTCAAGAACACTGTTTCTTTCTCAAACAAAGAGTCTGTCTTCTTAGAATAATATAGACAGATTGACAGGTCTGCGCTGAAGTTTGTTTCATCATAGACTTTATATTCACACGGACGTAAGGAGATCGAAGGATCAAAAAATTTTTGATATGATCGGGATTGAACCCGTGTGATCTCAGTCCTCCTCTAAAGCCAGCAATCCACTCAGCTATCGAGGCTGTTAAATTTCCAAGGATAACCCGCGCAGACGTCCGGAAGTATGGAAGTGCCGGAAGAAGTCGACAGGAGAGGGAGGGAGATTTCTTTTCTTCCGGTTTCCTCGCCGCAACTTTTATTGGGGATTGATGTCTCTTGAGTAAATTTACTCGTTATAAAGAGAAGGTTTCGAAATGACTTAGGGTTTGTCAAGGGACTAAAACGTCCGCACGCTATAGGGAGGAATCGGCTATAGAGTGTGATCACTAGATATTCTACTTAAGTACTTAGTTTCTAACGTTAAAAAGAAATAATATACTTCTTCTCCCCCTATTCTTTACATCTATTACAACTGAAGGTATTTTCGAATTATAGAGAAATGTGAATTGACCTAATGCCTCAGAGAAATTTTCATTCGAATGAAAAATAATTAGGGTGCGGCATACTTGGTCATCTGCCAGATAAACTCATTAAAAATTTCCGCTCCACCCTCTAACCTTCCCCCCCCCTCCGCGACTTCTCCTGCTTATGAATAAAAATATTTTTACGAATTATATTCCGACTATAAATTATATTTTAAATCACGTACTTGCCTCCATATTTTTCCTACTTCACCTTTCTTCTTTCATTTTCTACGGGGAGAGATAATTGCTGACTCGCTGAAATCCTCAGCTTCACCTCACCGTTGGATGAGAGTAGGTAAATCCAGTCATATAGTAGCGCCACCCTGACCTGCCTGCCCCAAGGGCATTCTGTGAACAGTGCAGAATGCCCTCGGGCCGGGCAGGTCAGGGTGGCACTACTATACCCAGGGGTGGATAGACTACACAAAGTTAAATTATCGGTGCTAAACTCTTTTAGATCATTCTTAGATCTTCGCCGCGCCACTTGTTGGCGCAAAATCGAAATTTTGCTCGATATTCCATTTCCCAGCCCATGTATGTATACGGGCGAGAAAGTAAAAAAGAAAAAAAAATTAAGGGTAGGCGAATAGACCTCAGTCTGAGAGCTAATTCAAACAGAAAGCACGTAGGACATTAATACTTCTTAACTTTCACGCGGTACTCAATCTAAGGATTTTCTTTTTTCACCTTCGTAGAAAATGTACAGGTTGCAGGTATCATTCCCCTTAAGGGGCCGTTGTGCCTGTGAAAAATCTTGAGTATTGTTGTCTCACAATTCTGAGTTCCTCAGAATTGTGTAGTTTCGTTCGAGGGGTTAACCACTCCTGGAATCTCGCTGGGAATCTCAGACAATCATTGGAAATCTTTATGAAATCTCAGGGAATTTTGGAAATTTCTGGTGTAATTAACCTTCGGGGTGCATTTTTTCCACGAATCTCGTTGAGAATCTCAGGAAGTCTTTGAAAATCTTCGAGAAAACTCTGGAGTGGTATCTTATAGGTACACCGAGTGAAAGACTTTTTTCCAATAAAGTGCCCGGAAAGCGGAAAAGTGAGATACCAAAAAAGAAAATCTCGAGGGGTAACCACTCCAGAGATTCCTTGAGATTCCCAGAGATTCCATAAAGATTTCCAAAGATTCCCAACGATATTCATAGATAGATGAACCCGAAGGGGTAACCACTCCAAAAAAATTCCAAGATTCCCTGAGATTTCATAAAGATTTCCAATTATTCCCAACGAGATTCCCAACGAGTGGTGAAACCCTCGGAAAATCTTGCTGAAATCACAATTGTACTGAAGATAAATAGATAAATAATTCTGCTAGCACGTGTAATACAGCATTCCCCCTCTTCAAATTTCACAACAACAAAAATCATCAAGCCCGTATATCTCAAAGTTCATTGTTGTCATCCGTCAGGTTTGCAAAAAAAATATTAAAATTCAAAGAATACACAGACTGTGACGGGTTTCACAAATTTCTTTTACATTTCATAAAAGTACGGCGTGCCGCTCTAATAAACAACTTTACAGCGGAATAAAAAATGAAGATTTTTATGAAGAGCTTCGTTTCCTTTTTCACGCTGTGTTAGGTCTTGACTTTCTCTTCTTCAGGGTTTATAGTCCTGCCTACCACATCGCCAGGTACCTACTTTCATACATTTCAAGGTACTTTGTACCTACTTTTATCCTCCCGGTAAGTTGATGTATAATATGTCTTTATAACGTCACTATAATCATGAGGCTATGTTGTGATTTCACGATCGGTTAATTTTGGACAATTTTTTTGGTGACGAAAATCACTCGATCGTAAAATCACAACATAGCCTCATGAATAATGACGTTAAAAAGACATATTATATTTCAGAATATTTAAATATCCAATGGTTTTCTCACAAAGTTTGAAGTCGAAACGTAAAAAAATAGCGAAGATATATTCAGCCTTAAGTTTGTGGGCGTCAGAAATGCACCATAAGCTAAAGCATAACCTTAAGGTGTGTGTAGCTTCATAAGTAGGTCTTCGCCCGTCTATTCCGTCTAAGATAGGTATCAGCGGCTTCAGTCGCTAAAGGCGTCTGGGAAAATTTTCCTTCGTATGCGTATTTTCCATGCAAATTGTTCTTCCTCCCTAGCCGTGATTTCTTTTTCATATTTTGCGTGTCGACTTTTCTGGAATACCAAAAATGTTGACATCTGGCCTTTTATTACATTTCTCGAGGAAGAAAAAGAATAAAATAACATGGTAAAAATAATCTTCCACGAGAAAATGTCTTGCTATACCTACATGTTTACTCTTTCGTAAATAACGGTCGTAATTTTAGGTACACTCAAAAGACTATGTCAATTAATGTGGTTCCCAGACAAAAAAAAACATGATTTTCAAAAAATTCAATATGAAAATGACGGAACAAGGTATCTCCTTGTGAATCTCAGCACTGGATAAACACATACCAAATCATCTCTTCCCCTATGTGTACTGAAAGATCCCACCGAGGGGTTAACCACTCGTTGGGAATCTCGTTGGGAATCATGGAAATCTTTATGATATCTCAGGGAATCTTGGAATTTTTTTTGGAGTGGTTACCCGTTCGGGGTTCATCTTTCTATGAATATCGTTGGGAATCTTTGGAAATCTTTATGGAATCTCAGGGAATCTCAAGGAATCTCTGGAGTGGTTACCCCCTCGGATCCCACGAAAGGCGGAACCTTGTATCAGGGCCCTTATTGTACCTGGAACTCGAAAAACCACCTAAGAAAGAAAATATAAAAATAGTACCTACTATATCACGAACGTCTGTCCCACAAGAGATAAAGCTTCCAGCAGACGGTGGATCAAAAGGAGTCACTACGGTGTAAATGAGAAGGATAAAGGCTTGTGGAAGGAAGGGGGGGTTGGAACGGGGGTAGGAAGGGGGGGTTGGCAGCATTAAAAGGGGGTGAGTTTCCAGTCAAAGACTGGGACCCAGTCTACCGTAAGGATGAAACAGCTACCCGTGCATAAGGTGGGAGGCTTTCGTCATGACCCGATTGGTAAGCAGTTAAGGACTAGGGGTGGGTATAATTTCAAAAGCAAATGGAATTCGCAGTAGACCAGACATTCGCTATTTGTTTGCGATTTTTCTGCACACTTTATGAGGAAACTATTGGATATGTTCTGAAATATAATATGCCTTTTTAACGTCCGAAATTAACGTGATTTACGATCGAGTGACTTTTGTCAACAAAAAATTTGTCCAACGTATACCAAGACGACTCATCAGTCTCAGTTTCAATCAACAATGATAGACTAGAGCAGGTTTTCTGAGTCGTCCTCAGCTGGCATCGTATCAGTACACGATATGGGGACCTACAGTTTTAGGTGCTCGAACGCAGACACTCTATCGAGAGAAAGCTCTCTTCTAAAACGAAAGTTACTTAGACGAGGAAAAATAAAAATAATATGTTAATTTGAAAAAAGCTATGTTGTGCGAATAGCGATGGAAATTTCATCTCGAGAGAAATCTTAATTTATTATCCACTCCTACAGGTATCTAATTTTCCTATCATACCTGTAAAGGGAATGCATAAAAAATAAATTTCCCCGACCTTCTGTACCTTTTTCCTACATACTGTAGGTTTAGCCTTTTATGGTGAGGCAGTACTGAGCCAGGGTAGCACAGTGGTCGAGCGGATAATGTGTCCGGATTGGTAAGCTATGTCGAGGTCAGGTTCGAATTCTAGTTCTCCAAAAAAAATCTCCCCTTTTGGTGTTGGGCAGGTACGGAAAACCAGTACGTAATAACCTTAGATTGTTTTGGCATAAAATTTCAACAGTAGGTACCGGCGAAATAATATATTTTAGTAGGAGCTAAACTGGTCGTTTCTACTTCTCACTTCAGAAGGTTTCAAAATTTCAAGGTACCTGTGCGTGAGAAAAAAAAATACAGTTCGTTAAAATTCGTTCGGGTTTGTCTTTACCTTATGTGCGATTCAGATGACGTGAGAACGCCCGCGAACGGGCTGTGCGCGGGACCCGAAACGTCCGCACCCTACCATCGCCTCGTCGGCACTGAAACCGCGAGACCATACGCGCGAACGGCAGACCCCGAACGTGCGAAATTAGTTGCGACTTCAGCCAACTCCCCTCCCTGGTCAACAGAACGTCTGTTACACGCTAGGGGGTCATAGCTCAACTTTCAGAAGGGTGTGAACTCCGTTCAAACAATCCTCCGAACACTATAGGTATATCCTAGTTGAAATTAATTCTAGAAAATTTTAATAAAACCCTGAGTCGATAGCTGAGCGGTCTAGATGAATTTCCTTAGAGGAACGCTGAGACACACCGGTTCGATCTCGGCCCTGTCAAAGTTTTTCTGACTGGCGTTCACCTCTGATATGTTCCGCATGTCAAGTGAAATGTATATCGAGGCTGTGGTGATTCGGATATTGTCGAGGGGGTGGTAACCACTCCAGATATTCCCTGAGATTCCATAAAGATTTCCAAAGATTCCCAACGATATTCATAGAAAGATGAACCCCGAAGGGGTAACCACTCCAAAAAAATTCCAAGATTCCCTGAGATTTCATAAAGATTTCCAATGATTCCCAACGAGTGGTTAACACCTCGGATATTGTATACCTACTTCTTAAAATGGTCTAGTTTCTGGGATTGTCCCCCACCCCTCGTCTACAACACTACTAGAGCACTTTTGAGTCCTCTCTACATAAAGGGGTTATTCCGTCAGAATCACACCTGACTGTCGAGTTTTCCCTCAGACGGTGAAAGTCTGGTACCTATATCGGGGTTGGGTAAGATTCGCCAGGAAAAATCTTAACAAGTCGGGGTACACTTTAGATTTAACTATCAGATTTATCTTATCGTTATGTTTAGCTTATGACAAGTGCCTTCCGATAGGAGACACTATAGTATAGTTTAAAGTAGTGGTGAAATCGACCCTTAGTATTAGGAACAATAAAACTTATACAAAATTTGTTTTATCTTTAAACTCAGCATTACAATCCCAGCTGTGAGGGAAGTAAAAATACGAAAAATAAAACCGGCAATAAAGATTGTTATTGCGCAATGTTGTATATCTCTTGATTCTTCACTGTTGATGTTGTTAGTTCAGTTTAAGTACTTAACTAGGTATGTTAGGTACCTACTTAGACGACTATAGGTGTGGAAGCTAAGTCTCCTGGCCATAAACTTGAAAGCAGCAAAGGTCGTAAAGATAAATCCCATGGTTCTGGCCGTGAGTGCTTCTTATTTACGATGTTCTCTTTGTACTCAGAGGTAAAAATCATAGCTCAAGCGTGAGGAAAATATGCAATGGGGAAGAACGCATCTAGGATAAGTGCATTTAAGTATGTCATAGTAACGGCCTCGATAGCCGAGTGGACTAAATGGTCGACTTTTGAGGAGCAGTGAGAGCCGGGTCACACCGGTTCGATCCCAATCCTACGAAAAAGTTTTTCTGCTCGGCATTCACCTCTGATATGTTCAGCATGTCAAGTGAAATGTATATCGAGACTGTGGCCATTCGGAACCCACCTAAAACTGTAGGTCCCCATCGTTTACTCGATGGTTGGGGAGCTGGTATTTGGTAGTGCTGCCAGCTGAGCACAATGGATAGTTCTTGAAAACGGTCTAGTTGCTGGGCTTGTCCCCCCCAACCCTCAGCTAGCTATTATAAGTAGTTACCTACTGTATATAGGTAGCAACTATAATTATAACATAGCCTTGATATAGCTGAGTGATCTATCGTACCTACTTAGCTAGAGGCATATATGCCACATCGGTTCGATCCCAATCCTATGAAAGATTTTTTTCTGGGAGGCTGTGGTGGTTCGGAACCCACCCCAATATCCACTGAAGGTGACCCCTGAGCCTGATCAGTATAGCTTCCATGGATACCTACCGAAACCAGAAGATCAAATAAGGTGCCTACGTACCATGCACGTCTCAACGTTCGGAAGAATTAAAACAGCACACCTACAAACAGTTTAGAATCATTTAAAGGCATCCAGAGGAAAAAAAAAGCACGATAAGAACTTTTCTTCCTCGAAAGAAAAAGAAATAGCCCAAGGAAACGCAAGAAAGCCTACCAACAAACAAAATGAAGAAACTCCGTTCAAAGACTACGTAATCCAGTAAAAACACGGAAAATTCCAGCATCTCTCCAGTGCTAATAACAAAAAACTCTACAGCAGCCAAGGCAAGCCCTTCTACCTTTCCTTCACCACCCGCTGCTTTTCCAAAAAGAATAGAATGCAATATCACGGGAGACTCCAAGCTGGAAAAATCATTTGGAAGTAGCAGCAGGGGGGACAATAAGCCCAGCGACTGGCGCATTTCCTGGAGGTGTATTCCCTTTCTCGAACGCCAGCAAACCCACCCAACTAACACCTTCAAAATTTATTGTAAGAAGATAAGGCACGCCATGATGCAATATACGGGGAACAGTTCTTCTTACAGTAAATTTTGAAGGTGTTAGTTGGGTGGGTTTGCTGGCGTTCGAGAAAGGGAATACACCTCCAGGAAGTATACATCGTGCTCAGGTACATTATACCAAATACCGAGGGGGTAACATCTCCAGAGATTCCATAAAGATTTTCAAAGATTCCCAACGATATTCATAGAAAGATGAACCCCGAAGGGGTAACCACTCCAAAAAATTCCGAGATTCCCTGAGATTTCATAAAGATTTCCACTGATTCCCAACGAGTGGTTAACCCCTCGCCAAATACCGCCCGGGAACCTACAGTTTTAGGTGGGTTCCGAACCACCACAGCCTCGATATACATTTCCCTTGAGACACTGAACGTATCAGAGGGTCCGAAAATCTTTAAGAGGATTGGGCTCGAACCTGTGTGCCTCGGGACTAAAGACAGCGAGACTAGGTTCTCAGCTATCGAGACTGTAGGGGTACTTTCATGAATAGAACTCAAGGACACAGGGCTCCAGAGTCTTATTGGGGGTGCGAACTATTTCAACAATGATTGTAAGATATTTATAGTGGAGGAAGCATCCCCTCGAAGGTTCAATCCATTCTCTAATTCCAATTCCAACGGCCTTCCCTTCTATTGACCTTGGAGACGGATTTGAAGAGGGTGGAGACTAGGCAGAGACTCCAATCATTAAGGCTGTAGATACAGCGCTCTTTCTTTACCTTACTTAATGACATGTTCCTGGGAAAACTGTTGGATATTTCTTCGTTCTGAAATATAATTCGTTCTTTTAACGTCATAAAATAGTTGAATAGTCGTATCCTGAGAAAAGTGTGTAGACCCTTAAAAATTTCCGGAAGTATTCCACCATAATTATTTATAATTTGCCAACCATAAAAATCTGAGTTGGTGGACATCGAGAATGGTGATGGTTTTGTTTCTTCCTATAACGACCGCCTAGCATTTCCTCGTAATAGAGAGTGTCGTTATAAAGAGACAATTGTAGTTGATGCTGATCAGTTCGAAATCGACATATGTGGCTTATCACTTTCCTTGAGGGCTAAGAAGGAAAGAACTCTTCAGTCTTCCAGAACATTCGACGGAAAATTCCCGAACCTTTCCCAACACTAGGTACATGACTGGCAAGAGTTCAAAAAAAAATCCGAAAGCCTCGATACCTGAGTGGACTTTTGAGGAGCATTGAGAGCCGGGTCACACCGGTTCGATCCCGATCCTACCAAAAAGTTTTTCTGCTCGGCATTCACCTCTGATATGTTCAGCATGTCAAGTGAAATGTATATCGAGGCTGTGGTGGTTCGGAACCCACCTAAAACTGTAGGTCCCCATCGTTTACTCGATGGGTGGGGAGCTGGTATTTGGTAGTGCTGCCAGCTGAGCACAATGGATAGTTCTTGAAAACGGTCTAGTTGCTGGGCTTGTCCCCCCAACCCTCAGCTATTATAGAACAAAATCTGAGGAGTGAACTCAGGCTTTTTACGACCCTGTGTGTTCGATCTCTCCCTACGAGATACGATATCTAAAATCGACTGTCATGGCGGCGCAGGGTAAATACATCGGCTCATACGTTTTAATCAGTGTCACGTTTTGACATAAACCCTTCAGGGAAATCTTGAGGACTGCGAAAGCGTGAAGAAACGTTAAAATGACGTTAACGCGACGTGACGTTTATAATTAAACTAACGCGAGCAATGCAGCCAAGAGGAAAAGTTACTCGGTCGTCTTTTTGAGCTAGCTAAAAAGTGTGGTGAAATTGTCGTTTCCTTCAAAAGTTAAGATGTCATGTTACTTCAGAATCCTTTAAAATACACTTCAACCTTAGGGTTAAGGCTCCCCTTGAGCTGACGATGTATTTCTACCACCCATAAGGTTAATATTGCGATCGCCGAATTATTTTTAATTTTTTTTTCTTTGGATGGAGAAACTCTGAATTTCACCTAGACGTAGCTTTAGCTTTGGCAATGCCAATCTAGATTTCCCAATGCCCCAGTGCTTTTCGAGATTTCCCACTTTTTCCCCTTTAAAAATGTGATGATGGCACGTTAGCGTTTGCAAAACTGCTGAATTCAAAAGAACCACTGAGAAATTTGAAAATCTGCGTTGACATTGCCTAGAATACTACTATGGCTAGGTCTAGGCAAAGTTCAGAGCTTCTTTAACCTCCGGAAAAAATGCATCACCACCTGAAGCGGACCCTTAAGAGACTGAGTTTTTCTGGCTTCAATAATAAGAACTACCTACTAGAGAAAAAAAATCTCTAAAAGTGACTGAAGTTATTTCAGTCCATATTTATTACTTCAGAAAGCAGTCAACAAATGTACCTATTTTTTTAAGTATATATCACTTAACAGTAAGAATACACACAGGTTATTCACGACTTTAGGCAAACAGTGCCGTTAACCCCTGGTTATCAAGAAATCGTGAATCCTACTTTAGATGATTGGTTCATGTTTGCATGTGCATCTATATGGAAAACAATTTAACGGAGATATTGACAAATGTAACGAACAGAGTTTTGATACGGTGACGTCACATTTTATATTATTGGCTGAGGCATCAGAGGGGTAAAAAACTGTGATGGCCACCATACATTCGCTATTTTTTTACGTTTGGACTTCAAAATCTTTGAGAAAACTATTGGATATTTACATATTCTGAAATATAAATGTCTTTTCAACGTCATTACTCATGAGGCTATGTTGTGATTTTACGATCGAGTGATTTTTGTCAACAAAAAAATTGTCCAAAATTAATCGATCGTGAAATTACAGCACAGCCTCATAATTTATGACGTTAAAAAACAAATTATATTTCAGAACATTTAAATATCCAATAGTTTCCTCGTAGGGTGCATAAAATAAAGGGTTCGACAATGGTCGCACTTGACTTTCTCGCAATTTTTATCGAAAATTTGATTTTTTTTTACGTGAATAATTGTCAGAATTTTAACTTTTTCTAAAAAGTATTTTGCCTCACACTGGACGATACTTTTAGGCACCTGCATACAGAATTTCAAACATATCCGTCAAACAGTGAAGTGTCGTTCGACGCGCAAAGTATATGTTTTCTATTTTGCATGGCACCGTCTTAATTTTTAAGTAAATGAAAATCTATTGAAAATGCCCTTGAAGCATCTATCTGAGACCACTTTCACCAATTTTGAAGGAAATCTGTCGATTAGGGTTGTTGAAAATCCGTCTTAACCAATCAAAAACGTGATTTCCATTTTTGGAAACTTTTTCCTACGATAATGCCAATATTGGCCCATCTCAAAAAGAATAAAAATGATCCTGTAGCATCTATTTGGGAACACTATTGCGAAATTACAAGGATCTAACTTAAAAACTGTAGTGCCAAATCCGTCTTGACCAATCAAAAACGAGATTCTAGTTTTTTTTTTTACTTTATTTTGCCTGTATTGGCCGCAATTTTGAATTGATTGAATATTTCTTCGACAAACCTTTAAGTAATGTTATTAAGCACAAGTTTATGGATTTTTGTGAAATTCCGGCTAATACTGTTCATGGGGCCAAGATTTTCATGTATGGGCCAATTTTGGCCCAAATTTTTGGCCCATCTCCAAAACAATAAAAATGATCCTGGAGCTTCTATCTGGGAACATGACTGCAAAATTTGAAGGTTCTAACTTTTTTACCGTACCGTGAAATGCGTCTTGAGTAGACAAAAACACGATTTTGAATTTTTTCTGACACTTTTTTGACAATAGTGGGCGAAATTTTTGAGTAATCAAAATTAAATTAAAAATGTATCTCGGAATTGATTTTAGACATCTATATTTCAAATTTGAGCCAAATCGGTTGACTGGTGTGACCTCTAGCCGCGCTACAGACAAACGTACGGACGGACGTACGTACGTACGTACGTCGGTCGGACATGACCTAAAAACCATTTTTTTGGTATCTAAGACCTCTGAAAAGCCTTTTGCAATGAAAATCTCAAAATCGAAATTTCGCACGATAACATAACTTTCTCAGCCCATGTATACATACGGGCGAGAAAGTAAAAACGTAAACAAACACGATTATGTGGTCGCAGTTAAGAGTAGATATAAGGGAAAACACATTCACATCGTCTTAAAAAATTATTTCCCAGCACAAAAATATAAAATACTCCGCCTTAAGATGGTCCACACAATCTTGTCACACGTGGCAGCAGAAAGATTTTTCTTCCCAATTTCCAATTTCGACAGAAAATGGTCGGGGAAAAAAAACATCAACAAACTGGATTGTGTGGATATTTTTAACATGGAACGTCTCCTTCTGTATTAACAATGTAAAAAGTTGACTATTGTAAAAATAAAACTCTGTAACTTGTATGTAAAAGTAAAACCTGAGTTGTGATCCTGTATAAGTCTTGGCATTGTCAACAAACAGGTTGGTTACTTTATCCATTCGACTGTTTTGTTCATTTTTAAATTCGCCATTTGTTTACGTTTTTTCTACACACTTTATGAGGAAACTATTCGATAATTAAATGTTCTGAAATATAATGTTTTTTTTACGGCCGGAATTCACTGAATATGTGGTGATTTCTCGATCGAGTGATTTTCATCAACAAAAAATTTGTCCGAAATAACCGATTGTAAAATTACAACAGATCCTGTTAACTTTGGCCGTTAAAAAGACATTTTATATTTCAGAACATTTAAATACCCAATAGTATCTTCATAGAATGTGCCAAAAAAAAGTAAACAAACCCGACTGCGTAGACGCCCTTGAGGAGATAGGTAGCGTTTTCGATTTGGGGCACAATCCCACAAAATCAGTGGGGTAGCTTTTCAGTAGCTTTTACTTTTCTTTTCCTTCCCGAATTTATAACGGCGCCAACAAGTTGTAAAATAAAGAAAAATGCATCGGGAGCCAGAACCGTTGAAATAAAGCATAACGTCCACCGAACCAGTGCAACTGCACCGAGTGCAGGTTGAGACGAAAGCATACACCTCGATATTTCTAGAACAGTCGATGAGAGTGGGTAACCTCCCTTTACAATATAACTGTTAGTTAAGACACAAATTAAAACCGGCAGTTTTTTTTTTTTTTTTTTTTTTACGTTTTGTTGACCTTGTCCCACCAAAAATAGGTGGAACTAAAGTATAAAACGTCTGGTTGTCCAGTTAAATTACAAATTTAGAAATTCCTCTAAACTATAAAAAACATTTTCAAGTAAATATGATTTTAGCAATTTTTTAAAAATCGTTAAACTTTCTTCAGATTTAATTTCAACCGGGAGAGCGTTACATAGACGAACACCTAAAATCGGAGGACTGTTCAAACGAAGGGAGGTAGCAAATTTGCCTACATGTATATTTGAACACGACCGAGTTTTATAAGAGTGAAAGTTTGAATTAAGTTATGAGAGATATACGCTGTACAATCAAGTAGGTACATACAAACCTTGTAGAGTTAAATATCTACGAGAAAAAGAAGTATCGTACAATTAGTGTGGCAATCAGATAGACAATACATTTGTTTACGTTTTTTCCGGCCAATTTTTGAGGATACTTCTGAAATATAATATGCCTTTTTAAAGTCCAAAATTAAGTGGCTAGGTTGTGGGTTTAGACAAAAATCACCAACACGACGTTCGAAAGACATACCATATTTCAGTCCTAAAAAAATAGTCAGAAAAAAACATAAACAAACGCGAGCGACGCAACATTTATCACGGCAGTTTGACCTTCGGTGACCCAGCCCTATGACTCCCACTGACAACTGACATGACCGCATGTCAGATGTCATATGGTGTCAGAGACCGGGACGCCCCCCTCCCCACTCCCCTAGTGGGTTCCTCCCCCGTTTTCCGAATGCCAACTTTCAGAGAGAGCGGATAAGTAAAATAATATAGGCAGTTGTTGAAGTGATTAAGGGTCCGCTACACCTGCCGGTGCATTTTTTGCCGCCCATAAGATTAACATTGCGAGCGGCGATTCATTTTCAAGGTTTACCCTTGGTTGGAAAGACACAAAATTTTACTTGTACCTAGCCCTAACAATGTTTTAGGGAGTGTTTGAAGCAGATTTCCCATTTTTTTACTGGTTTTCGAGATACAGCACTTTTCTTGAGGTATGCGATGCTAGCATTTGCAAAACAGTTGCAATAAAAGAAACCAGCGGCAAAAAATGCATCGTCAGGTATAGCGTCCTCTTAATGTTGGATTGCACCAGTACCTAACGTCTCCTATAGTGTCCCCTAAAGTTCACTATAGCGGGAAGTACATATTCAAATTGAGAGCTAAGGTTTATTTAGATAACAGGTTTGGCAAGTAGTAGGGAAGCGACTGTTTTGCCATTCCTAAAGCTGGCCAGACACGATACGTCCGGGGATGGGGGGCTGGAATGGCAACTTCGGGATGGCGGGTACCCACACAAAAACTGCCATCCCTCCCCATTAACGTCCGGGGATGCCAATTTTAAGTCATCCACTGTTCCCTTCAGAAGTTTCAAGAAAACAGTATTTCTCTGTCTGTGGCAGTAGTAAAGGGAAAGCCTCTGAAATAAATTCCCTCTGGCTCTAATAATATTCAACGGACCTAGTCTATTTGCAAAATTTCAGCATAACCTGCTTAATATGCATATTACGCTCTAGCTCTCTTCTACTGTAATATTATTCCAGACCTTAGGTCATTGCAAATTTCAGCGTCGGCTGCGTGACTTCCTTACGAAGAACAATTTCATTAGGCTACGGATGCTTACCCTACGCGGAATGACTCCTTACCAGCTTATGAAATAACGAGTTAAAAAGCTACAGTATTAGTAGGCGTTTAAAAGACTATAGTAATTAAAGCAACTAACCATCTAAAAAGCACAAAAACAAACAGTAAAGTAGGAAGCATAGACTTTCATGCAAAATTTTGAAAAACGTTTTGCAAGAACTCGAAACATTTTCGTACATTTAAAAATCGAAAACCCAAGTAGCATTGATTGTACTGAACTCTTAACGAGAAACGGAAGTCAGCGAGATTGCTTAAATTTTTGCTTAGCTCGATTTATGAAGGAAAAAGGCGGAAAAATCTCAAAAACTCGTATGTTTTGGTAAGTGCTGCTCTAAACGCTAAACATAGCGTACTATTTGAACCCGAGAAAATGACTGCGAATAGCACCCTATGTTTAGCTTTTAGCGGAGAACTAATAGTATCGAACGATAAAAATGGAGGTGGTATCGATAGTTTCAAGTTTTTTAACTTATAAAGATTTTAACTAATAAAGAAAAAAATTCGTCGCAATGTTACACTTATGCAGAGGCGTCAACCGCCACTACTGACGAACCGGGTTCATCTGAATGGCCGATAGTAATTCCTTAAAACAAGATGGCGGCTGGAGTTTCCGGTTTCCCTCGCCTCCCGTATCCGTATCCGGTGAGAGGTTCATTCCGTGGAAGCTGATAAGATGGCGGCGCAGGTAGAGGTCAGTCTTAAAGCTTTTCGAGCAGAGTTTACATTTGACTACGGTTGGATTGTGAATGAGTCGGAGGTGCTGCCGCAGGTTCGACAGGTTGCTGTACAGGCGGTTACATATGGGGCAGGGCCGAGGGTCCAGAGAATGTCTTCGACGTCCGTCAACTAAAAAACACTTTGTTTTACATGGGTGGGTTTCATCGAAACCTTATTACGCATATAATTAGATTCTTTTTTATTATTTATTTAAAAATGCCACGGTGAGCTTGCCAGAAACTTGCTAGTGGTATTTGAACCCAAACAGTGCAGGAAACCTTGCGTGAGTCCGAGCGTTTTGAAATTTCAACCCCACCCACTATTGTAAGGGTAGGTATGACAAAAAAATACAACATATCAATACTCCCTCTCACTATTGCATGAGAGTAATGTCCGAGGGGGTAACCACTCCAGAGATTCCTTGAGATTCCATAAGGATTTCCAAAGATTCCAACGATATTCATAGAAAGATGAACCCCGAAGGGGTAACCACTCCAAAAAATTCCAAGATTCCCTGAGATTTCATAAAGATTTCCAATGATTCCCAACGAGATTCCCAAAGAGTGGTTATCCCCTCGGTAATGTCAGTGACGTCCAGGGATGGATAGACTACACAAATGTAAACAGCCGCTGCTGAACTCTTTTAGATCATTGTGACCCATCCTTTTTGCCTACCCGTCTCCTTCTAAAAAAAAAAATAATTCGTTAATTTTTACGCACCTGTTGGATATTCAGCCTCTTGAAGGGCAGTGGCTTCCCACTCAGGCCGAACATCAGGTACCCTTGCGCAACTAGCTGATGTTACGGAAGATACTGACGGTTCAGTGCAGATCGCTCCTTCCTGAGGTACTGGTAGAGATTCTGCCCCGTTCTCACAGACCATTTCTTCATTTTTCACCTGCGACATTAAATAAATAAATTTGGGGGTAAAATTCGCTGTAGAGAAGAGTTCATTCTAGATAATATTATGTACAATGCTATTGTCTCTATAGCCTTCAAAGTTTATTATAAGACAGAGGTGACGCAGAACAAAAAGTTCCAATAGTTCCTTGAAATGATGTCAGTCAAAATCATTCTGCTACCACTTGTATTATGAGCCTCAAAAATTTGATGGTAGCTACTTACCATCGACTCTGACTCGATCTTCCACTCTACACTGTCTTCTTTTTTCACCTGAAATTACAAAAAAGGAATAAGCTTTCAAGTAAACGTAAAATTAAAAAATCCAAAACATTCCTTGAGCCATGCTAGCGCAGTGAGTTATGGTTACCTCTTCTATGGGAGACCTTCAGTGAAACACTGTTTATTCGTTTATATGCCACTTTTCGTTCTGTCAAACTTAAACCCCGAAAAAGCCACTTGTCCCACGCTACTATGTGCAAGTGCTGAAGTGAATTTTTGCGCCAGGTTTGCCCGTAGCGGCAAAAACCTCATTCCAACCTACCTCAGGTTCAGAAACAACAGATTTCGAGTGTCTTCTCGTAAGATCGGTTCTTCCAGCAATTCTTTTGGGAACAACAGGAAAGTCGTCTGCCTCCGAACTAGGTGTCCCTCTCTTCCGTGGATTCGATTCCAATTGAGGAGGACTGGGATGGTTGGCAAACTGAAATATAACAGCATTATATTAGATTCTACTAGGATTGTGAGCCTTACATCACTGTTCACCTATGTTGTGTTTTGTTTATTTTGTGTTAAAACATGGTCGTGTTAGTTTACGGTTGTTTCTGAATATTTTGTGAGGATGGTACTGGATATTTAATATTCACCCCTGGACAGATGAACTTACTCTCAGCGAAGAGTGATGGGATAGAGTTTATCTATCTATCGATTACCTACCGGCGTGGGTATTTGATCACTGAGACCGCGAATCTGAAGTAGATTGGCGGACTCCAGCAAAGCGGGAAGCTCCGTTTCTGCCACACTGACGGCGCCCGTGTAAATAAAGGCCAGAAGAGATTCAAGATGAGCGAACGGCATGTCGTCCAAAATTATAACAGGATGCTTACACGGGTTCTCCTAAAACAGAAATATTTCCATTCTCAAAAAATAAAATGTCTTCCTCTTCCTCTGCGACCACCTAGGGATCATGTCAATTTGCTCGCTATAAGGAGTGTTTGATACCTACAGAGAGGGTTTGCTCGTTATAGAGAGTGACAAAAGTAAATGATATATTGTAAAACAGCTGAGAATCCTGGTTCTTTCTTCCAGTAGTAACTCACCTTAAAAAGAGCAGTGAGATAAGGGCTGGACGCAGAAAGGACAATTTTGTGCGCCCTCTGTAGTTTTCCTTGACACGAAAAAGTGACATCAACAAATTCTTCTTCTTCTTTCAAATATTCAAACTGAGAAGTAAAGTTTTCCTTGAAGTGGTTCCATTTTAAACTTAATCGGGGGACTTCTTCCATAGTGGCTAAAACAGAAAAACAAATATGAATTTTTTTCGACGAATATTGAAGGAATAGCGCAATTATTCGAAATGTCCAGTGAGTTGAGGTCTGGGCTTGGGGATATCTGAGTCACAGTCATGTATCTGGGATAGTTCTAACCCATATGAGGTAGCAAGCCCAATGTTGTCACTCCTTCGATGGCTTCGACTGTACAAAATATGGACTTACGGGCTTTTACGAAAGTTGTCCCATAGAAATATAAAGCAGCCAGCTAGCACTGATGGAGTCTATGAGTCATGCCGCCCCTTATAAAGGCAATTCAAGCAAAACGTCCCAAAACACAACAAAATATTAAATACCTAGTTCAAATACATGTGGAAGCCTAGCTAGCAGGGTCGATGGAACATAATGTAGTCGTCCCGAGCCATCCCCATGAAAAACTAAAGAATATCAACGCAAATGATGATGAAAGTCATCATCATTAGAGACCGAATGCCGTAGCTGCAGGTCATTAGGGCCAAATTGCTACCCCTGCGGACATGAAAGCAGTCAAAAATCAGATTAATAGCTTACCCAAATGTGGTTATCAAAAATGACACTAAAATAAAATGAATTTCTTGGGTAAATTTTGAAGGAAAAGAAAAATAAATATTTTTAGTTTACTTCACATTGCTGCAGAATCTAAACAACACTGCCGATTGTAGAGTGCGTTCACAAATCACAATAAGTTGTGATTGGGGAGAGCAAAATTTGCTGGGGCATTATTTCCGCGCCAAATTCAAATTAATATTTCTAACATACACACTAGGCACTGTTGGCTATACATATTTATGTCCCAACCTTATTATTTTAATACACACAATACAATACAAGTTAAAAATTTAAAGAATATAATTTCTAAATAACATTTACAAAATATACAATACGCTCTCCAAGCAATAAGTAAAAAGCTAAATGGAATAATCGACTTGAAACTTAAAATAAGGCCGTGCTCGGTTTCGCAGTGATAGTGCCGTATTTTCTTCACATCAGGGTGCTCTTTAGTAAGAGGTTGACAGTTGTTGGACACCATTACCGTTGTGACTCAAAACTTGAACAAACACCTAGGTGCGATTGTGGCACCTAATAATAACCATTCACGGTAACTCCATTCCCACTGCTCCACCCGAAAGTGTGAAAAGACACTCATGTGACTATGTGAGTGACTATTCAGTCCGAACTGTTTTCAGTACATTTTTAGTACTGAAATACACCTGCGTCTTTTTAAAATCACTCGTATATTGTATTTCAGAACAAAAATAAACTACCCAACAATTTACTTGCCTGATAGAATCGAGAGGCGCTGTCCAGTCGTGGACTTGAATAGCCGCGTATTTTTTTGGGAGTGGAACAGCAGGAGTGGAATTATTGTGAAAGGACGCATTGGACGCAAATAGCTGCCTAATACTCGTACGCATTGATTGCCACCTTTAACCTATCAACTATGTTTTGGTAGAATTTGATTTGTTCTGACAGGAAACTGTGCATTGCCATCTGAAACAAAAAAGATTCACATTGCTGTTTGGTGACACTTTTTAATGACGATATATCCTACGGAAACTGACTGATATTTACCTATTCTGAAATATAACTCGTTTGATACATGTTTTGGTAACCTCTACCAACAAGTTTGATTCTTGACTCTTCGAAGCCATTATTTTTCGGTTTCACCGTGAAGCTGGCGCTCCCAGAATCACGTGACGAACAATTATTTCACTATTTTAACATCGAATAGCCCTTCAGAGGTCCAGCATACCTTAAAATCAGCTGCCCGCTCCTGGTGGAAATGATTAATTTCGGCCATGAGGGCGTACGAAACCACGTCCGTCCGTTGCCGAACCGCCACCACCTCCTTTTGTGACGCCGCCGTCTTCTCGCACTCTTTCCTCTTGATCAGCGCGTTTTTGTGGAGGGCAAGGATGTCAGGAAATGAACTGATGATACCCTGGAAAGATTACGTATCGCAATTTAGGTAATCCAGAGGTCAGGAAGAAAAATCGTTCCGCTGCCACGTATTTCACAACTGTGGTATTTATGCCTCGAAAGGCCAAGGAACTGGTTTCCGTACCTACTCAGTAACAAGAGGTACAGGGAAATTTTTTCAGCGACTGGTATTCGAACCTGGCATCTACTGCTTACCACCCGGACGGTTTACTCATTTCTTCACCTTGTATATGTGCAAAACATCCCCTAGTGGTTCCCAGTCGTGCTTCGGCTGCTCCTCCATCAGTCTGCCCAACTCGTGGTAGATTTCCCCAGTGGTCCGTATCGCATTGGTCAGGTTACCCCGAGGATTGCCCGGCGTCTTATCCGCATCGAAAGCGGACGCGAGTTGCATGAACGACTGGCCTACCTGAGAATTAAATAAAAAACAACTCAGGAAATAATGATAAAAAAAAATCAACGTACTTTGAAAACTGGACATCCATGCTACCAACAAAACTTCTGGTATTCGGGACCTCAGCCGTGTGGGTCTCACATGCTCTCCCACTAGACCACAGTGAGGCTGTGCCCCACCCCCAGTGAACAAGCGTCTTAGAATCTCACCTTTTGACAGTCTTTGTTGTAAGAGTTTTGTAACCGCTTACACTGCTCTACAGCACTGAGGGCCAGATTGCGCACGGCCTGGTCCATGGCGTTGATGAACTTCGAACAGTCTTCCGTTTCTTGTTCCACCAGGAAGCTCTCCAGTTCCTTTTCCGGTGCCTGAAATAATAAATAACTCGACAACATTAATTTTTCCCGGGGAAAGAGTGTTGCAGACTGAGGTCCTTGTTTCGAATCCCGATATCAGCAATTTTCTGTAGATAGCTTCGGCCAACAATCTGTTTCTTCAATTAATATTTCGGGCTGCTAGCACCAATAGATGCGTAGGTCCTTAACTTCTGGAGCTGACACCGCACGATAAGGGAAATAAAATGGCTCCAGAATAGTTCTGAATGTCAATTTTCTGAGGAATTGTCGGACACTTGTTACGAAAAAGATGTTTTTTGCATTAAAAACTAGTTCAATGTTATGACAGTTACTTTCTGAAAAACTGTTTATTGACCAAACTCAATACCTAACACTAGTTTCTAGTGTTAAAAATACATTTTATACTTCAGAACAAAATCTTTAATTTTCTTCTGCATACCTTGATAGCTAGGAAGAACTTGGCGCCCACCAACTCGTCCCTCTCGGCTCTCCTCTTGCCCGCTTTCCACTGCTTTTCATCGGTACATGTGATGAAATGCATCCAGACTGCGCTGCGTGACAGGACGGGGTGACGACACACGCAGTTCACAAACGCCTGCAGCTGCGTCTTGCGGTGCTCTATGAACTGCTCTTCATATCTATAAAAAATAAATTTAAAAAATAAAGGGTCCGACAATGATCACACATGATTTTCACGATTTAGAAGGGACCAAACTCTTGGATATTTAAATGTTCTGAAATATAATGTGACCGGAATTAACAGGCTATGTTGTGATTTTATGATCGAGTGATTTTTGTCAAAAAAAAAAAAAAAACTTATGTGAAATCCTAGATCACTTACCTTCCGGATATCTGTTTATCAGGCAATGGTGGAATGGGAATAACGCTAAACTTTTCCTGCAGTCTCTCGTGCAGCCAATCAAACTGTTTGTAGCGACGACTGACTTGGATGTTGTTGAACGTGGGCGTCAACTGATAGGCGATGAAACTCTTCAGACCCTTTAGTTTGGATTCTTTCTTGGGGGAAGCAATGACACAGGAGTAAGGGCTAGTAATCGGTTCCCATTCAACACCTGCTCCACTGAAAAACACAGACATAGTAATATGGTTCCCTTTCTCTATAACGAACGCACATTTTCTCGCTATAGAGAGGGTTTCAAAACGACTCAGTTATCAAGGGAAGTAGCGCTCACTCGTTTTAGAGAGTATTGATGAGATAAGACACCCACTGTTCTAAAAAAAATCCAGGGTTTCCAATATTATTTTTCGTTCAGAACATGAAGTAAAGTTAAGAAGAAGGGATCACAATGATCTAAAAGAGTTTAGCAACGACAATTCACATTTGTTTAGTCTGTCCACCCCTGCATATCACTGACGTCACTCTCATACAAGAATGAGATGGACCATTGATAGATAGCTAAGCCAAGAAAAAAATAAAATGGCCACTGCAACAATTCAATTTGCAGATGTTTACAGGTTGTAAGCAATACTTACTTATCATAAATAACAACGAACTCAGTGTCTCTAATGTTGTTGAAAAGCTTGAGAGCCCCAATAATGTAACTCTCTCCCCCTGACTTCACGAATGACGAAAATCTGTTGAAACTTTTCTTTCCGACAGTTCCACCCTTTAGGTCTCTGTTGACTGTGTTCACCTAAAAAAGGAAAAAGAATTATAAGATGTTAGAGGACATGATCGAATAACATAAAATACATAACCAAACAGACAATTTTCTCTTCAAAATACAAAAAAAAAATCAAACTCTATTCCCAACTGTTCAGCCGGAAGAATATTGCAGCCCTTTGGTTTGGGGATGTAAAAAGAGCCAGGGAAGGGTACGATTGGCCCAGTGAAAGGGCACTGAATAGCTAGGTGTACCTGATGGGTACTTGGCCTTAACCGGGGGAAAACTCAATCCCCGGGCGTGATTCTGACCTAATAATCCTTTTCTGTAGAGGTGGCGCACTAGGTTGTGGCAGTTGGGGTAGACAAAGAAAAAAAAATATGGACGTAGAAGGGCAAACGGAGGGATCGATCGGAACCAGACCATGGAAAGGTGAACGAAACTGAAGGAGGACAGTGGAATAGGTCATGACGGAATTTTTTGACTGATTCACCTACCGACTTCGACTGTCGGGAGTTATTCTGCCCAAATTACCTCCTAATGTACAGAGGCCCAGGCCGTCCCAGACAAAACGGAAGCAGCTTTCATCAAGCCTATAGCGATATGGAGTGTCATAGTCATAGATATACCCACTCATACTTTTCAAGACTGTATGATAAAACATTGCGCAAGAGGGTATGGGGTCCAACGCTTTCGTCACACAGCCAGTGACTATTATATACATGCAATCATAACCATCTGATCGTTTCAGGTGACGTCATTAGATCGTAATCTGGACCCGGCGACATCAATTCTAGGGTTTCCATGTCGTGAGTGGAGCACGCCTTTTAAACTGTAAGTCCCCGTCTATGTGTTTGTTCACTGACTGAACTCTTGGCCATGAAATACATCGAATGGTACCCCGGAAGTAATCCCGAAGAGATTCAACCCCAAGCCCAACCTCGTGTTGAGGGCGAAGTAAATGTTAATCAATAATTACAAAGAATGGGCTAGTGTTGTGTCTACAGATGGAAACGTCCCGTAAGACATGGCTTCGGCCAGTGCCCACAGAATGAAGGAGGTTGACACACTTCTCTGATTTTCAAAACCTCACTTGATTTACATTTTTTTTCACTTTATCTGCCCTAGGTATAAGTTTTTTAACTCCATTCCAACTTGCTTTCAACAAAACAACAGTCTGTGACTTTTCTATGCAATTTTTGTCTGAAATAGGTAATTTCCGAAAACACTTTCGCATAAAAAGTTGTGATGTATATTTTTCACTATTCTATCCACCGGTTCCCTAAGAAATATATCAATAAAAGCCATTATAGTGCCTCTTGTGTTTTCAAGCCTATTATTATCAGCACTTGACATGAGATCTGGCCCAATTACCGAGGCATACGAAAGTGATTACCGTTGAAACGTATGAGCTTGCAGGCTGGGTGGACCCCGTCTCCGAATCATCATCCCAATCGTCGTCCCATTCTTCATTTTCCGGAGCTTGACTGCCACCCTGCCATTCATTAATATTACCCCAGTCTCCAGCCTCAGGGACTTCGGCATAGACAGGACAGGGGGGCGGTGGCATGCTTGGGGGCTCAGACCCAAGTTCCTCCACGTAAGCTGCAGGAAAAAGACCCACTAGGCCTGACTGGTTTGACCCTTCGAGCCATCCTTCACCCACGTCCCTTCTTAGGATGGTAAGGATGTCTCCAGCAGCTATGCTAAGCTCTGTCGAGCCCGGTTCCGCCGAAAAATCATATAATGCGCGCACTTTACTCATTTTTCACATTACATGCGGAACGTAAATAAATTTTTGTATGACTCATCGGTTGGTTCACTTGCTACAGGTGGCCAACCTAAATTTTTCCGGCCACCAATTCCCGCCAAAATTTAAATTTGTTGGAATGTTTCTCCTTACTTGTAAAAATCTAAGAATCACTTTTATAGCATAAATTGAATTTGTAAAATTCTTCTCAGCACTTTTTAAATATACCTACACTCTTAACACCTTAGGTAGGTATTCTGCTTAATCCACTGTCACGTACATATTATATCCAGTAGGTACCTGCTTAGTTTTTTCCTGCAACAAATACCTAAGTACCAACAGTTTATGAATGAGAATGACAGCCAATAACGGAACAAAAATTTATTGTTGGAAGCTAAAACCGTCTCATAACAAGCTTCTACCGATGAAAACTTCTTAGAACGAAAGAGAATGTCAAAGAAACGCCGTGAAGTCTAGCACGAACTAACAATCCAGTTGCCGTCCATCTTCATTTCCAATCACTACGCACAATAATTTAGTTTAAACTGAAACAAAAAGAAAGATTTTACATTATTATACGTGCTTTAAAAAAACAACTGTGTAAAAAGTTAGTTCAAATTACTTGGTAGTACAAAAAGTTTTACCCTTTTCAATTTTTAGAGAACTGTTAAAATTACGGAGGAGCTGAAGGACCGGGAGAAGGGACAGGTTCTGTAAATGTAAACGGCGAGTATGAAGTACAAGTTCACAAAACCGCTGTACTCCCAAAAAGAAAAGTTGGTGACTTTCACCATTAGCGCCCTTATCATAACGTTAGCTAGCGGATTTTTAACGGCAAGATAAAGTTATCGGCTACTTTTTCGGAAAGGTAAATTTACTAACTGGTGAAAGTTACCCTACATTAGTTAGGTAATTTCTGACATGTTGAACTAACCAAAGGAAGACTGCTTGCACTGGCGAAGAGCTTCGTTGAAGCCATCACACAGGGTGAGATCGCTCTGGCCCTGGGCACACTGCAGGAACTGCTTGATCTCCCAGGCACAGGGGCCGGTAGGTTCTTGAGGGCCGCCAGCGCCGTACTGCTGGGCAGGGGCGGCTTGTGCCTGCTGCTGCTGCTGAGCAGGCGCGTCCGACGAACCGCCACTGAACATTCCTGTCATGGCGTGGCCAACAGTGTGCCCCTATAAAAGACGACAAAAATTTTTGTCAGATATTGAAAGTATTTTGCCACTGAACTAGCATACTGATAGACATAAAGTACTTAATACTCTTATTTCAATGTAAGGCGCGTCTTCGACTTCTACTTACAATAGCAGATCCGACAGCGACACCGCCAGCAGTAGCCGCCATTTGTTTAAACATAGAAGGTTGTTGCGGCTGTGCCATCATAGGGGGTTGAGCTGCAGGCATGGGCGCTGGGGCAGGTGGAGGTGGCGCCTGCCTTGCTGGCAATGACCTGTAATAGGAACCAACATTAGAAAACTTCCAACTGCCGAGTCTTTAGTTCACCCCCGATCCATTTTTCCCTTTTAGAAGGTAATAAAACATGCAACAGAGGCTCCAGCCTGTATTACCTATTCTTAGAAGGAGGGCGCGCTGCCCTGGAAGTTTTTTTATTGCTGTTCATTTTTCCTGAGTTGACCTTGAGTTATATAAACGTGTGTAACGGGCCGAAAATATTAATATTCTTGTGTTCTGAGGCGTAATATGGGAAAGTAGAAATTTGCTGTGCGGTAAAATTTCGACCAGTTCACGGAAATTTACAAGATAGTTCGAAATTTTCAACAGGGCCTGCAACACGCGACTCGGGTAATGATTTGTGTATAAATCCTCTTACATCGCCTTGAATCGACTAGATACAATTTACCCAAGTATTTCCTAATATTTGATGCTAATATTACCATTGATTTGCCAATAAATATCACAAATTTCACCAAATGATGCAACTTTGTACCCAGGTTTTAGGTTAGGCTCAGTATGTTGACCAGTTCAAAGCAACGAAAAACACATTATTTTAAGTAAAAACTACAAAATACTATACCTAGAAGGTGCAGGGGCACTTCGTCCTCGTCGTACCATGGTTATTTAATATTTAACTGCACAAAATAGCACAAAAATCGCCAAAGGGAGAGCTGAAATTCTAGACTGTTCTCGGTTTTTGCTTTTATCAATGATTTTTCGTCTGCTTGCTAGTGCGCAAGTGTTGAATGACGTCAATCAAGTTCCCGCCAAATTTCAAGTGTTGTGTAAAAGTTTTAAAGTTTGAGTTTTTTTGTTTTTTCTCTTTTTTAACGCTTTACAATTTTTTTACGTTAATTCCTGATTTTATTTTTACTCACGTTACTACAAAATCCCTGCGCTTCTAAAAATACTTAAGTCAGGTCAAGTTATTTAACTTCAAGCGGGGATTTTCTGCCCTGACTAATTTGAAATCCTCTCTATATCGAAGACGGTCGTTATAGACTACCCGTTAGAGACTACCCTATATTCTATATTTTTACTTTCTCGCTAGTTTATTGTCGTTAACTGCAGCTCTTCCATAAAATATGTACATGGAAGGCATGGAAGGTTGGGTTTAAGATGTTGCCGATATCGGTAGGTAGGTAGGTACCTACCTATGCGTAGCTTTTTGTCTATTTTATTTCTATGTACCTATGTCACAATATGCTCTCTCTCCTTTCTTCGTCCTTTTCTAAAATTTTCCCCCTGGAGGTAGTCTTTGGTACCTATACCTACAGAGAGCTGGATCACACCGCGGTTCAATCCCAGTCGTACGTATCAAAAATTTTCTGAATGGCATATTTATTCACCTCTGATATTATGTTCAGTAGGTAGGTATATCAGGTACAATGCACAGACTTCGAGGCTGCGGTGGTTCGAAAATCACTTAAAACTGTAGTTCCCCATCGTGTAGGTACCAACCCGATGCCAGCTATATGAGCACGATGGATAAGCCTTGAAATAGTCTAGTTGCTGGGCTAAGTACCCCCTCTATTTCTATGTACCTACCTACCTGCCTAATTTATTCCATCACCATAACTTCAGGCAGGAAACAACCGAATAACACCTTGAACAATCATAAGTAGTTTTTCCAAGACCATTGTTGTTTTAGCATAGTCCCTAAAAGAGAAATGCAGCTAGGTACCCACGGCGTGTGTGTCGTTTTTAGCGCAAGAGTGAGAATATCTGATAGCAGCACCCACGCCCCACTGCCAAGACATTTAATGTTCTGGGCGATTATGTCCCTTTATGTGAAAGGTGCGGCGCGCACTTCTACCGTGAAAGTGCTGCTAGGCCTAATGCAGTTCAAGTTCTAATGACTATGCGCGGTTTAAATAAGTCTTTAGCATCTCTACGTGCTGTCCGGCACATTGCGAAATATCTCTACAAAGTAGGTATACCTAGGTACTACCTAGATACCTACCTACTGTAGCAGCAGCTGGTAGGTAGCTCTTATTCAAAATAATTGGTAAAAAGTCTATCTCACCATACTGTTGTCCCTTGGTGTTTAAATACAACGTTTAAAAATTTTTTTGAAATTGCCTCACCGTCAAGCACGTATCCAGCATTTTGGTTCGGGGGGGGGGACAAGAGTCACACCGAGTAGGCCCCTCTGGAAAAAAGTTGTCATCACGCCCCCCCCCCCCCCCCCCCCCATACAGTTGCCTCATTTTAATTTTTTCTTTTGGTCAAGGTCAAGATTCAGGTCGCAACATTCAAAATTATTTTCTCGCCGAATTTTTAAACTTTGGAGGGGGCGAAACTTTACCAACATTCTCTGTGAGGGTAGCCGAAGGTACCATTATTTAGGAAATTTTGTAAAAATATACCACCGTAGCGCCACGTACCTACCTACTGACTTAAATGGAGAAAAATAGCTTTGGGAAAATTATAGAAGAATCTACTGGCCGAGCGAGCAAAGCGAGCGAGAGAAAAATTGAAGGTTGGTAGTTATCCACTGCTATAAAACCTCAGCTAAATGGAAAGGACAGGGCTTACCTATACTCGTAGGTCTGCCCAGAAAATTAGGATGTGAATTCGATTACAAAGGTCACAGGTAACATAAGGTGGGGACACCGCGAAGACCTTCTTTGGGAAAAAACACACTTGGAAAAGGGAAAAAAGACAATCCTATATTCGAGCGAGCGAAGCGAGCGAGAAGAAAAATTATGGGATAATAAAATGGAATATGTACCTAGCTCTTTCCGGAGGGGGCGGCCCCCCACTCCCAGAAGGGCTCGTGGTGCTCCCCCCCCCCCCCCCCCCTCCTCTTCCTAGTCCGGCAGGCCTGCCACAGGAGCTACAGAGGACCCATGTTTGGAGATAGAAAATCAGACCACTTATCTTGTTCCTTCAGTAATCTACCCTTTTATCCAGGAAAAGACATACCTTTTCATTAATACTCCAGTCTGTAGGTACCCGTACAACGATTTTGCACCGGGTTTGAAAACTTTTCATTTTTACCAGCTTCATTTCTCACTTTGGGGCAGGTACGTGTACGCGAGCTCGACAACCCGGTGTTGGACACTAGACTAGACTGACTGACTGACGGAGGGACTGCAGTTTATCCATTTTGAATGCCGTTGAATGCAAAACCCGGCAAGAACTCATTTGTCAGAGGCCAGACACGGATCGTATATATGCCAGAAACTTTCTAAAAGCACAGAAATCGGCGGAATCCTCTTTTTGCGATAACAAAAGGCTCGTCCCTTTTTGACGCTAATCCTTTGCCTATTGTGAAAATCACGTTTGCCCGCTCCGACACTATGGTGACTGGGACAAACACCTGTTTTGCGACCTCTGAACACTCTTACAGCAGGCTGGGGGTAGTGGGAATACGATACGATACGTTACAAATTTTATTTTCAGAATTTCGGGGGGGGACATGTCCTAGGTGTCCCCCCCCCTGAATACGTGCTTGCTCACCGTAAAAGTACTAGGTACTTAAGTAATATCCTACATAGGTAGGTAAGTACCTACCTAGCCTACCTAACTACGTAAGTGCGTAGGTACCTACCTACCTACCTAAGCCTGTCAAAATAATTCTTACACCTCTATACCTTCTTGTTACAATACCTACCTATACCTGCCTACAGCTGCAGGTACCTGTATCCATTCTTTTTGCCTCTGCAAAAAGTTGCAAAAATCACGAGTACACTCTTGAAGAAATGTTACGAAATATTTTGGCGTCTCATCGCGCAGACAAGCAAAATCAGACGAACCAACTTGGAAAACAATAAAGACTTGAAGATGCGGCTCGTGCCTAAGTATAGGACTTGTCGAGTACCTGACGTCACAGACAGAAAGTGGGGGACCTACCACTCAAGTCTGCCAGCCTCAGTCGCCAACCAGCTGCCGAGGGCAGAAGCCCCTCCAAAAATGGCCCTTTTCAAAAGTTTTTCCATAAGTTTTTTGAAGTTTTCCCGCCAAAAAGCAGACGACAGGAGTGGAGTGTAGTCGCGGGATCATGGCGGACGGGTTTACTTTCCCTGTTGCTTTCACTTTAGTAGCCGGTTTTGTCGTTTTTGTTGTTATTTATATTGCTAAATTGGTTAAAAGTGTTGTTAAAGATACTAAAACCGATGCCCAAGAGCCACCTAAACGTAAGACCGACTATTTTGCCCCTTTTTGCCACCTCACCGGCGTTGTTTACATTTTGTCACCATGTTGATTTGCAAAGACAAATTGTTGTGTTTACATTTTTAAATTAAAAATTTTAATAGTGCGCAGTTGCTTTGAATGATAAATTTAAAGTTTTGAAGTGAAGCTGTCTATGTAGGTTTCAACGGGACCTGTTTAGTTCCCAGTGTTGGGAAGGTGAAAGTTCTAGCGAGCATACTTCTCCATCTTCACTAGGCAGATAAAGTCCTATGACGTTTTCCTATTGGACGTGGTCACTGTTTATTTCCTTCATTTGAAAGTTTATTCTGTTTGTCACGTGTGTTTTTTGGGGTCAAAGCACTTGGGATTGCATCAACATCTATAAATTTTTAACGTTTCCTTATTTGAATGTAAATTACGGCCTCATAACATCACCGCGGACCTAACAAAATTTGTTTGTCAGAGTGACTTGTGTCGTTTCGAGACCCTATTTCGCATTCAAATGGGACAACTTCCAGAGTTTATAGTCCTTGGGATTACGGTAATGTAACGGGTTTTCTTGGTTTGATTCTAGAATCAGAGTCTAGCGGTGGTTCTAAGAAACAGCAGCAGCAAACCAAGCAAGGGGCCGGGAAGAAGAAGAATGCTGAAAGAAGAGGTCGTGATTCAAAGCAAAATTACACTCACCCGTGGCTTCTTACATCCCTAAAAGGCCACACCTCACAAATTTTGGATATGGACATCAGCGCCAATGGAAAATACCTAGCTACCTGTGGCGAAGGTAAGGTGCCTTTACGTTTACTAAAGTGGAATTCACATGTTCTTGCCGTTAAAAGTTCACTTACTAACGTTATGATAAGGGCGCTATCGGGAGGATGGTGAAAGGCGCCAACTTTTCTTATCAGGAGGATAACTTTAACAGTGAACTTTAAGGTGAACTGGTTCAACCCACCCTTGTTACTTTACATTCTTACAAGGTCTGGTTGGGGTCCGTTATATATTTTCTCCATGCTTTGCTAAAGGTACACATGCGCAAGGTCCACTAGTTGTATACCTAAGTTGTCTGGGTTGAAAGATCAGTAGGTTTTCTCATGATTGGTTCGTCCAAGCGTCTTAATCATCAAAGTAGGGTGCGACTTGTCAGCCCTTGGCTTTCAAGCGGGGAGACAACCTTTTTAATTTTCAGATCTTGAGTTGTGTGCCATGTGCTTTGTATATTGCTGGTTTTAAGTTTAAAATTTTCTGACCGAAATATCGGTGGCTGCATGGACTTATAAGCTAAGTACTTTGTTTACCAATGTGTGGCTGGTATGTGGGATCTTGTGTAAGGTATTTGCGATCTCAAATGTCGTCTTTCCCACCAGATGGATAGTTTGGTATTTTTTAGGCTTTTGTAAATAAGCTTTGTTCGACTGGAGGTTTCGGTTTTTTTTTTAAATATTCAAGTATATTGAAATTACGGTCATTTTGGGGGATCCAGGCCTGGGTTTGAATTCCAGCGTAAGCAATCTTTTCCGTGTACGGCTTTGGCTAACTCCTGTGGTGTTCACATCAAAAGAAAATACTTACTGAGACTCCGTCTAAGAAATGCATCTTGAGCTATTTCTTAGCCTTAAACTACCCGTACACTGTAAAATACAAGTATAGTCTCATCTTTTCTAACAAGGTGATAAAAGTTATCATTATCTAGAGATAACTAAACGGTTAGCGGACTGAAACTTTTGCAAAAAAAAAATAGTTCTTGAACTACTTAGTATCTCGCCTTGAAAATGACAAGTACTAGTGATAACATGTAGTACTTATATGTACGATATATTGGATATAACCTTGATTCGTCGCAGATTATAAATGGATCATAAAATGTGTAGAGGCAAAATAATAAAAGTAGGAAAGATAATATAATTTATTGTACTGTATATCAGTTTCAATGCAGCCGTTGTGTTTTTCGATCGTGTTCCATACCACAACAATGTTCGTTTGGAGCACCGAAATCTTCGGTATGATGTGAAGTTAGTAACGTATTGTGAATTTAAAGGAATACAAAAAATGCAGTTGTCCCTTGATGTCACCTCTAGAGCGAACGAATTTACATTGCCCCTTGGTGATCGTTACAGAGAGAGACTCCTCACTATATAGAAAATGGGCAATACAATGACGTACTGCTGCAGAATATTTATAGTAGTTTCTATTTTAGTTTTTGTGAAATTATTGTTTCATTGTACAATGCATCGAGACGAGAAAGTGCAGGAGGGCTTTGTCAAACCAAGTTGGGGAGACCAAAACAACTTGAAAGTGGGGCCATTGTTTGTTATGGCGGTCACCCGGTAGTTGTTTGATTAAGACTATTTAGAACCTCCTGTATTGTATTGTCTTAATCTCAAATCAGGGTCAACATCCTCCTGCCGGGTTTAGTAGGTCATTCAGGTTATGTTCATCCTCTTTTTGATGAAGAATTGTACTGGGTCCTGGGTTCGAATTCCGGTATCAGCAATTTATTTCTGTCGGTATAGAATGGATGTTAATTAAAGAAACTCGAGGGGTTAACCACTCGTTGGGAATCATTGGAAATCTTTATGAAATCTCAGGGAATCTTGGAATTTTTTTGGAGTGGTTACCCCTTCGGGGTTAATCTTTCTATGAATATCGTTGGGAATCTTTGGAAACCTTTATGGAATCTCAGGGAATCTCAAGGAATCTCTGGAGTGGTTACCCCCTTGAAGAAACTGATTTTAGGCCGAAACCAAATGAATGCCATGCCAGCAACAGAAAATTGCTGGACCTCGAGCGTGCGAGTTTAGTTTTTTTCCCACTAGTCCCGATACAAAATATTTCTCCGGTTATTTGATACCTGGTTTCCGGTATCAGGATGAGTCATCACAGTTCATGCCTGGTGCCTGTGACTCATGCATGATGGATGCATCATGCTTCATGCTCACCACATTCGCTGACAATGAGCTCCCATGTTTTCTCTACAGACAGTACAATAACATTACTTCTTTTACAATGAAGGGAAATTATTTAAATAATTTATAAAAGTACCCATTGTAATGTTTTCTGGTAAAATTTCTATTGTAATTCAGTTTTTACTGTGATAGCTCGTACCATAGTAGGCCGAGCAGTGATATTAAGGGTCCGCTATACCTGACGGTGCATTTTTTGCCGCGGCGATTCATCTTCAAGGTTTACCCTTGGTTGGAAAGACACAAAATTTTGCCTATACCTAGCCCTAACAATGTTGTAGGTCGTCATCGAAGCAGATTTCCCAATTTTTTTTACTGGTTTTCGAGATACAGCACTTTTCCCCTCAAAAAATTGAGGTATGCGATGCTAGCAGTTGCAAAACAGTTGCAATAAAAGAAACCAGTGAGAAATTGGGAAATCTGCTTCGATTACGGCCTACAACATTGTTAGGGCTAGGTACAGGCAAAATTTTGTGTCTTTCCAACCAAGGGTAAACCTTGAAAATGAATCGCCGCTCGCAATGTTAATCTTATGGGTGGCAAAAAATGCATCGTCAGGTTAAGCGGACCCTTAATGCATCTCAAATAAAATGTGCATTGAGGCTGTGGTGGTTTGGAACCCATCTAAAAACTGTAGGTCCCCATGTCCCCCACCCCTTAGCCCTTAGCTATCTTATAGCTATATTTAAATGGACACTACTATACCATACAGTAGCGTAGATCGAAGGGCGTAGGAGCCTAAAATATCTCTTTCATTGTTTTACATATAAAACACATCATAGCTTCAGGTATCAAATCAAACCTGAAACAAGACGCCACTGGTGTCATATTTGTATCACAATATGACCTTACATTGAAGCCTAAACACCACGAAATTGAAATAGACCAGTTCGAATCATCCCACTGATAACGGACAATACAATCTTATCCGTGTTTGGGGGCAACTCAAGATCTATTAATTCTCGAGGTTGTTTGTAGTTTAGGGTCTCCCACTGACGTAGGATCACGCCGGGTAATTACAGTGGTTCATGGTGAAAAAAATTCGATTCGTCAGGGAGAGTTGACGTCACTAGGAGACCCTGCTTCGGGTTTTAGTGACATAACCTCGGAAATATAGTCGCCTGTCGGGCATACTATAAAAAACAAGTAACTGCGAGACAACGGCACGGCAGAGTCCCGCTATATGGGTCAAGGGACATGAAGACAGTTCACTCTCAGGCGTCTCACCAACAATGGACTTATTAGTAAACACGACTGTAGGATGAAGGTGTGCCAAGGTGCTAAGTAGTAAAAATAACGAAGAAAGATGGCTGAACCTATACAGATTATGTGAGGAATTGCGAAAAAATGTCGAGATTTTGAGGAGGGTTAGAAGTTTCGTTAAGGCTGAACATACATTCGCTATTTTTTTACGTTCGGACTTTTTGAGAAAACTGTTATATATTTTAATATTCTGAAATATAATATGTCTTCTTAACGTCAGTACTCATGAGGCCATGTTGTGATTTTACGATCGAGTGATGTTTGTCACCAAAAAAGTTGTCCACAATTAACCGATCGTGAAATCACAACATAGCCTCATGAGTAATGACATTATATTTCAGAATATTTAAATATCCAATAGTTTTCTCGCAAAGTTTGAAGTCCAAACGTAGAAAAATAGCGAATGTATATTCAGCCTTAAGGGGGGGGGGGGGGGCAAGTGTTCTTCATCTGGGCCATTTGGCTGTGGAGGTGCTAAGTAGTAAAAATAACAAAGATGGCAGACTGTACAGATTATGTGAGGTGTTTCTATGGCTTGGGATTACGTAAAGCTGTCTTATTAGAGTTTGAGGAGGGTTAGAAGTTCAGAGCTATCCAAAGTAGTCCGTAATAGGTACCGGAAGTTACCGGATATGGTGTTCAGTAATGGAGCAATATTTCACTTGTTTCATTTTTTTCCACATGCCATGGATATTCTAATGTTCTGAGATATAATATGTCTTTTTAACACATATACATTCGCTATTTTTTTACGTTCTGATTTCAAACTTTGTGAGAAAACTATTGGATATTTAAATATTCTGAAATATAATATGTTTTTTTAACGTCATTACTCATGAGGCTATGTTGTGATTTCACGATCGAGTGATTTTTGTCACCAAAAAAATTGTCCAAAATTAACCGATCGTGAAATCACAACATAGCCTCATGACGAATGACGTTAAAAAGACATATTGTATTTCAGAATATTTAAATATCCAGCAGTTTTCTCACAAAGTTTGAAATCGGAACGGAAAAAAATAGCGAATGTATATTTCCAGTTTTAAGAAGGCATATTATATTTCAGAACATTAAATTATCCAACAGTGTCCTCAAGAGATGGATTGAAATAATTCAATATTGTTACTCCATGTTTAGCTTCTGAACTTTGTGGTTTCGGGGTGACCATGAAACGCGGCTCGGTGCGTTGCGGCTAGATAGATGGGATTCTTATAATGGCGTATCCTGCTTTCAACGAAACGTTTCCTCTTTAAGGGTCCGCTATACCTGACGGTGCATTTTTTGCCGTCCATAAGATTAACATTGCGAGCGGCGATTCATTTTCAAGGTTTACCCTTGGTTGGAAAGACACAAAATTTTGCCTGTACCTAGCCCTAACAATGTTCTAGGGAGTGTTCGAAGCAGATTTCCCATTTTTATACTGGTTTTCGAGATACAGCTCTTTTCTTGAGGTATGCGATGCTAGCATTTGCAAAACAGTTGCAATAAAAGAAACCAGTGAGAAATTGGGAAATCTGCTTCGAACACGACCTAGAACATTGTTAGGGCTAGGTACAGGCAAAAATTTGTGTCTTTCCAACCAAGGGTAAACCTTGAAAATGAATTGCCGCTCGCAATGTTAATCTTATTGGCGGCAAAAAATGCACCGTCAGGTATAGCGGACCCTTAAATCCATTGTAAAGCTTTGAGGCTTTCACGGCTTGCATGCCTACGTCCCAATTCCTTTGCGAGATGGTCCCAGCAGATTGTGCGCAAATTTAGGTCGTCATCATGACGCAAGTGGGCTAATTTTCGGGAGCATCTCCTAACTTCCTCATCCTGAGCATGTCCCTGCTTAATCGTAGTTCCTGCCTAGTGAGAAGACGTCGTTAGGTACATAATCTCGCGGTCTTTGGCCTATATTCGTCAGCTGGTGACTTCCGGGTGTGGTACATGCCCCGGTGCAATCTGCCGTATCACCCTGGTGCGTCATGTTGTCTGACTCGTAGTCTGAGTCATGTTACTTTGCTTATCTGCGGGGGATGAGCAGTTTCCCGCCTTTATTCGTGGCCGAAGCCCATTCGGAGTGGGCCGAAGCCAATACATCCCTGCCGTAAGGAGAAACTTTTACCTACGTATTTTATTTTTGTTGACTTTGCTTTACCTAATAAAAGTGGGACTACTGTCTGGTTTTCCAGTAAAATTACAAATTGAGAAGTTCATCTGAACTATAAAGAACATTTTCATTTAAATACGATCTTAGCAATTTTTTAATGTTGTTAAACTTTCTTCATGCAGATTTGATTTCAACCGAGAGAGCGTTGTCGCCTGTCGACTTTTCGAATGAAGGGAGGTGGCAAATTTCCCAACATGTGTCTATATTGAACACGGTCGAGTTTCAGCAGTGACAATTTGAATTAAGAGTGCGCTATACCTGACGGTGCATTTTTTGACGCCCATAAGATTAACATTGCGAGCGGCGATTCATTTTCAAGGTTTACCCTTGGTTAGAAAGACACAAAATTTTGTCTGTACCTAGCCCTAACAATGTTCTAGGGAGTGTTCGAAGCAGATTTCCTATTTTTTTTTACTGGTTTTCGAGATACAGCACTTTTCTTGAGGTATACGATGCTAGCATTTGCAAAACAGTTGCAATAAAAGAAACCAGTGAGAAATTGGGAAATCTGCTTCGAACACTCCCTAGAACATTGTTAGGGCTAGGTACAGGCAAAATTTTGTGTCTTTCCAACCAAGGGTAAACCTTGAAAATGAATCGCCGCTCGCAATGTTAATCTTATGGGCGGCAAAAAATGCACCGTCAGGTATAGCGGACCCTTAAGAGGGAAGTTTTTGTATCTTCAGAACTGTCCCATAGCACAGAGGCCCATAGGTTACGTAAGAAAGAGATCGGCCGAAGTCAGCTGTTGTACGATAAGCTCGGAGTTATAATAAGTTATACTTCCGCGTCTGCCACACGACCTTTTAAATGCTTTGCCTATTGACTTAGGTTGTCGTTCGCTACCTTTGGGTAAATACAACCTCACGATAACTTGATAAATCAAACGGTAGAAGGTAAATAGTACTCGTAGTATGATTCGTTTTCTCACCTTGTAACCTTGGTGCTTCAGTAAGTCATAGTCATAGTTTTGCCATGCTACATACAGTAGTCTCCCTATAACGATCGTCAAAGGGACCATGTAGATTCGCTTGTTATAAAGAGAGTTCACTATAGAGAGGGCGACAATGTGGGGAGTTTGTAGGGACTGTATAGCGTTCGTTCGGCTAGGAGCAGATAGGATATTTAAATGTTCTGAAATATAATATGTCTTTTTAACGGTCGAGAATAACAGACTATGTTTGATTTTGTACAATCGAGTGATTTTTGTCAACAAGTCCAAAATCACAACAAAGCTTGTTAATTTCGGCCGTTAAAAAGACATATTATATGTCAGAACATTTATGTATCCGATAGTTTCCACATAAAATGTGCAGAAAAAACGTAAACAAACACGACTGCGTAGACGCCCTTAAGCCATGCCCTCGAACTTGATTGGATAATTTGGATAATTCTATTTCAGGACCAAAGTAAAAAGATTTCGGTGTTTTTTTTTCATAATTGAAAGTACTCACTAAATGACTGACCTGAAGCTACGGACCTTATGACCTGTATTTTCTCTATTCTCCCTAATTAGAGGGGAAAACAATTTAAAATTTCCCCCACCTGGGGAGATATTAATTACGTTATTGTATACTCAGTAACAATAATTAATAATAGGCTATTGGCTTATTGATGTATAGATAAAGAGGAAATAATTTGGCTGCAGGCAATAAAAACTTAGTTAATTATACTGTGTTGCTAAGTAGTCATTAAAGGCGAATTCCACTTGACTTAATGATAGACCAGAAGCCAATGTAAAGAACGTTGAACTTGATGTTGCAAAACAACGTCTATCTAATTGTGATATGACGTAGATTTATGTTTACTTGATTATTTTGTTTTGGTTATCTAAAAACTTGATAGAGAAATTTTTGTTAGTAGAGAGTTGTGACTTCTTTTGGTCCAACGTAGCTTACGTGGTCGTTGATGTTCTTGTAAGTCATTCTAGGGTTTTTTTTAGTTTCTATAAATTATGTTTTCTAGACTTTTACTCGGAATTTTCGCCTCCTTTCTATACCATTATTGTAGGCGTCTCTTTCGGCTTTACTGCTCTTCAGCCATTCTACAGTTCTGAATTTCAGAATTGTCGGTATTTTCTTCTTTAGGCTTGTTTAAATTGTCTTCCACAGCGGGACCGTTAAGTCTTGGGCAGTGGTCCTAGTTCTGCCCTTCCTGCTGATTTTTTTGGTCTTGGGGCAATCTCTTTCTTGCTCTTGAGGTGTTACGCTCTTGGGTTAGTTCAATGATGCTCTTAGTTTTTTTGCGCCAAAATAGCCCGATTTGTTAGGGTCTTGTCTTACTTCTGTCTCCTTCCTGAAAATTGCACAGTTCTTCTGCTTATGCCCCTGCTATATACACATTTCTCTGTTATTTTTTTGGATTCGTATGGATCCTGAAAGCACTTATTGCCGTTTCAGAGTCATGGCTGTTTTTTTTCTGGCCTGATTCACGAAATCACGGAATTTTGATATCAAACCCTTTTAAGAACTTTTGAGTTAGGCTGATTTTTGGAGGATATTTTCTTCAGATCTTCTCCAGTCTTGCGGGTTCTCAGACTGGCACTCTTGATGGGAATGGGTCAGTAATGGTTTCTAGGGTTTCGCCATGTTGTCAACTTGACCTGATTCGCCCTACGGCCAGGCACGAGGGCCACGAGGCTGCTAGAAGCTAGAGGCAGAGGCTGCTCCCGCAAGGAACAATGGACTGAGCTGAAGACCGGTCGTGTGGAAACGCCACCTTTTGGCTCCTGAGGTCTAGTTCGTTAAAAGTTAGAGGAACACTGAGGTTCGATTCCAATCCTGTCGAAATTTTTCTGACCGGCATTCACCTCTGATATGTTCAGCATGTCGGGGCTGTGGTGGATCCTCGCAATGGTAATCTTATGGGCGGTAGACATAACGCTTTTGCGTCGTTAAAAAGAAAATACTTCTGTGATAATCTTAGCTCTTCCGTTGTTTGTTTAACTGATACAATATTGCAGCCATGTTTTCCCGGTTCCTCCGAATTCTATTGGTTGATCTAATCTGAAAATCTTGGTTGACCTTTTTCACCTGCAGCTACACGTGCCTTCGAGAACAATGTCTTTCTGGCGTGATGGCGACTTTTATTTATACATTTCTCTGGTTCGTTTTCGTGGGTCTGAGTCACCCAGTCCATCTCGTAACGACAGGAAGGTCAGATTAGCTTGTCGTAATCCTGGAAATGATCCAGGGCCTTCTGATCTCGTGGATCTGTTAGATGTGACGAGTCTTGTGGAGAGCAAGAGGTAATAAAAATCAACCACCGTGTCCGGTTAAAAGTAAACCTCGGTTAAATTCGGTTTTAACTGGTTGGAAATTAACTGGAGTTTATATAAAATTTTAACCAAGACGAAATGTTCAGAGTCCGTTCAATAAGGAAGGGTCAGTTTGGGCGGTGACCATTCACATCCAATGGGCTAAATAAGCTAAAAATGATGGTTTTTTGGGTGGACCATATTAGTGCAGTGGTAGAGTACCTACTGAGCTGTGAAGCAAGAGGAGCCAGGGTCTATTCCCGACTTGGTAAAAAATTTTCTTGACCGGCTGTGGAAAAAATTGACTCTGGGGCGTGATTCTGGCCAGATCACCCTGGTAGTTTGAGGACTGGAGTGGGTCAAGTTTTTGGGCATAGGACCTTTTACGGTTTTCGTACCTGGGCCTATTAATTTATATTCTGACAAGTTGCTATGCAAGGTACATGGAGAATGCTAGTCACGTGGGTGTGGGTACCTATTATAGTGTAGGGAACTTGGCAGTCTACTTACTACCTGAATATCTTCCTCTATGGGTGTGCCATGAATAGGAGCTTCATTTTGTGTCCCATCCGAACAATGTGTGACGCAAATCAAGTGGGAAAAATAGGTATTGTCTTCAAATATAGTCCCAATTCTTCCTGCAAATGATGGTGGCCTTGTCCAGTTAAATGGTGCCTGTTTAAGGGGTAAGTTAACCCTTTAGCGATTTCTCACTGATACCACTCCAAAAATGACCACTTCAGATTTGGTTGTTGATTACCTCAGCAACTGATTCCAATCAATTTTGATTTGGGGAAAACTAGTAGATCTCGAAAACCTTGGAAAATTTTTAGTCTTTTCACGCAATAGCAGGAAAAATTCAAAATAATTTGTCTTGCAGTGTTAACCTTATGGGTGGTAGAAATTGGTCAGCTGAAGCCCAATGGTATGAGTATTCTCTCTGTGAGTCACAAATAGTTTGGTTCTTCTGAGTCATTCCTATGTTATCCTCATATTAGTCATATGCCTTGTCTCCCGTTTAACATGGCTTCGCTTTTGAATTTCATGGCTGCTAATGCTCAGTTCATTATATTTAAGGTATAGGTACATTAGGACCTGAGCATGAAGAAGCTATATATAGATGAACACGTGTCAAGGTATTTCCGTACATCCGTAACCTTAACCTGAACATAGCGCCTACTCTCTTACCTTCAACGCGGTTGTAGTAGGCACTCAAGATCTGTAAATTATAGAAGTATACCCGTTTAAGTGTTAAGTAGGGTCGCTCTGTGACGTCAGAGCACCTTCACTAATCACATCAGTGTACGCTTTGATTGGCCAGCTTAGTTCGACGTCACAGTACGGCCTTCTTTCGCATTTAAATAAGACAACTTCTGGGATTTATAGATCTTGAGGTACTCACCTAATGCTATTCTTGGGTATAGGCAATTATTCACAGGTGTACCTACAAAACTGTCCTATGGGTAGTAAATGCATAATGTGTCTTCCGACAGCCTGAAATAGAGCCCCAAGGTTCTACTCACGGTGTAGTGATTTTTTTCTGGTGAGTCTTTGTGGTTCTGGGACTGCCCAGTAGGGAGGAGTCGTCTGTTGGGCGTGATTCTGCCTAAATCACACCTTTTTTAATTTTCCGGCCTCTAAAGGTTTAATAAAAAAAATATGTTTGTTTTTGCTTTGATGAATCAGCAAAAAAGCGGTTGCAAAAGTTCAGGCAATCATTGGAAATCTTTATGAAATCTCAGGGAATATAATCTTGGAATTTTCTGGAGTAATTAACCCTTCGGGGTGCATCTTTCCATTAATCTCGTTGAGAATCTCAGGAAATCTTTGGAAATCTTCATGCAATCTCAAGCAATGTGGTGTACCCCTCAGGTTTCTACAGGAGAAGTGACTGACTACTGTGTTTGAATGTTTGGACTCTGGAAAAAGGTTTTTTGAGAGGAGCCTGAAAATTCAACAGTAAATAGGAACATGGATTGATTTTCCTTAAACGTTGTAATATTTTATGTCCCAACTATTGCATGATAGGCTTCAAAATGTTTTATCGATGATAGTGCTGCTGTTAACGATTTCTTGAGTATACTTCAAGGAAAATTATGGTTACGATTGCTGTTGTCTGTTACATGATTTACGATGGTGTCGGTTATCTTTGTTATATGCTTTCTCTGTAAATAAATAAAGTGACAGTTGGTGGTGTCGGGAAAACCATGACTCAATGTGGGAAGGTACTTATGAACCTCGCAGCCTTTTGCTTATTTAGTCTGGTGGGGAGAGGGTTCTTGTGACGCACGCTTGGTGACAGTCCGAAGTCCTTCTGTAGATGATAATATATAGACACATGTACACAGTGTGTTAACGGCGGTCTCCAGATTACGACGTACCCGTCTATTTATAGTGCGTTGTTATGTCAGGGCTGGCAGACAAAGCCGTCGCGTAGACGCACAGTGCGGAAGCAGGTCGCGTTTAGTGTAGACTGTAGTAGCCGTAGCCGAGCAGTTGCGTGCGCACTGTCCCACTGGATAGTAATGCTTCCTTGCCTCTGTCCAGCCGAGCCCAGAGCTCCCGACCCAGGCGGCGGAGGGCACAAGACGGCGGCGACGAGGCGGCAAAAAAAGAAGAAGCCGACGAGGAAGCAGACCCCGGCGGCGTCGGCGACAGAGTGGCGCAAACCCGCAGACCTGAACGCCGCCGAGCTGGAGGCTTGTCTCCGACACTACCTTCTCACACCGCGGCAGCTCCAGTCGCTGGGATACCCCATCGAGAGTGACCTACATCCTGGAAGGGCTGTTATATTTCACCCGTTCCCCCCTCATGAGCTGGTGCAGGAGCCACGCTGCAGCGACAGCTGGAGTGGAAGCTCGGGGAGTGACGACGCAGAAGATGACGGCTCCCTTACGGATACCTCGGTGCGGAGTGAAGAACGGAGGTGTGTTCGGTGCGGCCGTGGATTTTTCCTGCTGCAAGGTAAATACCTTACTACGGAGCGTTGTGTTTACCACTGGGGCAAGCCGCAGCGCTACCAGGGATACTCCTGCTGCCAAGGTGCTGACGGAGCTGCAGGATGCGTTTCTGCCAAACTGCACGTGTGGACGGGCGTGGAGCTCGGGGTCAACGGTCCCCTGGACGGCTACATCGTGACACAGCCCCGTAAAAAACCCCCGGATGGTTTCGGAGTCTACGCCATTGATTGCGAAATGTGTTTCACGACGCAAGGACTCGAACTGTGCAAAGTTTCCGTTGTTGGCCTCGACGGGAAGATTGTTTACAACTCCTATGTGAAACCCAACAACCATGTCGTGGACTACAACACCCGATTCTCTGGGATTACCTCCAAACACCTCCAGAAAAATAGTTCGGTGAAAACAATCAAAGAAGTTCAGAAAGATATCCTAGAGTTTGTGAGTGCTGACACAATCCTAATCGGCCACGGTTTGGAAAATGACCTGAAAGCCCTGAAGATTATTCACGGGACTGTCGTAGACACCGCCGTGGCTTTTCCCCACCATTTTGGGCTGCCGTACCGTCGAAGCCTTCGTTCGTTGGTCAGCACAGTCCTCCAGAGGGATATCCAGACTTCCAGCCACGACAGCGTGGAGGATGCCCTCGCCTGCATCCACCTCATGCTTTTCCGACTGGCCTGCGACTTCCCCTGCCCTCCCAACCTGTCTTTCTAATACATTTTCATTCCTACTTTTTTAAACAGTTGGATTCTTCACCCTCTGGTATTGGGACTTCAAAAAAGGTTGGTACTTTTTTTTTCGAAGCTTCTTGGGACGTTTTGGGACCTTTCGAGAATGTCACCAAAATCTAGTGTCACCTCTGCCTCTGGATTTTTTTTTTTTTACTTTTTAGAAGGCTGGTAGGTAGTTTATTTTCTCAAGGTTATTTCAAGTTGACGGCTGAGTATTTTGCCGTCTTGAAACTGAAAACAGTACAAGTATAGAAAATTGAAAATTGAAATGAAGATACTATAGACTCTTCTTCATATTCAAGATTCTTCCGGTTCAAATTCTCAGTTTTTCTTTCGACCTCCAGCTCCAGGTTAGGTGGGCCATTCATGAACTTCATAATGGTTCGGGAGCTCGTGGGGACAAACATGCGTGAAGGGCTTGACAATTTTCACCCTCCCAGCGGGATGCGGATTTGGTCCAGTTGTTCAAAAACCGTTTTCTTGCTGTTGGGGTCTGGGGCTTTTAGCCCCCAGAATTTTTTCAAAAATCAAAAAAGGGCCTTTTTTCTCGGGAGGGGCTTGATGGGTTTAAGTGATGGGAAATGGTGCGCAGTAACCCCCAGTCACTAGAAACACCAAAGCAAGAAGGTTTGTCCGGGGCTTTCTCCAAACAAGAAAGGTTCCAAAATCTCAAAATGGGCCAAAAAAATCGGGAAAAGCTTGATGAAAAATTCCTTCACCGGGAGGTTCCCCATGATGGCCCGAGTCCAAAAAACACTTTCTTGGTGTTGGGGCCCGGGGCTTACCCCTCCCAAGAAAGCCGTTTTTGGAAAATTTTCGATTTTCCACCTGAAAAGAGTGAAAAGGTTGATGGACAAAATCGGTCGCAAATGGTGCGGAGTAACCCCCATACACTAGAAACACCAAAGCAAGAAGGTTTGTCTGGGGCTTTCCCCCAACAAGAAAGGTTCCAAAATCTCAAAAAGGGCCAAAAAAATCGGGAAAAGCTTGATGAAAAATTCCTTCACCGGGAGGTTCCCCATGACGGCCCGAGTCCAAAAAACACTTTCTTGCTGTTGGGGTCCGGGGCTTTCCCCTCCCAAGAAAGCCTTTTTTGGAAAATTTATTTATTATTTTTGTCAATTTTTTTAAAAGTAAATCTCACGATTTCATATGGGTGACTGATAATAGTCACAGTTTGTACAGTACCTAGCATAGCCATATCCACCGGGGGGGGGGGGGGGGGGGGGGGAGGGGTTAATCCCTCCATGAACGGATAATTAACATGGTAATGCCAACGTGCAAACTGCAAGAGGTAACAGTAGTCTGCGGGTTATTTGCGAGGATGTGCTCTCTTGCCATTGAAGAGAAGTTGGACCTTGAATCGGTTTTAGAACACTCTTTGACGCCTTTACCTCTTTCACTTGCGAGTATTGATGGCACTATGGCAAAAACTAACAAGGCAGCACTTGTGGAACGCTTGGAAAAGTTTCATGCTAATGCTGAACCTCCTTCGTATTGTGACGTTGATGTTGTAGACGGTATGGTTTTCCTTCATTCCCTTCCCACAAGGAACTTGCCAGAAACCTTCGGCGACCAGATATATCCTCACTAGACTATGCGCCACGAAAGCACCTCGAGTGGACATAGTATTCGACCAATACATCACACCTTCAGTGAAAGATTGTGAAAGGCAAAGAAGGGGAGACGCAGCTGTGGCAATCGACTATATCATACAAGGTCCGCATCAGAAGGCCCCCCGGGATCTTCAAAAAGCACTCCGAAAGTCGAATTTAAAAAAATCGTTGGTCAACTATCTTGCGGAGGAGTGAAAGAAAGAGGAAAACCAGAAACTATTAGGCACGAAAATAGTTTACTTTACTCAGTAACAATAATGGTGCAGAAAACCAGGAAGTTTCTGTAATGAGGTGTGACCATGAAGAAGCCGACTCAAGGTTATTTTTTCATTGCTACCAAATATCTCAGTCGATGTCCCTCAAAAAGGACCTCCATTTTATGGTAAAAACAAACGACACCGATGTTGTCATAATCTTCATTATAAATATCGATCCTTCACGACACCAGTATTGGGTAGAATTCGGAACGGGTAGTAAAAAAAGAGTTCTGGACATCACCGGACTGGCGAAGAAACTGGGACTTAAAGTGAGCAAGGCCTTGGTTGGTTTTCATGCCTACACAGGGTGTGACGCAACAGCGGCATCTGTTGGAAAGGGGAAAGTACGGCCATACTCCCTTATGTTAAAAAAATCCCTTTCGGCAGCCCCGAAAGGCGTAGGTAGATTTCGAAGATTACTTCCATCAACTAAAAGCAGTCTAAAATCATTTAGAAAGACGGATAAGAAGATTTTCAGTTGATCCAATTGCATTATCTACAATAACAAACGGAGGAATTGAGTTTTGAAATTTCACCCCCCCCCCCCCCCCCCCCTTAACAAGAAAATGAAAGTGATTTTACAAAAAACTTTTTCAGACAAAAGTTGTAGATATTATTAATAGAAACTCATAGCAAAAAGATAAAACTCAATATCTCACCAAATAAGTGAGTTATGACGTTTTGAAAATTAAACCCCCCACCCCCTGCCTAAACGGTGCGTCGGACGAAAAACTTTTTCAGACAAAAGTTGTAGGTAATATTGAGGCAAATGCATTACAAAACAAAAGAACTCGATAACACCCCTAGGACACAAGTTATGAATTTTTTTGTGCGCAAAACCCTCTTTTTCCACCCCTATTCAACCATTAAGGGTGGGATCAAAAAACGTTACAAAGAAAAGTTGTAGGTAGTACTGTTAGACGACCCTCAGACAAATTTTCGTTTCATTAGTTTTAATATTAAGGGAGTTATGGACAAAAAACCAGATTTCGAAAAAGTCCCCCCATTTCCCCCCCCTTAGTCCGATTTCCCCCATTAACGAACTCGACCGAGATTTTAGTCCCTTATATTTTATTAAATAGTCAAAACCAATTATTTTTCAAAAATACGGCTGCTAGCGTGTTCACAAGGAAGTGAAAATGATAGATATATAGATATATATATATATATATAAACTTTTGAACTGATGGTGGTTTTGGGATCCAGGGGTCATAAAAAGAATAACTGTGAAGAAATTTTTCAAAAGTGAGACTACTGGTACGACTACAATAGGTAGATTTTTCTTCGAAATCTACCTAAAAAGGATGCATACCAGTCTGCATTCGCAGCCTTGGGCACATCAGTAAATGTATCAAGTGAAACGAAAGACGCCGTAGAAGCCTTTACTTGTGAAATGTATAGCCAAAAATGCAAAAAGGTCAACGAGGCAAGAAAAAACTTATTCACTACTTAAATATGCGAAGCCTATAGGAGGGAAAGCTCCATTCGCCGCAATTAAAAACATACTACCATCCCAGTTCCCTCCATGCCAGAGCGTATTCTTCAATAAAATTCTGAGGAGTAATTACATTTCACATATCTGGCGGCACCCCCACCTCGACAATCCGAACAGGGAATTGTCCCCTACAGAAAACGGGTGGGAACTGAAAAATGACCGCTTCAGTCCTCAGTGGGACTCGAAGCCTCCAGTTCCACAAGACCTGGAATTTCCCGAAAGAAGTGAGTCGGAAGAGGAGGGCGACGACGTTGAGGATGATTTTTCTGAATCATCTGACGGCTTGGATCATGACTCTGAATAAAAAAAAGTAAGGCACAAAATGCGGTGCTAAATAATAATAAATAACTCAAGCTGTAGAAAGAACGCAGGTTTGTAGAGTTTCTTAAAACACTACTGTAAGGAATCTGTCGCAATGTTGATTTTTTCTAATTTTTTTGTCAGTAAAAGTTGCCAGAATGTCCTCAGAAATTTAAGAAACGGCAAGAGCCGTTTTCACACCTACTTAGTCTTAAAAGTAGAACGTCAATTGGGTAAATTATTGCATTGGTACCCATATCTATGTATGTGATAATGATAACTTTCCGTGATTTTTGTGACAATAAATTAGGAAAGTGCAATGAATTAACAAATATAGAAACTAATCATGTTGATAATTTAAAGGGTCGTAACTAAGACTAACTACATACTTACAATATATTTTCACTTGCTTAGATATATAAGAAACCTCCTTTAGCTTAACCTTAACCAATTTTTTGTTTGCGAAGCGCGACGGTGCTATTTAGATATTAATTACCAGTCGAAATGTGAAGATACACTTGTGGCAATAGGGGAAAGCCCCGGACAAACCTTCTTGCTGTGGTGTTTCCAGTGTCTGGGGGTTACTCCGCACCATTTGCGACCGTTTTTGACGATCAATCTTTTCAGGTGGAAAATCAAAACATTTCCAAAAAATGCTTTCTTGGGAGGGGTAAGCCCCGGGCCCCAACAGCAAGAAAGTGTTTTTTGGACTCGGGCCGTCATGGGGAACCTCCCTCAGTCACCCATATGAAATCGTGAGATTTACTTTTAAAAAAATTGACAAAAATAATAAATAAATTTTCCAAAAAAGGCTTTCTTGGGAGGGGAAAGCCCCGGACCCCAACAGCAAGAAAGTGTTTTTTGGACTCGGGCCGTCATGGGGAACCTCCCGGTGAAGGAATTTTTCATCAAGCTTTTCCCGATTTTTTTGGCCCTTTTTGAGATTTTGGAACCTTTCTTGTTGGGGGAAAGCCCCAGACAAACCTTCTTGCTTTGGTGTTTCTAGTGTATGGGGGTTACTCCGCACCATTTGCGACCGATTTTGTCCATCAACCTTTTCACTCTTTTCAGGTGGAAAATCGAAAATTTTCCAAAAACGGCTTTCTTGGGAGGGGTAAGCCCCGGGCCCCAACACCAAGAAAGTGTTTTTTGGACTCGGGCCATCATGGGGAACCTCCCGGTGAAGGAATTTTTCATCAAGCTTTTCCCGATTTTTTTGGCCCTTTTTGAGATTTTGGAACCTTTCTTGTTTGGAGAAAGCCCCGGACAAACCTTCTTGCTTTGGTGTTTCTAGTGACTGGGGGTTACTGCGCACCATTTCCCATCACTTAAACCCATCAAGCCCCTCCCGAGAAAAAAGGCCCTTTTTTGATTTTTGAAAAAATTCTGGGGGCTAAAAGCCCCAGACCCCAACAGCAAGAAAACGGTTTTTGAACAACTGGACCAAATCCGCATCCCGCTGGGAGGATGAAAATTGTCAAGCCCTTCACGCATGTTTGTCCCCACGAGCTCCCGAACCATAAATAATTCATTGAGACACCACAGAAAAACTGCAGGTCGTGCATCTTCGACTGTACCTATTTTCTTTTGTATGTTTTTGTGGTTCGTCTCGGTCTGGCTGCCAAACCACAAGGTTAGGGAGTCCAAACTGCACAAGCTGTTCTCTGTCTGTGGGTTGCAAACCTTGATTCTAAAGTCAGGCATGTGGCAATATTATTTGACCTCTGTCGGGTGGGGAGCTCACTAGGTACCTTTTCACACGAAGGTACCGGCTGCCGCCAGGTTTTTAAGGTGCTGAGTTATTGCGGGGTACATGTATATTCACGGGAGCTTCCCTGTAACACTGGTATAGTCCAAGTCAGGCTAGGAGCGTACCGATTACTCATAATTTCTTGCAAATCTAGGGCTGATCAAAACTTCTTTTTGATCAGGGAAATATCTGCTCAGGGTCAGATTGGCATTTTTAGCGTATGGTAGGATATTGAATCCAAATCCGGATCGGCGTCAACTGAAAATCTTCAAAAAATTATGAGTAATCGGTACGCTCCCAGCCTGACTTGGACTATAGTAGAGTATTTCAACCAAGAAACAATACTTTACTTCGAAGGGCACCCATTGAAGAGGTATTACCGTGGTCAAGGTTGCTTAAATTTGGTCACTTTCGGGCCTTAAGGCTGGATATACATTCGTTATTTTTATACGTTTGGACTTCAAACTTTGTGAGAAAACAATTGGATGTTTCAATATTCTGAAATATAATATGTCTTTTTAACGTCATTACTCGTGAGGCTATGTTGTGATTTTACGATGGAGTGATTTTTGTCACCAAAAAATTGTCCAAAATTAACCGATCGTGAAATCACAACATTACCTCATGAGTAATGACGTTAAAAAGACGTATTATATTTCAGAATAGTTAAATATCCAATAGTTTTCTCACAAAGTTTGAAGTCCATTTTATGAGGAAACTATTGGATACTTAAATGTTCTGAAATATAATAGGTCTTTTTAACGTCATAAATTAACTGGCTGTATTTTCGAACGGTTAATTTCGGAGAAATTTTTGGTTGACAAAAATCACTCGATCATAAAATAACAACATTGCCTGTTAATTTCGGTCGTTAAAAAGGCATATTATATTTCAGAACATTTAAATATCCAATAGTTTCCTCATAAAGTGTGCAGAAAAAACGTAAACAAACACGACTGCGTAGACGCCCTTAAATGACACCTACTCTTTCCATGTTCACCTAAAAAAACACAAGAATTAGAAATTTAAGTTTCGCCCTACAAAAGTGCCGTCCTATTTAACTTGCAAATGGGACAATACCGATACATAACAACTCTCAGATACAACGTCAACTCACAGAAACGAACAACTGCATTATGCAGGAGGCCATGCATTTTCCCCATAAGGCGGATCACTTGGATAATTCTTTTATGTACTTCATAAGACTTCTTACATAAAATGATAGCATTGTTCATGTAAGTGGATCCTCTTGATACCTAACGAACTAGAACTTCTATAGTAAATGAGCCCAAACTGGTTTGTGACGTAGATGATTTGGGTTTTATTTATATTAGGTATGAAATTCCAAGACTTCCATGTAGTTTACATAGGGATTACCTTATTAGTTTTCATAATGGTGATAATGAATGGTTTCATTTAAGGCTATGCATCTAATGATGGTGCATTTCTGCCACCGACTTATTTTCTCAGGAAATGGGGGAACTCTTCGTGGACACTTCAGACAGTATACCTACTTTTTCTATATAAAATTCTAGGTCTTTCCGACCAAGGGAAAACATTGAAAAAATGCATCATCAGCTGGAGCCAAACCTTAAGGAGGTCTGAAACTCAAATCGACACCCATTGTTTTACTGTTTTTCTCACTACCAAAGAAGAATTTTCTCTTGGATATTATTTAAATGTCTTTCAGGGGCTATAGGGGATGATTCCAGAGAAGGGAAAAAATTATGAAACCGTCCAGATAGAGGAGTACGAGAGAAAAAGTAAAAGAGTGGGTGTGGAGGTGAGTTTCGCCCCACCTTAAGTAACTGCCATTACTTCTTATTATTCCACTGTCAGAGTGGAAAAATCGAAAGCAATTATTTTTATAATAAATAAATAATTAAACTTTTTCTCTAGGAGGGGTACAGTGGGAAGTTATATTGTGTGTTAACAATTGATTAAGCCGGTTGCGAAGACGGTTACAACTCTAAATTGGTAATGCAAATATTTATGCAGTTTCCGTTGATCTTTTGGTTACTCAATTCTCTGATGGTTGGTAGGTATTGATCAATCCTAGTCTTTGAAATACCTTCTTCACCTGTCTACCTACTTTTTGTATGAGTAAGGGCCATTTCCATGGATTAGCGTCCAATATTTAATCCGCTAGATCCTGGAAATGGGGACCTGACTCTAATATTCGACAATCAGGTTAAGAGGACGCTATACCTGACAGTGCATTTTTTGGCGCCCATAAGATTAACATTGCGAGCGGCGATTCATTTTCAAGGTTTACCCTTGGTTGGAAAGACACAAAATTTTGCCTGTACCTAACCCTAACAATGTTCTATAGGGAGTGTTCGAAGCAGATTTCCCAATTTCTCACTGGTTTCTTTTATTGCAACTGTTTTGCAAATGCTAGCATCGCATACCTCGAGAAAAGTGCTGTATCTCGAAAACCAGTAAAAAAATGGGAAATCTCCTTCAAACACTCCCTAGAACATTGTTAGGGCTAGGTACAGGCAAAATTTTGTGTCTTTCCAACCAAGGGGGTAAACCTTGAAAATGAATCGCCGCTCGCAATGTTAATCTTATGGGCGGCAAAAAATGCACCGTCAGGTATAGCGGACCCTTAACCAGGAAATGAACCAATCTATTGTCGAAGGAACGAATTAATGGCCACAATGGCCACGGGGTGGTTACCACCACCTTCGGAAGAGCTCGGGCTTTTGCCAGCCTTTCATTGGCTACACTGCACTGTCCACTGCAGCACGAAGGGGAACTGCTACCTGGAGGGGGTAGTGCCTCGGAATGCCTCCCTTCAAAATGGCCATTAATTGGTTCCTTCGACAATATAGGAATGCGTCCCGGGATGGCATCCCGCTAGAACGCATCATATATGTAACCAGCATTAGGAAGGATAGGTCTCATCGTAGCTTCCTAGCCGGGGCTGTTTCCCGTCTTGGTCCAGCGAAAATGGCATCGCCGGCGACAGAGCGTGCCGGCTGGAAAGCGGAAATGTAGGTGCTGTGGGGCACGGCTTTGGTGTTGGCCGTGCTCAAGACCGTGCTGATCACCCGAGCACGACCGCAAGGGCAGCTGCTGACACCATCACTTTCGGGGACGTGGCAGGAAGGATACTGACACGATCATCTGCGGAGAGGGAGAGCTGAGAAGGGGTGAAGGAGATCGTCCATCCAGCCGCTCCGCGTCGAGGTTTTTTTTTTAGCACGGAGTAGGGTAGCGAAACAAAAAAAACGGGATTTTTAAGGAGGTAGGGTATGTAGGTAGGTAGATAGATCATTTTCGAGATTTTTTTTTTTATTCATAAAAAGTGTAACTTACTTTTTAAGACTGAGCCGTTCGCCTTGAGAAAGCATAAAGATATCTCATTCTCACCGCAGTAGCTAAGACATCTCGGAGTCTCGTACTCGTACCGACTTTTACGAACTTTCTGTTGTAAATAGGGGTAAAAAAAAATAAGAAAGAAAGTAACTTTATGGTTCTCGAATGCCGTAGGTATAGTTTAGCTCACCCTTGGATGAGGGTAAAGTCAGTGATATCCAGGGGTGGATAGACTACACAAATGTCAATTATCGTCGCTAAACTCTTTCAGATCATTGTGGCCACTTCTTACGTTTGCTTCTTGTTCTGAACAAAAAAAAAAAAATATTTTGGAACCCCTGTGTTTCAGTTACTCTCATACGATCCCTTGACAAACCCTGTATCTCCACGATGTCACCCTCTCTATAGCGAACTCTATATTCAGCGAATTTACGTGCAAAACGCTTCAGTGCGTTGCCAAAACCTCTCTATAGCGAGATAATTTACATGGTCGTTATAGAGAGTGCAAAAGCTCCAGGAAAAGGCAGACTTCGTGTACGTGCAAATCCTCATGTGCAGGTATAGGTTGACCCAGTCCCAAACCTGACTAACCATCGCAGTCGTACCTGACTAGCAAACTTGGATATGGATACGGGTGTTTCGATGGAGGATACCTCGTCGTATGACTTCAGTGCTGGCCTGGTTCGATCTAACCGTACAGTTAGAAGCATTGACCGACCTGTGCCGCATCCAGGCTCGAGGGAATCGTTTGGTATTCTGCCAATAAGTTAAGGTTTTGCTTTACCTCCTGGTGTATTTCTGCCACCCATATAAGTTTAACATTGCGAGAGGCGTTTAAAAAAAATGAATTGGATGTAGACTCATATTATCCCTTATTCTCCAGTTTATTACAAGTTTTCGAGTTCTCCACTTTCTCCCACTGTAATAATAGTAGAAACCCACTTAAAACTGTAGGTCCCCGTCGTGTACTAACACGATGAGTAGGGAGCTGGTATTTGGTATTACTACCAGCTGAGCAGGAGGGATACAATACCTATACATGCATTATGCTGAGGGGTTAACCACTCGTTGGGACTCTCGTTGGGAATCATTAGAAATCATTATGAAATCTCAGGGAATCTTGGAATTTTTTGGAGTGGTTACCCGGGGTTCATTTTTCTATGAATATCTTTGGGAATCTTTGGAAATCTTTATGGAATCTCAAGGAATCTCTGGAGTGGTTACCCCCTCGGTAGGTACCTTGGTAAGGGCGTCTGTACGCACACTTAGTGAGGAAACTATTGGATATTTAATTGTTCTGAAATATAATATGCCTTTTTAACGTCATAATTTAAGAGGCTGTGTTGTGATTTCACGATCGGTTATTTTTGGACCATTTTTTTGTTGACTAAAATCACTCGATCGTAAAATCACGACATAGCCTCACATATACACGTAAATATCCAATAGTTTCCTCGTAGAAGATGCAGAAAACAACGTAAATAAACACGATTGTGTGGTCGCCCTTAAGATCAGTCGAAAAGTAAAATTCCGCCTTGAGCTGTATATACTTTCTAAACGGGAGAAGGTGACATTACTGGATGTAATAAAAGTAGTCCCAATATACCTACACACTATAACTAACCACTAATAATCTCACATCGCCGTAGATAATAATTTACATAGACGCTAATCGCTAGCTAGCTATACCTATTATCAGGTACATACCCCCCTCCAATGTCATGGGCATGGCCATGTCTATCGCCGATTACAAGCCTTTACAAGTAGGGACATACAAGATCTATAAGTTCTGAGAGGTTCGTCAGAGCGGTCAGAGTATACCTAGGGGTAAAGGGTCCACTATACCTGACGGTGCATTTTTTGCCGCCCATAAGATTAACATTGCGAGCGGTGATTCATTTTCAAGGTTTACCCTTGGTTGGAAAGACACAAACTTTTGCCTGTACCTAGCCCTAACAATGTTCTAGGGAGTGTTCGAAGCAAATTTTCCATTTTTTTACTGGTTTTCGAGATCAGCACTTTTCTTGAGGTATGCGATGCTAGCATTTGCAAAACAGTTGCAATAAAAGAAACCAGTGAGAAATTGGGAAATCTGCTTCGAACACTCCCTAGAACATTGTTAGGGCTAGGTACAGGCAAAATTTTGTGTCTTTCCAACCAAGGGTAAACCTTGAAAATGAATCACCGCTCGCAATGTTAATCTTATGGGCAAAAAATGCATCGTCAGGTATAGCGTCCTCTTAACCACTCGTTGGGAATCTCGTTGGGAATCATTGGAAATCTTTATGAAATCTCAGGGAATCTTGGAATTTTTTTGGAGTGGTTAATCCTTTGGGGTTCATCTTTCTATGAATATTGTTGGGAATCTTTGAAAATCTTTATGGAATCTCAGGGAATCTCAAGGAATCTCTGGAGTGGTTACCCCCTTGGAGTATACCTACTTGAGTGCTTACTTAAAAGCTACCGGTACGTGCAACCACCATCTTGTCGCAATTATCGATCGATAATTTGTAAAGTTTTCGCTGTTTCCCTATCCATTGTATATATCGTCGTGCGGTGTTTGTTTACTTAACTAGTAGAGTGTGTTGCCATGGAGATCGAGATACTGTACTTTCTTGTTGGTGGCCGACTTGTGCTCTGGTACAGGTATGAATTTTGTTTGATCAGAGTGACGTCAGTGGGAGACCCTATACTGAAAAAGTAACCTCTGGGACTTGCGAACCTTAAGGTAGCTGCCTACAACCTTACTGTGGTATCGATCGATGGTAGGTATCTGATGGCCGGAGAGTACTCAGACAGGGAAAGTTACCAGACTGGATGTAGAGCGACGGCCTGCAATCAAACGGTACACAGTACCTATAGTCCTACACACTACATGTACCTAGCTGTAGTGCAAAGCAACCTGACGAAAAATCTGGGAACGATAGCTGAGTCGTCTAGAAGGGGAACACTAAGAGCTGGTTCGATTCCGATCCTATTCAAATTTTTCTGATCTGCTTCGTTCACCTGTGATATGTTCAGCATATCGCTGTGGTGGTTCTGAACCCATCTGAAACTATAGGTCCCCACCCCCCAACCCCTCTGGCTACCAACTGGCTTGGAGAACTGTAAAGGTACGTTAAATTCCAACCAGGGTGAGACCTTTACTGCTGTCCAGTGTGCAGACTCTAGTCAGCCCATGTAGCAAATGGAATAAAATTTCCATGCTATCGAAAAAGGCGATGCGTCGCGGTTAGGTGGATGACCTTCTTTACATCTGTCACAGCGGCTCCTCCTGGTGTCATGGTCCAAATATTTAGAGTCTGGTTTTTAAAAAATGGAGGGAACAGCCTATCCTGGTGACCCTGTCACCAATGTTCTCAGCCAATACAAGAAAAGTTATCACCCGAACTCTTCGATGAAGCAACGTTAGTGTTCATTGACTACTGCAACTTTGCTTGGCAGAAGCAGGGTGATCCGGTGTCATCTTTTAGTACGAGCAGCAAGGCTACGTTGACAGTAACACCGGAGTTGCCAAATAGGAAGCCGCCTTGAACACTCCCATTAAGCATCCCAAGACCTACAGGTACCTTAAGAGGACGCAATACCTGACGGTGCATTTTTTGCCGACCATAAGATTAACATTGCGAGCGGCGATTCATTTTCAAGGTTTACCCTTGGTTGGAAAGACACAAAATTTTGCCTGTACCTAGCCCTAACAATATTCTAGGAAGTGTTCGAAGCAGATTTCCCATTTTTTTACTGGTACTGGCACTTTTCTTGAGGTATGCGATGCTAGCATTTGCAAAACAGTTGCAATAAAAGAAACCAGTGAGAAATTGGGAAATCTGCTTCGAACACTCCCTAGAACATTGTTAGGGCTAGGTACAGGCAAAATTTTGTGTCTTTCCAACCAAGGGTAAACCTTGTAAATGAATCGCCGCTCGCAATGTTAATCTTATGGGCGGTAAAAAATGCACCGTCAGGTATAGCGGACCCTTAAGGTTGCTTATTGGGCAACACCCTTCTAACAACAACCAAGATTGCCTTCCCACTGTGCTTGTTGGTATTTTAGGTTTTTTGTTGTGGAAGGTGGCCCCTAATTATTTTTCAGGAAGATTTTGTGTATGACTTGTGACCAGACAAGGCCCTCAGAACGTTATAAATAATTTTAGAATCTGTAATATAATATGTAGGTATATTAAAATCAGGTTTGTCTCACAGCTTATGTCAGCTTACGGTGCCGTACAGTAGAGTACGTTGCGTTTTGGAATGGAGGTGCTGCAATGGCGTTCTTGCAATCGCAACTGAGGATGCCAGTGGCCAGCTTAAGGGTCCGCTATACCTGACGGTGCATTTTTGCCGCCCATAACATTAACATTGCGAGCAGCGATTCATTTTCAAGGTTTACCCTTGGTTGGAAAGACACAAAATTTTGCCTGTACCTAGCCCTAACAATGTTCTAGGGAGTGTTCGAAGCAGATTTCCCATTTTTTTTACTAGTTTTCGAGATACAGCACTTTTCTTGAGGTATGCGATGCTAACATTTGCAAAACAGTTGCAATAAAAGAAACCAGTGACAAATTGGGAAATCTGCTTCGAACACTCCCTAGAACATTGTTAGGGCTAGGTACAGGCAAAATTTTGTGTCTTTCCAATACCAAGGGTAAACCTTGAAAATGAATCGCCGCTCGCAATGTTAATCTTATGGGCGGCAAAAAATGCACCGTCAGGTATAGCGTCCTCTTAATGCTGTTCGTTATATATAATAGGTATATAATGTTCGTTATAGAGAGGGTCGTTATTAACCACGAACCAACTGGAATGTTTTTGCTGTTGCAGATCGAACGATTCTCATTTGGAGGAGCAAAGACTGGGCAGAGAAGGAGCATCGAAGTCTTCGTGTGAATGTCGAGTACGACCATGGCCGCCTCATAAGATGGTCACCAGACTCAAAAGCGTTCCTCGTCTGTAAAGTGGCCGGCAACGAGCTGCAGGCCTACCGGATAGTGAAGAAACCTGACGGCTGGCTCTCGGGCGTCACAAAAGGACTTACTTATCCGAAAGTAAGTTGGTATAGGTATGGCGGGACAAGCCCAGCAACTAGGCCATTTCAAGAAGTATCCATCGTGCTCAGCTGGCAGCACTACCAAATACCAGCTCCCCACACAATGTGTTAGTACAGAACGGGGACCTACAGTTCTGGATAGGTTCGAAACCACCACAGCCTCAATATACATTTCACTTAAGAGGACGCTATACCTGACGATGCATTTTTTGCCGCCCATAAGATTAACATTGCGAGCGGCGATTCATTTTCAAGGTTTACCCTTGGTTGGAAAGACACAAAATTTTGCCTGTACCTAGCCCTAACAATGTTCTAGGGAGTGTTCGAAGCAGATTTCCCAATTTCTCACTGGTTTCTTTTATTGCAACTGTTTTGCAAATGCTAGCATCGCATACCTCAAGAAAAGTGCCAGTACCAGTAAAAAAATGGGAAATCTGCTTCGAACACTTCCTAGAATATTGTTAGGGCTAGGTACAGGCAAAATTTTGTGTCTTTCCAACCAAGGGTAAACCTTGAAAATGAATCGCCGCTCGCAATGTTAATCTTATGGGCGGCAAAAAATGCACCGTCAGGTATAGCGGACCCTTAACATGCTGAACATATCAGGGGTGAATACCGATCAGAAAAACTTGCGTAGGGTCAGGATCGAACCGGTGTGACCGGCTGGCATGTTCCTCTAAAGACCCACTGCGGTAATTTAGCGGTAGAGCACCTGACAGTCGTGGGTTCGTTTTCCGTTTGCTCTGTACCTATTTTTCAATTTTTTCTCTAGCGTAAAATCTTTCTGATTTTTTTTCAGGTCCATGCTGAAGATGTCGTCGGGCTGGGTATTGCCAGCAGTGGAAAATTCATCGCATCCTGCAGTATAAAGACTGACCTCGTCATCACTGATGTGAAAGGTTCTGTATTGGCTACAGTGGATACTTACCTAATTGAAACATACTCGATTGGAGTCTCTCCATGTGGGCGCTATGTTTACGCATCTGGTAAGTATGCTTAAGGGCAAAAAAATCGTGGCACCGGATTATTTTTTTCTTCACATTTTTTGAGAATTTGCTGTGCTCTGTTTTTCCAGGCTTCGCTCCTGACGCCAAGTTGTGGGAGGTGCAATTCAACAAAACAGGGGAGTTTAAGCAAGTCGTCCGAGCTTTCGAATTGAGGGGACATACGTCTGGCATACAACGCGTGGCCTTCAATTCTGATTCCAGCAGAGCAGCCACTGTCTCTAAGGATGGCACCTGGCGCCTCTTCAATATACAAGGTAGGTGTTACCTAAGTGTTACGTAAAAAATATTTTTCAAAGGGGTAGTAGTGGGAGCAGTCGCTGGTGACACGTCTCAACCTTCTGTTGTTATTTTTGCAGTGGAGTGGCAGAAAGGCGAAGACCCGAAATTCCTGCAGTCCGGGCGGCTACCTCCAGGGACCCATGCTTCTGCGCTCGCTCTCTCCCCTCTTGGTGACGTGGTTGCCGTAGCTGGTGACGCGTCTCTCTTCCTATACTTTTCTGACACTGCTGAACTCGACGCGACCATTCCTGAAGTTTACAATGGTTAGTGCTGAAGTAGAACCAGAATACTTCTCTCAAGAAGGAGTATTCAGTCTATGCTGAATGAGAAATAGAAATTAGATACTTTGGTTTGTTACCCTTCCAAATCTTCATTCTTATAAGAGTCGGTCGCGCTCATATATACTTCTAGTCCTTAGATTTTAGGCGTTCGTCTGTAGGCATTGTGGCCCTAGCTTTTTTGAGAGGAACAAGGTCAACAAAAGGCCTACAGGTCAACAACCTAATTTTTTGCTCATACCTACGTTCCCCTGCCTTTACGAAAATTTTCGTTATTTTTCAGGTAAAATAACCCAGCTAGCATTTGACGCACAAGGACGTTACATTTTGGCTGCCGGAGAGAAACACGTCCGGGTCTTCCACAACGTGACTGGGCACAAGGCTACAGCCGCGCTGGCCAGAGCCAAACTCATGCAGCCATCTCTGTCTGCTGCCACGAAGGAAAGACTGGAGATGCAGATACAGACTGCAGAGGCACTCGTTGCATCTCTCTCCTAAATGCCTCGACTAGAGGCAGTGTTTCATAGGAGGGCCGTTGAAACGAATTTAGTGTAAAAGAAAAATTCCTTCCCCTATTAAGGGGGCTCGAAAAGTGAGCCTCCACATCCCATCTTTTGCTATTTCCCTCATGATGTTTCAAGCAAACGTGGTCTAGTATATATAGCCGCCTGTACTTAGTCTTCTCTGTAATCGTTGCCCTAGTAACTGGTAGGTAGGTAAACCCTCTTTGAATGAATGTAAACGCCCTTCTATGAGTTTACAACTACTGAGAACTATTTCTAAGAACTTTTGTATCAAGCCACACAATATAATAATGGCTCTTGGTATGATTTTTTTTTTATTTAGGTACGCTTAGATGAGCTCTGCCTCTTTACTGAAGAAAATTTGGTTTGCTAAAATAGCTATTGACCAAGATGAAAACAAAAAAAACCGATTTTTACTTTAAGTGAAATAATCGTTATCCACTAATCAGCAAACCGCTCAAAATTTTCGAGATATTTTTCAGGGCCCTATCAATTTTTTAGGGCTCTTTACTTGTTTTGTTAGTAAACGACTTGATGGAAAATGGCGTATGCTTTTGATTTCTAAAATGGAATTATAATTCTGAAATTATTAAAATAAGATGCGTTGTGCTCTTCCTTCTTGCAACAAAAGATATTACCCTGGGTCTGGTCTTGGCCTATTTAGGTAAGCATACGTGAATTTTATCCTAGTAATGTGGGCAGTAGGTTCGGTAGCTGTAGATACCTTTCCTCTTTAAACTTGTCGGGTGAAAAAGTTCTCCTGTCTTCCAGTCAAGAGCCTTATGTTTAAAACTACATTTTTTGGTATTTGGCATTTCTGTTTCATATCCTACTACAGTTGTCCAGTTGTCAGTTTGTCACTACCTACCTCTTATAGGTAAAGATTGACGGTACGGTTCCTCTGACAAACCCTGACTTATTTTAAAGCCCCCCTATAGCGAATTCTCTATATAGCGAGAAAATCTATATACCTACTTCCTTGACGATCGTTTTATTTTCGTTTCAGATTTCCCTTGGAAAATCCAAATCTTCTCCGTCTATGGTTGGCCGCAATAAAACTGGAAAATTTCGTTCCGACTGTTGGCAAAAAACTGTACAGTGACCACTTCACACCGGACTGCTTTAGGCAATTACCCATTGCAGGGCTCTGAAGGCATTAGCGGTACCATCAGTTTTTGTCCCAAAAAAATGTACTTCACAGAAACCTCAGGTAGGTATCATGTTTACCTGACGTTATACCACACAGTCATGTTTGTTTATTTATTTTTTTTCGACAATTTTTTAAGGAAACTCAAAGATTTAAATGTTCTAAAATATAGTAGTCTTTTCAACGCTCAGATTTAACGGGCTTTGTCGCGAATATCAATTCTTACAAATTCGGTTCTTGTTTTTAGATTCATGGTGTTATGAAAAATTCACCGTGGAGGATTACTTAAAGAAACATAACACGATAGGGTCACCGACAAACCACAAAAGGGAAAACTCAAATTCGATAATAAAGGTGGACCATTCAAAAGGAAGGTCAGAAGAAATTAGTCATTCTTCACGACGAAAGCAAACTGTATGGGTTGCTGAAGAAAACGTTTCACGACGGAAGCAAAACTTGCGAAGTATTGAAGATGCTCCTTCACTACGAAAGCAAAACTTACGTGCTGTAGAAGAAACTTATTCAGGAGAGGAAGACTTGGGTAAATGTCCAAATAATATAAGAAATATTTCAGAAGTCACAACTGAAAAACTTGCTGGAACAAAGTGGCGGAAGAGTGTTTTAGAAAGAGTGAACATCCTAAAATCTTCAAGAAGAAGGGAAACTCCATTACAGGCTTTTGCGAGAAAACGGGGAAAGTCCTGGGGCAGTAAGAGGTCGATAGGAAGAGTAAAAGACTTCCCAAACCCGACAAGTTTTCTGAGAAATAATTATAAAATTCTTGAAGCGACTAACTGTAACGAAGAGGAAGACAATGAGGTAGAAAACGTAGTTGATGACGAAGAAAATTTAGTTGAAGTGGAAGATGATGAGCCTTTTTGTGCAGAATTAGAGGTAACTAGTGGTGCAGTCTTCGAAGAGCATCCGGACAAACAAGAGGGTTTTTCTTTGCAAGACTCTGAGACAAACCGAACGGGCATGACCATACAACAGTGGTCTGAATTTCATACAAGAAAAAATGTGAGGGCCGCGGAGAAATCAGTACAAGTGGATACTCTGAAGTCAGAAGAATGGAATAACATGCTGCAAAGAAATTCACTTACTCTTAAACATCTTCGAAATAAAATAAAATGCCTAACACAGAAGTTGAGACGGCAGAATAAAAAAATACTTGTTATGAAAAAGACTGAAAAAGAACTAAGGAAGACGCTCGAGGATGCTGGAACTATGACCTATGAAAGAGTCTTGGATGGAAAAGCCAAGGAAGCTGAGTCAGATTCTAATGATTCTGGTTAGTACCAGTACCTATCTGTAAGGTTTTATCGTAGGGACGTCCAAAGCGGAATCTTCAACATTTGGCATTATTATGACTACCATTCGTACTTACCAATGTTTTCCCTTCTTTGTAAATAGTACTTACACGTGTATTCTGTCTTAAGTAATTTTGAAAATAGGTCCCAAACCAATTACCAGAAATTTCAATACCGCTCGAAGTTTAATTGCTGTGTAGAGGAGGTTCAAATCCCGAAGTGACAGAATTTGTTGAAATCATTGAGTCACCTGAATTTTATGTGAAAAAAAACTTTTTTATTTCAGGTTGCGAGTTCTGCGGTGGGCTGGAGTGTCCAAAAGTCGAAGGGCCTTCGGATTATTTCAAGGTGGACCCTGAGTCATTCATAGTGTATACAGAAAACTATAAAGGCCCTAGAAAAGTCTATGGAAATTCAGGTTACGATCCCGTTGAAATCACACAGGATCATGATCCCGTTCGGCATGGCAGTTCTCAAGACTTAGTTGGCGATACAGTGCAGAACGACGATAGTGCTGAGGATTTCATCGACATCGAAAGTTATGGCGATGTCCCGAAAACTCACGACCACGGATATTTCATCCCTCGGCTGGACGATGCAGCGGATGACGCGGACAGGAGAGAAGACTAAAAGATAAAGGTATGATGGGACGTCTTTTAAGGTACCAAGGTTGGAAAAATAAATGATAAAACTGTTCGGAAATATAAGCTGTTACCTAACGTTGGGTTTTTACGATCGAATATATTTTTAAGAAAAATAAAGGGTCCAACAACAGTCGCACTTAACTTTCTCGTCCCATATGATTTTTATTTTATTTTTTTTATTATTATTTTTTTTTTTAGAATTTTTGAATTTTTTTTGCGGGCGTAATTTTCACTCAATCCAATATCGGTTGAAAATGACCCACGAGCATCTATCTGAGATCACTCATACCAAATCTCACGTCTGTCATTTTATTACTGTAGTCCCAAATGCGTTCCGACCATTCGAAAACGTGGTTTCTCATTCTCAACTCATTTTCGACACTTTTTTGACTACAACGGCCGTAATTTTGAAGATAACAAAATTCTGTTCGACAGATGTGTAAGTTAAATGGTTCTACACAAATTTACCAAATTTCATGACAATCGGTCAATAAATGTGAATGGCGCCGAAACGATCGAACTTTGGTCCAAAGGTCCAAGGTAATTTTCAACCTATTCAATTTTAGTTGCAAATGACCTCGAAGCATCTATTTGTCAACACACTTACCAATTTTCAGTGTTATAGATTGAAAAGTGTACCGTCGGCGCTTGTCCGACTAACCAAAAACACGATTTATGAATTATTTTGGCGGTTTTTTGACAATAGCGGCCGGAATTTTTGACCAATCAAAAAATCCCTGAAAATGCCCCTCGGCAGTGATTTTAGACAGGTTCATACCAAATTTCATCAAAATCGGATGAACGGTATAGGCGCTATAGCACAGCACGGACTGACGGACTGACGGACTATCTGACGGACGGACAGACTTTTTCCAGAAACCACTCTTTTGGACTCAGGGGACCCCCAGGATCATGGGAAACCCAAAATCTCAATTTCGAAATTTTGCACGAAAACAATACTTTCTCGCCATATATGGCTAGCGAGAAAGTAAAAATGAATTCGAAAGAGAATTTATTCAACTCAGTCCCTGATATGTAGCTGTACTGTAGCCATGGGGAGCGCCCGTGAGCCATGAGGAACTAGTTGCCTCAGTGTTTGGTGGTAATAGTAAAACTCCCAGTCAGACTTTGATGGGAATCTACAGTTTTAAGGTGGGCTCATCCGTACCACTAGGTACGCGTTGAAGAAAAATGAAAAATATAAGATAAAAAATTTCGGCCCCCCGGTGTTCGAACACGAAATTTCTGTCCGACATTTAACCACAAGACAATGATGCTCGCCACTCTTTCCTCGTTGATGTTCGATGAGACGATAGAACTGAAAGTAAATTGATGAGTTCATGTGTCGCGAGATAGAAAGCCACTGCGCCGACACATGAACTCCTCAGTCTTCTCACCGTCTTCAGCTTTATTCACTCTTCCAGTTGTGGTATTCCCGTCATCACCTTCCTTTAACAAACTAAAAAAATTCAGAACCTGTAAAGTACAATGTCGCCCCTTAGTGTTACCTTAAGTGTTCCTCTGAGTGCTCATTCAAATGATGCTCGCCACTCTTTCCTCGCTGATGTTCGATGAGACGATAGAACTGAAACTAAAATGGGGAGTTCATGGGATACGAGAAATAAGAGCCACTGATATCCCATGAACCCCCCGAGTTACAATCAGTCTTCTCACCGTCTCCAGGTTTATTCATTCTTCCAGCAGTGGTATCCCGTCATCACCTTCCTTTAACACAAAAAAAAAAAAAAAAAAAAATTAAAAAAACTCAGAATGTGAAAAGTACAGTGTCACCCCTTGGTGTTTCCTTAAGTCCTTAAGTGCTCCGCTGGGTGCTGATTCAAATATTGCTCGCCACTGTTTCCTCGTTGATGTTACCTTAAGTGTTCCGCTGGGTACTGATTCAAATGATGCTCGGGACTCTCGGGATACGAGACAGAAAGCCACTGATAACCCATGAACCCCCCGAGTTACAATCAGTCTTCACAGCGACTCCACCTTTATTCACCCTTCCCGCAGTGGTATTCCCATCATCACCTTCCTTCAACACAAAAAAAATAAAGGGTTCGGCAATGGTCGCACTTGACTTTCTCGCAATTTTTATCGAAAATTTGATTTTTTTTTTTTACGTGAATAATTGTCAGAATTTTAACTTTTTCTAAAAAGTATTTTGCCACACAATGGACGATACTTTTAGGCACCTGCATACCGAATTTAAACATATCCGTCAAACAGTGAAGTGTCGTTCGACGCGCAAAGTATATGTTTTCTATTTTGCATGTCACCGTCTTAATTTTTAAGTAAATGAAAATCTATTGAAAATGCCCTTGAAGCATCTATCTGAAACCACTTTCATAAATTTTCAAGAAAATTCGTCGATTTGTGTTGTTGCAAATGTGACCTAACCAAACAACAACGTGATTTCCATTTTTGGAAAATTTTTCTTACGATAATGCCAATATTGGCCCAAATTTTTGGCCCATCTCAAAAAGAATAAAAAAGATCCTGGAGCATCTATCTGGGAACACGACTGCAAAATTTGAAGGTTCTAACTTTATTACCGTACCGTGAAATGCGTCTTGAGTAGACAAAAACGAGATTCTTGCTTTTTTTCCTATTTTTGACTTTATTTTGCCTATATTGGCCGCAATTTTGAATTTATTGAATATTTCTTCGACAAACCTTTAAGTAATGTTATTAAGCACAAGTTTGTGGATTTTTGTAAAATTCCGGCTAATACTGTTCATGGGGCCAAGATTTTCACGTATTTGGCCCAAATTTTTGGCCCATCTCGAAAACAATAAAAATGATCCTGGAGCATCTATCTGAGAACACGACTGCAATATTTGAAGGTTCTAACTTTATTACCGTACCGTGAAATGCGTCTTGAGTAGACAAAAACACGAATTTGAATTTTTTTTTGACACTTTTTTGACAATAGTGGGAACAAAATTATATTAAAAATGTATCTCGGAACTGATTTTAGACATCTATATTCCAAATTTGAGCCAAATCGGTTGACTGGTGTGACCTCTAGCCGCGCTACAGACAAACGTACGTACGTACGTCGGACGGACATGACCTAAAAACAATTTTTTTGGTATCTAGGACCTCTGAAACGCCTTTTGCAATGAAAATCTCAAAATCGAAATTTCGCACGATAACATAACTTTCTCAGCCCATGTATTACATACGAGCGAGAAAGTAAAAAAATTAAAAAAACTCAGAATGTGAAAAGTACAGTGTCACCCCTTGGTGTTTCCTTAAATCCTTAAGTGCTCCGCTGGGTGCTGATTCAAATATTGCTCGCCACTCTTTCCTCGTTGATGTTACCTTAAGTGTTCCGCTGGGTACTGATTCAAATGATGCTCGGGACTCTTTCCTCGTTGATGTTCGATGAGACGATAGAACTGAAAGTAAAACGGTGAGTTCATGGGTTACGAGACAGAAAGCCACTGATAACCCATGAACCCCCCGAGTTACAATCAGTCTTCAAAGCGACTCCACCTTTATTCACCCTTCCCGCAGTGGTATTCCCGTCATCACCTTCCTTTAACACAAAAAAATAAATTAATAAAACTCAGAATGTGTAAAGTACAGTGGCTCCCCTTAGTGTTCCCTTAAGTGTTCCGCTGGGTGCTGATTCAAATGATGCTCGGGACTCTTTCCTCGTTGATGTTCGATGAGACGATAGAACTGAAAGTAAAATGGGCAGTTCGTCGGTAACGAGACAGAAAGCCACTGATAACCGATGAACCCCCCGAGTTACAATCGGTCTTCACAGCGACTCCACCTTTATTCACCCTTCCCGCAGTGGTATTCCCGTCATCACCTTCCTTTAACACAAAAAAAAAAAAATTAAAAAAACTCAGAATGTGTAAAGTACAGTGTCTCCCCTTAGTGTTACCTTAAGTGTTCCGCTGGGTGCTGATTCAAATGATGCTCGCCACTCTTTCCTCGTTGATGTTCGATGAGACGATAGAACTGAAAGTAAAATGGGGAATTCATGGGGTATGAGAAATAAGAGCCACTGATATCCCATGAACCCCCCGAGTTACAATCAGTCTTCTCACCGTCTCCGGCGTCTCCAGGTTTATTCATTCTTCCAGCAGTGGTATTCCCGTCATCGCCTTCCTTAACAAACATACATACACACCCACACAAAAAGAAACTCGTAGAATCTGTATGGTACGACGTTATTTCCTGCACTCTTGCTGTTAAGCAGCAACTACCCCATTAATGAGAGATCGACAAAAATCAATTGCACTGGAAAAGACAATGAAGACAGTGACTTATCGTTTTGAGGCGATGTTGGCTGTAGACCTTAAAACGGTCGACAGCTGTCACACGTGGCAGCAGAATGATGCTTCTTTTCTTTTTTAAGCACAATGTTAGAGATCTCAATTTTCTGAAATACAGTTGTCTCTGAACGTGAGTTACGTAGTGTTTCACAAATTTACCAGATCTCATGACAATCGGTTAATAAATGTGAATGGCGCCGAAAGAATCGAACATTGGTCCAAAACGGCCGTAATTTTGAACCAATTCAATTTTTGTCACAAACTCAACTACTTCGAAGCATCTATTCGTCAACATACTTGCCAATTTTCAATGTTACAGATTGAAAAGTGCGCTGTCGGCGCTTGTCCGACTAACCAAAAACACAATTTTTTATTTTTTTGGCGGTTTTTTTGGCAATAAGGGGCTCAATTTTTGACCAGTCGAACATTCCTTGAAAATGTGTCTCGGCTGTGATTTTAGACCGGTGCATACTAAATTTCATCAAAATCGGATTATAGGTATATGCTCTAGAGCAGGGAACGGACGGACGGACAGACTTTTTCCAAAAACCACTTTTTTCGACTCAAGGGACCCCCAGGATCATGGGAAACCTAAAATATCAATTTCGAAATTTTGCACAAAAACAATACTTTCTCGCCATAATATGGCTAGCGAGAAAGTAAAAATTTACTACCAATGGTGGTTACCAGATTATTAGATATGAAAGAAGTTTCGATGAAGGAAGCGAAGGGGTGATACGCGGCCTGCTGGGAGACCGGGAGCGACGGCCGGCGCGCGGCGTCAACCCTATGGTCGCTCAGTCTGCGCAGAGCGCTCTGCCGCGCCGGTTCTATTTTTTGCTTTAGTTTCTCTCTCTCTCCCTCTCTCTCTCCCTCTCTCCCCCTCTCTCCCCCCCCCCCCCCCCTTTACTGCTAGTGTCTGTTTCATTGTGAACGGGCCTTTCTATTTTAGATTTATTTATTCTGCAGTTTGATTTTGGTTAGTTACTCCGCTGAACGTACCTAATAATTACATCTGTTCGTGCAGTAAACAACCTTTCGTCAGTGCTTCTCATTGTGATTTCCAGGTGTACCTAGAACCTGTTGCCTCATTTCAGTTTTCATCCAAGCGGGTTGGATTAATGAGTAGTTTGTGCATCTTACTCCATGAACTGGACTGTGGATCCTTTCTGTAATCAGTGTATGTGTGTGTGTGGCCGTAGCCGAAGAGGAGTCGGCCGAAGCGAAGCCTGACACCGGGATTCGAACCCAGATCTCAGGACCCAAGCCAGCCTGCTACAGCACCATGCAGGACACCAGGCGGCGCGGCAGTGGCCGGAGTCATGGCTCCGCGCCGTGGGGCTTGCAAATCGGATTTTTATGGTAAGTTTGCATTTCTCGTTTCGGGTCCCTCTCCTGTCGGTCGGTCGGTCTCAGAATTAACTGACGCAGTACGTGGCTTCCTCTGAACCAGTGCATATATAATGCAGCTTCAATCAAATCACACACAGAATATCTTAGTATTGGCCCAATGGTTGGGCCTCCCCTCACCACTCACCCTTAGCCAATGTAGGTATGAACCCCCAGGCTGTCACCTTCCCATCTAACCCCCTCCGGTCCCCCACATTCCCCATCCGCCTCTCCACACAACGGGCATCTCCTCCCTTTCCTCCTACCCTACCGAATCCACACCACCTGTCTAAAACACACAGAGCACTTCTGACTTCACTACACAAAACGCTGCTGGGCCCCTGAATATGAACAAAGCGCGGCCTCGGGATAGTTCAGGTTCCCTGGGAGGGTCCACCTTTATTGATTTATATACACACAGAACTGTGGGGGTTGGTAGATCATGCTCAGAGAACGCCCGATAATCGACCCAGACGGGTGGGTTTTAAGGGTGAGCAGGCCTAGGTTCGACCAAGAGTAACCAGGGGATAAACTTTTTAGTTATAGGTGCAAATAAAGGAAATGACTCTGTAAGACCAAAATGGGACATGAAGCACAACAGAGAAACCACAGCACTCCACACAACGGGCATCTCCTCCCCTTCCTGCTATCCTGCCAAATCCACACCACCATTCTAAAACACACAGATCACTTCTGACTTCACTAAACAACCGGTTGGATACCAAGCGCGGCCTTGGCATACCTCAGGGATGCAGGGAGGGTCCACCTGTAATGATTTATGTTCACAAGGAACTGGAGAGGGGGGGATCATGCGCAGATAACGCCCGACCATCGACCCAGACGGGTTGGTTTTAGAGGAGTTTAGGCCTAGAGTCGACCAAGAGTAACCAGGGAAAATCTCTAGGGAAAAACCTTTTAGTTATATTACAAATTAAGGAAATGATAGTCATATATACCTATATGTCATACACAGCAGAGAGACCACAGCCCTCCACACAACGGGCATCTCCTCCCCTTCCTTCCACCCTGCCTAATCCACACCACCAGTCTAAAACACACAGAGCACTTCTGACTTCACTACACAACCGGTTGAGTCCCTGCATTTGGATACTAAGCGCGGCCTTGGCATTGCCCAGGGATGCAGGGAGGGTCCATCATTATTGATTGATGTTCACAAGGGTCTGTGGGGGTGGATGGATCATGCGCAGATATCGCCCAAGAATCGACACAGACGGGTGAGACATAGGGAACATCTCGGGATGGGAAAAGCTTTTTAGTTCTAGGTGCAAAAAATGACTCTGTCATACCTTCGTCTTCTTCTTCGTTTCCCCTATTGTGCCGCTGCAGCGGCGTTAGTGAAGGCGCCTCGGATCCACCCACCATAGTCGTTTTACTCTGTCATAATACCGTTATTGGAAATGTAGCACAGCAGAGAAACCACAGCAATCCACACACCGGCCATCTAATCCCCTTCCAAATCCACACTACCAGTCTAAAACACACAGAGCACTTCTGACTTCTCTACACACCCGGTTGAGCCCCTGCGTTTAGATACCAAGCGCGGCCTTGGCATAGCTCAGGGATGCAGGGAGGGTCCACCTTTATTGATTTCTGTACACAAAAAACGGTGGGGGGTTGGATCATGCGCAGAGAACGCCCAATAATTGACCCAGACGGTTTTTTTTATGGTGTGCAGGCCTAGGGTCAACCAAGAGTAACCAGGGAAAATTTTGGGAAAATAAACCTTTTAGTTGTATAGAAAGGAAATGATACTGTCATACCGAAATGGGAAATGTAGCACAGCAGAGAAACCACAGCTCTTCACACAACGGGCGTCTCCTCCCCTTCCTTCTACCCTGCCAAATCAACACCACCAGTCTAAAACACACAGAGCACTTCTGACTTCACTACACAACCGGTTGAGCCCCTGCATGTAGATACCAAGCGCGGCCTTGGCATAGCTCAGGGATGCAGGGAGGATCCACCTGTAATGATTTATGACACAAGGAACTGGAGGGTGGGGAGGGGGGGGATCATGCGCAGATAACGCAAGGTATACTGCTTGCATACCTATCGGATACAAGCGCACCCTTGGCATTGCTCAGGGACGCAGGGAGAGTCCACCTTCATTGATTTCTGTACACAAAGAACTGTGAGGGTGGGTGGATCATGTGCAGAGAACCCCCAAGAATCGACCCAGACGGGTGGGGTTCAGAGGTGTGTAGGCGTAGGATCGACCAAGAGTAAGCGGAGAAAATCTTCGGATGGGATGAACCTTTTAGTTATGCAACTGAAGTAAATGAAATTGTCATACCGAAATGCGAAATGTAGCACAGCAGAGAAACCACAGCTCTTCACACAACGGGCGTCTCCTCCCCTTCCTTCTACCCTGCCAAATCAACACCACCAGTCTAAAACACACAGAGCACTTCTGACTTCACTACACAACCGGTTGAGCCCCTGCATGTAGATACCAAGCGCGGCCTTGGCATAGCTCAGGGATGCAGGGAGGATCCACCTGTAATGATTTATGACACAAGGAACTGGAGGGTGGGGAGGGGGGGGATCATGCGCAGATAACGCAAGGTATACTGCTTGCATACCTATCGGATACAAGCGCACCCTTGGCATTGCTCAGGGACGCAGGGAGAGTCCACCTTCATTGATTTCTGTACACAAAGAACTGTGAGGGTGGGTGGATCATGTGCAGAGAACCCCCAAGAATCGACCCAGACGGGTGGGGTTCAGAGGTGTGTAGGCGTAGGATCGACCAAGAGTAAGCGGAGAAAATCTTCGGATGGGATGAACCTTTTAGTTATGCAACTGAAGTAAATGAAATTGTCATACCGAAATGCGAAATATAACACAGCAGAGAAACCACAGCCCTCCACACAACGGGCATCTCCTCCCCTTCATTCTGCCCTGCCAAATCCACACCTCCTGTCTAAAACACACAGAGCACTTCTGACTTCACTACACACCCGGTTGAGCCCCTGCATGTAGATACCAAGCGCGGCCTTGGCATAGCTCAGGGATGCAGGGAGGGTCCACCTGTAATGATTTATGTTCACAAGGAACTGTGGGGGGTGGATCATGCGCAGATAACGCCCAAGATTCGCCCCAGACGGGTGGGTTTTAGGGGTGAGCAGGGTCGACCAAGAGTAACTAGGGAGAATCTCGGGATGAAAAAAACTTTTTAGTTATACAAATGAAGGAAATGAAACTGTCATACCGAAATGGGAAAGTAGCACAGCAGAAACCGCACAACTCACAACGGGCATCTCCTCCCCTTGCTTCTACCCTGCCAAATCCACACCATGCACCAGTCTAAAACACACAGAGCTCTTCTGACTTCACTACACAACCGGTTGAGCCCCTGCAGATACCAAGCGCGGCCTTGGCATAGCTCAGGGATGCGGGGCCGGCCCACCTATAATGATTTATGTTCACAAGGAACTGGAGGGGGGGGGGGGGGGGGGGGGGAGGATCATGCTCAGATAACGCCAGACATTCTGCTTGAAATTTTCGGTCCCTCTCCTTTCGCCAGCCATGCTACCCCTCGGTCCCAGAATTAACTGACGCAGCGGATGGATTCTTCTGAACCTGTGCATATGTAATGCACCTTCAATCTAATCACAATCACATACAATATCTTAGTATTGGCCCAATGGTCTGGCCATCATATAGGTACAACAATCAAAGTAAATACAAAAAAATGACCTCTCCAAACTACCCTTAGGTATAAATACTAACTCAACATTCTTACGATCTCTATTATACACTTCCTTCCTTAAACTCACAGCCTTCCCCAAAAAAAATCCCATTTTCCTTACTGCCACCTCTCACCCTTAGTCAATGTATATATGTAAACTCCCAGGCGGTCCCCTACATTCCCCAACTAAGTATATGCCATTACCCACAAATGGTATCTCCTACCTTGCCAAATCCACACCAGCAGTCTGAAACACACAGAGCTTTTCCGGATTCTCTTCACAAAACGCGGTTAGATACAAGCGCGGCCTTGGCATTGCTCAGGGATGCAGGGAGGGTCCACCTTTATTGATTTCTGTACACAAAGAACTGTGGGGGTGGGTGGATCATGCACAGAGAACGCCCAAGAATCGACCCAGACGGGTATTAGACGAGTTTAGGCCTAGAGTAGACCAAGAGGCCAAACCCAAAAGACGTACATCTGCCAAAACCTTTTAGTTATACAAATTAAGGAAATGATGAAATTGTCTTACCGGAATGCGAAATGTAACACAGCAGAGAAACCACAACCCTCCACACAACGAACATCTCCTCCCCTTCCTTCTACCCTGCCAAATCAACACCACCAGTCTAACACACACAGAGCACAGAGCACTTCTGACTTCACTACACAACCGGTTCAGGCCCTGCATTTTAGATACCAAGCGCGGCCCTGGCATATAGTTCTGAGACCGAAGGAGGGTCCACCTTTAAGGCTGAATATAGGTACATTCGCTATTTTTTTACGTTTGAACTTCAAACTTTGTGAGAAAACTATTGGATATTTAAATATTCTGAAATATAATATGTCATTTTAACGTCATTGCTCATGAGGCTATGTTGTGATTTCACGATCGGTTAATTTTGGACAATTTTTTTGGTGACAAAAATCAGTCGATCGTAAAATCACAACATAGCCTCATGAACAATTACGTTAAAAAGACATATTATATTTCAGAATATTTAAATATCTAATAGTTTTCTTACAAAGTTTGAAGTTCAAACGTAAAAAAAATAGTGAGTGTATATTCAGCCTTAATGAATTATGTTCACAAGGAACTGTGGGGGTGGGTGGATTATGCGCAGATATGTGTAGGCCTAGGGTTGATGAGGAGTAACCAGATGAAATCTCGGGATGGGATATACTTTTTAGTTAGAGAAATGAAGGAAATGAAACTGTAAAACCGAAATGGGAATTGTAAGCACCACAGTACAACTAAACATAGTATACCCAAGCCGCGGCCCAGATTCGTCTGCTTCGCGCATGACGTCAGCAACCACACGCGGCCGGGGCTGGCTATATACTGAGCTTACGGGTCTGGTTGGGGATGCCGAGTTTTTTACATTTTTCCATTCGGTTCTTGTACTTATGCCTTTGTGCGTGATTGCAAGGTTTTCAACGTGAAACAGGAATTTACGGGCTAGGGGGCTGAGGTGCCAAAAATGTCCCAAAACTCCAAGAATATTGGAAAAATGGCAAAAGGCTTTTTTCACGGGGTGAAATGAAAGTGATTTTAGAAAAAAGTTTTTCAGACAAAAATTGTAGAAAATATTAATAAAAACTCAAAACAAAAAGAAAAAACTTGATATCTTACCAAATAAGTGAGTTATGGCGTTTTAAATATTAATCATCCCACCCCCTGCCTGAACGGTACGTCGGCCGAAAAACATTTTTATACAAAAGTTGTAGGTGATATAAAATCACATTCATAGCAAAAAGAAATAACTTAATCTCATTCCTACTAACGACGTTATGAATTTTTTTTCACTAACCTCGGGTTTTTCAACCCCCTAAGGTGCGATCAAAAAACGTTTTAGACAAAAGTTGTAGGAAACACTGTTAGACAACTCAGGAAAGAATAATAATTTCAATATTTTCAATATTAAGGGGGGAATGGCCAAATTTTAATGTTTCCAAGAACCCTCCCCATTTCTACCCCCTTTGTCCAATTTCCCCATTTTACGAACTTAACCTAGACTATGAGTTATCTTCTTGCTATGGATGCAGTAACAGCTTCAAATTGTAATTATAAATGCTTTAAAAAAAATTAGTAAAAACACGTTTTTAACACACGAACCTTATGGCAGGAAGCTCAATGTGTGGTTGATGACGTCACGGTCGCCATGACACATGCGCTTGGGTATACTATGTTTAGTTGTACTGTGGTAAGCACAGCAGAGAAACCACAGCACAGACACGAACAGAACAGCTACAGTACGAACTATTCAACAGCAGTTTGGTATGTTATGTTGGCACCGCTTATTTTTCAGGGCCCTTTTGGGTCAATTTCGCGCCAAATTACGAAATAATAGATTTATTTTCTCTTCAATAATTTCTTGTGGTCCTTTAGAACCATAAAAAATAGAAATTAGAATAACTTGTTAATATCTTTAAATTTAGCCTCCCGTTGTTCTTTTTCTGTAATTTGACATTGAAATTATTATAGAAAATCGGTTTTAAACTGTATTAGCTCTCAGACGGGGGGAACCTATTATTGATAGTTTCGCCTTGAGAAACTTTTGAATTTTGCCCAAGCGTTGGTACCTTGACTCTCACGACTGATGTCCTGCGTTCGAATTCAGGTTCCATTAATTTTCTGCTGGTTGCGGACGTCCAATAAAATAATAATATCATTGGTATAACCTGAAAATATATATTTTACAATATTCAACTTTGAGTCAGGTTTTTTCACGAAGTAGGTACAAGCATGCACGCATTTCTTTAGTTTACATACAATCGTTTCGGCATTTCCTACATTACCTCTTTAAATTACAACAAATTTTCTAACTACCGCGATCTTGCACATCTTATCTCCTAATATTTACAACAGTGTTTTTTTTTCTACGCACCAGTAGTAGGTAGGTATAAGTAATCATTTAACTAGAATTAAAAAAATTATCGCTCTTGTCGGACGTTTTCTCAGGAGCATAACATAGATTTCTCTTGGTCTGTACATATTCTTCAGTACATATTTCTGAGAAAACTGTCGGGTACTAGTTTTGGAATATAAATTTGTCTTTCTAACGCCAGAAATTCAAACAATTTTCCACCTTTTTTTGGGTCTAAAAACCACCCGATCTCAATTATTATATTTCAGAAAAGAAATACCCAGAATTTTCCTCAGGAACACTCCATTAAGAAATATGACCAAATAGCATTGCGACTGCGACCTAAATCGTTGAACCAAAAAACGTAAAATTTGCGACCTGAGTTTCTTAAACACGATTTTTACAGTTTTTTAATAATTAACTATAATAAATTATTTCAAGGTTTATTGTCAAGTCTATACCATTTAAAGGATCTATAAATACAAGCCATATTGCCGGCTCATCAATGGATTTTGGATGGTTTCTTTAATAGCCCATGATGAATTTGGCTTTAAACCAATTAATGAAGTTGGTGTATAGTTTCGGATTGAGGGCACCAATAATGTTTTTTTCTGACATTCACACAAGGAAAACTATTGGGAATATTTTTCATTCCAGAATATAATAAAAATTATCATAAAACGTCATAGTTTTTTACGCTGAGATTCGATAGTCGAGTGATCGATAACTCGACTGTCCCACGAAATAAACTATTTCTGTGTGTTAAAATGACGGTATTATTATTTCAGAACAAAGAATACCCCGACTGATTGTCAGAGAAAAAAACCTTCTGGGTACCTCTCGTTTTCAACCTCCTGCTCGATAAATTTTTTCAAAAGTTGACAACGATGTAAAATATTACCTAACCAAAACCCTGAGGTTTTATTCTGGCCCAGATAAGTTAAAATGACTAAGTCACAGGTGAAATAAGACGTCCGGCCTTAAGGCTGAATATACATTCGCTATTTTTTTACGTTTCGATTTCAAACTTTGTGAGAAAACTATTGGATATTTAAATATTCTGAAATATAATATGACTTCTTAACGTCATTACTCATGAGTCTATGTTGTGATTTCACGATCAGTTAATTATGGACATTTTTTTTGTGACAAAAATCACTCCATCGTAAAATCACAACATAGCCTCATGAGTAATGACGTTAAAAAGATATATTATATTTCAGAATATTTAAATATCCAATAGTTTTCTCACAAAGTTTGAAATCGGAACGTAAAAAAATAGCGAATGTATGGTGGCCCTTAAAAGTAAAAAAATACACGGAACTTGATACAATACTGGGTCACAACTAGCCTAAAGTGTGTTGTACTATGAGCTTCAGTAGGTGCGAAGGATCTAGAACCGCCATTTTTTTTAAATGGCGGCGCACCATTTCCAACCGTATAGGTTAAGGGGCCATGACTACATGGATAGATAGCTCGCACATTTTCGCTGGAAACAGGAAGACGCTTGAGAAGCATTTTGGGTACTATCTATCCATAACGTTAAGTGTCATCCGTTGGTACTCCTTCGAAGACGGCGGACTGCCAGTCGTAAGTTGGTGCCGCATCCAACATGGCCGCCAGCATGACGTCACGAAGCCAAAATGTCAGTCAGGGCACGCCACCCCCGCGGGCTCGTCCGCGTACATGTTTGTGGGCTCCTCATTTGATATCCCTGCAAAATAAAAACGAGCATTATTTTCAATGATCTCACCGTAATGTGGCAGAAGGAAAAAGCTTGCAAACGGGGTTAGTTAGCAGAGGGTTTGGGGGGGGGGGGGACAAGCCCAGCAACTAGACCGTTTTCAAAAACTATCCATTGTGCTCAGCTGGCAGCACTACCAAATACCAGCTCCCCAGCCATCGAGTAAACGATGGGGACCTACAGTTTTAGGTGGGTTCCGAACCACCACAGCCTTGATATACATTTCACTTGACATGCTGAACATATCAGAGGTGAATGCCGAGCAGAAAAACTTTTTGGTAGGATTGGGGTCGAACCGGTGTGACCCGGCTCTCTCTGCTCCTCAAAAGTCGACCATTTAGTCCACCCGGCTATCGAGGCCGTTTTGCAAACGGGGTAGTTGATAGTACACCCTGACAAATAACAAAAGATAGTGTTTTAGGGCGTAAAATGCTTGTGTTACCTTGTAAAGTAACTTCTAGTGTCAGTTACTTCACAACCAAATGTACACAAAAGTTGTCAAAAGATTTTAAATAAGCAGTCATGCTTACTATAAATGGGTCATTTCGGTGTCCCCGGCATTGATGAGAACATTTTCACCAGGGACGGGGTCAGTTGCAACCGGGCCTATCGCCAAAAATGGACAGATTAAGAAAGGGATGACGAAAGGGGCTACCTGGTCTATGCGTCTAGCAAAATAACATGACAATTTCTTTGTGAAAGTCAATATCCATCACCAGTAGCGAATAAAAGCACACACGAAACACAGACACAAAGTAGAGTCACGGACACAAGAGAACTGTGGAGATATAATTTTCCTAGTGACTGTCAGTGGACAGAGAGCCCCCCCCCCCCCTTTCAAAAAAGACCTTACGAAACAGGTTTACCATGATTCCACATGAATTATAATTTTCCCATTGTGTCCACAAACAGTATAGTGTGACAAGGACGAGTAGGCTGTGGTGGAAAAGTCTCGAATCAGCCTGACTTAAACAATTCGAACTCTGCCAACATCCAATAGCCACTAATCTAATCAGATTTATTTTTTATTTTTAGGAAGGAGTAGGTCAACAAAACGAAGAAGAAAAGAGTAGGCACTTTTCAAAATGTTTTTGCTATTCCCAACATAAAGAAACATAAAACATAGACCCCAACTATCTGTCTACACGAAAAGAACAAGAAATCCCCAACATACCACCACAGACCTACTTGACCACTGTGAGTTTGTCAGACGTGAGCAAGCTTTCCTTCAGAGGCAGTTCCTGAATATTCAGCTCTGAAACCACACTCCAAACCTGTTAGTGTTTTGCTGGTATACCTACAGGTATGCCTTAACGAAGAGATCTTTTAAAATAAGATTAAGGCATACATTCGCTATTTTTTTACGTTTGGACTTCAAACTTAGTGAGACAACTATTGGATATTCAAATATTCTGAAATATAATATGTCTTTTTAACGTCATTACTCATGAGATGAGGCTATGTTGTGATTTCACGATCGGTTTACTTTTGGACAATTTTTTTTTGTGACAAAAATCACTCGATCGTAAAATCACAATATAGCCTCAAGAGTAATGACGTTAAAAAGACATTATATTTCAGAATATTTAAATATCCAATATTTTTCTCACAAATTTTGAAGTCCAAACGTAAAAAATAGCGAAAGTATGGTGGCCCTTAACTGCGACAGTAGGGGGTGCGAAAATTGGTGGAGATTGTGTAACGGCACAGCAGTGCAATCTTGTAAATAAAACACATGCTAAAAATTACATCACACTCGGTGCAGACGCACTGGTTCGGTGGAAGTCATGCACGAGCTGGTGCTAAATTCCAAAAGAAATTGGCTACCCGCACACTTTTCAAAAAAACTGGCGTATTTCCTCATTGACGACTCGATTCAAAGGTAACAACCGATGTGGGCATTTCACTAATTTCTTTTCTTTTTCCTTTTACAGGAAACATGGGAGATGTCACCTCGAGAGCCAGTTTCATCGAAGCGGTGCAACTGCAGCTCGAACGCGTCGCACCGCGCTGATTTCGTGGACTTAACCGAAGACTCAGTACTGTTTGCTGACGCTTTTCTAATATCACTGAAGCATAATTGTCTTCAACGTCAGGAACTAGTTTTATAAGCTGTGATTTATATATAAAAATCAATCGTAAAATCAAAACATGCAGTTTTTAACGTCAGAAACGTGTCATTAAAAATCGTCAGCAAACAGTATCGTGTCATCAGCCATCAAGCAGGCCACATAAGATGCGTCCAGGAGTGGAGGGGTTGGACTGGCGTGCTTGCAAAAACTGCCATCCCTCCCGACTAACGACACGTCTGGGGATGCCAACTCGCCAGAACGGCCGTCCAGGACGCCTCGCATGAGACTACAAGACTGCAAGAGACTCACCTTTAACGGACCGCTCAGCCGTGAGTCGATCTCTGACAATGTAAACAGCTGTCGCGAGGAAGAACAACCCTCCGACGACCTCAGCGAAACACGTGGAGAACAGGGAATACTGCAGAGAGTAGTAGGCGATCTCGTCTGCGGAGAGGTTAGGCGTCGTGCTGTTCATTGTTGCGGCCACCGAGTCAGTGATCTAAGAAACAAAAAAATACGGGTGTGAGTGTGAGTTTGGAAGTCGAGTAACATCCACGCAGTAAGCGAAGACTAGTTCTGCCGGAATTTGAACCTAGACTTCTCCTCGAGACCTGAGCCTGGTATCGTCTGGACCACTGTCACTCTCTGCAGCACTATCCTGACAGAGAAGCACCAGAAGTGGTGGGACCTGTACAGTGAACGATGAAGACCATGCCGCTTGGGGCAATGTCTACAAAATCGTAGGTGGGAGAAACGGTTCAGGAGGGCATGGCACAACGTGCCGCTGAACTCAATTATTCTTCCCAGCGAGACTTCTCAACAGTCGTGGCATCATTCACAGAGGATTAACGAGATGCAGAGATGCAGTTCGTTCTGCAAGAGAAACGGTTCCCAGAAGTGTGAACGGTGGCAAGGTTAGTACCATTCCTTAGCCTGACAATTCTCTCAGACGTCTCGTCGTACAGACAGCTATTCCTTCTTGATGTCCCGGGGAAGCTGTTCATACTCCAACAAAATGACCTGGAGAACTTGTCAGTGAGGAAGATCAGATTCCAGTTCCACAGTCTACGCCGTGAACCACGTCATCAAGCGGCTGCTGAACGGTAGACACTGCTGCTGGAACATGGAGAACAAGAAAGACACCGGCGGTACTGCTTACTGGTGCCGGTAACGCACTCAGTTCTGCCAGATGGGTCAGCATGCTCCAGAAACTGCATCGACTGCGGGTTGCAAGACCACCTCCAAGACGGGAACCTGATGGGGGAGGAAGTCTCAACGATCTTTGGTCTTCCAAAGGGACCGGTCTCAGGCCCGACGCTATGGAATAACGGTGTGCTGCGGCTGTGGTTTCATGGTCGTGGTTGTGGCCCAGACTGTGCTGAGCTCATGTTGAAAGCTGATGCCACCGCGAGGATAATCCAAAGGTGGATGAGTGGATTATGAGTTCGTCGTCAGTTACGGACGTCAGCTCCAATCTGGCTCTAGTCGAAGTCAGCACTGGTGGTGGGGCGACCACGTGGGATGGGGCGTGCGTGCTCCCAATCCTCGGTAAGGTACCTGAATTGCGCTGTTCCTTCCACGGATCACAGGACGACCAGAGAGTTGTAAAAGACGAGTTGTAGGTTCCTTGCGCCATCGATCGGTCGCCCTCTGCGCTGCCTTCTCGTGGCGGTCCACGGTGAGTGCTGCCTGTGCAAGAGGGATGAACGCGGCAGGTCGTCGCGTGGCCCTGTGCCCTGCGCTTACCGGACGGCGCCGGAAGAGGCAGCCTTCGCGACGGCGGCGGGCTTTCGGCCACTGGACCCGCAGGAGCAGGAACGTATTGAGATGGTTGGAGGCTGTGAAAAGCCTGAAGCTTGGGAACAGACATATTGCCGGCGCCGATGGCAACTCCGCTGGGATAACAGCTACACTCGGACTTCTAGGTATCTCCGTTGCTCTCCACCTGGGCTTTTGCTTATGCAGTTTGCGGCGGTGACGTCAGACACTGCGGAGTAGGCCGTAATTGTGTCATCACGCCCCGTGAACTGAGACGGTCGTCCAGAAGATACCTGACATCGGGAAGGTATGGCGCGCTGCCTCGGCTTGGTGGAAGCGAAGACGGCAGAACGCGTGAATGCGGGGATCTCTTCCCCCGAAGGAAGCTAGCCAGCGGTCGCTGCCACCTGGCGTTGTTCACCTTCGAGTCTCTAGGCATCGTATGGCAATTGGCAATATGGCAGTTGTGGAAGAATATTACACATTACCTTCTTTCTTCACATAATTATTGTCTGCGTCCCTTTGTACCTCACCTCTTGCCGCAGGCACGCACAACTAGCTATAGGATACAGAAGTACAAGCAAAACATCGGATTATAGGCTCCACTTGAATGTACCTTTAAGGCTGTACACACCAAGCTGTTTGTTTAAGGATGGATTTCACCAGGTCCTAAAGTGTACTATAGTGTCACCTAAAAGTTCACTATACCATCAAGCCGATAGCGCCCTTATCTTCGGTCTGCTAGTAGACCTTCAACGGCAAGATAATGCTCTCGGCTACTTTTTCGGGAAGATAAATTTACTTTATCTACACTGTAAGGGGCTGGTGAAAGCTACCATTAACGACGTTTTTTAAGGAAACTGTCCACTACTTATATACTAGAATAACTAGAACGTCAACAAACAGCATTGTGTGTACAGGCTTACAATTACCGCTATACTATAGTCCAAGTCAGGCTGGGAGCGTACCGATTATTCATAATTTCTTGAAGATTTTCAGTTGACGCCGATCCGGATTTGGGTTTCATATCCTACCATACGCTAAAAATGCCAATCCGACCCTGAGCAGATATTTCCCTGATCAAGAAGAAGTTTTGATCAGCCCTAGATTTGCAAGAAATTATGAGTAATCGGTACGCTCCTAGCCTGACTTGGACTATATCTCTACACACTTACCACACCAATGAGGTACGGGCTTCCAGCGTCACCGAACGCATGCGAAATGAGAATCTGGAACGCCTCCGCAGTCGACCGTCGAGTAGGAATCACCACGTACTGAAACAAACCATTTTTATTACGAGTTATCAATCAAAGTAAGTATTGTCAAAGGTCACAATGGCCACTGGTTGGTTACCACCACCTTCGGCAGGTGCACTGTCACGAAGGGGAACTGCTACCTGGAAGGGGAACTCTCGGAATGCCTCCCTTCAAAGTGGCCATTACTTGGTTCCTTCGACAATATTTTGCATTCGTTAGTGGCACTTTCAGATGAATCTTTCGATATCCTCGTACATATTTGTGTTTTAGAACGGTGTCTAGCTTCAGGAATGGCGTATAAGGCAGGTTATCTCTATGGAACTGGATAACACTGGTAACTGCACGACCGCCAATGGCCGTGGCTGCTCTAAAAGCTAAACATAGTGTGCTATTTGAACGAGGAAACGATTGACTGCGAATAGGACACTATGTTTAGCTTTCACTGGAGAACAAATTCCTTCAAAAGACAGAAATGGTGCCGCAATTACCGTACTAAATACAGTATGCCTTGGTTATCTCAACCTGTTCTAGGCATCGACCAAGAAAATAAATGAATATTATTTTTCGATAACAGAACGGAGTAGGTAGATTTGATAGAGCCTCGTTGATTATGTGATTGATACCGGTAATTTTTATAGTCCGATAATATTCGTTCCAGTAAAAGCTAAACATAGTGTGCTATTCGCAGCCATGTTTTTTCGCATACTATGTTTAGCTTTTAGAGCCGTGCACGCACCAGTATCTTTTAGAACTCGTAGTGATAAGGACATGGCGGCATAGCTAGAAAGCATTTCTACAGCGATAACAATAAGCGATAATTCAATAGAGGCTGCGTATTAAGGCTTCACTACCACGGTCGGTTCGATGTAAAACTTCACAATGCTATTTGTTGACGTTTTTTAATGCCCAATTTCCGAGAAAAATGTTCCCTGCTGAATAACCTATCTGACGTCAAAAAGACATACAGCGAACTCTCTCTATAGCGAGTAAATTTACATGGTTCCTTGACGGTCTTTATAGGGACAGACAACTTAGGGTGCGTCCCACCATGCCCAGTTAAAATTAAACTGGAGATTTTCCATGTTAAATTTAAGTCAAAAGTTAAATTTAACGTGGTAAACATAGGACAAAATCTCCAGTTTAATTTTAACTGGGCATGGTGGGACGCACCCTTACAGTATTATATTTCAGAAAAAATTAATACTAAAAAATTTCCTCTGAACATTGACATTAAAAAACGTCACCAAATAACTCTACTATAAAATCACAATTTAGGTCTGGTAGCAATACCCTATTCCTATGTTAATAAACAAAAAACCAGAAGAAAATAACAAGCCGGTTACAGAAGACTAAAGACAGACGGGTAGGTAGAGGCCGTTGGGGTCGTACTCAAGCCGGAAGTAGACGGAACAAGAGGCGTTACAAGAACGAGTGGAAATAGAGTCCCCAACCACCACAGCACACAACATGCAACCACACCCAGTCAAGGGTTAAGTATAGGGACCACTGAGGCAACTACGGTAGCGTTTAGGCTGCAAGACACTAAAATAGCAAACTAAAGGGCGTTCTCGTTGACGCTGGTCAAAAAGTTGAACTCCGGGTCACACATTTGACTGGCGGCAATGAAAACGACCCTAAATGCATATACTACTCTAGGACTCAGGGGTACCTCAATCAAACACCACACAATCGTGTTTGTTAATTTTTTTTCCACCATTTTCTGATGACACAGTTGGATATTTAAAAGTTCTAAAATATAGATGTCTTTTTAACGTCCAAAATTATGTCATTTTACGATCGAGCAATTTTGGACAAATTTTTTTTTATTGACAAAAATCACTCCATCGTAAAATTACAACATAGCCAGTTAATATAAATGACGTTAAAAAACATATTATACTTCAGAACATTTACTTAAATATCCAACAATGTCCAGAACGGTCGGAAAAAACGTAAACAAACAGCAAATCGAACAGTCCTAACACAGGATATTATTTAGGTTAAAATGTCACACTTTTCCAAACCAACCACGCACCAAAAAGGGCCCAAAAAAAAGTGCAAGGTTGCCAGAGAGGAAAAAGGGTCTTACCAACAACATATCCGCGACAATGGCCCAATTCAAATTGAGCGCGAGTTGAGCAAAAAACACGAGGGTATAAGAGACGAGGGGGTGGGTGGCTGTTATGGCCATGGCTGCCAGGAATAGGGGTGCGGAGAGGAGGAGACCACCCCCGCAGATGAGGGGGTCTGCGGCACCCAGCTTTGGCCGCACTTTTTGGCTCAAGTACGACCCCAAAGGCACTCCAAGTATACCCGCCAACATCGTTATCAGTCCGAATGTAAAGGCCACGCTGAAAAAACAATTAAATATTTTTGGAATGGTTTGAGCAAATAAGAGGCGTTTTCCGGAGTACATGGTTTCAAGATTAGTTCGAGGTGGGTTTTATATGCGAGAGGTATCGAGGGCTGTGAATTCTAGAGGTTGTTCCGTTTGAAACGCTAAGCAGGGTCTCCGAATGACGTGAAATCACACTGACAGATCAATGTACAATGCTGTTTATTGACGTTTAATTATAGTGTCCTGTCAGTCATTTGTTTTGCGTTCGAATAGCACACTATGTTTAGCTTTTAGAGCAGCCACGGCCAATGACGGTATTGCAATTACCAGTCTCATTCAGTCCCGTAATAAAATGGAAACAGCACCGTGTCAGCCTTAAAGCATCACTGGGAGACCCTAGTCAACTTCTTCTAGAATATAAGATCTTGGCCAAAATGCTATTTCGAACCCATTTCTCGAACAAATCTCGAACCATTTTCCCACCAAAGCGCCTCGACATACCAGTAACATGTCTGCAACGATGGACCAGTTGAGGTTAAGCAGAAGCATCCCGAAAAAGACGAGCGCGAAAGTTCCACCAGGGGAGGCTCGCGGGGTGAGCATTGCGAAGAATATGATGGGGACGCCACCGAGAAGCCCCGCCGCACACACGAGGGGGTCTGCGTTAGGGAAGCGAGACTTCAGCCGCGATGCGACAAGGGAGCCTAGAGGTACTCCTACAGCTCCAGATATCACAGCTACGATCCCGAACTTCATTGACACGCTAATAAATGAAGGATTATTGTAGGGAAACCATTAGTGGAGATGATGAGTTTGAAAACTACACGTAAACGTTAAAAAATTCGTACAAATTAAGAAGAAGAATGTTCAGGTGCCTACATAATGGCGACGGCTCTCTTTAGAGAGGATAACGCTATGGTGAACTTATAGGGGACAATATAGTAGACTTTAGGAACTGATAAAATCCCCCTTAAGGATGAATATACATTCGCTATTTTTTTACGTTCCGATTTCAAACTATTGATATTTAAATATTCTGAAATATGACATGTCTTCTTAACGTCATTACTCATGAGGCTACGTTGTTATTTCACGATCGGTTAATTTTGAACAATTTTTTTTGTGACAAAAATCACTAGATCTTAAAATCGCAACATAGGCTCATGAGTAATGACGTTAGAAAGACATATTATATTTCAGAATATTTAAATATCCAATAGTTTCCTCACAAAGCTTGAAATTGGAACGTAAAAAAGTAGCGTATGTATATTCAGCCTTAAATAGAGTGACTAGTAGGAACTTACTCATCGGAGGTGATGTGGGCGTTTCCAGGCTGCAGTTTCACCCCCCTGGTGATGAAGTCAGGACCCCACCAAGCCAGCGCACCCGCCACGAAGCTCACGCACATGAACCCTGCTGTGGACAGCATGAAGCTACGGCTGCAACGACATATCAACACATTGTAAACCAAAGATAACGGCATTTTAACATACATAAACGGAATTTCCTCTTGGACTTCTAACCGATATTCATCGTTCATCGATAAAGCAAGAGAAAAACTCGTTTATAGGAACAACTGAAGAAGAAAATTTTCATAGCCTTCTTTTGTGGTACTTCTGCAAATTTATATGCAGCCCACCTAACTACATAGTATCAAGACACAGCAGGGGAAAAAATTTCCTGCGCCCGGGATTCGAACACGGCTTACCAAAACCCCGCACAGCCTTTGTGCCGCCCTACTATCTGGAGAAAATCTGGAAACTTCATTCGTTTTTTCTTCTTCTTCGAAATGTCTGTATACGAAGAGCCTAGATCATTAAAGTACTTTTGTTTACATTCTGTAAATAAGGTAAAACTACCTTTCCCCTATAGCGTCACCATGCAATAATATAATATAATAATAATAATAATAATAATGCTATAATAGCTGAGGGTTGGGGGGACAAGCCCAGCAACTAGACCGTTTTCAAGAACTATCCATTGTGCTCAGCTGGCAGCACTACCAAATACCAGCTCCCGAGCCATCGAGTAAACGATGGGGACCTACAGTTTTAGGTGGGTTCCGAACCACCACAGCCTCGATATACATTTCACTTGACATGGTGAACATATCAGAGGTGAATGCCGAGCAGAAAAACTTTTTGGTAGGATCGGGATCGAACCGGTGTGACCCGGCTCTCACTGCTCCTTAAAAGTCGACCACTCGGCTATCGAGGCTGTCTCATCTGGTAGCTATACAAATGGACGTCCACGGTAACACTCACTTGGTGCAGAGGTGCTTCAAGTCCTGTGCCCACGAGGTGGCCTGCAGGTGCCCCCTCCCTTCGCTCTCCCCTCGCTCTGGCTCAGTAATGACCAAAACGATGAGGATAACAGCAGCGGCGCCCATGACGGGGGTCACTCTGAGTGCCCATTGCCACGCTCCCGCCGCCAATGCAGTCTTTGCTCCCACTATGTACCCGAGTCCACTGAAAAACAACCAAAAATTAGTTCAAAGGACCCAGCCAAATGTAATCGGAGGGTCCCGGGTTCGAATCCCGGTAGCGCAGATTTTCTGTTGTGAGCATGGATGTCTATAGTGGGTCTCAATAACCATCCGTGGTTAATTGTTGCAATACCAGCTTTGATAATGATAGAAAATCTATATCCAGTGGTGTCCTACCTCTACCTTGGGCACCCTGGTCAGTATGGAGCTGGATGTATAAGATGATGAAAAAACCAGACAAATGAATTTGAGAGCTTGAAATTGTTAAGTGGGCAAAATTTTGTGTCTTTCCAACCAAGGGTAAACCTTGAAAATGAATCGCCGCTCGCAATGTTAATCTTATGGGCGGCAAAAATGCATCGTCAGGTATAGCGTCCTCTTAACGCTATAGTGAACTTTTAGGGGGCACTATAGTAGACTTTAGGAAATGGTGAACACCATCATACCTAAGTTCTAATTTAATAAAGAGTGATTATTAAATTTTTTGTCCAAAAAAAATTCACTCGACTGTTCGCTAATTTAAGGTCAATGAACAGGTGTTGTATAGTGATCCAACACGGTCCTCTCAATTTTCGACTACAAAATTTCGAAGTTCCTATTTCTTCGCTTACCTCCCAACTGGAATGGCAAAATAGAAAAGGGCAAGCATCTTAGCCCGCAAGTCTTTTACGAAGAGATCGCTGATGATTGTAGGGGCGATGGTGGAGTAGCTCGCCTCCCCAATCCCCACACAAGCTCTCAGCGCGATGAAACCTCCGTAAGTCTAAAACAAAAACAATAAATAAATATTATTTCAAGAAAAGCAAGAGAAAAATTGGGTGGAAATCGAACCAACGACCTTCTTTGCCGGTCATGTTCCCACTACCACTAAGCTAACGCCGCTCTTGCCAGTTTCACTTCTTTCCCTCGCTCATACATGAGTTTTTGCGAGGGGTTAACCACTCCAGGAATCTCGTTGGGAATCTCATCGGGAATCTCAGGCAATCACTGGAAATCTTTATGAAATCTCAGGGAATCTCGGGAATTTCTAGAGTATTTAACCCTTTGGGGTGCATCTTTCCACGAATCTCGTTGAGAATCTTAGGAAATCTTCATGCAATCTCAAGCAATCTCTGGAGTGGTCCCTCGAGTTTTTGTAAAGATCTAAGATTTTTTTTTTTTTTTGAAACCTGTAGCGCTTTTTGCTATTTTGAAACACAGTTGCCATTCATTGTAACGACATTCTCTGTAATGAATACCTCTCTATAACGAACGCTACGGTCCCACGGTCGTTATAGAGAGAAGATACTGTCCTTGTAAAGCAACTGCTGACGCTCCACTAGTTTTAACAGAACGAGTATGTACTTTTTGCACCACAGAGCGTGAGAAACATCTACGGCCTAGTACATGAGGCAGTGTGACATTAGGATTACATAGTAAGCCCAAGAGACTATGCATTAAGAGACGCCATATTTAACAACTAGGTTTGCCGGAAAACTCAAAGGCGGTGGGAAAAAACAAATGAACTATCCACCCATCACCTCATGTGTGACGAACCTTGATGAGTCATTTACGCGTAAGCTAAGTAGGTACTATACGGGAGGCCTTCTTTAACTCTCATGAGTACCCGTAAGGTAAGAAGCGGCTACATGGGAGACCTCCTTTAAAAACGCCCCCTGCCCTGGCATTCATATACGGAGTGCAAAGGTGCAGTCTCATTAAGATATCTGGCAGAGGTTTTGCAACGACGTGTGTAGACTAAAAAATATTTAAGTGTAAAAAAAACGTGGTTTTAGAATAGTTTTTAAGAGGACGCTATACCTGACGATGCATTTTTTGCCGCCCATAAGATTAACATTGCGAGCGGCGATTCATTTTCAAGGTTTACCCTTGGTTGGAAAGACACAAAATTTGCCTGTACCTAGCCCTAACAATGTTCTAGGTCGTGTTCGAAGCAGATTTCCCAATTTCTCACTGGTTTCTTTTATTGCAACTGTTTTGCAAATGCTAGCATCGCATACCTCAAGAAAAGTGCTGTATCTCGAAAACCAGTAAAAATATGGGAGCACAAATTTTGGACAGAGAAGAAAATCTTACAAGTAGAAGGCGAAGTAGGTTGGACATAGACTGGCTCTCTTGTTCCTAAGACCATCATCTAGATCGCTCGGCTACCGAGACTATAGAGCCGACCAATGGTCGCACTTGACTTTCTCGCAATTTTTACACCAGCGGTATCGAAAATTTTGGTTTTTTTTTTAGGTAAATTATTTTTTTTTGGCCAGAATTTTAACTTTTTCCAAAAGATATTTTGTCAAACACTGGACAATAATTTTAGGCACCTGCACACCGAATTTCAAACATATCCGTCAAACAGTGAAGTGTCGTTCAATGCGCAATGTTTTCTATTTTCCATGTCACGGCCTTAATTTTCAAATAATTCAAAATGACCTTGAAACGGACATTTTTTAAAAACCACTTTTTCGGACTCGGGGGACCTCCAGGATCACGGGAAACTTAAAATCTCAAAATCGAAATTTTGCACGATAGCATAACTTTCTCAGCCCATGTATTACATACGGGTGAGAAATAAAAAAGACTTAATTCAATTACTTACTGGAACTGGAATTACTGGACTTAACTGGAAAATTGAAATGAATTAAAGGCCGCGGGGTGCGACGGTAAAAAAAAATAATAGACCCTCCACATCGCCGTCACGTCTACTTAACCCGTACTGACCCCTCCATGGGCGGACTCAATGACCTACGTCTAGTGCTAGGTCAATCGACTTCGATGACTGATGGACAGTGCCTTCACATCGGCACCAACTCTACATCTACGCATCAGGAATAATTTTTTTTTTGAACAGTACCTAACTACATTTCCTAACAATACCCACTTGCTTGGATCACCACACAATCTTGTTTGTTTATATATTTTTCCGAAAATTTTTTGAGGAAACTTTTGGAGATTTATATGGTCTGAAACACAATATGTCTTTTGAACGTCCGAAATTAACTGGCTCCGTTGTGATTTTACGATTAAGGCTGAATTTCACCACCTCACGATAGTGCCTTTTAACGTTCGAATAGCTATCGATTCGAAAAAGCAGACACCCTCTCGTTAGGTTTTGTTGTGTCAATAGAATTAGCCTGCTTTGTTTACGTTCAATTTATTTCAACAATTTCAATCTAAAAGTGGAAATAAACGTGAAAACCCCCCTATATTTTTTGGAGAAAGAAGTTAAAATGTTGATTAGACTACATTAGACTACAACAAATGAGTCGCAGGTATGAAAATTATCGTTTTCGCTAACGCACGGAAAATCCACTCGAAAGCTAACGAAACGGTAACGGTGCATGGTGAAAGCCGTTAACATTTTTTACCGATACGATAGCGCTATCGTGTACACGATAGTCTTCACGTTAAAGTGGTGAAATTCAGCCTGAGTAATTTTGATATACGATAAAACAGCGTTCTAAGAATGGTCGGCTACCTTCACAAATGACTCATTTTAAAACCCTCTCTATAGCAAACACTCTTTATAGCGATCTCTCTCTATAGCGAACACTCTTTATATCGTTATCTCCCTCTATAGCGAACACTCTTTATAGCAACCAAACTTAAATGGTCCACTGACAGTCGTTATATAGAAACTACTATAAAATAAAATAAAACCATCAATACTCACGTTCATGAATGAGCCCAGCAACGTCGTGAGGCTCCATAGGAAGACACCAAAGGCCATGATGGCCTTGCGGCTGTACCTATCGCCCAGGTACCCGAAGATGGGGGCGAAGATCATGTAGCTGATGACAAACACTGTCTGCAGAAGGCCTGCCTGTTTGTCGTTGAGCGAGTAGTGGCTCTTTATGTCTGGCATTATACCTGAAATCAAAACAAAGAGTTATAGACCAACTCTAAGGGAAATTCTTCCGGAACGAAAGGGGGAAAAGGGGGGGAATCTTCCCCCACCACAAAGTCGGTTTCCTTTGGTTTTAACCAGACTGGCCAATCACAGAGCACAGAACCGTTGGTAGGGGAGTGGTGGGGGTTGTATCAAAGCACCATGACACCTAAGGGTTAGGTTAGGTTAGGCAGGACACTGATCTACGAAGTGGGAGGACTCAGGATCTAGTCCCCACTTTTAAAGACTTTTCCTTGTGAATCTTGATTGGGAAAACGTGACTGTCTGGAGTGATTCTGAAGGGCCACCATACATTTGCTATTTTTTTACGTTCCGATTTCAAACTCTGTGAGAAAACTATTGGATATTTAAATCTTCTGAAATATAATATGTCTTTTTAACGTCATTACTCATGAGGCTATGTTGTGATTTTACGATCTAGTGATTTTTGTCACACAAAAAATGTCCAAAATTAACCGATCGTGAAATTACAGCATAGCCTCATGAGTAATGACAATGACGTTAAGAAGACATATTATATTTAAGAATATTTAAATATCCAATAGTTTTCTCGCAAAGTTTGAAATCGGAACTTAAAAAATAGCGAATGTATATTCAGCCTTATATACAGAGCTCCTGAAAAGTGGGACCATCCCAGTAGGACCTTCTATACATAATATGTATATATATATATTCATATATATACATATCCCTATAGGGATGTAGCGCCAAGAAGTAACAATATTTCATTTAGGAGGAAACTAAGCCATGTGGTCAAAGCTCCCAATAAAAACAAATTTACGACGCGAAGTCTGGTGGCCTGTTACTCATCTATTAACACCCCACCCCGAAGTCTGTTTAAACCACCCCCAAGCCACCCCATCCAATAACACACAAAGGGTAGCTTGATTAATGTTTCTTTTTTTTAGAAGAGGGTGAAAAATTTAATGAATCTGCTTTGGATGTTTTATTCTTCGGGCCGGGTGGCCAATAACTGCCCAACGTATATTCAATACAACTTTCCGAGGGGTTAACCACTCCAGGAATCTCGCTGGAAATCTTTGAAAATCCTCATAGAATCTCTGGAGAGGTTAACCCCTTGCAATTTTCCTTCTTCCTCGTTTGAATCCTGTGTGTAAATAGATTTTCTAAACTTGCTTTCTTACTTTGGCTAGTTATTTTTCTCCCCTTAAAATAGCTAAGTGTCTCTCTATATAACAAACGTCAAAGTGTTCCCTCGTTATAGAGAGTGACAGCTATAGCTCTAATTGCTAAACCAAAGAAGACTTCCAAAATCATCAAAACTATTCAAAAATTCCCCCGCTTTGGTCGTAAAACCTTGTCCACTTGGCTATCTCTTGTCATGTCTACCTCCAAATGACCCATAGTCCTACCAGAATGGCCAATAAAAATATGAAGCTGTTATCATCAGCGGTAATCAATGTCGTATTGAGTTTTGATTGGTTGTTCAACGTGTTGAGCTTGGGAAAGGTCAGAGAAATAGCTTCTGGACCTTGGCCAATGGCCTACTTCGTCTACAAAGATTCTCATTGGCTGTCTCGCCGCACAGATGCTCTCCTATTGGTCCATATCCGCATCCTGTTTGTATTGCAATTGCAACTGTGACGTCAGAGTGACACCTATGTAAAGGTGCATGGTGTCAAGGATGTCACTACCAAAGTGTTACGCTGTTTTGAGCTACAATTTCTTATGTATTGACAATCAATAGCTTTTTTTAAACCCTGCACCTGTACCTCCATACTCCCCAAAAAATCCAAAACGACCGAGTGACTTTTTTGTCCCTAAAAAATTCGTCCAAAATTACTCAATCATAAAACCACAACACAGCCAACATACACATTATATTTCAGAACATATAAATAACCAACAACCACCTAAAAAAAATGGTCGAAAAAAAATATATCAACAAAAAGCACTGTAGAAACAAATTCTGGGTAATTGTCTCATTGCACCCAATGCACCCACATCCTAAATTAGACAATTTAAATTTTCAGAGGAAACGAAAGCTCCGCCTGGAGCATTACTGCCTCTCACCCAATCAAAACTAACAGCTTAACAGAGCTAGACAGATGCACCCGTCATTAGTAACTCCATGATTATTATCCATCAGGGTGGTGATTCAAGTCTCATCCAATTTAACTCCAAAAACTCATTAGGTAGAAGTATGGTATGCCTTTAAGGGTCCGCTATACCTGACGGTGCATTTTTTGCCGCCCATAAGATTAACATTCCGAATGGCGATTCATTTTCAAGGTTTACCCTTGGTTGGAAAGACACAAACTTTTCCCTGTACCTAGCCCTAACAATGTTCTAGGGAGTGTTCGAAGCAGATTTCCCATTTTTTTACTGGTTTTGGAGATAAAGCACTTTTCTTGAGGTATGCGATGCTAGCATTTGCAAAACAGTTGCAATAAAAGAAACCAGTGAGAAATTGGGAAATCTGCTTCGAACACTCCCTAGAACACTGTTAGGGCTAGGTACAGGCAAAATTTTGTGTCTTTCCAACCAAGGGTAAACCTTGAAAATGAATCGCCGCTCGCAATGTTAATCTTATGGGCGGCAAAAAATGCATCGTCAGGTATAGCGTCCTCTTAAGGGTCACCATACAACTCTGTTTGCTAATGGTTTTTTTTAGCGTTTTATATTTTCTGAAATATAATGCCTCTTTAACGTCAGAAGTAATTTCCGGTTGAGCTATGAAAAATATCGAAAAGAAACCAGCTGTACCAGGACCGGATGGAACCACTTGGATCTGTCTGACCAAAAATTAGTATTCGAGTGCCCAGTCTATATCGCTTATTGTCCAAGTGGAAATCGCCTGATATTGGGTTTGGTTTCTAGGCTATTTTAAACTAGAAATAATCTTCTGTGGTCGGGAAAATCCCAACCACAATCAGACGTTATTCTGACTAAACTGCCTCCCGAGGGGTTAACCACTCCAGAGATTCCTAGACATTGCCTGAAGATTTTCAAAGATTTCCTGAGATTCTCAACGAGATTCGAGGAAAGATGCACCCGAAGGGTTAATAACTCCAGAAATTTCCAAGATTCCCTGAGATTTCATAAAGATTGATTGCCTGAGATTCCTGGAGTGGTAAACCCCTCGCTGCCTCCCATCCTAGAGTAGGAAGAAATAAATTTCTGAACAATTTGGGCTAGTGCTGCGGAAAAAAACCACTGTATGGAGCTGATCCATCCCCTACGCCTTTACTAGTACTACTAGAAGAACTCAAATGACTCAGCTATATAAGGTGGAGGACCGACGTCATCGGTTTACTCCTATGACCGCTATGACTATTTTGCGTGGTGTAGCCAACATGACATGGCTCCATAAAAAATACAAACTAGGAGCTCCCACTACGTCATCATGCCACGATGACGCATGGAATTTTAAGTCACCTCCTTCCGAAAACATAAACACACTTTAGACGCAAGTTCTACCTGAAGAGGACGTCTTGTTTGAAAGTGAAGGGCCTGTCGATGACGTAAAATCACTCTAGCTCCAAGCAGTGATGCTCTGAAGACTAGAAGGAAATAATTCAGTAGCAATTTGAATTTTTAAAAATCACTCGGAACGACTTTTGGCGTTTTCTCTGAGATCCCTTGGTGTTTTTCGGGCGCTAAAACAACGGGAATAAATGCAGATCCTGTAACTTCAGGTACAGAATTACCCAAGATTCCATAATTCCATCAAAGATTTACCGCAGAAGCCATATTACGTAGATTCGGCCCTGAGAAGCGGTATATAGAAACCGTACAAGTTGCTCGGGGCGGGACAGACGTTTGGGTGAACGCAGAACCAACAACTTCAATTAACCGAAAGCCCCTTTAAAACGATCATTCACTCAAGATCTCCCCTCTCTTTAAAAAAAACCGACACGTGAATGACCTACAGTCTCTAGACTGTAGAGTAGTCTAGAGTTAGAGTCTCTAGCTAGACTGTTGGAACAGATGCATCTCGTTTACTTTTTACTGTCTTCATTAAATAAACCGACACAAAGGTCTGTCTGTCTGTCACAATGTTAGTTCAAGGCAAGGTGCGTAAATTCAATAGGTTGTTTCGTATATTGGGTCTCCCGATTACGTCAAGCTTTGTCTCCAAAAAATAGACAGAATGGTTAAATTTGTCTGTCTCCGAGTTGATTTAAGGCAAGGTAGGTATATTCAATAGGTTGTTGCTGCGAGGGCGTTCTGTTCTAGAAAAAGTATAAGGATGAAATTTCAAAAATAAAACATGTAGAATAAAATAAAAATTATAGATTAAATTTCGACCCAGAAAGCTTGAAAGCAACAACACATAGCGGTGGAGTAGCTGGTCATCATAAGTTCAGGTTAAAGTACCAGTTAGAGAGATGGCGCTAACCGGAAGTTAACTCACTGAAGGCTATGTAAAAACAAGTAGTATAAATAAAATTACTTCATATAAAATTAAAAATAATAGAAAATGATTAGAAACAAGTGAACCAACCGAAGAAACCGAAAAAAAAGAATTAGGTTCACGTAAACCTGAAACCTGGATAGGGTCATCGGGAAGGTCGTCTTCTTCTGTACCTGACTGGATCCTGATCCTACACAGAAGGAAGTAAAAACCTCCGGTCTGGATAATGACACCACTCAACGACCTTTGCAAACTGCTAGCCATGTTCTCTTCCAAGGCATAGCGATTCATGCAACTTCCAGAAGAACAAGTGCCTTTTGAAAATGCACTGAAAGCAGTACCTGGACGTCAGTAGCATCGATAGCTAGAGGAACACTGGATCACACCGGTTAGATCCCGATCCTGGCAAAAATTTCAGGTATGCAGGGGCGACGTTTCACTTATTAGGGCAAGTGCAAAAGTCGTGTAAACCCGAGGGGTTAACCACACGTTGGGAATCACTGGAAATCTTTATGAAATCTTGGAATTTTTTTTGGAGTGGTTACCCCTTCGGGGTTCATCTTTCTATAAATATCGTTTGGAATCTTTGGAAATCTTTATGGAATCTCTGGAGTGGTTACCCCCTCGAGTAAACCAATCCGCAAGGTGAAACTGTGTGGTTTCAACTCATTAGAACTAATCAAGCGAATACAGAAGACCTAGCGGTACTTATTGACCATATCGCCATACCACAACACCTTATACCTTGTACCACGTACGAACCAAACCTATACCGAGGGCCCACATGGCCGTAAATACCTATACCTAATGTTGGCTACATCTCATGCGTTTTGGACGGCGGTTCTGCCAAGCTGGCATCCCCGGAGAGATGAGTTTGCGTTCGGGAAAGACGTCAGACCAAGGTATTTCAGGTATAACTGCCACATGGTATGCTATCGAAACATTACGTGCCCGGTGAGCCGATACAGGTGCCAGGCGAAGCGCAGTGCCCTGACCAACAATCCTACATGCTCACTGGACTTTGAAGGACCTCGTCCACCTAGCCGCGCCTCGCCGCGGTTTCTGAAAGCACCGTGGTGCAGTGGTTAACTCTTCGGGGTTCATCTCTCCACGAATCTCGTTGAGAATCTTAGGAAATCTGTATGGAATCTCAGGAAATCTCTGGATGATGCGCCCTCCTGCACCGCATTCCCTATCCTTCTTTTTCCTTTCAGGCCAAGTCTGTAGGCTAAAATTTGAGTCTTTCCAACCAAGGGGAGAAAAATAAAAATACAGGTTTGACAAGTGAACGCAACAGTCCCCCGACAAACCCTGACTCATTTTGGAACTCTCCCTGTAGCGACTAAATTTCCATGGTCCCATGGCGGTCGCTATACAGAGAGACTACTCTAATTCAGAGCTTGCAGTGCTAATCTTACAGGTGGTAGAAATGCGCCATCAGGTAATGTCAAGCCTTAAATTCCACAGTGCCGCAATGAACTGACTCTTAAGCCCTAGTACTCCCATTGTACAACTCGCAATGAATACCAATGACTACGGATGGCAACACACCTTCACCTCGTGATAAAAAATATTCCAGCTACACAATAGGTAAACATAGGGAAAATATCACGCGATGTGAAGCCTGTCACATGTGAAACCTTTACTATCAGACTTTGCCCGATAATATGAAATCATCACGCCACAACACTTCAACCTATGTCTGATAAAAAATCTTTCAATCTTTCGAGCTTAAGCCTTGTTTTGTTTCCTTCCTAATCCCTCTGTGCAAAATAATCTGTTGAGCGCCCTTTGTTAAGTGACAGTTAGCTAACCTTGGATTAAAGTCCCGACCTAGCCACTCCACTAACGGTGGATTTCGCCAATTCCTAAAGTCTACTATAGTGTCCCATCCTGCCGACAGCGCCCTTATTATAATGACCAGATAAATTTACTAATTTTATCTGTACGATAGGGAATTGGTGAAAGCCAGGCAGTCCAACAACATTATAAGAGTCATCATGAATAACTACTATGCCGACACAACGGGGTGCATATTGAATTTAATTATTGTTTTGGAAAAAAATACGGAGAGGGTTGGTCCCGCCCCTAAATCAGAAAAATTTACATACAAATAGACCGAGGGGATTTTACTCCTTTGGTTATTTACGAGGGTCGCCAAACGGTCGCCCGACCAAATCAACCACCAACTGATACTGTTGGACATTTATTTCTTCTGAAGTATAATGTCTTTTTATTTTCAACGTCAGAAACTATGCATCATTTGTTTATATTTTGGGCAATTTTTAAACGTCACCAACGTGAAATTGGAACCTAGACCAGGGACAGACTCAGGAACTATAGGCAGTCACGTGGTACATCGTACGATAGTCCCACTATCTCAGGTATTTTTATGAGCATAGGTTTTACAATGAATGGGATCATAACCTGATGCTCAGGCGCCTACCTATCTACATAGCATACCAACTAACATACCAATACCGTACCTTCGTGTCAAGGTTATACTTATCTCTCTCTCGGCTCTTTATTAAACGAAAGGTATATCGGGAAAAAAGAGACTGACAATGGTAGCACATTACTTTCTCGTGGTATTAAAGCCGACACGGTGCTTGCTTAGGTACATAGATCTTGGACATTTTATTTGATTTCTTTTCCCAGGTATTTTTTTGTCTTAATTTTCGAGTAATTCAAAAATTGACAGAGAACGATACTGAACGAGGGGTTAACCACTCGATGGGAATCATTGGAAAACTTTATGAAATCTCAGGGAATCTTGGAATTTTTTTTGGAGTGGTTACCCCTTCGGGATTCATCTTTCTATGAATATCATTGGGAATCTTTGGAGATCTTTATGGAATCTCTGGAGTGGTTACCCCCTCGATACTGAAGCTTCTATCTGAGACCACTTTCACCAACTTCCAAGATTATTCGTCAACTAGTACAGTTCCCAGCTGGTTGTGACCAATAAATTTTTTCCTAGAGCCAGGTTCGAACTCGTGGGTCAGATTAGCTTAGTGGCAGGGCACTGAGCAATGAAGCAAGGAGTTCCAGGTTCTAGTATCACACTGTCAACATTTTTCTCTGGCTGGCTTTCTATCTAAATCACCCCGCTTTCTTTATATGAAAGGTGGGTGTGGGGTGTGTCTCACTTTGTTCGAACCTGGGTCGAGGACTTGCGTAACGAGCTGTCTACACCACTGTGCTACTTGGTAGGGACAGCCGCCACGTCATAGCGTTCTTCAGGACGCAATAGCGGAGATACCGGCTATAGAGATAGCAAGAGAGGGGGTATCGTACGATAGCACCACGTGACTCCAGTACCGAGCACGGTCATCACGCCACCTGCAATGCACTAAGTTCCCAACACGCCACCTTAACTTACTACCTAATTTAGATCCACAAGATTACTCTAAATCTGGGAAACTTTAAAACGAGTTTCAAGTTATCTCTAATAGCAGCCTGGGATTCTCTACCGGTTACCAAAAACGGACCAATGAAAGCGAAAGGACGAACGAATTAAATCCAAAAAGGAAGGTACCAACAGAACAAACCAAATCAAGCTATTCTGAGACGATTCAATATATGTAAATTCGTTCGCTATAGAGAGGTTGACCGTCAAAGTCGCTCGTTAGTCGTTATAGAGGTTTCCACAACTTTATTATTAATTATTACTAACTACATGATCGCTTTAGTTCAGCTTTCAAATGAATTACAATATAATATAAAGAACACGACAGAAGCTTTTTATCAGGATAAATTGTCTAAGGAAGCCTCCCCGAGTATGCTGATACCCCACAAGGCATATTTGGTATAGAAGTAAAGTAAAAGAGGAAATCAAACAAGGTTTCGCAAGGACACTCATGCTGCAGAAGATTCTTTCCGAACCAGGAAAAAAATTGTCAATAGGAGGTATGCACCATCAGGTGATGCTTAGCCTGAACACCCCTTCAAAACGTAGGGAAAATCCTCGAAATAAGATAAGGAAATCCAACACGGAACAGCTTTCAAAGATAGATCACCTGACTGATTAAGATATCCTCATATCCAAGTTATGGGAAATTGGCTAGACTAAACACCAGGTTCTACCTTACACTTTGAGACCCATTATAGAGCTAAAAGATACACTTAAAACACTATTCCTGTCATATAATATACTCTGATGTACACTGGATCCAATGAGAACAATACTACGTTCTGATTGGTTGAGGAATTTGTTGTTTCCAAAGACGAAGACATCTCTTTCAGACTGCTATGAATTTTCTAACAATTTTCCACATTTGCAATTTGTTTACGTTTTTTCTGCACACTATTGGACACTTAAATGTTCTGAAATTTAAAATGTATTTTTAACGGCATAAATTAAGAGGCTGTGTTGTGATTTTACGATCGAGTGATTTTTGTCAACAAAAAATGTGTCCGAAAGTAACCGATTGTAAAATCACAACACAGCCTCTTAATTTCAAGGATTTTAGATATGTGAACCCAAATTTCTGCAAAAATGCAGCAGTAGGTAGCGTAATTCAGGTCTAGTTTATTTTTTGAAAACCTAGACCACCCGAGACGAATGTTCCCTTACGCCAGTGACAACATAAGATAGTTCTAATGACTATTTCCAAATGATGCGGCCCTGGCCTCAGTTGTCGGCAGGATAGCAGCTAAATATATCGCAAGGGCTCGTCTGGCGCCTCACATTTAGAAAGTGGCGTGATGTTTTCAAATTTTCGGCCTCATCCATTCGATTATTTGTGATTTTCGACGTAACGAGGCATGGGTTTCATAATAATCCATCAGTGACCATTATTTGAGGGCCCTGTTGGACATTTATATGCTCTGAAATATAATATGTCAACTTTTTCCAAAATTACTAGATCGTAAAATTCACAGTCAGTTAAGGGTCCACTATACCTGACGGTGCATTTTTTGCCGCCCATAAGATTAACATTGCGAGCGGTGATTCATTTTCAAGGTTTACCCTTGGTTGGAAAGACACAAAATTTTGCCTGTACCTAGCCCTAACAATGTTCTAGGGAGTGTTCGAAGCAGATTTCCCATTTTTTACTGGTTTTCGAGATACAGCACTTTTCTTGAGGTATGCGATGCTAGCATTTGCAAAACAGTTGCAATTAAAGAAACCAGTGAGAAATTGGGAAATCTGCTTCGAACACGACCTAGAACATTGTTAGGGCTAGGTACAGGCAAAATTTTGTGTCTTTCCAACCAAGGGTAAACCTTGAAAATGAATCGCCGCTCGCAATGTTAATCTTATGGGCGGCAAAAAATGCATCGTCAGGTATAGCGTCCTCTTAAACAATACGTCAGAATATTTAAGTATCAAAATCAAAAATCGGTCGGAAAAAAACATAAACAAATAGGAAATGCATATTCCTACAACCCCCAGTTTCCTACGCCACTGATTTATCGTAAATAGAGGGGAAAGTCGCGCATGATCTTTGTCTGCGAGTCCGAACACTTATTGTGCTTCCCACTTAAGTTAGAGATAATTAGTTGGATATGTAGCGTTTGGTACTTAGGCATTGATATGCACGTTGCACTTTATCCCATGCATTATTGCAGGAGAGAAACCATGGGAGAGAAAAATGACAGCTATCTTGGTAACTAGGTCAGGTTACATCAGCAAAGAGCTATATCAAACTCTAGATATGTGATGATGATTGTTTTCTTCCGATAGCGTATAAGGTTGGACCACAGAAAAATTTCCTACTGCAGAGATTGGAACTAGGTTTGTGAGCATCACTGGAGAAAAAAAATGTCCAGAATCTTATCGTTAGGTTGAAATTGGTTCATGTCTTAATTCGTCATGTTTCCTTGAACTTCTGAATCAGCAATAGCTATGTCAGTTATGCAATGACAAATAATCTCATGCTGTTCTGTTTACAAACAACAGTTATGATTCACGCACCATACATTTAGTCATCACAAATTTTTGAATTTTCAGTCATAAAAATTGGCGGAAGGTAGGTACCTGCCTTAGGGGCTTGATATGAATAGGTACTAGAGGTAGGGTGCTCCTAAAACAGACCTATCAAAAATTTTGTTCAGTTCGGTACCTATGACGTGACCCAATGAGACCACATTTTCAAGGTAGGTCGGCATGACGTAATTCTTAAACGGTGTGCAACTGGATCGCCCAAATATTTCTCAGGTACCAGCCATCATAGGCAAATTCCACATGGTATAAGTAGGTACAAAGCAGTATGAACCTTTCAAAATAGACACGGGAGAAAACCTGTTGAATGTTGATTATGGGAAAACCTGTAATGAGCACTCGCCATAACCAAAATTGACTTACCAGCCATTGTGTAGCGGTCCATGTAGTTGATTAAATTTACATAGCACAGTACGGCAACAGTGAGCCATTCTGCCCATGTAACTGTCCTGAAGCCTTTTGCACTCTCACTGTCCGCACTTGATATGGAGGGAACAGTAACCGTTTCGAGTCCATCTGAATCGTCGCCCATAAGTTGTTGGTGGGAATTGTTTTGTGGAAATGCTGAAGACTCCATTCTTGATGTTACTACTGTCATTTCGGGTGAATTAAACTGATTATTTTGATAGAAAACACATTTTGACCGCACTGATGGAATATCGTGCTCCAACTCACTCCCGCTCGAGAGGCCAAACAAGAAAGATGGTTGACGTTGACGATTTTTAGTTCCAAGCGTCTCCACTTGGGGCGTCGCTTTTCGCGGGCTTTTTCAAACATTCAAAAATAAATCTCTTCTCTATCAACGAATTAAACAATATAAGCCATTTTTTCTTATAATTTAAATATTAATTTATAATGAGAATAAGATGAAAACGTTACATTATTGATTTATTCTGGTTTCTATTTTTGTGATTTATTTGTGCTTATCCCTACTTTCTCGGCTTTAAGTACTTTCTAGGCAAAACAATAGGCCAAAGTCAAAACAGTCAAATAAGTTTATATTATCAATTAAATTACCTAATTACTTACCTACCTACTTAGCAAGTTCTAAATAATTTATTTGCGACTGCTGGACTATAGGATAAAAGTTACAACGTAATATCACAGTTTCGTTTCGGGGTGCACCATGCACCATGCAGCCTGCATTGGGCTTGTGAAGTGACTAAAATGGGAAACTAAATTCCTTCAACACATTCTCTTTCAGCAGTCATCGCCTGAAGAAATGGTTTTACCAGTATGAGTAAGCTCATGTTTTTTCAGCCCGTCCTTTCTGGTGAAACACTTCTCACAATCTTTACAAGAAAATGGTTTTTCTCCTGTGTGATTATAGACATGAACAGTCAGATTTCTCTTCGAGTTATAACTTTTGCCACACTGTTTACATGCAAAGGGCCTGGCACCAGTGTGAGTCTTCATATGACTTTCCAGTATATGCTTAGTACCGAAGCTTTTTCCACAGTCACTACACAAGAAAGGTCTCTCGCCCGTATGAGTACTCATATGATCAATGAGATTATTTTTCGTAAAATAACTATTTCCGCAGTCTTTGCAAGAATATGGTCTTATACCAGCATGTTTCTTCATATGAACAGTCAACTGATTTTTCGTAATGAAGCTTTTCCCGCATTGCTCACAAGAAAAAGGCCTTTCGTTGGTGTGGGTCCCTCTGTGGATTCTCCACCCATCTTTCCTGACGAATGTTTTGCCACAGTCCTCACAAGAGTACGGTTTCTCATCTAAATGAGTCCTAATGTGGTATTTATAGTTACTAGCGTCTTTATAACTCTTTCCACAATGAGCACAGAGGTATGGCCTTCCGTCCGTATGAACTTTCATATGGGCCGTCAAATTACACTTTGTAAAAAAACTTTTTCCGCAAAATTTACATAAAAAATGTTTTTGCCTATGAGTCTTCGTGTGTTTTCCAAGGGACTTTAGAGAGCTGCATCCTTTTCCACACAGGTGGCATGAGTACGATAGAACACCGTTCTGAGCGTCAACGGTTTTATCGAGTTGATCTTCGTCTTTGCCGTAGATTTCTTCCAGTGGGTCGATAGCGCTGCACGAAGGGTTTTGTTGTTGCTCTTCATACTCCTCCTTCACGCAGTCTACATCTGTAACAGAAAAGAGAAATCTTCGGTTCAGAATGACTAAATTTATGTCAGGTTTGGGAGCTGTTTTTTAATATGATTGCCCTTTAAACTTGATTTGGAACATTGGTTCAGCACTACTTTACACCATTTTATGTGTGCTTGTACCGAGCAGTCTAAAGTGAATTTTGACATTCGGCTGACAACAGGCCAACAAGGGTTATTCAAAACTTTCCTCCGACCAGAGAATTATTCAGGAATATTATCTGAACGTACCGAGAGGTTCTTCACTGGAGACTACGGCAGCAGACGTTTCTTTATCCGGCCCGTGCGTAGTTTCATCACCAGCTTCTTCCTCAGCTGCACAGCAAAATTCAAATTCAGATTAGGTGGTACAAAATAACACAGTAAACTACAATGGCCGATAGTGGGAGAACCCCCCAAAAATAAAGTTGACTTTTTAACTACTTGTAAATGATAGACACACAACAGTGTCAGTGTCATGCAAGACCTACTGAATGAGGCTTGCTGATGTTTTTATATCATTAGTAATTTTTCACTAAGTTTCTACAGATATCCGGCCTAAGGACAGAAGACAGAAGAAGAAGAATGTAGGCTTTGAGCAGAATTACAAAAAAGCTGGGAGACACTGTACTTTAGCAGCTAACTAATTAAGAAACCAACCAGGTTCTTCCTTGACAGTGACTGTGGTCAGCCATGACGATTCTCCATTTAATATGGTAGGTCTGGAATGTCCACTGCCGTCTACCTTCACAGCTGAAATGATTAAACATTAAAAATTAACAACACAGATCAAAGCATCCATCTGTGGTTACCAATCGCAGCCAAAACCCCATGGAACCCAAGGGTACTTCAAAAGCAAGCCGCTTCAGAATTGGCAGACCCTGCACAGGCAGGACATACCTACCCACCTGTCCTGTAGGTAGGTAAGTACCTACTAGTAGGTAGTGTCTAGATTCTAGATTATTCTCACTCTTCCCGCAGTGCTCTCACTAATGTCTGGCCATGGAAATAGTATCGAATAACCATATCCAGAAATAAATGCAAGGGTAATTTTGGAAGGATACTTTCACACCTCGTTAGGCTTGCGAAGTGTCAAAAATGGGGTCGTACGTATCCTCTAGCTCCAGTACCTACCTCACTTAACACAATTCCTTCACCAAAACCTATTTATCGGCTTACCATTTTCTTCTTTAAAAATGCCATCCATTTTTTTCTAGAATTCTTGTGGTATCTTCAAGAAAATTAATAGAATTCATAAAAAGTCAAATTCTGACGGACAATCACGGCCATTTATTTTAGTGTTGTTAGTTTTTTAGGGCCCTAAAACAAGATTCTGGGGGCTCTGAAATTAGGCGCCTTAATTCAAACATCACGACTTCTACTAATGGTGTCTTAAAGTATCAGAGTCGCCATGGAGACAATTTTTCTAGTAGAGTATTACTGAATGGTAGAACAGCTAATTAACTACAACTCTTCAGTCAAAAAGTGGAAGAAAAAATTACAGTAAGTAGGTATTGATAGATATGATATAGTATATTATAAAATAATATATTCTCAAATAATATGAGTGCTACCACAGAAAATAAGATACGGAGCAACCAGCCATTCCATGGGTATAACAAAAAGAAATAAACATGACACTAAAATCAACAAATTCTAAAATATATTCTTCAAATAAAAGCTGTAAAAGTATAAAAGCTGTAAAATATCTACAATAAATATTTCTTTATCAAGTCTTTATACAGGTAGGTAATAGGGTAGTAATTTCAATGGAATTTCCATCGTCATAGATTTCATGGCAGGTACTTAAGTAGGTAGGTATTAGCCTATTTTTTTGTTTTTGTTTGTAATAAATTAATTCGTTGGGAATTGCTCAATCACAGCGAAATAAATCCCATTGAAATGACCAGGCTTCCATTTACATAGGTACATACCTACACACACTACCTACTTATCATTATGAATCCTCGCGTGTCGTGTAAGTGCACTACTGTGAATAAAACTCCGACCACAATCCTTGCACTTAAAAGGTCGTTCACCGGTATGAATCCTAGTATGAACTACAAGAGAAATATTCTGATTAAAACACTTATCACAAATCTCACACTTAAACGGCTTCTCCCCAGTGTGAATTCTGCTATGTCGTTTCAGGGTAGTGCTCAGAGAAAAGCTTTTTCCACAATCATTACACTGAAAGGGTTTGTCACCGGTATGGCTCTTGGTATGTATAATTAGGTGACTATTCCTAAAAAACCTTTGGCCACATACCAGGCATGCAAACGGTCTCTCACCGGTATGCGCTCTCATGTGAATTAAAAGTTCTGAATTCCGACCAAAACGCTTTTCACAGACGTCACACTGAAGGGGTTTCTCATCGCTATGGGTATCTCTATGACGTCTAAGACTGTTGCTCAAAGCAAAAGTTTGTCCACAGACATTACAAGAAAAAGGTTTCAAACCGGTGTGCATTCGAGAGTGGCAGACAAGCGAGCTCCGTTGTGTAAAACGCTGCCCGCAATCGTCGCATTTAAAAGGTTTTTCGTTGGTGTGAGTCCTTCCATGCCGTATTAGAGTACTGCTCAGGGAGAAACACTTCCCGCATAGGTCGCATTTAAAAGGCCTTTCGGTATTGTGGGTGAGCCTCATGTGGCGTTTTAGGTATCTCTTAAGAGTAAAAGCCTCTCCACAATCATGGCAAGCAAACGGCTTCAAACCACTATGAATCTTTGCATGGGTGACTAGAGTACAACTCTCTGTAAAACCAAGTCCGCACTCCTCGCATTTGAACGGTCTCTCAGTGGAGTGGGACGACTTCGTGTGACGGACAAGGAGAGAATTCTGCCCAAAGCGTTTCTCGCAAATGTCACACTTGAAAGGTTTTTCATCGTTGTGAACACTCATGTGACGATTCAGACTATTCTTGAAGGTAAAAGTCATCCCACAGTCAGTGCAAGAGTAAGGTCTTTCGCCACTATGAATTCGTTTATGGAGTTTAACGCTACCACTCTGTTTAAAACTTTGGCCACACACGTCGCACTTGAAGGGTCTCTCGCCCGTATGAGACCTGATATGACGTCTAAGGCTGCCGCTTTCCGTGAAGCTCTGCCCACACTCTTTACAAGTGTACGGCCGCTCTCCGGTGTGCGTCCTAACGTGGCAGACAAGGTAGCTGTTTTGAGTAAAACTCTGCTCGCAGTAATCGCACTTGAAAGGCTTATCACCGTTGTGCGACTTTGAATGACGTGTCAGATCAGGTTTGCGACCAAAACACTTTCCACAGACGTTACATTTAAATGATCTTTTAGCGGCGCCATCTTTAAGGGTTGATTTTTCGCTTGAAACCGAACTATCCTGGATGTCATTGTCTTCTGCGGTCTCAGATGATCTTCTAGGGTGGTGATAACTAGTTACCAGTTGGCCATCACGTTCAAATACGCCGTCTGACGGTTCCTGTTGACGCTCCTCATATTCCCCCTTCACGCAGACTACATCTGAAACAGGAACCTTGGCATTAGATGATCCGTTATGGTGATATTATCACTTTTTCATGTAGCGAAAACGAGGGACTACTGACCTATCACCGGTAAAAAGTTGGAGACTGGCTTTCCAGTAAAATCACATACTGAGAAACGTTTCGAAACTATAAAAAACATTTTCAAATAAATAAGCTTTTAGCAATTTTTTAAATATTGTTAGGGTGCGTCCCACCATGCCCAGTTAAAATTAAACTGGAGATTTACCATGTTAAATTTAACATGGTAAACTTAGGGCAAAATCTCCAGTTTAATTTTAACTGGGCATGGCGGGACGCACCCTAAAACTACTAAACTATTTGGGAGAGCTGTGATCGTTGCAACTGACATGGTACTGACGGTACAAGAAAGTCAGGTTGAATCTCTTCAGGCTGGTTATAGGGGCCCTCACACCACCTAGTACCTACAATTTACTTTACGAGCATGTCAAACGAAAATTTACTGGGCTCACCGCCCTAGAGCTTTAAAAGCCACCAAAACTTTTGTTTTTTTAAAGCAACTTCAGAAACCACAAATTTCTTTACAAACCAATATCTTCGTTAGCAGCAGTAGCGACTGATGACTGCTCGTGAGCCTCCAAATGTTCACTGCCGTCCTCCTCTTCGACTGAAAGTACAAAACAATAATAAGAATGACACGTGACTACTATAAACTATAAGTCATCCCATAGTCATGGAAAATTCATACTATAGTCACGGTTGAAACCGATGTGGATACTGATCTCTTAAATCTCTCGTAATAATCTTGTAGCTGATGTAGCTGATTGATGTGTACTCTGAACCACCAGATATGCAAAAATCTATTATCCAAAACTTAAGGTAAATTAAATTTTCTATTTACCTTAGGTTTAGGGTAATAGATCTTTGTATATCTGGGACGTTTGAAACCTTAGCTTGAACACATACCAACAAATTGCTCTCGGGAGTGCTCCCCATGGCTACAGAACATATACCCGGGATTATGTTGAATAAACTGGCCACGATGTGGAAAAACTTCAGCAGAATCGGTTTTTTCGGGAGTGACCATCTATGTGGTCATCGCAATGACTTCAGTGACTGGGGAAGGTACAATAAATCTTGGGCTGCCATTACATGAGCCCCCTCCCCACGTAAGCAAAAGTTAACTTCACTAACCGGGCTCCTGCTTTACAGTGATGGTCGTTTGCCATGATGGTTTACTATCTGTTGCAGGTGTCGACGAAGGCTCATTGGTTGCTTCTTCTTCAACTGAAAACATAACAGACAATGCAGTGATCATGCCAAAAAAATAAGACACAGTGATGTTTGTTGTCGTTTTGTAATGACACTCTACAGAATTATGATTTTTCTGAACTACAAAATGTGACAGGGCATGAAGCAAGTAGGTACCCAAGATCTATTTAGTCCCGACTGATTGAGCATTAGTGAATCTGTCGGATTTGATTCGAGCCCAATGCCTACAGAGGTTAGGAAAGGTGAGACCCTGGACATTCCAGGGCTGCAGCCCCACCAAGTTTGTTGTGATTGTGATGTGGCTACTACAATGGTTGAGAGCCCCAAGTCCAAGTCAATGACCACAAGCAAACTATACATGCCTCCTACTCAGTATACACAGCAAATTTATAATTTAACTAAAATGCAACTTATTAAGCCTTACCGTACTCTTCTTTAACGTTAATTTCCATTTTTAGCATCCAAATAAAGCGCTTTCTTTGATAAATTAGATAAGAATTCGAATTCGCATTGTTTACATTGGATTTTTAGGGCCCTTACATGAAGTTTTGGGGGCCCTAAAAACTTCATTTGGCGCCTTACAGTTCAAATAGTCATATCAGAAATAAACTGGGCAAACTCGAGGTATTTTTAAACTTCGAAAAATCATAATATACTTTTTATTGATTTACACAGGGCGAATATTCATGCAAAATGGATAAGTTATTCAATAATATTTCATTTTCTTTCGGCGAACAAGATCTGATTACCTACTTTACTTAAGTACCTACCTACTCTTAAAACGAAAACTCCGTCCTCAAATTTTATTTTGCTGCGCTCCTCCTTTACGAGCATTTTGACCCGTGACGGGTGAGATCCCTAATGTTTAGGCTGTACCTTATTATATCGTCCGCCGTCTACCTAATTCACACATCTCTTTTTCTGTAAATAAACTGCCAAGTATAATTTTTGGTAGGTAAGCTCTTTGACTGTATATGTTCAATTGTCTGTAGGTTCGAAAAACCCTCAGGTACCTAAGTACCTAGGTATATAACCTTATTTTAACTTTTGGAGTAGGTAGGTACCTAAGTAACGAGATTCCAGGATGGAATAGAGAATAAAACATAATGCCGTGAATCTCCACAGTAAGATAGATCAGAGAAAATGGAAAAGCAGCGCTACACGTTTCCTCTCCATTGCGCATAGCCCGATTCGGTCGATGAAATTTTCTTGTACTTGTCAAAACGTGATAAATCCACTTTATTTGTTATCAAATTTCCCTGACACACATTGGGATAGTACCTTTGGTTTCTCGACCTTGGCTTTAATATTATAGGTATCCCACAGGTAGGCCACCTGCTGCTGACGTCGAAACTGTGATTTTACTTGCTGTTAAATTGATACCTACCTTGTAGATTCATATATGTACCTACATTAGTTATTAACGATTCTAGAGGTAGATACCTAGTCTCACAGGGAAAGTCAACGAGATCAGTTCGCCTATAGATAGGTAGGTATATAGGTATCTATACCCACATACCTATGCTGCTCTTATGTAATATTGTATCTACATTGCAGGCAACGAACCAACTTCATGTTATAGTCACTTCTCAACCACCAGTCTTGGGTAAGTACCCGTTAAGTTTTTCTCCAGCCGGTGAAGTAGGCACATCTGGCACATAGGTAGGTACCTATCTGCTTATGCCTCTCCTAACCAGCTGACCTAAATTTTCAAATCACGGCTCAAAACTGAAATGTTGAGTTGTTAACCACTCAAATTAGAAGAGAGAGAGAGGGTTGAAAACGGAATAACAGAGACGGATGAAATTTTCCAACTTTGAAACTGTAGCCAGCGAGCGTACAAAGTAATTATTTTCTTTCGTGTTAGCGTGTTGCATAATCATAAAATTGCAGTCGAACTGGCGGCAAAAATAGAGGTACCCCGACCCGACATCGTTGGCTTTCATTACGAAGAACTAGCAATTAATTCGCTAGTTAAAGCAACCCTCCTGCAGGTGTATTCCCTTTCTCGAACGCCAGCAAACCCACCCAACTAACACATTCAAAATTTATTGTAAGAAGAACTGTTCTCCGTATATTGCATCATGGCGTGCCTTATCTTCTTACAATTAATTTTGAAGGTGTTAGTTGGGTGGGTTTGCTGGCGTTCAAGAAAGGGAATAGACCTGCTGGGCTCTTGCTTTTTCACAAGTCATAACTCTGAATGCTTTCTCAAAATACTACCCAAACAAAATGGACAGGCATCTACTTAGGTACATATGTACCTACTTACCTACAAAAAGGAGAACAGTAAAAAGAAGTTTGTATGAGTACCTATAGTAGGTAAGGTACCTACTGTCTTTAGAGGGTCTCGATTCTACCAAGATTTTTCTGATCAGCATTCTTCTCTGATTCGTTCAGCATGTCAGTTGAAATAATGTATATCAGGCTGTGGCGGTTCGGAACCCACCTCAATCTGTAGGTCCCTGCTGTACCTACGGTTCAGGTGGTTGTGAGATTTGTATAATCTATCGTGCTATCATCATGTTAGTACACATGAGGGCCTACAGTTTTAGGTGGGTTCCGAACCACCACAACCTCTATATACATTATTTCATTCTGACTAACTGATTTATATTCGCAGGTCACAAGCTAAGCAAGCCTCGGGTGCAACTGGTTGCATATTTTTATAAAATCCCTCCCTCCTAGCAAGCTAAGCATAGGCGAGACACAATAACTCCAGACAAGGATCAATAACTCTGCTGATCGCTGACTTCATCGTCAATCAAGCCATATTGCATTTCCAGGCTCGGCATTAAGGTGTGACGTCAGCCATTCAGCAAAAAATAAAACGCTCTATTACTTACTCCTACATATTAAGGGTGGGTTTCGAAAGTTTCTATAAAGTCCTCTAAAGTGATCCTTAAGTCTGCACTAATTGTTACCCTTCTTGGAAGACTGGTGCTATACGCTATCGGGAACTTTTAAGGGGACACTATATAGTGAACTTCACCCATGCACTTGTGGAATATGTAGGTAGCTAGGCAGGTAGACAGATACCTATAGGCATTTCTTTCTCAAATTTCAAAGAACTACTAAACTAGAGAGCTCGCCTATTTCTGCTCTTTTATACATCTCTCTCACTACGAGGACCAATAAGAAATATTTAAACTATTAAGGCTGGATTTCACCACCTCACAATAGTGCCTCCTAACGATCGAATAGCTATCGAATCGTTAAAGCAGAAGAAAAAATTATCCTATCGTTATTCGTCTGCTTTGTTTACGTCAAATTTGTTTCCATTTAAAAATGGAAAATAAACCTGAAGGACACACTAATTTTTCGGAGAGATGTATTAAATTGTTGGGTAGACAACAAATGATTTGAAAGTATGAAATTTATCGTTATCGGCTAATCCATTCGAAAGCTAACGGTAAGATAAGAATCCATGGTGAAAGCCGTTAACTTTTTTTTACCGATACGATAGCGCTATCGTGTACACGATAGTCTTCACGTTAAAGTGGTGAAATCCAGCCTTACTTAGCAGAGAATTTCAAGAGAATTCTCAATTTTTTTTCTTGAATAGTGAATAAGAAAAAAAAATTGTGTAATGTCTGGATTCGATTCCAGTCACTGTCATGTTTCATTCTAAAATGCATCAACTTCTGACTTGCTGGATTTATTTTGAAGTCACTCACACGCCACCTTAACCAAATTTCCCCCTCTGCGCAGAGGCAGCGTGTCGAATTCAGGACATGGTCTGTTCCGACATGGAGCAGGCTTTTGCTGGAGCTCGGCTGGTTGGGGAGTTTCGGAACCTAGAGTCATGCAGCTATGGCGGGCTACTAGCCCATGCTGACTCAGGTTAACTAACGGTTAACTAACTAACGGCCATGTATGTGACTGGAAACTACTCAATATATGACCTGGATCAGCTCGACCCGACCTCCAATTTCGATAACAATGGTACGTTTTCCTTTGGAGTTTCTTATTAACTCAGGTTAAGATTAGTAACAGATGGATGCGGAGAAACTTATTTTTTGTGGCAAAAATATAAAATCTCGGAATATTGACTTATTTGGTTTTTTTTTTAGAGATTGCAAAAGAAACTCGATTATTTCTATATACCTATAGGTACTGACCTAATGTACGAGTATAATTTGCGTTAGGTATATGAAAGGGCAGTTATAAGGTGCCTTATTGTTGTTATGGCATGATATTATGAAACTGTTGTTACTCTTTATAACGAAGACCTTTCTATAACTATAGCAAACAAACCCTGATTCGTTTTGAAACTCTCTCTATAGAGCCTGATTTGTAAGACGAAATAGGTATCACACCTAACGCGCCAAAATGGCTTTGTTCTTCAGGCACAGATAACAGTACGCACAACTCATCACTAGAAATAGACATCTCCACCGGGGATCGAACTCCAGCTCTCCGCTATCTGCCCCAGGACTTTGCGAACTTAGCCAGACGGGAGCTACGATGGGCGCTTATTTTACACACTTACGGATTTGGGTGCCTGTTTTTCGTGTTGGCTTTTTACACGTTCTTCTCCATCCTCAATCTCAGGTAAGTAGAGGTATAGTATCGCCACCCTGTCCTGCCTGGCCCGAGGGCATTCTGCAATGTTCAATGTTCACAGAATACCCTCGGGCCAGGCAGGTCAGGGTGGCGATACTATATAATGGATAGACAAGGTTAATCGATTAATTAATTAATTGAGTAATTAATTAAAAGAACTCATGGGCTCAAATAGTCTACAAACCTCTTTATTTAATGGAATGTGTCTATCATAACAATCTGAATATAAAACTGTCAGTCTACGACTCTCTCTATAACGGAAACCTCCATATAATGAGCAAACACTACACTGTGATTTTTTTTTAAAGAGAACATAATGCGCCGATGAGTTTGTTTGATGTTTTTGGCCGAAGCCAGTTTAATAGTGGGCCGAAGCCAATGCATCCATGTCGGAAGCGGAAATTTTTTTCGTTCCGCCGGGATTCGAACCTGGCCCTGTCAGGACACAAAGCGGACCCCTTGACCACTCGGCCGCTGAGAGGCACTACACTGTGTCTTATCTCCACAATGTCTCCCTCTATATAGCGAGCAAAGTTACATGGTCACAGTCGTTATAGAGACTACTTATTTAGGTAGGTGTACTTACCTACCTACCTACTTACCTACCGTTTGCTTACCTGACTTTTGTCTTTAATTTCGACAGATCTCTGATATCCAGCCGTCCATTCATGTCCACGATAAATGGCTTCCTCTGCCTTTTGGGCGTCTCAAGATCAGCGTCTCTCCTCATCGATCCTTACGGCTTCAAAGAGGTGAGTTCTGAACCACCACAGCCTCGAAATACATTTCAGTTGACATGCTGAACATATCAGAGGTGAATGCCAATCGGAAAAAACCTTGACAGGATCGGAATCGAACCTGTTTCCTCTATAGAAAACCATCTCTAGACCGCTCGCTCTTTCATTTCTTTTTCAGGCTTTGCCGCGAATCTTTGGGCAGATTCTGTGGGACCTCGGGTTCCCAGGCATCATCTCAGCGTTCTGCCTTGTTCAGCTGGCATTCCTCCAGCTGACGCAACTCAAGCTGGGCCCAGAAGTCCTTAGAAGAAAATCGTGTCTGTCCCTAGTGGTTACCCTCCATTTTACTTTTACTGTCGCGATGGACATTATTGTGGCTGTACAAGATCAAATGATGGTGAGTTAAATAAAGCTGTGGTTAAGTGAATAAAGGATTTTTTGAGAAATTAATTTGAAGTATAAAATTTTTTTCAAATAAATAAATAATGAATGAATGAAACGGGAATTAATTTGATTTTTTTTTTACAGTAAGTTCTTAGGTATAACTTAAGTTAGTCTCTACATTTCTTAACTCATCAACTAACCTCAGTTTATAGGGCCTTAAAAAAATGATTTTTTTTTCTTTTCAGATGTTGAAATACGTAATGCAATATGTGTTCTTATCCTGGGGTATACTTCTTTGCTGTACATTTCTGTATAGTGGCTACAAGGTCATGCTCCTTATCCGGAAGATACCGGGAGGTTTTCAGAGAGACCTTCCTGACCCCAATCACAAAGGTAAGGATCTTCTAGCCTACCATAGTACCTAATTTGGGTTTTTTGACGTCACAGACACTATTAGTCAGCATTGTGTAGTTTTAAGTAATACCTATAAGTAATAGGTCTCAGCCTGGGTGAAATTTTTGATCACGTTAGCGTTTTGGGCATTACACCTGATTCTATTTTATAGGAATCATGCAGTTGGCCATGCTGGCCCCATATAACAACCTGGCAGGATCCGTAACGGCTGCCCTCCTGCCGACTCTTTGTGCACCCAAAATACACCAACAAGACGTCGCGACCTCTAGCCTGGGCTTCCGAAACGACCCGAACTCCAGAATACTCGAATCTGAAAGCATTCCCATCTTAGAAGAAGGTGAGTTGCTTGAGTAATGTGAACACTGTTACTATACGTTGGGGACCTACAGTTTTAGGTGGGTTCGGAGCCACCACATCCTCGATAAACAATTTACTTGACACTGAACATCTCAGATGTGAATGCCGATTAGAAAAACTTTTTTGGTAGGGTCGGGATCGAACCGGTGCCACCCAGCTCTCAGGTGTCCCTCTAGAGACGACGACCTAGAGGCCACTAGGCGTAACCATGGTTTCTGCAAAAGAAAAATACGTGTACACCCACTTTTGAATTACATAATCACGATTTTTGCAGGCGTAATGAAATCCGTGAAAGTACCAACAGAGAGTGTGATTTTACAAAAAACTTTTTCAGACAAAAGTTGTAGGTGATACTAAGACGAACTCAAAACAAAAAGAGAGGACTTGATATCAAAGCAAGTTCTATCGTTTTGAAATTTTAGTGGCTTGTTCTTCTGGAGACGAACGAAGCCCTCTACCACCAAGTAGGACGTCTTCATTCCAAAACCAAACTCGAGCCTCTCAGAAATTTAACCTGAAGCCGAAGCTATCTCTTCAGCCGAGCGACGAGGAAGGGCCACCACCTAGCCCTCGATCCCCTGGCCGAACGGGCGAGGCGTTCGGGTTTCCGCCGAGACCGAGTCTCACGCGTCCTACAAGTATTCTCAAAGGAACTGAGTCCTTTGTTACAACAAAGGTAGGTAACTGGGTTACCTGAGATACATAATACGGACAGGGTTGGAGTGTATACAGGGTGTTTCCGGATGACGGGGCAAAAAACATATGGCGGGTAGGTACACCCCCATAGACCATTTTTGGCTAATACATGTGGGGTCGCAGGTCCTTCCTAACTGAGATACAGGGCCGGAACCAGTCAATTTGACAAATGGGTTTTTGCCATTTTCTCGCTAACGACTTATAATAGCGAAAAAATAAGTGCAGTTTGGGTACCATTTTTAAGGATGCCGCATCGAATGGTGGTATCAGTTTTTCAAAATTCAGTTTCAAAATGGCAGATTCAAGATGGCGGCTATCATTTTTTTCTCCGATCTCAATAAAAATTGGTGGTTAGGGGTTTTCAGGCATGCTGAAAATGAATCTGAAAAATGTTTTTGAAAATTCGAAAACTTGTTTTTCTGCCACTCTTATAATTTCATGAAACTCATTCGATTTGCATGAAATTTACAGTGTAGTAACTGATAGACCTAATTATTGAAAATCTGTAAAAAGTTTTCAAAAAATCGCACGCGTTTCAAAATGGCGGTGTCGTGATAGTCGTTTCATGGTTCCGATCAGAATGAAATTTATAGCACAGTAATTCGTAGACTTACTTATTTAAAATCCGTAAAAATTTTTCAAAAAGTCGCACTCGTTTCAAAATGGCGGCGTCCTAAAATTTCCCTAAAGTTGTCATAGACTCATCAGATTTGCATGAAATTTGACGAGTATTGTTATTAAATTCTTATTATTTCATGATTAAACACATTGCTTGACATTCTCACACAACATTTCGTAACGGACCCAACTTTCTGATTAATTTGATTATTTCACGTTATCCAGGTACCCATGTACGAGGTACCCACCTAATTGCCTACCCTAACTTTATTTCCGTGAATTTTTACATAATTATTTCAGATTATTGTTTGTTATTCCTACATACATTAAATTATCAAATTTTGCGAAAATCGAACAAGGTCTACTTCACCTTAAGAGTAACTTCAGGACGCCGCCATTTTGAAACGACTGCCATTTTTTGAAAACTTTTTACAGATTTTCAATAATTAGGTCTATCAGTTACTATACTGTAAATTTCATACAAATCGAATGAGTTTCATGAAATTACCTATAAGAGTGGCAGAAAAACAAAAATTTTCGAATTTTCAAAAACTTTTTTCAGATTCATTTTCAGCATGCCTGAAAACCCCTAACCACCAATTTTCATTGAGATCGGAGAAAAAAATGATAGCCGCCATCTTGAATCTGCCATTTTGAAACTGAATTTTGAAAAACTGATACCACCATTCGATGCGGCATCCTTAAAAATGGTACCCAAACTGCACTTATTTTTTCGCTATTATAAGTCGTTAGCGAGAAAATGGCAAAAACCCATTTGTCAAATTGACTGGTTCCGGCCCTGTATCTCAGTTAGGAAGGACCTGCGACCCCACATGTATTAGCCAAAAATGGTCTATGGGGGTGTACCTACCCGCCATATGTTTTTTGCCCCGTCATCCGGAAACACCCTGTATGGGTTCATTTAAGGCCGTCTACGAAATCGTGTTTGTTTACGTTTTTTCCTGGACATTTTATGATAATATTGGACATTTAAAAGTTCTGAAATATAACTAATATAATAAATATAACTAAACAAATATAACTTTTTAACGGCCGAAATTAACTGGCTGCGTTGTGATTTTACGATCGAGTGATTTTTGTCAACAAAAAATTTGTCCGAAATTAACTGATCGTAAAATCGCAACATATAGCCTGTTAATTTATGAACATTTCAGTATCCAATAGGTTCCTCATAAAGAGTGCAGAGAAAAACGTAAACAAACACGAATGCGTACACGTCCTTAACTGTAATTATGTGAATTTGTTACAGGATATTAATGAATTTAAAAGCAAAATTCATTCGCGAACGTGTTTTGAGAACGAAAATTATAGAGGTGTGGGAGCGTCCCGCAAGGAAGACTCTTTTGTCCCAAACATCATGGTGTCATGTCCCAGCGGACGCAACAGCTCCGAAGATATTAAACAGGTTTGCTATTTTTACTTGTAGGTTAACGACCCACTCTCCTATTGGTACTTAGAACCCATAACCCTGGTCCGAGACATAGGATAGATATCAATTAAAGAAACTAATTCCTGGACAAAGCCCATAATACATAAAAAAAAATGCTGGTATCGGGATTCGAACCCAGGACCTCAGTCGTGCGAGTCTAGTTTTTTCCCACAAGACCACGGCGAAGCCACCCCTTCTTGCGGTATTACTACTGTTCTTAAATACGCAAGAAATGCGAAAAGATTTTGTAAAGAGACGATCGACTTTGGATGCGTAAAACAAAATAATACCGGCTGTTTGTGGTTGTAGGCTCCTGATGTTGGGCCAACGGAAGCATCGCAAAAAGAGGACGCTCTGAATGAAATGATCAATCAGATCCAGCAAGATTTGAAAGAGATGAATATCGAACGAGATGGAGAAGATAGAAGAAGTAGCAGAAAAGGCAGCCATCCTTCCCTTAGCAGAAAAGGAAGCGGTGAAGGAGGCTCCGGACGGAGGAATGGCCGGTAAGGGATCATTACGCACGAAACCATTATTAAGAACGCCGTCCACCTAGCCACGCCGCGGAAAAGACAGGTTCCAGATAACTCCATGCTCCGGGATCTCGTCCATTCCACGCGTCTCACCATAACTGAACTATTTTTTTCAGGCGGGACAGTCAGAGGTTAGGCGTTGAGCCGGTAAGCAGAAGAAGTAGCGGCTGTTCGGCACTGTCCGAAGTTTCGGAAGTGGACGATGAACGGACTGGGAAGGAGCGAAGGCGACAGAAATCCCTTTCGTGGCGGAAAAAACTCCGAGAGGAGGATCCCAATGTGCAGGACTGCTTACTTCCACAAGATGCACCGGTGAGTCAAACTTTTAATTTTCCCACGTTCTAATCCCGAGTTATCGAGATTTTTCCTGGTGTGAATCCAATATAAAGCCTGCCCAGCCCTGGCCTTCATTCATTGCGGGAAACCTCGACTGTCAGGCGTGATTCTGACAAAATTATCCCCCCTTTGTACTGAAGTCACCAACGTGACCGGTGGACCGAGCTTTTTCTTCGCAGATTTCACATTTAAGTATCATTTATTTTATTTTATTTTATCTTGAACTTGTGCCGTCAAAAAAGATGGGAGTAAAGTATAAAACGCCTGGTTTTCCAGTGAACTTCCAAATTAGGAAACTCTTCTAAACTATAAAAAACGTTTTCAAGTAAAAATACGAAAACAGAACAACGCGTGCTTAAAGATGAATGTATGTCGAGCTTTTTAGATAATACGGCCAAAATATTTTAAATTTTTTTTTTTTCCTTTAAAATCATATACCTATGTATAATCAACCCTTATAATCAAGCAAAAGTCACATATTAGGAATTCCTATTAGGAATGAAAAAAAAAGCACATGGTGTTTTTAAGTAAGAGAAATACAATATAATACATTACTACAAATACAACACAATACAATACAATACTACAAATACAACACAATAAAATACTACAAATAAGACACAATCTATAAGGTTTTTGAAATCAGCGGTTTCACGTTTTCCTTTTTGTTAGCGAGATTAAGGATTAAGGCTAGATCCGTATCTAATTATTTAGCCTGTAAGTGCAATTTAGTAATATGGTACATCAGCGAAGATTTCGACGAAAACGTTTTCCCACAGATATCGCATTTACAACCATATAAACGGAGGTGAACACCGCCAATATGGCTGGACAACCGCTCCTTTTTTCTAAATTCGTTACCGCAAATGTCGCAAATGTATTTGTTGTTATCACTACCTTCATGGCGACTCTTATGTAAACTAAGACCTATTTTGCTCGTCAATTTTCGATTACACAATTGACATTGAAAGGGTCTCGCCACGTGGGCTCCCTTTTTATGAGAAGTAAGCCAGGACTTTGTCGAAAATCGCTTCCCACAAATGGAGCAGGAATATTTGTTTTCTTCACATTTCTCTACATGAAGTCTAAGGTTAGTTTTCGAGCTAGCGATTATTCCACATAAATGACATTTGAACGGATTGTTTCCTGAGTGAAACGCTGTGAAATGAATCTGGAGATTTCGTTCACTAGACAATCCTTTACCACAAGTCTCACAATGGAACAGTTTTTTCTTCTCACTGTGTGATCGCACATGTACTGTTAAGTAAGCCTTACTGCTGAGCTCTTTGCCACAGATCCCACATTTAAACTTTTTGCTACTTGAATTAGTTAATTTTTGTAAATGCCGTATAACGTGCAGTTGGAGCACTTGCTTATGAGCAAATGACTTTCCACAAAAGTCACACTTGAACGGCTTCACAGTACTGTGGAGACTCATGTGCAGATTGAGACTATACTTCTTCGTTGAAACATGACCACACACTTTACACTGAAACGTCTTCTGATCTTTAGCGTCGTGAGCGGCTTTGTGGGTCTTGAGGGCCGATTTCGTCGATACAGTTACCCCACACCTGTCACATGCAAAGGGCTTTACAGCTTTATGAGTTGACATATGTTTAAGGAGATGTGACTGAAGTAGAAACCTTTTTTCACATAAAATGCATTTAAAGCCTTCCGTCCCAAGGTGGCAGTCTATGTGTTGGCTCAGTAAATGTTTACTAGAAAATGCCTTTCCACAAGTTGCACAAGAGTAATATCGAAATTCCCGATGGTTTCGCAAATGCAAATTAATTGTTACTCTACTTGGGAATACTTTTTTGCACAAATCGCACTCAAATGGGTTTAAATTCGTATGCGCTGCCATGTGCTGACCAAGATACCACTTACAGCTAAAAGTCTTGGTGCAAACTGTGCAGGGATAGTTTTTGTCCTTGTGAGCCCTTTCTATATGAGCTCTGACGACTCCTTGTGATGGAGCCCCTTTCCCGCAAATCGGACATTTATAGGCAGGAAAGTGAAGGGCTACGTGGTTCCTCATTGAATTTCTCGATACAAAAGTCTTTTGGCAAACATCACACTTGAATGGTTTGACATCTTCATGAAGTACCATGTGCCTTTCGAGACATCCTTTCGACGATAACCCTTTGCCACAAAGAGAGCAGTAGTGTTTGTGAGAATTGTGGATTGCCATATGTTTTTTGTAAGAATATTTGTAATTAGTTCCTTTGCCACAAATGTGACATTTGAAGGAGTTTTTCGGAAGATGGGACTTCATATGTATTTTTAGGTAAGAACTGCATGGAAACCCCTTCTGACATATTTCACATGTGAAAGGTTGTGTAGTTTTATGCGATATTTTATGAATTTTGAAGGCGGTTTTCGTTACAAACTCTTTTGCGCAAAGGTTACATTTAAACCCTCTCCGCGACTTATGAATTTTTTCATGCTGCTTAAAGCTCCTTTCGATTGCAAAGACTTTTGAGCAGATTGTGCATTTGAAAGGCTCTGGTGAACCGCGTCCCATTTTGTGGCTTGAAAAACTACCTATACATATATCACTAATTGCACACTGATATTGTTGGCCCCTTCCGGGCGTATTTATGTACTGACAAATGAGTATCTTCTATAGATCCCTAATACAACGTGGCTGAGAGGTAATAGGATGTTGTAGGAGGACTTCACTTCGTCTTTGCCTGCGAAGTTAGGTTTGTTGGTTGGGGTATCTTGCTTCACTCAGCTACAATATCAGTCACCTGCGTACAAAATTCATGGATACAATTATGCATCTTCTGTTTAGGTCAGGTTCGATTAGGTTTTATAAGCCCATAAGCTACGAGGGATCACCAAAATGTTCTTTTCTTCAGCAATATTTTGTAACTAACCCAACTTTCTCATCAATTTGATGATTTCGCGTTATCCAGGTACCTACCCACCCAATTGCCTGCCTAACTTTATTTCTGTGAATTTTTAAATAATTAATTCGGATAATTGGTTTTAATTCCATCAGACATTAAATTATCAAATTTTATGAAAATTGGACAAGGTCTACTTCACCTGAAGAGTAACTTCAGGACGCTGCCATTTTAAAAGGCGTGTGTTTTTTTAAACTTTTTTCAGATTTTTAATAAGTAGGTCTATCAGTTACTATACAGGAAATTTAATGCAAATCGAATGAGTTTAATAAAATTATGAGAGTGGGAGAATACCAAAAATTTTCGAATTTTCAAAAACTTTTTTCAGTTACATTTTTAGTAGGTATGCTTGAAAACTCCTAACCACTAATTTTCATTCAGATCGGAGACAAAAATGTTAGCCACCATCTTGAATCCGCCATTTTGAAACTGAATTTTGAAAAACTTTGGCCGCCACTGGATGCGGTATCTGTAAAAATGGTACCAAAACTGCACTTATTTTTTCGCTATTGTAAGCAGTTAGGAATTAATATGAATAGCCTAAATGCTTACCTAGTTATTTAGACTGTAAGTGCAAGTTAATAATATGGTACCTCAGCGAGTATTTCGACGAAAAAGTTTTTCCACAGATATCGCATTTACAACCGTATAAACGGAGATGAACACCGCGAATATGGGTGGACAACTGTTCCTTTTTTCTATATTCGTTCCCGCAAATGTCGCAAATATATTTGTCGTTATCATTACCATGATGACACCTCTTATGTAAACTAAGACCTCTTTTGCTCGTACATTTTCGATTACACAATTGACATTGAAAGGGTCTCGCCACGTGGGCTCCCTTTTTATGAGAAGTAAGCCAGGACTTTGTCGTAAATCGCTTCCCACAAATGGAGCAGGAATATTTGTTTTCTTCACATATCACTACATGAATTCTAAGGTTAGTTTTCGAGCTAGCGATTATTCCACATAAATGACATTTGAACGGATTGTTTCCTGAGTGAAACGCTGTGAAATGAATCTGGAGATTTCGTTCACTAGTCAATCCTTTACCACAAGTCTCACAATGGAACAGTTTTTTCTTCTCACTGTGTGATCGCACATGTACTGTTAAGTAAGCCTTACTGCTGAGCTCTTTGCCACAGATCCCACATTTAAACTTTTTGCTACTTGAATTAGTTAATTTTTGTAAATGCCGTATAACGTGCAGTTGGAGCACTTGCTTATGAGCAAATGACTTTCCACAAAAGTCACACTTGAACGGCTTCACTGTACTGTGGAGACTCATGTGCAGATTGAGACTATACTTCTTCGTTGAAACATGACCACACACTTTACACTGAAACGTCTTCTGATCTTTAGCGTCGTGAGCGGCATTGTGGGTCTTGAGGGCCGATTTCGTCGATACAGTTACCCCACACCTGTCACATGCAAAGGGCTTTACAGCTTTATGAGTTGACATATGTTTAAGGAGATGTGACTGAAGTAGAAACCTTTTTTCACATAAAATGCATTTAAAGGCTTCCGTCCCAAGGTGGCAGTCTATGTGTTGGCTCAGTAAATGTTTACTAGAAAATGCCTTTCCACAAGTTGCACAAGAGTAATATCGAAATTCCCGATGGTTTCGCAAATGCAAATTAATTGTTACTCTACTTGGGAATACTTTTTTGCACAAATCGCACTCAAATGGGTTTAAATTCGTATGCGCTGCCATGTGCTGACCAAGATACCACTTACAGCTAAAAGTCTTGGTGCAAACTGTGCAGGGATAGTTTTTGTCCTTGTGAGCCCTTTCTATATGAGCTCTGACGACTCCTTGTGATGGAGCCCCTTTCCCGCAAATCGGACATTTATAGGCAGGAAAGTGAAGGGCTACGTGGTTCCTCATTGAATTTCTCGATACAAAAGTCTTTTGGCAAACATCACACTTGAATGGTTTGACATCTTCATGAAGTACCATGTGCCTTTCGAGACATCCTTTCGACGATAACCCTTTGCCACAAAGAGAGCAGTAGTGTTTGTGAGAATTGTGGATTGCCATATGTTTTTTGTAAGAATATTTGTAATTAGTTCCTTTGCCACAAATGTGACATTTGAAGGAGTTTTTCGGAAGATGGGACTTCATATGTATTTTTAGGTAAGAACTGCATGGAAACCCCTTCTGACATATTTCACATGAGAAAGGTTGTGTAGTTTTATGCGATATTTTATGAATTTTGAAGGCGGTTTTCGTTACAAACTCTTTTGCGCAAAGGTTACATTTAAACCCTCTCCGCGACTTATGAATTTTTTCATGCTGCTTAAAGCTCCTTTCGATTGCAAAGACTTTTGAGCAGATTGTGCATTTGAAAGGCTCTGGTGAACCGCGTCCCATTTTGTGGCTTGAAAAACTACCTATACATATATCACTAATTGCACACTGATATTGTTGGCCCCTTCCGGGCGTATTTATGTACTGACAAATGAGTATCTTCTATAGATCCCTAATACAACGTGGCTGAGAGGTAATAGGATGTTGTAGGAGGACTTCACTTCGTCTTTGCCTGCGAAGTTAGGTTTGTTGGTTGGGGTATCTTGCTTCACTCAGCTACAATATCAGTCACCTGCGTACAAAATTCATGGATACAATTATGCATCTTCTGTTTAGGTCAGGTTCGATTAGGTTTTATAAGCCCATAAGCTACGAGGGATCACCAAAATGTTCTTTTCTTCAGCAATATTTTGTAACTGACCCAACTTTCTCATCAATTTGATGATTTCGCGTTATCCAGGTACCTACCCACCCAATTGCCTGCCTAACTTTATTTCTGTGAATTTTTAAATAATTAATTCGGATAATTGGTTTTAATCCCATCAGGCATTAAATTATCAAATTTTATGAAAATTGGACAAGGTCTACTTCACCTGAAGAGTAACTTCAGGACGCTGCCATTTTAAAAGGCGTGTGTTATTTCTAAACTTTTTTCAGATTTTTAATAAGTAAGTTACTACACAGGAAATTTAATGCAAATCATATGAGTTTAATAAAATTATGAGAGTGGGAGAATACCAAAATTTTCGAATTTTCAAAAACTTTTTTCAGTTACATTTTTAGTAGGTATGCTTGAAAACTCCTAACCACTAATTTTCATTCAGATCGGAGACAAAAATGTTAGCCACCATCTTGAATCCGCCATTTTGAAACTGAATTTTGAAAAACTTTGGCCGCCACTGGATGCGGTATCTGTAAAAATGGTACCAAAACTGCACTTATTTTTTCACTATTGTAAGCAGTTAGGAATTAATATGAATAGCCTAAATGCTTACCTAGTTATTTAGACTGTAAGTGCAAGTTAATAATATGGTACCTCAGAGAATATTTCGACGAAAAAGTTTTTCCACAGATATCGCATTTACAACCGTATAAACGGAGATGAACACCGCGAATATGGGTGGACAACTGCTCCTTTTTTCTATATTCGTTCCCGCAAATGTCGCAAATATATTTGTCGTTATCATTACCATGATGACACCTCTTATGTAAACTAAGACCTCTTTTGCTCGTACATTTTCGATTACACAATTGACATTGAAAGGGTCTCGCCACGTGGGCTCCCTTTTTATGAGAAGTAAGCCAGGACTTTGTCGTAAATCGCTTCCCACAAATGGAGCAGGAATATTTGTTTTCTTCACATATCACTACATGAATTCTAAGGTTAGTTTTCGAGCTAGCGATTATTCCACATAAATGACATTTGAACGGATTGTTTCCTGAGTGAAACGCTGTGAAATGAGTCTGGAGATTTCGTTCACTAGTCAATCCTTTACCACAAGTCTCACAATGAAACAGTTTTTTCTTCTCACTGTGTGATCGCACATGTACTGTTAAGTAAGCCTTACTGCTGAGCTCTTTGCCACAGATCCCACATTTAAACTTTTTGCTGCTTGAATTAGTTAATTTTTTTAAATGCTGTATAACGTGCAGTTGGAGCACTTGCTTATGAGCAAATGACTTTCCACAAAAGTCACACATGAACGGCTTCACTTTACTGTGGAGACTCATGTGTATATCGAGACTATACTTCTTCGTTGAAACATGACCACACACTTTACACTGAAACGTTTTCTGATCTTTAGCGTCGTGAGCGGCTTTGTGGGTCTTGAGGGCCGATTTCGTCGATACCGTTATCCCACACCTATCACATGCGAAAGGTTTTATGACCTGATGTGTTGCCATGTGGTACAGGAGATATGACTGAAGAGTGAACTTTTTTTCACACAAAGTGCATTTAAAGGCTTCCATCCCAATGTGGCTGTCTATGTGTTTGCTAAGTAAATTTTTACTAGAAAATGCCTTTCCACAAGTTCCACAAGAGTAATATCGAAATTCCCGATGGTTTCGCAAATGCATTTTAATGGTTACTCTACTTGGGAACGATTTTTTGCACAAATCACACTCAAATGGTTTTTTATTCGTATGCGTTGCCATGTGCTGACCAAGATACCACTTACAGCCAAAAGTCTTGGTGCAAACTGTGCAGGGATAGTTTTTGTCCTTGTGAGACCTTTGTATATGAGCTCTGACGACTCCTTGTGATGGTGCCCCTTTTCCACAAATAGGACATTTATAGATCGGAAAGTGAAGAGCCATGTGGTTACTCATTGAATTTCTCGATACAAAAGTCTTTTGGCAGACATCACACTTGAATGGTTTGACGTCTTCATGAAGTACCATGTGCTTTTTGAGAAGTCTTTTCGTCGATAAGCTTTTGCCACAAAGAGAGCAGTGGTGTTTGACATTACTGTGCGTAGCCAAATGCTGTTTGTGAGAGCTGTCATAATTAGTCGTCTTCCCACAAATCTTACACTTGAATGCATATTTTGTATCATGGGACCTCATATGAGATTTGAGTGACCATTTGTCTGGAAACCCTTTATGACATACTTCACACGTGAAAGGTTGTATAGTTTTATGTCTTATTTTATGAACTTCAAAGGTGGCTTTCGTTGAACATTGTTTTCCGCAAATGTCACAGTTAAATTTTATTCTTTGTTGGTGAATTGCCAAATGTTTTGTGAGTTCTAATTTGATACGAAACGCTTTTTGGCAGGTTGGGCATTCGAATGGCTTGGCCGAACTGTGTAGAGCTTTGTGATTCTTCGAAGTACATTGATTCGACAATTGCTTACCACAAACGTTACTTTTCCATGGCGATTTTTTCTTGCCTCCTCTAGTATCTTCCATGTCGGCAAAGGTTGTGAAGGTTGAGACTCTTCGGAAGATGCCGATTCTATGTGGTGGAAAGTGACGAAGTTTTGATTCCGGAGGGTGCTGGGGTGTCTTGCATGCGCCCTTTGCTACCTACTTCTTAACACCACCGCAGCTTCAATCTGTTACGGAAAATCAAAGAAACATTTTACTCAATGAAAAAGGCTCTTTTTCATCCAATTTGTGTGGGTATTCTTGCCCTCTTCAAAAATCGAACTATACAGAAACATAGATTTTACAATACCTAACTAAGTAGGTACCTACCTATAGGTAAGTAGGTACCTACCTATATGTTAATTCTGGGCAAATTTTAATTCATAAAAATCACTCGATGGTGAAATGAAAGAAGATTATAGGTACCTAGGTACATCCGCTATTTTTTTATGTTCCAATTTCAAACTTTGTGAGAAAACTTTTGCATATTTAAATATTCTGAAATATACCTAATAAGTACCTACGTAGGTATGTCTTCTTAACGTCATTACTCATGTGGCTATGTTTTGATTTCACGATCGGTTAATTTTGGACTTTTTACTTTCTCGCCCGTATGTAATACATGGGCTGAGAAAGTTATGTCTTCGTGCAAAATTTCGATTTTGAGATTTTGGGTTTCCCATGATCCTGGAGGTCCCCCGAGTCCAAAAAAGTGGTTTTTAAAAAATGTCCGTCCGACGTACGTACGTACGTACGTACGTACGTCACTCTGTCGCGCAACTGGACGTCACACCGTTCGTCCAATTTTGCTCAAATTCGGTATGTAGGTATCTAATGTAAATATCTGGACCCGTTTTTTGATAAATTTTGATAACTCAAAAATTACGCCTGCTATGTTCAAAAAAAGGCAAAAATCGTGTTTTTTGACAGTTAAGAAGGACTGGAAGCTACGTATATCAAGTTGGAACCTTGAAAATTCGCGAAAGTGTTTTTGAATAGATGCTTTAAGGTCATTTACAATCATTTGGAGGTGGGCCAATAACTTGGCCCAGTTTTGGCCCAAACGCGTTGGTCGTCACTCCGGTAGCACTATTCGATCGATTTCAATAAAAATTGGTAGGGAGGTGTACTTTAACCTACTTTCATGTTTTACCGAACGAAATTTATCCAACATAATAATTATGGCCAATATTGGCATTATCATAGGAAAATTTTCCAAAAATGGAAATCACGTTTTTGATTGGTTAAGACGGATTTGCAACAACCCTAATCGACCGATTTCCTTGAAAATTGGTGAAAATGGCCTCAGATAGATGCTTCAAGGTCATTTTCAATAGATTTTCAATTACTTGAAAATTAAGGCCGTGACATGGAAAATAGAAAACACGTACTTTGCGCGTCAAACGACGCTTCACCATTAGACGGATATGTTTGAAATCCGGTGAGTAGGTGCCTAAAATTATTGTCCAGTGTATGGCAAAATATTTTTTAGAAAAAGTTAAAATTTTGGTCCAAAAAAAATAAATTACGTAAAAAAAAAATCAAAATTTTCGATACCGCTGGCGTAAAAATTGCGAGAAAGTCAAGTGCGACCATTGTCGGACCCTTTATTTTTTTTGTAAAAAAAATCACTCGATCGTAAAATCACAACATAGCCTCCATGAGTATAATGACAATGACACTAAAGACATAGGTACCTACCAATTATATTTCAGAATATTTAGATATCCAATAGTTTTCTCACAAAGTTTGAAATCGGAATGTATGGTGGCCCTTAAATATCCAACTGTGTTCCTAAGGGGGGGACTGTACTGAAATAACTGAATAGTCACTTACCTTTGAGCGCAGATAGGTAAGTCCTGTAGTTTCAAAATGTACCTAAACATCAGCGAAAAGTAGGCAGGGTGAACTTATGCCGTTCTATAACTGAAGACTCATCACATCACAACACAAGGAAGGTTTCAAACAAAACGGAATGTGATTTCAGCTCAGACCTGTGGCTTGGATATATAGCACCAAGGAAAATAAATCCTACTGGCACCACCAATGCACTGGGAGTACACACTGAATTACTGAACTGGCCTGGCCCTGGCCATAAGAATTCACGATCTATAAATTATACAGGTTGTAGGTACCTACCTATACCACTCTCGGGCAAAAGCTTTCAGGAATCAGTATGATTAATGAGACCGGCCTCCTCTTAGTCTTCTTTACTTACTTCTGCATTGTCACGGTCGCCATGTAGTACACTTAAACTTCGTTCGGGAAAACTTACTTCGTTCGTAATTATAAGAAATTAAAACGAACACCGGAATAAACACCAAATCTTGACTCTAAAAATCTCAGTTTACTGTTTGTAAACATTTTAACCCGAGTCTTCTGCTGCGGGGCCCTGAAAAAAGCCTCTCAATTCCTCAGAAGCCCCGAAAAAAAAGTTCCTTGCCAACAACCTGTGCAATGTACAGATCTTGGTCGAAAAAAATTCCATCTAACCGACCTTGGGCACAACGGTTCTCCTAAAATTAGTTGTAGCCCTGTGTTACGCTTATGGAAAAACCGAATAATCTAACATTCATAATGTCATAATGTAAAAAACTGTAACAACATTCCCATTCGGTCGAATGAGGGTTCCATTTTGAGAAGTGGGTTACCCCCAGGATCGGATTTAGCTGGAAAGCTAGATACATAGGTACCTCTACATGGCATTATTGGAGACATGCAGATTAGGTTGTAATATTTAGCCCCATAGCCGTGACTACGGGAGGGGGAGGCGGTCAAAATTAACCTAGGTATACAATTTTCTTTCAGTCAGGAGACGTATCGCTGACGGCCATTTTGAACCATATCGCTTACGTGAATCGGGCCAACATGTCGGCAGAGAACGCGTCCCAGGACGTGGACAAAGCCCGGCGCTCGGAGATGGAGTGGGTCCTTAACGTTACCTACGTCACCGCCATGTGGGGCCTCATGCTATGTCTCACCACCATGAGCCAAGTCCAGGCCAACGGTAAGCTCAACATATAAGGGTTTGCAAATTCGAAAGGTTGTCCCTCCCTACCGTGCCATGAGGGGGAACACCCCATGACGTATGTCTGGTCGAGGTCGGTAAGTACCCATCTTGATTCTAGATGGGATTGCTAGTCGAATAAGGGCTTTAGGGGGGGGGGGGGGGGGGCTTACAGGGTACCGACTTCAACTGAGCTTCTTCATAAATTTCAGGTATGATGGGGCACGAAGGACCACACACCATGGCGTCTAGCAGTGAGTCCACCAGCCACCAGCTTCATTCTTCAGGACTTCTGACGAGCCCTTGGCCCTGGTTGTGGTTCCAGACGTTCTGCAGAGCTCTCGAGCTCGCCATGGGCTGCGCCATGGCGAACATTACCCGACAACCGACTGCTAACTCTCGGTATCCTCACACCCTCCGTCTTAGACATCGCGATACATTTTGAACAAAAAAAAAGTTTGTGGATGTTGTCAAAATCTGACACCTTTAAGTTGGTTGTGGATTGAAGGGGTGTATGAATGGAAGTGAGCCAATTTGTTAAGTCAAAGTTTTGCAGGCGCATTGAAATAATAAGCCACGCAGATTTTTTCCAAAACCCAAAGTCGACACAGGACACAGCCTAGTAGGTTTAAACCTTCAAAGGTATACGAAGCAGCCTCCTACCTGGGCAACCTCATGCATCGCAATGCCTTGAGGCTCCTGAGGGCTTCTCCAAGTCACTTTCGACCCATACTGCCATACCTTACTATTTCAAACCGAAAATGTGAGCTTGAGCTTTAAGAAGTTAATTTATTAATTAAATAAGTAATCTGTGCTATTTTTTTTGGTGCCGATTTTCCTCTTTAATGTCCCTTGAATCTTTTTTCTTGTGAATTTTTTTTATGTCACTTTTAATGCTGAATTTATAGAAACTTGTTCGGTTAGGTACGTACTTCTGTGTCTGTGATAACTCGGTACACCTCATCATGCTAAAAGGGTCTTCTTACTCTTCAAAATACAAACTATGGTCAGCCTAAGTACTGAATAGACATTTGTGCAGGTGTATTCCCTTTCTCGAACGCCAGAAAACCCACTCAACTAACCAGCATCAAAATTTAATGTAAGAAGAACTGTTCTCCATATATTACATCATGGTGTGCCTTATCTTCTTACAATAAATTTTGAATGTGTTAGTTGAGTGGGTTTTCTGGCGTTCGGGAAAGGGAATACCACTGCTGGAACGCCGGAGGGGAAGTTGTTACCTGCAGGTGTATTCCCTATCTCGAACGCCAGCAAACCCACACAACTAACACCTTAAAAATTTATTGTAAGAAGAACTGTTCTCCGTTTATGGCATCATGGCGTGCCTTATCTTCTTACAATAAATTTTGAAGGTGTTAGTTGGGTGGGTTTGCTGGCGTTCAAGAAAGGGAATACACCTGCTGGAACTGCTCCAGCACCCGTAATTTAAGGTGACAGTCATTTCCCCTCTCTCCAGTAGCATGTTACCGTACACAAAGAGTAACAATAAATGTTCAAACAAGTATCAACTGAAGCTGTCCTGAGTTACATGTTCAATCTAATCAGAGTAGAGAACATGAACAGAAGTATACAGAAGTATAAAAGCGGCTGATTCAGTTATTTGTCCTTGAGCGCATAGTGCTTCCGCAAAAATGGTGGGCTTTGCAAAACTGGTCATTTTGTGACCATAAGTTTAATATATGTGAAAATCCTCCCACTTCTTCTCTCAAACCTACGCTTATTTAACTATACCTACCTTAATAATTTAACAATTTAAAAGATTTGTCGAATGTCACGTTAATAAATTTTTTATCTCAAAATGGGGTCATACAATTGTATAAGTTTAGCGCCCGTTCTCAGGTTATAAAACTTACTGAACTGGATAACACTGATTACTGCACGACCGCCAATGGCCGTGGCTGCTCTAAAAGCTAAACATAGTGTGCTATTCGAACGAAAACAAATGACTGCGAATTGGACACAATGTTTAGCTTTCACTGGAGAAATAATTCCTTCGAAAGATGGTGGCGCATTTGCCGTACTATAAATACAGTATGCCATAATAAAACTGACTGTCCAATCCCAGTCAACAAAACCCACCAATATAGGGCTGATATCTTTCTTACCACAATGTACTATTTTGCCTATGAATTTATTTGCTGAACTGTTCCCTAAACATCCCTAAGATAATTATATGACTGTTTTGTTACAAACTACCAATGAATTACTCTATCGCAAAGTCTATTTAGGGCAAAAACAGACGAAAGAATTTTCACAGATGAGTACTATGTTATTCTGTTTATAAAGCAATGTACAACAAATAAAAATGGTACACTTATGTACATGGAGAATACAAACAAGGGATAATGTGTTTTCAAATTTTGTGAAGTCCATAGGCGTCATATAGGACGAGCAATAATTTAACTATGTTCACGATGATGAATAAAACAAAAGCAAGAGCTCACTTTCACGACTAATTGGTTAGAAATATTACGTCCAATTAAAAGTAGTTGACTTTCTGGTTCGATATTCGTCTACGCAGTCGTGTTTGTTTACGCTTTTTGCAGAACACTTTATGAGGGAACTATTGGATATTTAAATGTTCTGAAGTATAATATGTCTTTTTAACGTCATAAATTAACAGGCTATGTTATGGTTATTTACGGGATATTGGTTAAACATTATTGACGTCATGAAAGGAGCTCTAGATGTGAAATTTAGCGCGCATAATATTAAAACATAACAAAAACCATTTTACATGACGTATTAAGCCACATAGCACCAAGGTAAAAACGGACACTGTTGCTTTTTCTCTACGGCAAGATACCTTACATTTTTAAATTCATATAAAAGTTACATACGCCTGAGCACAACATCAACCTTTCTATACTTTTATAACTAGACCAAATTTTAAAATACACCTGCCAAAAAGAAATACGGGGTTCGTAGTAAAATCAGCATTTTGTTTTGGATTTTACACTACCACTTCAAAAAACGTAGAAAATTGTATCCTAGAGTCCTATATGCGTTAACACGACACTAGTGGCGGCCAAGGTATGTAAATTCTGGAAGATTTACGTAGGGTCCTTCCATGACGACAAATGACACCGACCTATCAGATTTGAGGCCTCAGGTACTAGACATTCCAACTGACACATCTTAACTGGTTTGGGTCGAGGTACAAAAATTATTCTGGATCTGAGACCTGCACAAGAGGCAACCCCTAGAATTAACAGACCTTGGGCTGTGTCTCAGTTTTTTGGGTTTAAGCAGAAGATAAATTTTGTGGTGTGTAAATTCATTGTACTTTTAATTTTGTTGGAACTTAACCATGTCCGCTAGAATAGGGAGGTGCACTACGTGAATATCAAGACATTCTTAGCATAGATAACAAAATACAAGAACTGAACTTGCGGTCACTGACCTCTACTTGGGGCAGGTTTCACAAGTAGGCCCCCATTAGCGCTCTCATAAAATATCGATCCTTTTACCTCTCGTCATACTCGATGTTCTTATAATTTTACAGAAGCATTTACAGACCACTTGTGAAATCAACCCTCAGAATGATAACTCCCTAAGTTTTCTACAGGACTCGACTGAAGCTAACTTGTAGGGCAGTAGAGGCTGTGTACTCAATGACATACTACTGAAGCCCTCTGTTTCAATCTCACAGTAGAATTATCATTCACTTCAGTTCAGTGACATATCAAGTCAACACATACATCATTAAGGGTTAAAAAAACGTGGCATCACAATGGTTCTTTCTTACTATATTTTGTTTAGCTCATAGGATTTTGACCCAATGAAAAGGTAAGGAATTTTTTTAATTACAAGTAAAAGAAAGTTAACCAATTTTGGTGCAACCACTATAACACTAATAATTGGTGTATGTGTCGAATCGTCAAGCTATTTACTTTACGCTAGCCTTGAATCGCAGCACAGGAGAGTATTTCCATTGATTTCATTGAGTATACTTCAAAATGCACAGCATCCACATTTTTGTGATTTAGAACACTCCATCCACAGATTTTTCGAGAACAACCTTAGGCTAGCGCAGAGCGCCGTACGTATGGGAATTAACTGACCTACTTGTAAACAGAAGCGAAATCGTGAAAGATTGTGGCGGTATATAGACTAGGAAAAACCAAGGCATTGATTATATAGCGGAGATTCAGCGTGGCGGTGCATCCAAGATGGCGGATTCCTGGTAAAACAAGATGGCGGGTGGCTGGGGAGTCAGTCAGTGACGCTGATTTGCGCGAACCCGACCAAGGCTTTGTCGTCCGGCACTTCGTTGTTTCCGTATCCAGAATTCTGAAAATTACAAAACAAAGTAATGAAAATACATACACAGCACACAAAAATACCTATACTAGGGTGTAAGGGATAAGGAAACGCCTCAGGCGACGACCCAGCAAGTGGCAGGGTGACCAAAACAACTCCACCCCTGTGTAGGCTGGTGACGTCACCACCGGTTATTCCTATTACATTGCGGTACACTTTGGTCACCCTGCCACTTGCTGGGTCGTCGCCTGAGGCGTTTCCTTATCCCTTGCACCCTAGTATAGTTAATGAGGCTGAGCTTGTGATTGGGATAGACTCTACTCCTGACTTGAGACTTTTCAGGACCCCGGGCTCACCCAACTCTCCTTAACTACCGAGACTGGTTTTCAGCCAAAAAAATCTCTTGTATTGGGTGCGGAGGCCTCGAAAGGTTTCTCTGTACTATATCGAACAAAACGAGTACGTGTAAGTGTAAGAAATCTAAAAAGGCTAGATCTCAATAATCCGCACTTTGATCCGAAAAATACCAAGTCAACAGCTAAAACTACAGCAATACAAATCTGCGTCTAAAATATGACCAATGAACCCTGATACACAGCCACTTTAGATTGTATTAGAAGAAAACCCCTATAGGTTACCAATGGGAAGGTGACGGCGCGTAAAAGGCCATGGCTGTCGATCAGCTTCTGCAGGTTGGCAGCAATGACGATGATGTCCCTCCCGTCGACCAGGCCAGCCTGCATTAGCTCTGTGGCGATGCCTTCTGCTGTGTCTTTGCCAACGGTAAACTCAAACCGGATATCGTTCAGCTCTCGCTTAGGATTCCTACAAAACATCAACACATTTTAAAATAACATACGTCACAACAGGAGTGATCTAGTCCCGACTTCTTGAGATTTTTTCGAGTAAATCTTGTCCGGCGGGTCTACACAGCTCTGATGGGTACCTGGCTTTCACCGGCTACGGGAAAACTCGACTGTAGGGTGAGATTCTGACTAGACTGCATCCTCACTCTTGAATGAGAGTAATGTCAGGCATATCCAGGGGTGGATAGACTACACAAATGTGAATAGTCGTTGCTAAACTCTTTTAGATCATTATGACCCCTTCTTCTTAAGTTTACTTCTTGTTATGAACATAAAATAATTTTTGAAACCCTGTGTTTTTCTTTTTAGAACAATGGGTGCCACTCTAGGGCTGCAGCTGAGGAGTAAACAAGAATAACTACCTCATTCTTAGGACGAGGTTGATAGCAGGTTCTGGCTCACTGTCGCTATCCCTGTGTATGCTGTTCATGGGTTTCTCCTCGCCTTCGTCTTCGGAGGAATGGTCTTCCTCCTCACTGGACCAAACCCAATCCCCATCGACATTCCTGTGGAGTCTCCCGCTCGCCCCCGGCTGTCTTCTGCTAGCTTTCTGGACTCGCGTTTCCACGCTGGGACCAATGGACACCAGAGTCTGCTGAAGGTAACGCCGGTCCTTTGCTTTCCGGAAGAATGGGTGCTTCAGGAGTTCCGTCGCCGAAGGCCTGACGAATGAAACAAATTAGTGATGAATGACTAATCTTCCATGCAGTGCACTTAAGGTCAAGCTTCAGCTGATGCTGCATTTCCACCACCCTTAAATTAAACGGAAAATCAATGAGCAAACTAACCTCTTGGCGGGATCTTTCTGAAGGCAGTCTACAACCATTTTCCGGAAGGTTTTCCCGTAGGTCTTGTACTGATCCTTTTCCTCAGCCCCCGTGTCCAGGTTGGGGGGGTCGTTCTGAAGGGTGAGCATCAGCACTTTCATAGGAGGGTACTTGTGGTACGGGGCTGTCCCCGTCGCCATCTCTATCGCTGTGATGCCGAATGACCAAATGTCTGCTTTGAAGTCATACCCGTGATCCTGCAATTAAAAACAATTGTGATAGAAGGAAACTTGTGATAAAAAAATCTTTTTGGTTCTAGGATTATTAGATTTTAATGGTAAAAATACAAGCACTATTTTTTTTTCTTTTTTTTTTATATAATTAGAAGTGTAATACTTATAGGAACTATCTTTTAACCCCACCCCCAAACCGTTTACGTCATAATCAGTCAACTGCTGAATCATAACTTAGTCAACTAATTTCTGACGTAAAAGATATTATATTTCAGAATCTCACCTGCTCCATGACTTCAGGAGCCATCCAACATGGCGTCCCGACGAACGTGTGCCGTACTTTCTGCCTCGATAGGTCTCTCCCAGTAGCCAACCACGCACTCACTCCAAAGTCTGCGATCTGAACACTCCCGTCATCACCCAGGAGAATGTTCCCCGCTTTTATGTCTCTGTAACATCCAATAACCAATCAATAACGAACACAGACACTGAGGATGGATTTCATCATATCTTAAAGTATACTTTAGTGTCTCCTAACGAACAGATTTATCTTATCGTTTGCTCAACTTCTGACCCACTAAACCTTGCGATAGCACTTGTCATAAGTTAAACATACGAGAACATAAATTTGTTCGTTAGGAGACACTATAGTGTACTAACACACAGACTACGCGTTAGGTGGGTTGGTAGGTATTATAGGTATGGGAGTTGAATACGACTGACCTGCCTCTAGTGGCAGAAAATGGAACTAACGGTAGAACGGTAACACGTGTGTAGCAGACGACGCTGTACCGTTAGTTCAACTCCGGTGGGAGTTGAATACGACTGACCTGCCTCTAGTGGCAGAAAATGTAACTAACGGTAGAACGGTAACACGTGTGTAGCAGACGACGCTGTACCGTTAGTTCAACTCCGGATAACGCCAGCAAACCCACCCAACTAACACCTTCAAAATTTATTGTAAGAAGAACTGTTCTCCATATATTGCATCGTGGCGTGCCTTATCTTCTTAGAATAAATTTTGAAGGTGTTAGTTGAGTGGGTTTGCTGGCGTTCGAGAAAGGGAATACACCTCCAGGTATAGCTGGTTCCAGAAAAGGGCGGTGGCCGACGTTATTCTAAGAAGCCGCATTGCGACGCAAGCTCATCACGGCAAACCTTAGTTTCCTGAAGGCTGCGCTAAAGTTTTGAGCTGCCGTGACTCCTACCCATACTCACCCCTCTTGCCGTCTTACGCTACATTGGAAGGCCTCTTTCCACCGACCTTTTCTGGAACCAACTGTACCACCCTCACACAGTCAGCATTGGTAGCTAATGGCCCCAGCGAACGTTACAGAGAGGTATTCGTAATAGAGAGTGTCAATTGTACCTGTGAATTTGACCGTTGCTATGAAAGTACTCCAGCCCTTTGAGGACCTCTTTAAGGACAGTTGCGATGGTACTCTCATCGAACACGCCGTGCTTGCAGTTGGACACCCGCATCTTGTGCTTGATTACGTCCAAAAGGGAGCCGCCTTCCAGCAGGCGAAGAACAAGCCAAAGCTCTTCTCGCACCACGAAGCTCGTGTGGTACGTCACCACATTCTCATGGTTACAGCTCGACATAGCTTGTATTTCTTTCTGAAACGAGAAAGCAAATTGTTTTTTTTTTATTGGATTATCTTATACATCCAGCTCCTTACTGACCAGGGTGCCCAAGGTAGAGGCAGGACTCCACTCGATATTGATTTTCTACCATTATCAAAGATGTTATTGCAACAATTAACCACAGATGGTTATTGAGACCCACTAGAAACATCCATGCGCCCAACAGAAAATCTGCGCTACCGGGATTCGAACCCGGGACCCTCCGAATACAAGTCCTGTGTTTGACCACAAGACCATGGAGGGCCGCGAAAGCAAATTGAAGATGGCAATAGCATCGGTTGGATATGTTTTGGTGTTCTAAAATACAAGAGGATAAGGAAATTCTATCTTCTAACCTGGGCCAACAACCAAAAACCTTCTCCGCCGTTGAAGAAAGTTTGATGGACATATTTTAGATAAGTAGGAGCTATAGCAGGATTCTAGATTCCCATAAAACTAACTAAATTTTATCTGATTTCAAGATCACGATCTGTAAATTCTCTAAGTTGTACAGTTTTAGCGAGAAGCAGTGTCTTCCAATTCAGACAAACCAAGAAGGTCAATAAGAATTTAAGAGGACGCTATACCTGACGATGCATTTTTTGCCGCCCATAAGATTAACATTGCGAGCGGCGATTCATTTTCAAGGTTTACCCTTGGTTGGAAAGACACAAAATTTTGCCTGTACCTAGCCCTAACAATGTTCTAGGGAGTGTTCGAAGCAGATTTCCCAATTTCTCACTGGTTTCTTTTATTGCAACTGTTTTGCAAATGCTAGCATCGCATACCTCAAGAAAAGTGCTGTATCTCGAAAACCAGTAAAAAAATGGGAAATCTGCTTCGAACACTCCCTAGAACATTGTTAGGGCTAGGTACAGGCAAAATTTTGTGTCTTTCCAACCAAGGGTAGACCTTGAAAATGAATTGCCGCTCGCAATGTTAATCTTATTGGCGGCAAAAAATGCACCGTCAGATATAGCGGACCCTTAAGTACTGTCTGACAAGTACATATTCACATATTTGTTCAGTAAAATTTTTAGCACACAGTAACACAATTTGCCAGTTTGCAAACAATCGACAGTGAGATTACATTAGAAGGAAGGCGCCAATCAGTTTCAAATGAAATAAAAACATTCCATGCAATGTCCACACTACCTCTATGCAAAGTCTGTATAATCTACAGGTTGTCTAATTTGAATTCACATAAAATCTCATAGACCAGTCACATGTCTTAAAGCGCTCGAACACTCAAATTGCTCAGATTTGACGTCACAGTGCGACCCTGCATTGCACAAACCAGAAACCCCGTACAATTTATAGATCTTGAATTATATCACCTATCTGCAACTAAATGGCCCTGTTTGAGACAGGATCATGTTATAAAAGGTCAACAACGTCGTTATTTTACAAGCCAATTACTATTCATAAATTCAGGGAGCTTCCAGGGCAAGTCTCCGAGTCAGAATTGAGAAGCTGGAAGGAGAAATTTGCTATCCAGCACATATACGAGATACTGCAGTTCGTCTCACTCTTATTTGAGAATATAAACACATCCAGGAGTAGATAGACTACAGAAATGTGAACTGTCGTTGCTAAGCTCGTTTAGATCAGTATGATCCCATCTTATTCTTGTTTTCAACAAAAAAATAATTTTGGAAACCCTGTTTTTTATCGGAGGAAACTTGAAACCTTTTACAACTCACCAGGAGTTCATCCATACTTGTGTTCCATTTTTCCAGGTTAATTCGTTTGATGGCACATTTCTCGTTGCGGGGTTTGCAGATAGCTGAGTGGACGACCGCTGTTGCTCCCACACCTAAAAAGAAAGTTATAGATAGATCTTAAGGCTGTTGGAAAGTCACCAAGACACCACACTTTTATGACCCTTCTTTCAGCTGTCCTCCAGCAAAGTGACTTTTCTCAGTGGTTTGTTGTTTTTTATAAATAATTTTCACACCTCTAAAGGAAAACTGAATAATAAATAAATCTGGATCTTTACTTTCTAACTCAGGTCTCTAAGCCACCCAACTTTCACTTCTGAATATCATTTACAACAAAACTTTTATCATACTTGATAGCAGCTAAGAATGGGCCGGGAGCAAACAAGGAAGTGCGGGAACATGTTGACGATAGAAGTCTAATCATAATCCGGCAAGGATCTGGACTTCTAGGATAAGACGCCGAATGGAGGGCAAAGCAAAGGCATTGTTTGTACAACTGCTTTGACTTGCCCCACCTCGATTGTCTAATGGGAATAGAAGGACCTAGAGTGGTGTAGTGATTAAAAACTGTAGGTCTCCACCCTTCACAGGAGAGCTGGTATTTGGTAGAAAGTAAGATACCACAAACAATGGGTCATCATAACCTGATGTGGTCAAGTTTCTAAACTCGTTCGTTCGGCCTCCCTCTATTGCCTACGGCACCAACCATGGCTGGTGGGCCAGCACCTCTACCATCCTACAGCGACACAGCGCCAGCGCCAGCGTCAGCCAGCTGAGCTGCCTACATAATGGCGACGGCTATAGAGTAACATTAAGGGTCCGCTATACCTGACGGTGCATTTTTTGCCCATAAGATTAACATTGCGAGCGGCGATTCATTTTCAAGGTTTACCCTTGGTTGGAAAGACACAAAGTTTTGCCTGTACCTAGCCCTATCAATGTTCTAGGGAGTGTTCGAAGCAGATTTCCCATTTTTTTACTGGTTTTCGAGATACAGCACTTTTCTTGAGGTATGCGATGCTAGAATTTGCAAAACAGTTACAATAAAAGAAACCAGTGAGAAATTGGGAAATCTGCTTAGAACACTCTCTAGAACATTGTTAGGGCTAGGTACAGGCAAAATTTTGTGTCTTTCCAACCAAGGGTAAACCTTGAAAATGAATCGCCGCTCTCAATGTAAATCTTATGGGCGGCAAAAAATGCACCGTCAGGTATAGCGTCCTCTTAAGTAGTCGTTCTTTGGTCGGGCTAACGGACAGCCTTCATAGTGCGTGCTGAAAATACGTTATCATCTTCGAACCACAGTAGGTATACTCAGTGGAACCCGTGCAAGAGGCAAGGACTAGATGTTTAAGAACATCTTCAATGAAGGATAAAGTAAAGGCATTGTTTGTATAAGGAGACGACTACCTGAAGTGCCTGAAGGCGTGAATAATCAGCCATTGCATAATAACTTTCACGCCTGACATTCGATTACATGTTAAATCAGACGGGAAATCCCACCACCCAACACACGGAAAGAAACGTCAAAATCCTCCTCTAAACCCCAAAATAATCACAAAACCCACGAATCCTAGCAAATAAACACAATATAAACAACCCAAATAACTATGTCACTACGTTTTCCTTCACAGACTTGTAACCTGGCAAGGTTAGAATCCACCTCCGCCTATTTGACAGGGGCAAAAACACTAAAATACAAGTCGTAGACAAACCAAATTTTGGGAAAATGTAGGCAACAGTCTAAACAACTAATTTTTACAATAACTTACCGATAACTTCCTTAAGTTCGTAGTCATCTTTACAATTTGACCAAGGCACCGAGGCCGAAGTTACTCCCGCGGCCATTTTGTCTGCTAGTAGGGCCACGTGACCAATGATCCACTCGGTGGCCGACGATTTTCTTCGAAATTTGCCTTGGGCACCAGGGGCAGAAATTACTGGTGACATTTTCCTAAAAATATTAATTATTTATTTTATTATAACATTTCTATTGTTTACCACGTAAATTAATATGAAATATTTTATAAAAGTTTTTTTGAAGTTGTCTTAAAATGGCGGGAAAAAGTTTTTACGTACTTCAGAAGTTTGTTTTGGGGTTCAAGCATTTTTTTCTGAATTTGACGAGTAGCATACTGTGAGAGGGAGCTAAAAGCATACCATTATCAAAATTAATTATTATCAAACTTTTAAATAATAATTTCAGAACAGAAATGAGTAATTTTGAAAAAAAAAAAAAAAAAAAAAAAACTGTCAGTGATCAGTGATCACTATACCTCTGTTTTCCGATGTGCAAAGCTCCAAGAACTTTGTTGGTTTCAGCTGTAAACACTACTTGCTGCTCTGCTGTCATGTTGATAACTCCTGACCGCCTTCTTCTCTGGGTCCCACGCCTTGAATAATAATAATTAGGAGCTTAGAACATGATAGGTACAATAGAAGTTCCGGGTTCAAACCCAGGTAATGTTTTTTTTTTCAATTATGTTACCACTTTCACCTAATATTTACCTCTGTTCTATCCATACCTAAGTACTCCTATTTATAGTCCCGCACGTGTACTTTCGGGCCATGCAGTCGTTACTGAGGAGATCTATTATTATATACCTGGACCTATCATTACTGTTCAGTTTTTTAAGAAGTCTTTGAAATAGGGTCCTAAAAGGGCATCAAACCTGCGTTAACGTCGCTGTACACGTTATACAACAAGCAACGCTGTCCATAAGCTAAACTCTTCGTTTATACATTAAGCTAGCGATGCAGTTTGTAAAAAAAACAACGTAAACTTACTCAAATCGGATTTCCGTGGGCTGATCTTCCCCGCTCTCATCCATTTCGAAAGATAGGCGTAAGATACTTCAAACGAAACATCGTTCTTTTTTCTATTCGAGAGAAACACCACCACCTGAAATGAATGTTTTTCTTATTAATTCAGGTCGGCTAATTTTGAGTTGTAGAAAGTTTTGTGATGACACTGATGTAAGTGTGTTGCCTTTGTGTTGCATATAAAGGTAAAGAGTCATCATTCAAGTAATATTTACTTACGAAGCCACGATAAATCACTACAATTTTACCTTAGGAAATAACTGAAGAATTTAACTGAACAAAATAACTTGATAGTGGGAGCTCTTAACTATGAGACAGGTGGTCACGCACTGATATATCCCTGCTATAACCGGTTGGTATTTCGAACTAGGTGCTAAAGATATAGAGGTGATATACATATATGTTAAGTATGGATAAGTTAACGTAATGTAAAGCAAGCAACTAACTCGGTTGCACAGATTTATTTTGGACCTAGGTATGCACTATGCAGGTGTAAGGTATACCTACTGTAGTTTCGGGTAGTGCTAATAATTCCATAATGAGTTGGTTAATTGAAGGTATGCTTCTTTCCTAATGTATAGGTAGGTACAATAGCTTTCCTATACAATAGTATAGTACCAGTTATACCTAAGTTAGACGGCCTCGATAGCCGAGTGGACTAAATGGTCGACTTTTGAGAAGCAGTGAGAGCCGGGTCACACCGGTTCGATCCCGATCCTACCAAAAAGTTTTTCTGCTCGGTATTCACCTCTGATATGTTCGGCATGTCAAGTGAAATGTATATCGAGGCTGTGGTGGTTCGGAACCCACCTAAAACTGTAGGTCCCTATCGTTTACTCGATGGCTTGGGAGCTGCTATTTGGTAGTGCTGCCAGCTGAGCACAATGGATAGTTCTTGAAAACGATCTAGTTGCTGGGCTTGTCCCCCTCAAACCTCAGCTAGTTCTATACCTAAGTTACCTAGGTACCTACCGTCTACCTACTAAACTGTTTGTTTTAATATAGGTACCTTTGGGGTGGAGAAGCAGACAATAATTCTAGCTACTATGTAGATTATAGACGTTTTGGAATTGAAATTAACATTTTTTCATATTTTAACTCCCTGCGTCGCCCTGATTTTTAGGTACCCCTGGAATTTTTTACTTCGGACCTCGGACCTCGCCCTCTGATAGCCGCAATACTTTTTAAAAGTCTACCTGCCTACATAACATTTACAAGAGTCGTTATCTTCGAACTTACCCCAATTTGACTTTGAAATAATCCAACTGATACACCAACTGGTGACGCTATACTAACAATAATAAAACTATAAACTAAAATAAGCCACAGTTTGGGCTAAAAGACGAAGTCTACTGGCAATTGCAGCATACAGCAGGACGAGTGCTGTCTTACGCTACGTCTCACAACATACTAAGTCTAACTCACTCTTCAAGCAGGTGAAGTAGATAAAAGAAACACAGGTGCGGTCATGCATGGTAAATATTTAGCTCCATTCAGGCTAGGCTTTACAGTAGGTTTTTAGAAATTCCTCCTTAAAAATACGTACCTACCTATAGATTTTTTTGTTTTGTTTTTTAATCAGAATTTTATACTTGCCAGTGGTGCGGCGGGGCCTTCCGCGGCTGAATGGACGACACCCTTCATATTTTATTTATCACTCAAAAATGAAATGTTTGCAAAACAATGTTGAATAGATATAGGTACACGTAGGTGTGTAGGTAAGTCGGTTTATACCTGTGTCCAGGTAGGTATAATAATGAAAATTTATAGGAACTCACGATATGGTAACGGTAACATTATTTCTTCGAAAGCGACCTAAAAAGGTACTAACTATTTATGTAGGTAGGTATACCCAATGCTGGATTAACCTTTACCTAAGCTAAATAAGCTAAAGCTTGGGGCCTACGCTCTGAAGGGGCCTACAAATGTAGGCCGCCCAAACGTAATAAACAATGAAGAAATATGGCGATTTTTACGGAATTAGTGAAATTTTCGGCTCGCTCGAAAACAGGTTCCTTTTTTGCCTTTTCCCCCCACATTCTCCTTCGCTTGGCACTAAATGACAAAAACCATAAAATAAAAGGGCCTAGAAATCGAGTCTAGCTTGGGGCCTCATTAAAGGTTAATCCGGCTCTGGGTATACCTATAAAGAAATACGTAACCTATATAACTGTCTAGTTGTGCTCTATCACGCTTATTGTCTTATCTACCTAAAGTGAGTTAGATCCTTTTAACACGACACTGTCTGCACTATTAAGTACATTTAGCCTGATGGAATAATGGGACAGTTGCAACTGTTATAGCTACTTCCCACAGAGTCGGCATGGTAGGCAAAGCTATGGAAGCTCTGACCATCTCACCAGAGGGAATCCAGCAGAATCACGCCCGACAGTCGAATTTCCCCCCAGCCGGTGGAGGCCAGGTCCCCACCAGGCTACCGCTGCTCACCGGTGTTTTCTGAAACGTGCTATACCTCTACCCCTCTGGAACTAGAAGGTAGAAAACAGGGGGGATCCCCCCCTCCCCCCCCCCAGTGAAAATCTGGAATGGCGTCCCTGATCAAAACTGTAATAGAGATGACAGGATATTACGAATATGACACGGGGGAGGCTCGGGGGTTTCAGCACGATATGGGGCGCATAAGCGTAAGCATCGCTGACAGTGGCAGTCATATTGCTGCCTTCATAGGGAGAGGAACCTAAAAATTAGCTCCAAACTTGGGAGAACTGTCTATCGTAAGTAAAAAGTTTTAAATAACATAACTAAGTTATTACTAAGTTAGTTAGGTACTAAGTTAAATATTATTAAGTTAAAACCCCAAGACAAGGCACAGTGCAAAAAAATACTAAGTTATAATACTTACTAGCTGATGTCAAGAGAAGTAATTTTCAAGGCAGTGATATTTCCACAAATTCGTCCATCTCACTGCCAAATATTATAACAACAATCTATACCTATAGGTAGGTAGGTATAGGTATAGTTCAAAAAAAAAAAAGAAAAATTATGTCCAGCGGGATTGAACCCGACACCTCAGGTAGGTAGGTATACGTTACCTACCCACAATATAATCATAGGTACCTACACTGTTCTGGCCATAGCTACCTGGGACCTACCTAGATAATCCTGTATACCTACTTAGTAACTTTTCCTGTAAACAATTGAAATTCCGTGAAGTTACAAAATGCAAGGTAAAGATAACACGAACAGCTGTAGAAACTCCCTAGAAGTCTCAGCCATTGCATGACTTCGTTTTTTACATTTCAATTTGTCGTTTTGTCCGGATTCAATGGAAGAAATGGAAATTGCAAGGTCTCCCGTTCTGTATAGTGTTTCTTAAGGGCCACCATACATTCGCTATTTTTTTACGTTCCGATTTAAAACCTTGTGAGAAAACTATTGGATATTTAAATATTCTGAAATAATATAGGTACCTATGTCTTTTTAACGTCATTGTCATTACTCAAAAAAAAAAAAAACTGTCCAAAATTAACCGATCGTGAAATCACATCATAGCCTCATGAGTAATGACGTTAAAAAGACATATTATATTTCAGAATATTTAAATATCCAATAGTTTTCTCACAAAGTTTGAAATCGGAACGTAAAAAAATAGCGTATATTTTCAGCCTTAATAACCACAACCAGGACCTGTCGAAGGAACCAATTAATGGCCACTTTGAAGGGAGGCATTCCGAGAAAAGTTCCCCTTCCAGGTAGCAGTTCCCCTTCGTGCCGCAGTGGACAGTGCAGTGTCGCCAATGAAAGGCTGGCAAAAACCCGAAGGTGGAGGTATCCACCCGGTGGCCATTGTGGCCATTAATATGTACCTATATATTTTGTTATAAGCCCAAGTTTAAGTGACCTTGGCCATTCCTTCTTCGACGGGAGACTCCTTGAAGTAAAGCTCTGTTTCTTGGTTTTTATAACTCTCCTTCTCCATTCCCTTACCGGAGATTTCTCCCACTCACGTCAACATGTACCTAACCTACCACTTTCATACCTATTGAAACCTCTCACCTCTTTTGCGCCAAAAAATAAATAAATAAAAGCAGACTAGGTAGGTAAGTACCTACTCATAGGTACTATAAACCCATAAACTCAAATTCTATTTCACCTATTCCAATATTTCCAATAAAGCCAAGACCTACACCCACTGCGAAAGCGATTGAGGTCGAAGACAAATAGACTGACTATAAAAGGGTCACTATAAAAAACCCTTAGCAGCAGAGCTGACAACATAAAAACCCCTAAGCAGGAGGGTTGACAACATGAGCGTGTGTCTTCTCGCAAAAGGGCAATTTAACCCATATAGTTTTGTAACAAGGGGGTGATAAGTCAAATTTAATGATTGATGTTTTTGAATGGGGGGGGGGGGGGGGGCACCAGCCCGTGCCAGGTGCTGCCCTATCGCCTCACAAGTGAACAAAACTTAACTACCTGCGTGACTTAGCGAGAATAGCCGAGCTGCTCATTTAGCGCTCACTCGGGCTGCTAATAATATTTATACGATAATTTCATCGTCAGGCACGTTAATTAGGGTAATCTTGGGATAAAAATAGCTTGGTACCTATACCTAGCACTTTGTGACTGCGTGGAAGAAATGCTGGGACTACTTTTTTATACCATAAATTCCTTAAACAAGGGGCAAAAAAATAAAGGGGCAAAATTGTGGGATTTTGGGTACACTATACTGTATTTTTCAAACGTCCTGAAGAAGTGAGAGGGGGATTGCCCTTCCCTGAAAATCCTGGTTAGGTACTTAAAGGTTGTGAAGAATTCTATAACTATGGAGGGAATTATGGGTGGGGGAGTTTTTTGGTTGGGGGGGGGGGGGGAATCAAGACTTTATCACCCTCCCTCCCTCTGGTATATACGATAGATTTCCCAGTCCCTGATAACGGTAATGTTTTCCCCCTTTCCAGTCGCCCCCTCTCTTCAGTACTTTCTCTCTCCGACATATAGATAAGATCACAACCTTTGCCCCAAAGGAAACATCTGAAATAGACCCCAAAGGAGGAAGATGAATAGAAGCATGCGAGGCGTTGAACTCCGTCTGAAAACACGCGACTTACAAACCTCAACCACAAAAACTTGCGCCATGTTTCAAATTCAAATTTTGGCGGGAAAACTTTCGACACGTTGCGTGCTGACGGACTGAAGCTTCATCTCTCATCTCGACAGCTTTACAGCAAAGTTCCGGCACTAGAAAACTTTTTAACTCATTTCACGTCAGCAGTAACTTACCTCTGACACATTCAAGGAAGAATTTTGGGAGCCTCGCAAAAGACTGTCACGCTAAAACTTTTCTCCGAAAAATTCTCTTTTTAGCTGGTATCCCGACGTAATACCTACCTAACCCATGGAAGCAAAAAGTCTGCAAGAATTTCGAAATCCTGCGGGCTGAAATATTTCCTTTAGATTTTTTATTTATGTTGATGTGGATAATGTTTCCGAGACCACCTTAAACTGTAGGTCCCGCTCATAGTCTGCCCGGGACTTTTGACACTCGAGTAGAAATTCATTCATTTGTTTTAGAGCTGACATCATGGTGGCATGTGGGCATCAGCTCGGTAGTTCTGACGACTCCGACTGGTTGCTGAGTAGTTCTGCATCAGCGCCAGTAGGGGGCAGCACTAACACGACTGAGCTTCTTCACAGTATCATGGCGTAAGTAACATATAAAAATTTTCGCTGAAAAATTTGAGTATAAAAAATGACTATGCAACGTGTTGCAAGTTGGTCAGCTATTGCATAAACATGAACTTGCAGGTAAAGTTTTTTTAAATTTCGTGAGAACTTCAAATAATCCCGTTCACCTAACCGCGCACCGCGCCGTGTGAAACCAGTAGATATCACTCTTTTCCGTGGTTTGGGAATATCGGGGCGCACTGGTTGCCCGGTGTCTCGCTTTCCACGGTGCGTTGAGGCGCGGCTTGGTGAACAGAGTACTTTGTTTCTCAACTGTCTCTATATTTTTAGTGACAGACTCTGCGATGAAAAACTATCATCAGAAATGCAAGAATTTTCATCGGAAAAACTGAAAAACAATCCAGAGTTTCTCCAAAGTCGGAGGATTCTTCTGTCGGTAGCCAAAGAACGAGAGGGAAAATACTGGCGACATCGTGAAGGTCGTATTGCACTAAGACGCAGTAAAGTCGCTTCTTTTCATGATTTTTCGGGCTTTGACGAAGAAGAACATTTGGACGGGTGTCCTGTGAAATGGTTGTTTAGGCGGCAATCGACCGAAAGCTGGCGGAGTGGAGGATCCAAAATACTGGAAGGGGAAGACTCCGGACCCACGAAAAACAGTGTAAAAGTTCGGGATAAAACACCGAGGGAAATACAAGTCAGTGAGTATAAAGTCGGCCACTGCGTCCTGGAATGGGGGGCGGGAATGGCAACTCAGGAATGGCAAAATAACCGCCATCCCTTCTTGCTAACCATATACTTCCGGGGATGCCAACTCGCCAGAACAGCTGTCCAGGATACATCGGATGTGGCCTGCTATACCTACCATTGTCTTGTACTGTCTTCAGCCACTCTGATACCAGGATTTTTTGGAAGAAGAAGAGCGGTGCCCTTATACATTAAAAATAAAACCCTCTAATCAAAAATAGGTCTACAAAAAAAAATCATAAAACCGAGTTTTCGTCTAAATTATTCCGTTGTCGTTCTAGGGAAAATGGGGCTAAAGAAACGACAAACTCGGCGACCCCAAAAACACAAAATTAAAAGTGCTGAGAAGAAGAAAGAATCAACAGAAGATGAGAAGAGTGTTGAAGAATGGAAACAGATGGTGGCCAAGGAAGAGCGACGAGCGAAACTTGCTGCCAAACTCAATTTTCGGCCTTTTGACACCGAGCATGATGACCTCTCCGAGGAGGAAATCACGTAAGATTTCATCAATGGTTTGCCGAGAAAAAATTTAATTCCTTAAAAAAAAAGAAAAAAAAAATTATCTTGTATTTAAGATTAGGTCGCTGTCGACAGGATGCTAAAAGGCACCAACTTTCCCTATTGGTAGGATACCGAACGCCTTCGTGAACTTTTAGAGGACTCAATTGTGGACTTCAGAAACTGGTAAATGGTGCAATCGGCCATCATATCTTTATACTTTCCAGGTTGAGGGACTTTTTGTACCCAAGGCCCTTGACGGGGCAGCGCCCATGGCTCTGCGTCCTTCTGGCCCCAAGACTGGACACTGCGAATTCTAGATCCCCGCAAAAAAGGTCCAACACTCAAACAGGTACGTCCTTTCGCCTTTATACTGCTTAAAAGGGTATAAAAAGTGGGTATACAATATTTCCATATCTGTAAACATTGCATAAACATAAACTTGCAGTCAGAATTTAGAGAAGCTGACTTGTACCCGGTACCTATAGTGAAAACTGAATTGAAATAAAAATTTACCGTTTAGTTTCAGAAAAAGAACGACGATCCCCTACCATGACAGTCCGATCACTGGTCCTTCCAGAAATAGCAAAAGCTAGACCAGTCAGCTCTCCTCTAGGTTCCTCCGCAGCTCGGTGGGCGGGGCAGAAGAAGAAGCCAAAAACAAGCCAAGAGGAGAAAATGTCTCGGTCACCGCACCTCCTCACCATCAAACTTCGTGGAGAAGTTGAACCGTCCAAAGAGCCAAATAAAATTATCGAACCAACGAATCCACTACTCGAAGAAGATCGGTACTTCCGCCTACGAAGATTTTTGAATTTGGATGAAAAGGCCCAAAAGAACTTTCCCGATGAGTGTTCCGAAGATGTGGTGAAAAAAAAATCAAGAAGCCGGCCACAGCATTCATTGAAAGATATACAAATTGTTAGTAGTAGAGTCCATTTTTTTGAGAGACCGGGAAAACCAATGCGATAGTCCACTAAAGGAGCCACTGTTGGTGTCCTGGGTTCGATTCCCGATGTGAGCAAGTTTTTCAGTTGTAGTGACATGGGTGTAGGTATAACACTTCGGCCCACTCCTGTCTGACTTCTCCTCGGCTTCGGCCAAAAAGTTTCCTACTCAGATAGGAAAAATTCGAAATTGCAATACATGAAGACAATTTTAATCCTGAATATAAGTACCTACATAGGTAGGTATTCATTTGCTGTTTGTTTAATTTTTTTTAGGACACTGTTGGATACCTATTAGAATGTTCTGAAATATAAGAAATATAATATTATGTCTTTTTTAACGTCATAAATTGAGAGACTGTGGGGTGATTTTACGGTCGGTTAATTTTGGACAAATTTTTTGTTGACAAAAATCACTCGATCGTAAAATTACCATCCAGCCTGTTAATTTCCTCCGTTAAAAAGACACATAGGTATTATATTTCAGAGCATTTAAATATCCAATAGTTTCCTTATAAATTAAAGTGTGCAGAAAAATATTATTAAAAAATATTACCTAATATACAAAAAAATTAATTTCCATATTTCCCTCGCTCCCACATCTCGCGGCCCCGACAGTAGGTATCGTGTATCATACCTTCCTCCCTATACGTACAGTAATAACAAAGAAATAACACCAGGTATCAATTTGAAAAGTTCTCAAAAATGTATTAAAAATATGTACATCGTTGCACATTCAAACAGTACACTGCTCCAAACAGCTTCAAGGTACAGATAAACCTAACATACCTGTATGTCCCTCGGATTACATCAAGATTACATTGAATTGTAACTGAGCAAAGTACACAAGGTAATCTTCAAATTACAGTTCTAAGTTCAAGGGACGGAAATATAACAACGTGCAATATAAATAATATAACCTAACGAATTCTAATTTTGTTTAATTTCCACTCGTCGAACGTTAGAACGTTTTAATTTCATGTCTAGTGTAGATATTTTTTTGTAGGTAAGTATTGAAAATCTAGGTAACATTTTAATTAATTCAGTTCAGAATCAAAACCTATGCAAAGCTTGAGCACTGGTGCTGACTTGAAATAAAACGTTTGTCAGCAGCCAGAAAAAATTTAAAGAAAATGAGCAAAAAATACATCTGGGTAATTGGAAAATCTGAGTAGGTAAACGTGTACCTTTCTATCTATACCTACTAAGTAGTTAGGTACGGAATGACACTTAAAAATATTAACACTTAGACATGATAAATTATAAATTAAAAAATTGTTGCTAACATTCTCAAGAAAGTCACTATTTTACCTAACTTCTTATTATTATAGGTAAAAGATTTAAAAAATCAGACTGTAAGAGAAGGCCAGCAACTCGAGGGACTTACCTATAGTTACCTAGGACTTACCTACTGTAGCTAGGTATATAAATTCTACATGATAGTTTCAGTATAGGGACTCAGTGGGTTGGTCCGTATAAAAAACATATTATTCTAAATAAATATGTAGCAAAGTTACGTCGGTCCGTAAGTTCGATCAGTCAGTTCACATTTAACAACATCTAGCATTATGTTGTATCCACGTTTGGAAGACAAGTCTTCTATGCTCCTCCTGTCGTCCCAAATATGAATATCACAATAAGATTAATAAATATAGCCTACTAATTACGATTCCGCAAAACGATTAAAGTACGGATTATTGATTCATCCTTGTTCCTACAAAAAGGTAATACTGTCGCAAAAGCTGCTTATACACTCATTCCAATTACAAAATACAATGTTTCCATATCAAAACAAAATGGCCACCGGGAGAAATTAAGAGACGAAAAGGCACGAAATTTCGTGAGGAATTAGTCCAGTTATAGTCTTTTGGTTTTGTTTGACAACAAATTTTTTCGGAGACTAAAATGGACTCATTCAATTTGGCACACAGTTGTCTTTCAATCTGCCTTAAGTCTCATAGAGACCAGTGAAAGGGGTACTCAAATTTTCTACTCTATTGTGACTTGTTCATCTCTGTTTGAGTTGCGAGTCAGGACCCACCATCATTTTCCTGATCATAGGTTCAGGGGTGCAGACTTTAGGCTCGCATTTCATGCTTCCGTCTCCTCCACATCTGCAAAATAACAAAACGGAGGTCAGTTAGGAAAATTTCAAGACAGGTACAGGTATTTGCTTCAATGCAAGCCATTGCATAACCATTAATTGTGAAATCTCATAATTAATTCCCTCCTTGAACTCTTAAGATCCACGTCCATCTAGCCGTACCATATATGCGCCCTGCGCCGCACAGTGTTACCTCTAAGCCTCCATGCCAAAAAAGGCGGTGCGGCTTTTGGTTCCTTTGTTACCAATGTCCACAAGGGTGTACCAGACAGCTACAAACTGGTCCAGCCAGTAATACCAAAGGAAAATCAACTTACATGCAGTCCATACAGGGACCTGATGCGGAAGGAATGGATTGACCCACACTGTAGGCTCTGCCTTGTACAAGGCAGCCCCTCTTAGAAGCTGACCCCTTGTACGCGTGCGTGAAGAAGTGGGGTGGCACCGTCGTCGTCGTAGTCGTTGTCGTAGAGGTGACGTTGACCATGGTGGCCATCCTCACATGGCACTCGTAGCGCGGACAGCAGAACCCAGAAATGGGCTCTTCGTGGCAGCCAGGAATGGGCGGGGGGCAGCTCTGCTGAAGACAGATGATGTCGCTTCGGAAGCAGAAGCAGAAATCACACGGATCATCCCGAGGAATCTGCTGTGCCGAGACGTAGACCTTTCCAGCATAGCGGCATGTTCCTGGCCCGTAAGGTTGCTCCTCTTCTTCCTCGTAGTCTTCGTCAGGGGGAAGGTACTCCTGCCCAACAGGTTTCTCTTCGGCTACGCTGTCATAGTCTTCGGGTTTACTTGGCTTGTTTGGTTTTTCGTCAAGTGGGTTGATTGGCTTTTGGTAGTCGTAGCCTTCACTAGGTTCTTTTGTCACAGGCGCTTGAGTTGTAGATGCCACTTTTTGTGCCTCTGTGGTTTCCGTAACAACAGCGGGAATGCGAACAGGTGCTTCAGTCAGTTTTGCTGCTTCTGTTACTTCTTCAGTCTTTTCAGGCTCTGGGGAAGACACCTCCGGAACTATTTCAGGTTCAGGGGAAGTCACCTCCTGAACTGTTTCAGGCTCTGGGGAAGATACATCCGGAACTATTTCAGGTTCAGGGGAAGTCACCTCCTGAACTGTTTCAGGTTCTGCGGAAGATACCTCTGGAACTAACTCAGGTTCAGGGGATGACTCTGGAACTACTTCAGGTTCCTGTGAAGAAACCTCTTGAACTGTTTCAGGTGTTGTGGCAGCCGCTGGCTCAGTTACTTTTTCTGATTCCTCTGGTTTCAGGGTCACTATTCCTTCAATAGGAGCTTCAGTAGTAATAACTTCAATCTTTGTTGTCTGCATCTCTTCTGCTGGTCTTGCAGGTTCTGGAACCGTTACTTTCTCAGGCTCAACTGTATTTTCTTCCAGCTCCGATTTCTCAGGTTCACTTGAAGAAGTCTCTGGTTCTGCAGTGCTTCCTTCTGGTTTTAGTGTTACTTGTGATTCTACAGTTGGACTTTCAGGTACGGTTACGGAAGAACCAATCTCAGGTGTTTCTGGCTTGTTTTCTTCTGTTTCACCCCCAAATCGTTCAGTCGATGGTATTTCTTCAACTGGTTCTTGTGTTGTTACCTCAGGAACTGTTTCTCCACCTTCGCTTCCAGAGGAAATTCCTCCAGATACTTCAGTGATAGTTTCAGGGGGTTCCGTTAGCCTTTCAGATACAATTTCACTTTCTACTGGAGGAACTTCAGTCTGTTTAGTTTTTTCAGGGACAGTTTCCTCAGTAACTGCTGATGACTCTGTCTGAGCTTCTGGACGCCCTGCCGGGACTTCTTCGCTTACTTCAGAAGGTTTTGTTTGCGAATCCTCTGAGGGTACCCCCTCACCTTCCGGCGTCATCTCAGACACCTTCTGACTCTCTTCGTTAACTTCGGTTGATTCTGTACTTATTTCGGTAGCCGATTCTGACACTTCCGGCATTAGTGATCCTTCAGTCACCACAGATGGTACATCGGTTTGCGCCTTGGAGTCATCTTTGTCTCCTTCACTATCTATGGGAGTTTCTTCCGTCAATCCTACTACCGCTGTGCTTTCTTCAGGCATCTTTTCGGACTGTTCAGCCACTGGTACCGTTCCAGGTTCTGATCCCTCAGTTTGGGCTTCTGAAACCTCCCCTGATACCTCAGGAGAAGATTCTGTACTTGACACTGCAGCTTCAGTTTGCTGTTTAGATACCTCTTCAGCTTCTTCGCTTACAGAAACTGGAAGTTCGGTAGAAACTGCTGCGTTCTCTGTTTGTTCCTCGGGTGCTGTAACTTTTCCAGGTTCTTCGCTTACAGCAGGAGAAACTTCGGTTCCCAGTTCTGGCTCTGAGGTCTCACTCTCTGGTTCACTCACAATTGGAGAGGACTCTGTACTTTGTTCAGAGATTTCTGTCTGAACCTCAGGCATATTTTCAATTTCTTCACCAGGAGATACAGCCAGTTCTGGAGTTTGTGTCTGTTGTTCTGTTGCTTCTTCACTCACCACAGGAGATTCGGAAGAGACACCTGGAGATTCAGTTTGTTGCTTCTCAGAATCACTGCTTTCCAACGAAGGCTCAGTGGCTGCTTCAGTGATTGCATTTTCCACGTCAGGTGCAACAGTTTCTGGGTGTGGACCTTCTTCGGTCACATTAGATTCAATCGGTGTTTCCTCATATTTCGAACCTTCACTTGACGTGTCCTGAACAGGTGAGGGTGTAGTTTCAATACTGACTTCAGGAGCTTGCTCAGTAGAGAATTCAAGGGTTCCAGGATAAATCTCATTGACAACTGGGCTAGTAGAAGAAATGTACTCTGGTGTTACGCTTTCCTCTACAGGGGCTTCTGTACTTGGTATCGCACTTTCCTGAACCTCTGAGTGAATCCTTTCAGTCGATTCAGGTATTCCTTCAGATTCTTCAGTTTGGGCACTTACTTCTGGCTCTCCATTAGTGGCTGTCTTTTCTGTCAAATTTTCACTGGCAACTGATGAGCCTTCTGTAGGTGGTTCCACTGGCTCCACTCCGGGTGTCTCCTTCTCATCAGTGCTTTCATCCTGATTTCTTGATGGAGTTGTAGCCTCAACTTCACCAGTAGTTGTTCCTAATTTCTCTTCCTCAACTGGTGTTTCCGTACGCTCAGTGGAGGACACCGCTTCTTCAGGAGCAGTAGTGTGTTGTTCTTGATCAGGGATTTCGTTTTCAGGTACGGTTTCTCCTTCTTTTGTTGGAAGTACTTCCTCTTGAGCTACGGTTGTCGCTTCGATCTCTGATGAAATAGGAGCGCCAGCCTCACTTTCAGAGGATGTTTCTGAAACAGGCTGAAGGACTTCCTGTGAAGTAGCTGGAGATACGTCAGTGACAACAGCACTTTCCGTTGTCACTTCCGGCAGGTTATGGGAAACTTCTTCGGGTACTAATGAAGGAGTGGTATTTTCCTCGCCTACAGGCGTATTTTCTGGTAGGGCATGGACCCCTTCGGATTCAGTAGTAATCACTTCCTCGGAAACCTGACTTTCAGTAACAGCGGGCTCCTGCGGTGAAGATGACTCAGATTTTTCTGTAACTGGAACTTCGGTTTTTTCAGTTTGCTGAGTCTCATCGTCTCCCTTCTCAGATTCTGAAGACGTAGGGGCTGTGACAGGTATATTTTCTTGACTAACTTCTGAATGTTGGACTTCACTTTCAGGTTTCTTTCCAATGTCCTCTGGCTCTATTTCATTGCTCTGAAGGGGTTCGTTTTCTGTGCTTGTTTCAACGGACGGGTGCTGGGCTTCAGTTGTGACTTCGCTTTCTTCGGAAGAAACAGTGTCGGAATGAACACTTTCATTTTGTGCAGAAGATTCCGTTGCTTGATTTTCGTGCTCCGGTAGTCGCTCCTCTTCAGAAGGAACACTTGAAACGTCTTCATGGCCGTTGTGTTCAATGATATTATGTTCATCTCCTTCAGTTGAGATTTCAGAAGGAGAGTGGACAGTGGTTGCTTCCGGTTTAATATCAACGGTGGCTTCCGTTACCATTTCAGGTACCTCCACCTCATGACCAGCTTCTGGCTTGTGCTTCCCCTCCTCAGGTTCTACTTCATTTTCTGGTACATTGGGAATTTCTTCAGGCTTTTCTTGAGGACTCAGAGGTACTTCGAACTTTTCCGTAGTTTCAGTTTGTTTGCTTTCAGTGCTTTCCGTGGGGAACTCTTCAACTCTATTCACAATAGTCACAGCTTCTTCGGTCACATGGCTTCCAGATTCAAGCCCAGGCATGTCTTGACCATCTGTGAAAAATAAAATCAATTAATAGGGTATCAATTATTAAGTAATCATATTATGGGGTGGAAATTCATTCGTAAGAGCCTAATTTTAATGCAAGAGGAAAAGGCAGCTATACCTTCCCGAGAGTCACACGAGATTTGTGTAAAGGACAAAAAGTCTTTACTTACCACAGAGATACGATGGACAGCAATCATTTTCCTTGTAGTGGGGAGCGCACTTCTTCATCCCTGGAGGTGGTGGAGAGCAGTTGACGAGGACACAATGGACGATAGAGCTGACACACCGACAACTAGTTTGGCATTTACTCGCAGGCGGGATAACTGAGTTGTTGGCGTAGGTGAGATTGTCTACAAGGCAGTTGCCTTCACCGGGTACCACACCAAAGATTGGTACTTCTGTGGTGGAGGCAGATGTCTCTGACGGATGTGTAACTGGGACCTCTTGAAGAGTGTTGGATACCGGTTCCAATTCTTTGATTGCTTCTGTACTTGACTGTACTTTCTCATGTTCTCCTGCTGGCTCAGCCGGTTGTTCAGTCGAAAGTTCGAAATCAGTATTAGCGGTTTCAGAAACTGGCAATTTTTTTGTTGAAGTTTCAATCTCACTCTCCGTGATTTCAGAAACAGGCAACTTTTCGGTTGGAGATTCTAATTCATTCTCGGTAGTTTGGAAAACGGGCACTTCCTCGGGCCGTGGTTCTTCTTTTGGTGATTCCGTGTGAACTTTTTCTCCTCCTTCAACGAGAGGCACCGAAGTTTCAGCAGTTTCCGGAGTTGGAGTCACTTGCTCATGTGAAATTTCAGAATGTTCTTCAGGAATGTTTTCACTCCTTTCCGTAGTGATGAATTCAGAAACTTCTTCAACACTGTGTTCAGTAGCAACCTCAGGCAATTCTTCTTTGACAGCGCCTTCAGTCACCTCTTTTTCCTTACCACCATTGACGCTAGACTCTGTGCTTCCACCCTCAAGTGTGCCGTGACCAAAACCTTCTTCTTCAACAGGCTTTTGAGTTAATTCAGGCTCTGTCTCATCTCGATGAACCGTGTCATATGGCTTTTCTGTCGTTTTCTCAGTAGAACCGTTTTCAGTTTGTTGTTCAATAATTTCGCCACTTTCGGAGGTTTTTTCTGTCATTTGGTTTTCTGATTCCGCGACACTACTTTCGGTTGCCATAACAGGCTCTTCAACATTCTCATGTAGCTCAGTTGTGGGCTCGTTTTCCAATAGCTCACTTCTCATAGTGGATGGTTCCGCTTCCTCAATATATTCGGTTTGAGTTTCAGGGGTCTCTGGTTGAATTTCCTCCTGATGTCCGGTCTGTGGACCTTCTTCAGTGCTCACTTCGGGAATTTCAGGGGTCTCTGGTTGAATCTCCTCCTGATGTCCAGTCTGTGGACCTTCTTCCGTGCTCACTTCGGGAGTTTCGGGGGTCTCAGGTTGCATCTCCTCTTGATGTCCGGTCTCTGGACCTTCTTCCGTGCTCACTTCAGGAGTTTCAGGGGTCTCTGGTTGAATCTCCTCTTGATGACCGGTCTGTGGACCTTCTTCAGTGCTCACTTCAGGAGTTTCAGGGGTTTCGGGTTGTTTCTCTTCTTCATGTACGGTCTGCGGTACTTCTTCAGTGCTCACTTCGGGAGCTACAGGGGCCTCTGGTTTAATTTCCTCCTGATGTCCGGTCTGTGGTTCTTCTTCAGTGGTAACTTCGGGAACTTCAGGGGTCTCTGGTTGAATCTCCTCCTGGTGTCCGGTCTGTAGTCCTTCTTCAGTGGTAACTTCGGGAACTTTAGGGGTCTCTGGTTGAATCTCCTCCTGATGTCCGGTCTGTGGACCTTCTTCAGTGCTCACTTCGGGAATTTCAGGGGTCTCTGGTTGAATTTCTTCTTGATGTTCAGTCTGTGGTCCTTCTTCAGTAATAACTTCGGGAACTTCAGGGGTCTCTGGTTTAATTTCCTCTTGGTGTACGGTCTGTGGTCCTTCTTCAGTGCTCACTTCAGCTCCTGCCGACGCACTTGTAGTCGACTGAATCGGTTCATTTGACTCACCTAATTCAGGCGACTCAGTTTTTTGCACCTCTTGCTCTCTTTCAGTAATTGCTTCTTTATGAGATTCTGTTTCTCCGGTAACTAAAGCCGTCTCTCCACTAGGAACTTCAGTGGTTTGTTCCAACTCAGGTTTCTTAGCTTCTGCTGCTTCTTCAGTTGTTTCATCAGGCTCATTTCCTTCGTCTAACTCAGTGGGGTAGTGTTCTTCTTCGGTCTTTTCAGTCGGTTCCTGAGGAAACACTATTCGATCAGGATGTAGAGTGCTACTTCCGGTTTCTGGAGATATTGTTTGTTGTTGTGTTTCACTAACTTTCTGTTTTTCTCCCTCTGGTTCCACCGGTGTTTGTTCTGTTCCTTGAACCTCGTTGTCTCCTTCATGTTTCGTAACCAAGCTGTCGCTAGCAATCGTCTGCGGCGATTCAGGAGAGCTTTCAGTTATCATCTCAGAGATACTAGATTCTGTGGAAGACGGGGCAGATACTCCGTTGTCTCTTATGGTATATTCCACATTGTCAGTGACTTCCTCATTCGGTCGTTCAGTACCAACAGGTAGAGCCTCTTCAGACTCAGTTGCATGCTCCGAAGGTGTGAGTTCTTTTGCTGGTTCAACCAACCCCTCAGACGTTGACTGAATAGAAGATTCAGGAGCTTCTGTCACCTGTTCCGAAACTTCAGGTTTGTGTTCTTCCTCAGGTACTGTTGTCTGACTCTGTGCTGTTACTTCTTCGTGGCTTGTAGGAATTTCTGTCGAGTGCTCGGCTTCCTTACCACCCTGTTCAGGACTCGTAAGCTCCCTCTCAGTCTGCAGCTCCACTTCTTCTTTGGTAGTTACCTCAGCTGGACTTGATTCTGTTCCTTCCGGGACCATAGACTCTGATTTTTCAGGCTGAGCTTCGGTAGGTTCGGATGCAGATTTTTCCGTGCTCACTTCTTGCGCCATAGACTCCGTTACAACCTTCTTTTCTTCATCAGATTCTTCAACATTCTCTGGAGAGACTGTTATACTTTCAGGTTGATGGGAAACAGTCACTGAGCTTTTCTCAGGTTCCTCGTGTTCCGTGTTTCCACTTATTTCTGATTCTGGTGCGCTAGTACCTTGTGGTTCCGTTGGCTCCTCACTTGCGCTGATCTCCGGGGAAATTGTAGCTTGATTTTCTTCCTCTTGCACATTCTCACTCCCGGTAACAGGAGGAATAGACGTGGCATCAACTTCTTCCTCGCCTGTCACAACTCTGTCAGTCACAGGAACATGTTCTTCTCCAAACCGATTAGGGATTTCATTTATATGCAGAGGCTTTTCTGTAGCTTCCCCTTCTTTCTCCGTTGCTGATGGCTTTTCCGGTCGAGGGTATATTTCACTGACGCTGGCTTCTACTTCAGGCTCCGTCGCGGTTTCCATGTCCGTTGTGATATTTACTGAAAACAAAATGCATTCTTCAAGTTTCAGGACGAAACTCTCATGGGGCAAAATTTACACAATCAACAAGCTGCAGGCGTGGTAAACAAAAAGCTTAAAAGAAAAAAAGCATCATCAAATTTGATATTTAGGTACAACGCAAGAGAGGAACTTGGTAGGTACTGTTTATTGTTTTACGCTACAAGTAGGTACCTACTTATAAGACAAGCGAAAGCAACAACAGCAAGCAAAGAATAGTACACAGGGCTACCAAAGCATCGACTCAGCACTCGATATAACTAACATACTTCTAAAAGGAGTTCCTATTGGTCGGCGCTGTTCTTTCAACCCTCATTTGCAAGCTTTTTGAAAATTGGGGGTTTTCAGGATTTTCCTTGGAAAACCCCCTAAAAATGTGGTACCAAATTAAAGCGAATAGTTCAAGCTAGGGAACTGACGGTTTATATTTTGACTTTACTAACTCTGAGCTCATCTGAGGGCGGGAAATCCTTCGGAAAAATTTCCGAAAATTATGTATCTTTTCAAAAATTCATAAGTAGGGTCACATAAAGAATCAAGAAATTTTAAACCGTCAGCAAACTCGGCTCATTTTTCTTCTTTTAAGAAAAAAAAACTGCAGGTCTCTAGCTACTGCTGTTAAATAGGTACGAATTTTCTTCGGAAGGCTTGCTTCTAGGGGTGGTACTCCTCAACTGTTAGATCTACTGATCTTTTTAAGTTTCTTATAACAGCAGCATTGTATTTAAGTGTCCTGATCAAAAACTCAACCTCTGTGCTCTCCCTACTACTTCTCTATACCCAGGTAGTGCTCTCTAGAACAGGTACACGTCTCAACCTGGCTCTGGAGAGCAGTATCCGGTCTGTCCCACTATACCTCTTTTCCACAGCCAGGATGAGACCTGCAGGTGTATTCCCTTTCTCTAACGCCAGCAAACCCACTCAACTAACACCTTCAAAATTTATTGTAATAAGAACTGTTCTCCATATATTGCATCATGGCGTGCCTTATCTTCTTACAATAAATTTTGAATGTGTTAGTTGAGTGGGTTTTCTGGCGTTCGAGAAAGGGAATACCACTACTGTTACTGCTCTCGAAACTCAGAGTGAGACCACCCTGTCTGTGAAGAAGCGAATGACCCCCGGTATGGAACTTTTTGTCAGTTCAGCGTTCTAGGCACTGTAGGTACAAGCTTAGCAAAGCATTTGAGAGCAAGCACAGGCACAGCTTAGCAATGCTGTAAGAAGGTCGTACCATGATTGTCATGTTTTCTATTCTGCCTATAAGATGTATCAGTTCCTCCTTCAATCTCGTTTTGATCTGAAACACGAACACCACCACTGGTAACCGGGTCATCGTTAATCTGACTTAAGTCATCGTTAATCTGACTTAAGTCATCGTTAATCTGACTCAAGTCATCGTTAATCTGACTCAGGTCATCGATAATCTGACTCAGGTCATCGTTGATCTGACTCAGGTCATCGTTAATCTGACTCAGGTCATCGTTAATATGAGAAGTCATTGTTAATATGACTCAGGGTGCATGAGATCAGTAAAATAGGCAAATAGTGCTTGGCGCTTTAAATCATTTGTAAGGAAAATGTTTTAGGAAAATCAGCTATTTGCCTATGAAAGTGACAGTTGAGAAGGAATTTTAGACAATCACCAGAAATGGTTGAGCGGTTGACAATCCATGACTCCATGATATTTTTTACAATGATTTTTTTGAGTAAAGTTATATAAAATACCAATTTTTTTAGGACACAGTTGGATATCTAAATGTTCTGAAATATAATATGCCTTTTAAACGTCCAAAAATTAACTGGCTAATAACAACACAGTTAATTTTGTGGGTTGAAAAGATCATTTTAGATCGTAGAAATTTCCAGTAGTTTCCTCAAAAAATTATTGTCCCTAAGAAATGTCGACTAAATTTATAAAACCCTGCAGGTGTATTCCCTTTCTCGAACGCCAGCAAACCCACCCAACTAACACCTTCAAAATTTATTGTAAGAAGAACTGTTCTCCGTATATTGCATGATGGCGTGCCTTATCGTCTTGCAATAAATTTTGAAGGTGTTAGTTGGGTGGGTTTGCTGGCGTTCGAGAAAGGGAATACAGCTGCTGGAATACTGGAGGATTGTAGGCACTAGTATGGGAATCCAGTATTGGTATCTTTCTTGCTACAATGTAACAAATTGATGTAATAATTACTTTCTAATTGAAACAATCGTCTTAATGGGTTTAGTTTTTGCTACAGTGTCATTGCTATAAAGGCAGAGGAATTTTTGTCGGAAACGATTGTTATGACATTGTTCTTTCTTAGAACTATATATTACGAGACAAAACTTTGTCGTAAGGGATTCTGCAACCCCCCCCCCCCCCCCCCCCCCCCCTTCAAGGGGAGAAAAGTTGGTATTAGCAGTATAGAATTGGAAGGAACTTTTTGGTGGGAAAATGTGCTACATTAATCAAAATAGGACTACCTACCATTATATTTCATTTCTATGAAACTGTGCAAAATGATTTTGGAGGGGTTGCATTGACAGTTCCTTTTTGCACCTATTGTGAATTTATCTGATCGTTAACTCCTAGCTGATGGTATAGCCCCAAGAAAAACAACCCCTAAAGGAGGGGAACTTCCCCCTCCTCCCCACGAGAAAACACGCCAATTTTCTTAAAAAAACGAAAACATTGGACATTAGGAACCAGGAAGACGAATTTCACAAGACTCTTTCAGGTTGTACGCCATTCAGTGATCTTTTGAAATCCGAATGAACATCACAAACGTTTCAAAACACATCCCCACCATTTCCACCCTACATTTTAGGGCAAATCCCACACTTACCACATTGATATGTCTCAGGACAGCAGGCTCCAGGGGGTGGTGGCATGGCAGTGCAATTTTGCTTGTCCAGCGGAGTACCACACTCCTGGACAGCACATACAATTTCGCCTCGCATACAGTAGCAGTGCTCACAAGGACCGACCGTCTCAATGCTGGCACCATCGGCGTACGTGTGACCGTTGTGGCGGCAGTCGAGGGGTCCAGCTGTTGTGGTCGTTAGAACCAGACCAGGGGTTGGTCGAGGCGCTTCGGTGGTCGTCGTTTTTAGTTCTTCTTCATAATCTGTACAGAAAAATATGGACTACTGTAGAGTTACTACCAGAAAACTATATTTAGCTTCAGCCCCAATCGTTGGTCGGATATTCCAAAAAATAATCGACCGTCTAAGACGGGCCTTACCGCAATCATAGCGCACAGGGCAGCAGACTCCTTCTTCATAGATCGGACGACAGCCTTCGACGCGGAGGGTACATTCCTGCATGACGCAAGCCGTTCTGTTGCGGATGCAGTAGCAGAGCTCGCAAGGTTTGGTTGGGTCCCCAGGCACTTGCGCACCATCAGTATAGAAGAGATCACTAATCCTGCAGCCATAGTCGTCGGGGTGCCCCAAGGAAGTGTCTGAGATCTGAGGGGCTGGGGTTTCTGAGTGCTCAGTAGTGGAGCTCGTAAGCAATTGCACAGGAACTGAATAAAACATAAAATAAATGAATCACTCAAGAGCTGGTTAATTTCATACATATTATATTTCAGAACAATAGTTTCCTCATGCAGTGTGCAGAAGAAACGTAAACAAACACATTCGCTATTTTTTTACGTTCCGATTTCAAACTTTGTGAGAAACTTATTGGATATTTAAATATTCTGAAATATAATATGTCTTTTTAACGTCATTACTCATGAGGCTATGTTGTGATTTCTTGGTCGGTTAATTTTGGACAATTTTTTTGGTGAAAAAAATCACTCGATCGTAAAATCACAACATAGCCTCATGAGTAATGACGTTAAAAAGACATATTATATTTCAGAATGTATATTCAGTGATGGAACGGAGAGACAAAGTACGATGACTTTGTATAACACATCTCGAGTTAACTGACCTCATATTTTCATACTATAGTGCTGCATGTGGGATAATTGCTGTAAAAAAGTTGAACCTCGAGCTACACTCCGTTATTATGCAGGAATCCTCATAAAAAATTAAAAACCAACAAATGGATTCTTTTGTAAATAAGAATAGTGCAATAAAAATGGTTAGTTACTGCACGCGCATACCTACTCTACATTTTATATGTGCATAATATTTACTACAATAAAAAATGAAGAAAATTAGTTAGATATGGTTGCATTTATGGCCTCATATGTATCCTAGATGTGTAGTTTGTACCTACAACCTTAGAGTAGCACCTATACCTTCCGACGACGACGTCTATACAATACATAAGGGCCACCATACATTCGTTATTTTTTTACGTTCCGATTTAAAATTTTGTGAGAAAACTATTGGATATTTAAATATTCTGAAAAATAATATGTCTTTTTAACGTCATTACTTATGAGGCTATGTTGTTATTTCACGATCGAGTGATTTTTGTCCCAAAAAAAATTGTCCAAAATTAACCGATCGTGAAATCACAACATAGCCTCATGAGTAATAACGTTAAAAAGACATATTATATTTCAGAATATTTAAATATCCAATAGTTTTCTCACAAAGTTTGAAATCGGAACGTAAAAAAATAGCAAATGTATATTCAGCCTTAAGGGTGAATTACCTTCGGGGCAGTTGATGATGGGGCAGCATTGGTCAGCTCGCTTCTCCACAGTGCAGTCTTGCCCAATGGCTTTCGTGAAGGGGCAGACCCTCAGGTAGCACATGAGCATCCTGTTGTGGCAGGTACAGTTCAGGCACGGTTCGTTCGTTATAATTCGATCTCCTTCGTCGTAGTGTTGAAAATTGTAGTAACAGCCCAATTCTGGAAGAAAAATAGAGTCAAAACGTTAAGGCTGTCGACACAATATCCTGTTTTTGACGTCTATATTTTCCAGCTACATCCAACAGTTTCCGGAGAAAATTGGTATAGGAGAATTTTCCGCTAGAAAATTTAGGACAAAATTTTCGGGAAAACGTTTTTTCCTCAGTTTTTTTATTGTCACTGTCATGGCCACTGGCTAAATATGCTTCATAAGTTTGTATGCTTAGCAACTTTTTGACCAAGATGTGGTAGGTGGACATTCATTGGAACTGACTGCGAATGTGGGTTGTATAATAGGTTATTTATCTTAGTTTAAACGCAATAAAACTCTTCGGCTACAACTACATTGTACATGATAGTGTTGTCAACAAAACTGAATGGGCTTCATCGTCACCGAGGGGTTAACCACTCGTTGGGAATCATTGGAAATCTTTATGAAATCTCAGGGAATCTTGGAATTTTTTTGAGTGGATACCCCTTCGGGGTTAATCTTTCTATGAATATCGTTGGGAATCTTTGGAAATCTTTATGGAATCTCAAGGAATCTCTGGAGTGGTTACCCCCTCGATCGTCACCAACCAACTAAGATTTCTACCATCAAGAGGTTTTTTGCGCTATGCATGAGACTAACATTGAGAATCACGAATTATTTTCCATTTTTTTTTTTTTTCAGCTAAGTACTTACCGACCCAGATTCCCTAAATTTTCAGTAATTAAAATACATTATATTTGAGAATATATAAATTTCCAGCAGTTTCCTCATAAACGGAACAAGAATAGTCAGTTAACTTTTAAGTATAGTTAACCTTAACCCGGGTTTCGTATACCTTCTAATAAGGCCTTTATAGTGTAGTAAGGAATTTTCCAGCATTTCTTCTTCATTTTCCATAAAAACCCCTGCATCCTGGTACCTGACACCTAGCTCATAACTTGCAGAGGTCGTAACATAAAGGAAATAGCCTAACCTAACCTAACAATTATGTTTTATATTTTCAACCGCAGACGCCTTTGCATTGATGGACTTAACTACCACCCACAATACCTTGACCGAGAGGTATCATCATCAGCACGATTTGTTCTTAGGTGTGCGATTCTTTTTTCTTCTTCGCCACGACGTCCGGAAATAGTGCTGAGGTTTTGGCATTGACCTATGCCCCGATTTATTTCAATTTTTTATTCAGTAGAAGTATCGATTACATTTTAATTATTGATTAATCGATTACTGAGGGACACAGTGCGGTTTTTCGCGCATCATCTGTCCGTCGATATCTCAGCTGTACCTGAACCTGGTCCCACCACTGATGGGTATACCTGATGGCCTGCACCTGCTAGAGAAAAACTCGACTGCTGCATACAGCCGCCGCTGATCTCTGACTGGTATACAATTGATCCAGGATCATGGTCATCAAAAATCCGGAAAATCGTTGGCTTTTCCATTTTGTTGGTGTTCAGCTATTAAAAGAGTATGGTGAGACCCACCCTTAGACTGTCAGGTACGGACTTCGATACTATCCGGGAGCCCAGGTACAATGCCTCATCTCAGTGGGTACAACTCCGTACAACTCGCATGTTGCTGGAGAGATTAGCAGAAAAGGAAAGATGAGTGGGTGTGAGTTCCAGGTTCCAGGCGAGTAACGGGGATCGCGCATGCGTTCCTCAAGAATTAGGCCGACGACTCCAGAGGCAATGACGTTCGTGGGAAACCTTCCAGAGATCCTCCAGCCCACAATAGGGCAAAATTACTCAAAACCAGCGCCGTAGTCAGGCTCTTCACAAAACGAACTGGTGGCATAGAGGGGGTGACGAGGGGTTCATCTTTCTATGAATATCGTTGGGAATCTTTGTAAATCTTTATGAAATCTCAAGGAATCTCTGGAGCGGTTACCCCCTCGGGGGTGATTTGCTCGGAATCACGCCCGACGGTCGAGTATCAGGGCTGGAAGGTCCAGGTCCAGGTATAACGCTCACCAGGGAAAATTTCAGCAGGTTGGTAATAGAACCTGTGGGACCTTTTGCTGCTCACTGCCAGTTTCGTCGACCTACCAAAATATTTTTTTAAGTAAATTTTTTTGTGTATGCTTACCGCTTTCTTGTCCGTAGTATTCTTGTACTTGCGTCTGCCCTTCCTCGTCATTTTCAATAACAGGTGCTGTAAATAGAAAGAATAAATTACAATTAACAAAAAGAAAAATTAATTTTTCTCCATATCATCCTCGGACGTACTGGGGAGGGATGGCAATATATTATGTGGCCCGCCATCCCTGAAATGCCACTCCAGCCCCTCCATTCCAGATATGTGGCCAGCTTAAGAAAGAATCATTGGCTTCTGATTCATTGGAAACAGGTACTCGGAGATGCAGTAAGAGACAGTGACCCTTGCACGGTGGACATACGAATCCTATGCCTTGCGGCGGTGCAGGCTGGCGCCAGGCCTGTCGGGGCCCTTAACGATGGGCATGTACTGTAACTCACGCACATGCACCTTAAGCCAATCCGGTCACGCAGAGGTGATCGCAAAAAAAAAAAAAAAAATTGAACGGCTGAAGCAGCAGTGGATGGTTTTTGTCATTTTTGTCAACAACGAGGTTGCCTATTGTAAGTTAGACATGGGTGAGTGAAAATTTCGTTCGAAGAGTAGTCTCTCTCTATAACGACCACGAAAATTTGCTCGCTATAGAGAGAAATTGCCGTTGAGAGGGTTCAAAGGTCAGGGTTTGTCAAATCCTTTCCATAGCGAACTATGGTTTAAAAGCAAAGGCCAGAAAGTTCTCCAGGTTCCATCGTTTTAAAGTAAGGTCTCTGGATGACGTAAATTCAACCAATCAGAGCTAGTGTTCTATTTTTAAACTCTAACAAGTTGCAATATTTCCCTATAATGAACGAGGGTGACACGACAAAATGTTTTCGTTCACTAACCGTGAAAACTACAATAGAATCGTTTCACGGAGGGGTCTACATAGTTCCTATACCTATTAGGTATAGGCAGAACACCTTATTGTGCAACAAGAATTTTGGTATGCAGATAGCTTTTGCAGGCCTCAGAATAGGTGCAGCCAGGCTTTCAAAAAAGAAAAAAAAAATGAGACCAAGTTAATAGTTTTCAGTCTTCGGTCTACCACATCGCAGAAGGCAAAAAATAGTACGTACGAACCATCATTTTCAGAGTTCATCCACAGTTAGGTAGGTATAGGTACACGATTGTGCGGTGACCCTTAAGAGGACGTTATACCTGGTTTCTTTTATTGCAACTGTTTTGCAAATGGTAGCATCGCATACCTCAAGAAAAGTGCTGTATCTCGAAAACCAGTAAAAAAAAATGGGAAATCTGCTTTGAATACTCCCTAGAACATTGTTAGGGCTAGGTACAGGCAAAATTTTGTGTCTTTCCAACCAAGGGTAAACCTTGAAAATGAATCGCCGCTCGCAATGTTAATCTTATGGGCGGCAAAAAATGCACCGTCAGGTATAGCAGACCCTTAAGTTATTTCAAATCGGGCCCTCTCACGGTTGAGTGCCGTGAGAATAACAAAACAATATGTTATTTTTACCAATATGTATGCAAAAAAACATAATTCAGGCTTTTTGAGCTCGTAACGGCGTAACCAATTGCCTTTTTAACGAATGTATTAAAATATGAGCAGCCAATTCGCACCTCTAACAGCAAAGAGCATAAATCACAAATATGAAGTCAAAAACCTTAAATAAATTGCTCGGTCTTTCAACTGGTTCTTTGCAAGAACCTAGGATTACCTTTTGAGTGCTAACACGTGGAAATGGCGAAGGTATGGGTCTATATAAAGTTGCCGTACAAGCCATTACCACTCCAGGCTTCACATTGCAGCTGGATAAATCATAGGGAGTTATCGGGGCTTACTCCTATCCGCAGTGACATAAATCCCTTTTAAAGAATCAATGAGCTGAATCTGCATTCAGGAGCCGGCTCTCTTGATGCACTCAGGTACTGTTAGGATTTACATTCCTTCTTCTAAGGTTTTTATCCTCCCACACGGCTCATGGTCAAGGACTTAGGTTGCAACCAGTAGAGAGTTAATAAATACCTATTACATTGGGTCAATACCCACTGGGGAACAGGTATTACAATTCCTTGGGATGACTTCCAAAGAACCACTGAAAAGTATAGGTACAATATCCTTTTTTTTTAGGTTTTGTTGACATTGTCCCACCCAAAATAGGTGGAACTAAAGTATAAAACGCCTGGTTGTCCAGTTAAATCACAAATTGAGAAATTCCTCTAAACTATAAAAAACATTTTCAAGTAAATACGATTTTAGCAATTTTTTAAATATTGTTAAACTTTCTTCAGATTTGATTTCAACCGGGAGAGCGTTATATAGACGAACACCTAAAATCGGAGGACTGTTCAAACGAAGGAAGGTAGCAAATTTGCCTATACATGAACACGACCGAGTTTTATAAGAGTGAAAGTTTGAATTAAGAGGGAAGTGTTCTGGATGTTCATACGAACAAAAAATAATACCTGATAAATGAAAACACAAGGAGCAGGGAGAATAAAGAATTTCTGAAAAAGTGACCTGCAAGAAGTACGCGCAGGCACTTTAGCTATGATTCTTATGCATCTCTTTTGAATTTTTAAAATTAGCTCAATAAGTAGGAAGCAGAGGGGTGGGGGACACACAACAGCTCCCATGCCATGGTGTTAGTACACGACGGGGACCTACAGTTTTAGGTCTGTTTCGAACCACCGCAGCCTCGATATACATTTCACTTGACAACAAAAAAAAATAAAAAAAATAATAATAAAAAAAAATCAGAGGTGAATGATAACTTGAATAAGGGTGGTTTTTTAAGATTTCTACTTTTTCGGAGTCTAAAAATATAGCCCGAAATTTGTTGGTAGTTACCTAATGTGAGCTTTAGGAAGTTACAAATGCAGCCGTAACCAATGCAAGTGCTAAATTGATGATTCAATATTGGTTGAAATGTACCTTGAACTGGTCATAAGACTCTCAATAATCGTTACGGCAAACATAACCCTCCACGTGCAGGCTACTTTGTAGGTAGGCAACAGGTCTTAACTACCTTCCTGTCATGCTGAACTAACAGAATACCCCACCCGGGTCCCGGGTAGTGATTCATATGTGTTCTCATAGAGAAGTTATAATCAGGTAATTTTTTCAAGTATCTATATTGATTGTGGTGAAAAATATATGTTCCATTTAGGGCGTTTGCTATTTGTTTACGTTTTTTTCGACCAATTTTTATAGGTCACAGTTGTATGTTTAAATGTTCTGAAATATAATGTGTCTTAATCTCTTACTTTATGACGTTAAAAAGGCATATATTATACTTCCCTAAAGAGGGTGGACGAAATACATCACATGTGTGAACTTTTGCTCATATGGGAAAGTATGTACGACCGTTGTCAGTGTTGTACCACTTGTTCAAAATTGAAGTTCTCCAGTGACCTACCTAACCATGAACTCCGTACCGTTTTGACTCATCGTCTTCCGTCTGATCTTTAGCCTCGGCGATCATGACCTGTCGTGCCGTTTTTCCAACCGATTACAAACCGTTTGTCTAATAGGGGACCTCGCCACTGGTGACCCATTTCCTCTACCCATAATCGGTCGCTGTCTTCTATAAAATGATTGGTTCCCATCTTTACCGCAAAATTGCAGTCATTGAGGTGCATTGTCAAGACTTCAGAGGCTATCCGAAGCCTTCATGGTTTCCGCCAATTCTACTAATCATCTTCAAAACCGATTCTTCAATGATTTTACTGTTGCAGATGAACGGGAAGGTATAGGCACTGATTGCGGGTTGTAGTGGAAGTGCCGAGGGGTTAACCACTCGTTGGGAATCACTGGAAATCTTTATGAAATCTCAGGGAATCTTGGAATTTTTTGGAGTGGTTACCCCTTCGGGGTTCATCTTTCTAGGAATATCGTTTGGAATCTTTGGAAATCTTTATGGAATCTCAGTGGAATCTCAAGTAATCTCTGGAGTGGTTACCCCAAAAAACTCATTCAGGGGGTGTTCCTAGGAAGGCCAGGACGTAGCAGGATATTAGGTTTCTGGGGAGCTTTTTTTTGATACTCGCCATCCCTGAGTTTCCATAGCAGGCCCCCCATTCCAGCCCTCCCTTCCCGGACGTATCGTGTAAGGCAGGCTTTAGAGAAGTCCGCTCGAATTGTCTTAACCAAATAAAAGCACGTGCCGGAGCGATGCTTATAACGCCATTAAAAAGGCTGTCAGGTGTCTGCCAGAATGAAGGTTTCGTGACGATCAGGTACCCAGCAATTATTGGTACCTGTGCCTATTAGCCGATGCATCTCGGCCCACCAATGACTGACAGCATGCGTTTGAACTATGGCCCTTTCAACGCACTTTCCTCGAATTTCTTCGAAATAATAATACCTGAGCTTTTCTTCGCATGCACTCAATTGGTTTTTAAAAGGTTCAGAAGAATCCTGGTAATAGGAGGTACCTATTCTGGTATTACTGTACAGAGGACTTGAAGGGAGCTATAGGGATGAAAATTGTTTAGGAAATTTCCAAATTTTTAGGTACATCCATGCCGCAAGTCAGAAGCTTTCTTATATACCTGGATTCAAACCAAGACCTCTCACGATACGGTTCACTTAGAGGCGACACTTCCTGGCATCCCCAGGTACGTCCTTAAAATAAAGGGTCCAACAACAGTCGCACTTAACTTTCTCGCCCCGTATGATTTTTTTTTTTTGGGGGGGGGGGGGGGGGGGGAATTTTTTGAGATTTTTTTGTGGGCGTAGTTTTCAAGTAATCCGAAATCGGTTGAAAATGACCCACGAGCATCTATCTGAAATCACTCATACCAAATCTCATGACTGTCATTTTATTACTTTAGTCCCAAATGCGTTCCGACCATTCAAAAACGTGGTTTTTCATTCTCAACTCATTTACAACTTTTTTTTGACAAAAACGGCCGTAATAATTTTGAAGATAACAAAATTATGTTCAACAGATGATTAAGTTACATAGTTCTACACAAATTTACCAAATTTCATGACAATCGGTCAATAAATGTGAATGGCGCCGAAACGATCGAACTTTGGTCCAAAACGGCCGTAATTTTCAACCAATTCAATTTTAGTTGCAAATGACCTCGAAGCATCTATTTTTCAACACACTTACCAATTTTCAATGTTATAGATTGAAAAGTGTACCGTCGGCGCTTGTCCGACTAACCAAAAACACGATTTTTGAATTATTTTGGCGGTTTTTTGGCAATAGCGGCCGAATTTTTTAAGCAATCATCTCGGCCGTGATTTTAGACAGGTCCATACCAAATTTCATCAAAATCGGATGAACGGTATAGGCTCTAGAGCAGGGAACGGACGGACGGACAGTCCGTCCGTCCGTCCGTTCCCTGACGGACGGACAGACTTTTTCCAGAAACCACTTTTTGAATTCAGGGGACCCCCAGGATCATGGGAAACCCAAAATCTCAATTTCAAAATTTTGCACGAAAACAATACTATATGGCTAGCGAGAAAGTAAAAATAAATCTGAAAACCCCTTAGTAGGTATGTGACCCACATTTGCACGGTCAACGCCTGAATGAGGGACAAGAAGGATCATCAATCTCGAGAGCAACAACCTCTCACCACAACCAAAAAATATTTGAAGAATGTGGAAGACGCCTCAAAGGTCACGGACGCGACCCAGAACGGAACTCGCGGGTTCGATTCCCATGCGAAAAATACATAGTAGCATTCGGACTCAATTATAGGATAATTTGGACTCGAGACCGGTCCGCACACGCGTATGCTACGCGATCTGACACTGGTCCAGCATTCATTCAATGCTTCTTCTTCTTCAGGTCCTTAGCCTAGATTCTTAGGTACGCCTGTCACTTCCTAGTTGAGAGGGGCAACCTGGTTGGCAGAGTGCCAAATAACTGCATGGATGGCCTCTTCACTCTCGCATGTTATAGGGAAAAGTAATGTTAATTTGAACCGGTAGTACCTGAGCAACACCTACGACAAACCTTTGAATTTTACCGATCGTTTTTGAAGATGAGATTTAAGGAATGTAGCTAGGGGGTCTGAATCACCCTTTTTTGATTCCCTGGATTTCCAGAGTTTTTCTAAGAGAACGGTTGGACTTCTAACGTCACAAGCAAGATGATGGTGGGTTCTCCAGAAACATGCGTCCTTAAGAAACCTAACCCCGTCAAACAGAACTGTATCTACAGTCTTAACCGAGGGGGTAACCACTCCAGAGATTCCTTGAGATACCACTGAGATTCCATAAAGATGTCTAAAGATTCCCAACGATATTCATAGAAAGATGAACCCCGAAGGGGTAAACACTCCAAAAAATTCCAAGATTCCCTGAGATTTCATAAAGATGTCCAATGATTCCCAACGAGATTTCCAACGAGTGGTTAACCCCTCGGCCTTAACAATAATCACAGAGGGCATAATTTTGATTTGATGTCGGGATAAACAACTGAAAGAAAAGTGTGCCCTTTTGCCCCGCCTCAACGACATTCTACATTGCGAGTCCCGGGCCGCCAAAAGATGCCGTCTGCCGGGCCAAAGAATAGCAAAAAGGAATTACGCGGGCATTACGGGACACGGACCACCAGGGGCGCTGCCCCCGCCCCCGCCCTTTTTGTCTGCGCCGCCGCCGATGCCGCCAAGGCGGTCTGGACACATGTGCACCGAATGGGGAGGTGGTGTATCTCCGTTACATGCACTGCCGCAGTGCGGGAGGTCATTTAGGAGCCCAACGTGAGGAGTGACTGCACAATAATACCCAGCGTTATTTTCCGCACACGGCGCCTCTCAGCGGCCGAGTGGTCAAGGGGTCCGCTTTGTGTCCTGAGAGGTCCGGGTTCGAATCCCGGCGGAACGGAAAAATTTTACGCTTCCGGCATGGATGTATTGGCTTCGGCCCACTACTAAACTGGCTTCGGCCCACTCATATTCGTCTTCGGCCACTTCATCTTCGGCTTCGGCCAAAAACATCTAATAAACCAACTCATCGGCGCATGTCTTCTCTGAACGTCGCGCGTTAAAAAAATCCCGAAATTTAAGCCTCTTTTCAAAAATTCATAAACAAGTACATGTACAGACACAAGATATTTTGATTCTAGCATTATCTCGACTCGTACTTTTTATTTTAAGAAAAAAAAACAGAAGATTTCTAGCTAGTGCCGTTAAATAGACACGAATTTTTTTCGGAAGGCTTGTTTCTGGGGGTGGTGACACTCCTCTTAATACACAATTTTTCTTTCAATGGTGTAGTGAATCCGAAAAAAGCCTCTGGACCTCTGGACATAAGGGGGTGATTTCGGTTAGAATCACGCCCAGGAAAAATTTCGACAAATCAGTCCCAGATCCTGGCCCCTCTTGCTTCATTGCTTAGAGAAGCTACTATTATCCTGTTTTAATTTGAGGGTCCCCCATCGAAGAGGTTACCATAATCAATGTTGTTTCAGTTTCGCATTGATAGCAGCAAGAGCGCAATGATTGTTGCTTCCCTCTCTTCACCATCTTCTGATATATAATGAACACAGAAAAATAATAAGGTAGTCTCCCCAGTAATTCGAAAACCCTCCTACAGGTTGCCTTCACTATGTTCTACTTCTATTTTTGAACGGTGCTTAACTAACTACCTGTTGTAGATGCATACCTATGCATACCTCAGGTGTAAAAGTTCCATAAAAACGTAGTGCAAAGTCATCGCCTGTCTGCACAGCCATAGCCCGCATAGCCTGCTGGTCTTTATGGGCGAATAAAGAGGATTCCGATAGCGTTACCGCGATGGCCCATCTCAAATAACGGAGATTTCGTTCGTGCCTTCCAGATTAACCCGCTGCTATAGCACCTAATCGTGGGTTTACTTAACTTGGGATGGATACAGGGATAAGTGACTGTGATTTTGACGATCCTCGGTTAAGAGGACGCTATACCTGACGATGCATTTTTTGCCACCCATAAGATTAACATTGCGAGCGGCGATTCATTTTCAAGGTTTACCCTTGGTTGGAAAGACACAAAATTTTGCCTGTACCTAGCCCTAACAATGTTCTAGGGAGTGTTCGAAGCAGATTTCCCAATTTCTCACTGGTTTCTTTTATTGCAACTGTTTTGCAAATGCTAGCATCGCATACCTCAAGAAAAGTGCTGTATCTCGAAAACCAGTAAAAAAAAAATGGGAAATCTGCTTCGAACACTCCCTAGAACATTGTTAGGGCTAGGTACAGGCAAAACTTTGTGTCTTCCCAACCAAGGGTAAACCTTGAAAATGAATTGCCGCTCGCAATGTTAATCTTATGGGCGGCAAAAAATGCACCGTCAGGTATAGCGGACCCTTAAGCTTAACCCTAGGGTCAGTTCCGTAAGCTGAAAATTGCAATCACCTACCTAGGACACCTGGGTCTAGCCTTGAATTTTTTCCTGGTGTTCACCGGCTGGGGAAAAACTCAACTGTCGGGCGTGATTCTGACTAAATCACCCCCTTGTGTACAGAGCTCACGAAAGGTGGCTCCTTACGTCCATTACTAGCGCCAGGGAATTTTTTCTTGATTGTGCAATACCAAGAGCCTCAAGCATTTTTCATTCATTCAATGTACCGGCAATGAACTTCCCTACCGTGTTAGTCTTTCTTCTCAGGCTCGCAGTAATTAGACTAAACTAATTAGGAGTTAAAACCATGTAGCTTCGCTTCCAACATTTTAACTCGTTTCCGATAGAAAAGGTTGAAGCTCCTTTTTACTTTCGTGACAGCACGTCAGGTTCTTTTTGTACCACCTTGTAAATTGAATTTTTTAATTTAAAGTGTTTCGAAATTTTGGCATTTCTTTTCCATCTATTTCGTAAGAGCCCTCTGGGTCAATTTCATACAAACATATTCCGCGGTCTCACCGTGGTCCATATAGGAAAACACTTGACTCGCACGACTGAGGTCCTGGGTTCGAATCCAGGTAGGACCAATTTTCTGTTGGTAGCAAGGATGCCACACCAAATATTCGTTTGTGTTCGACCAACAATCAGTTTGTGTAAGTAACGCCTGTGCCTTCTGGCCAAGGGCACCTACCTAAAAAAAGATTCAGTAGTTTTCATTACCTACATTTTATGTTTATCCAAGAAGGTCATAAAATCAAGGGCCAAGGACGACTAGAGGGACAGGGACAGGTACAAAATTCGTGAAAAGCGTCACAGCTGCCGGAACGGTACCTGCACCTCAGCACGAATCTGCACTGGCCACAGACTGACGGAGAAAAACATTAAGGCACAAAAAAATCCATGACTGAACAGCCAACAATAATCAAGCGATCGTGACAATCCCATCTAGGAAGACATGGATTTCAGTCCGTGAATTATTTGGATGTGTATTTTTTTTGGGAAAAAGAACCTGAAGATTAGTAGAGGCGGCGGGGACTAGCCCAGTATCTGGACCATTTATATTACATGATAAGGACCTACAGTTTTAGCTAGGCTCGATATTCATTTCGTTTGACATGCTGATCAGGAAACGAGGGGTTAACCACTCCAGGAATCTCCTTGGGAATCTCAGGCAATTATTGGAAATCTATACGAAATCTCTGGGAATCTTGGAAATTTCGGGAGTAGTTAACCCTTCGGAGTGCATCTTTCCATGAACCTCGTCGGGAATCTCAGGAAATCTTTGGAAATCTTCATGCAATCTCAAGCAATCTCTGGAGTGGTTACCCCCTCGTCAGGAAACGTTAGATAAGATCGGTGCAAGACGACTCCTAGTGATAGTTTTCTTTAGGTCCTTATCATGTTTCATCCCAAATTTCGGCCTAACAACGTAACATCTCGTCATCGGAAATCCGATCCCGAAGACCGAAACTTTTGCAATACTTCCTATCAGTGAGAGATCGGAATCGGGCGGTATGCGACCCATCCAGACAGGTTTTGGAGCCGATGAAATTGTGCCTGGACCGTTGGTCTTAATGAATGGCCAACTCGAAGATAAGCCCTAAGGCCAGGTCTAATATTAGCTATCATTAGGCTCTCCGTTACTGTACCTATTCTTATTGATTAGCGCGAATCTTTGTGTGTTGTTCGCCCAAATTTAGGTCACTGGTCCTCACATTTTTTTACCTCCCGATGTTGAGTGCCTAAAACAGTTATTGGTTTTGGTATCTTAATTTTTATTTAGGTACTAAATTATTATGATGTTCTGATAGGAACTCAATTCTACATGTACCGCAAGGTTTTTTGCAGCCCCGGTATACGAGTCACACAGGTTCAATCCCGATGCTATCAATTTTTTTTCAGCACTCTAATAAAACGCATATCGAGCCTACGGCCAGCTGAGGGCGGCGGATACTTCTTGGAATTGTCTAGTACTTGGGCTTGTCCCCCGAGCTACCCCTCAACAGTTTCATTGTCGATAAAACAGAATGAGTCATTATACTACTGACCATATCGAACACCTTTGTATTCAGGTACAATAAGACTATAAGAAAAGCAAACGGACTTGTCTATCGCTATAAAAGGAGACATGAGCAGGAGCAGGAAGATGCAGTTCACTTGAAGGGACAAACCATTTGCGCCGGTCTCTTTAACATTTAGGTACTTCAAGAAATTTAAAATTTATACGCGAGGGGGTAACCACTCCAGAGACTCCCTGAGATTCCATAAAGATTTCCAAAGATTCTCAACGATATTCATAGAAAGATGAACCCTGAAGGAGTAACCACTCAAAAAAATTCCAAGATTCCCTGAGATTTCATAAAGATTTCCAATGATTCCCAACGAGATTCCCAACGAGTGGTTAACCCCTCGTTTATACGCATATAGTAAATCACCATCTGACATAAACCACACTGGGAAAAAAATTTCTGTGGACTTGGATTCGAACACTTTATTGGCCCCTACCTTACGATTTAGTTAGTAGAGGGGTGGGGGACAGTCGGCTGCTAGAAAATTTCACTACAAAATGGGGACCTACAGTTTTAGGTGGTTCCGAACCACCACAGGCTCGATGTATACGTATATATTTCACTTGACACGCATACTGAACGTATCAGAGGTAAATACCGATCAGAAAAATTTGTATACGTTTGGAATCGAACCGCTGTAACCAGGTTATACCAGGCTACTACTCGGCTACTGAACATACCTACAGGTTCTAAGGCCCCCGAAAACCAAAAATATCAAAGCGTAACTGCTCTACAGCCAAATTGCAACTGAGGGCATCGAACTGGGTGCATACCACATCACGTGCCACATGCCGATGAAAAAAAAACCGGATAACTCCTCAATTTATGTCCACATTAAAATATTATACAACGTGGCTCAGAAAGGGCTATATGGTGGAGTTTTTTTTAAGTATTTGATGAGAGACGTCGTGTTTTCAAGGTACAAGTCTTCAATTATCTGCCAAGCTACAGGTTCCGAGCCCTTAAATTAGGTCCAGCGTGTTATGCAGTTTCTTTGAAGTAGCGGTATCGGTATTTTAGGTATTTTTAGCGTAGTGGGCAGTTGAAAAAGTCCGTTTTCTTCAGTTTTAATGGACGTAACACCACAAGAGTTTGGGAGGAGGTGTTGGTCGAACCGCTCAGGACACAAGACACTTTCAGTTTAAAACCGTCCAGCGCTAGGATAGCTACCGAACCTATCAAGTATTAGGTAGGCATACCTAGTTAAATCTATATCTCAGGAACAGACCACTATACCTAATGCCCGTCATACTTGGTGGGTTTATTCTAAGTGGATTAGCCATGGACCTGTCTAGGTTCTTTATTTGAGTTTTTCCGAGCCTAAAACTGATACCTATATTCAACGTGACATATTTCCACGGCTCGATTGGTATGGTAGGAGGAATCAAAGAGCCCGTATATGGGTGCAAGATGGAAAACCGGATAAGTGAGTTTCGAACCACCACTGCCTCGATATAGGAGTATATAGACATTTCACTTGAAATGCTGGTCAGGAGAATTTTGGAAGGATCGTGGGATGGAACCGCCGTGACCCACCCTGCTCTCGTTGTTTTAAGCTAAGCTACAACATTTAGACCCCCCACTTCCGGTAAGGGACGTTTTTCGCCTATAAAGCTGCTTCCTGGACGGCCATTCTGGGGAGTTGGCCTCCCCGGACGTATCATTAATGGGGAAGGATGGCATCGCTGAGTTCCAGCCCCTCCTTCCAGGATGCACCGCCTGTCGCCAGGTTATACCTGCTATATACCCAGGAACCCTTGGAAGTGACCTCAGAAGTGAACTCTGTAAGGCCGTCTTCAGACCCTGAAGGCTCTCGGCTCTTATTGGTTATTGGTTGTAGGTATTCCCCCTGCAATTTTCGCAACAATTCGCAGTCACACTATTTTATGGTGCCTACGTGACACATTACGTTATTACGCCAACAAACGTGATATTTTTTACTCAGTATTCTTTGAGAAGAGAAGGAAGAGTGTTAATACTGACAGTGTAGATGCATATGCGTGGTACCTATATGGATGATGTCAAGTCCCTTCAACTTCTACCCCTATGCTGGAAAGTCCCAGAGAAGAAACTACCCCGATAGCACAATGTCCTCCTTTCCCGAGGGGTTGACCACTCCAGAGATTGCTTGAGATTTCATGAAGATTTACAAAGATTTCCTAAGATTCTCAACGAGATTCGTGGAAAGATGCACCCCGAAGGGTTAATTACTCCAGAATTTTCCAAGATTCCCTGAGATTCCCAACGAGGTTCCTGGACTGGTTAACCCCTCGTCCTTTCCTTTAATAGACCGAGTTTTATAGCATAGTCAATGCAAAACAAATCTCACCCGCTGTCTGAGAAATCTTAAAAAATCTTTCTCGTCATATATCGAAGTAAAAAAGGTACGTACCTGCTAAACTCGTGTGAAGTAAACATAGGAGAAAGAACGAGAGTATTCGCAGGCCAGGTCCAGGGCCTGCCTCCATCCTCTCCGTCATTTAACCGAACACCTGCGAACAAAACAATCAAATTAGAGAAAAACCTTGACAAAATAAAATCGTCTTCGTCACGAGGAAAAACACAGAGGACTGATCAACAAAGAAGACAATGCACTGATAAAATTGATAAGCATTGACAATAGTGTCGAAAAAGACCTCCGAATTTTCCTATAAATGCGTCATCAATCATTTAAATCATTAGAGTTCATAGTATATTAGACGTAGAAATTTATATAGACTCGTGAATGAACTTTCACTCTATTAAGGGCGTCCACGCAGTCTTGTTTGTTTACGTTTTTTTTTTCTGGACACTTTATGACGAAACCATTGGATATTGGAAATGTTCTAAAATATAATATGCCTTTTTAACGTCATAAATTAAGAGGCTATGTTGTGATTTCACGATCGGTTCATGTTGGACAATTTTTTTGTAGACGAAAATCTCTCAATCGTAAAGTCACAACATAGTCTCTTAATTCCAGCCGTTGAAAGCATAATATTTAATAAAATATCCAATAGTTTAATCAGAAAAAAAATGTACACAAACACGATTGTGTGGTCGCCCTTAATCATTAGTCATTCATTTTGAAATTTAAAGAATTTGCGGAGAGCGGCACACCTTCCTCGTCGTAAAAATCGACTGGGGAGACAGTCATACCTAAGATTTACAGGGCTCTATATCAACATCGCAGGGTTTAACGAACTCGAGTGCGGGTCGCCACTTCCCTGTAAATCAAATTTTACACAGGTACAGGTACCTACTGCGGATTCTCGTGATTCCTTGCGTCCAACCATGCCTGGTTAACAGGTACATAAACCTCGGCTAAATTCGGTTATTTTAACAATTTAAATTTAACTGGGGTTTAAATATTAACCGAGTGGTTAACCCCCCACCCTACTGCCTCCACTACTTAAGTAGTAGTGAGAGGAACTTTGCAGAAATAGCGTCCCTCTCGCCCCTCTATAGGTGACTTTCGAACCCCCTTAACCGCTTAACCTGACGATGCATTTTTTGCCACCCATAAGATTAACATTACGAGCGGCGATTCATTTTCAAGGTTTACCCTTGGTTGGAAAGACACAAAATTTTGCCTGTGCCTAGCCCTAACAATGTTCTAGGTCGTAATCGAAGCAGATTTCCCAATTTCTCACTGGTTTCTTTTATTGCAACTGTTTTGCAAATGCTAGCATTGCATACCTCAATTTTTTAAGGGGAAAAGTGCTGTATCTCGAAAACCAGTAAAGAATTGGGAAATCTGCTTCGATGACGACCTAGAACATTGTTAGGGCTAGGCACAGGCAAAATTTTGTGTCTTTCCAACCAAGGGTAAACCTTGAAAATGAATCGCCGCTCGCAATGTTAATCTTATGGGCGGCAAAAAATGCATCGTCAGGTTAAGCGGACCCTTAAGTTGCACGTGCAGGAGTGTCCAGCAATGCAGATCCCACGTGGGGCATTGGCCACGCACGAGGCGGTACAGTAATTTTATCAAATTATGTGTGCGACGCAAACCTGCGGCTAAATATCATGTACCTGTGGTAGAAATACATTCACCAAATGTGCCAAGTGTTCATTTACCTCGCCATAAGGTATAGAAGATGTGGTAGCGAACACAATGTGTCTGTGATCCTGCGTGTGATAGCACATACTGTCTTCTTAACCACAAAAACCAGCTACTTTTAGGCAGAGCAAGAAATAATGCGGCTTTTTAGTTTCACACAGAATCTGGGAGTTTATCGAATGATCTAGGATTAATTTTCACCGTAAATCGAATTATAGGTAAATTGAAAAAATGATATTTGGTTCTATCATCTATCCCATCGCCATCGCGTTTGTATAGGCAGTCCATTTCTGATTTTTATTGGAATGGTTAATATAACCCTGGATATTTTTTGTAAAAAAAAAATTGTACAAAAAATTACTCAAAACTTAGCCAGTTTATTTCTGAAGTAAAAAAGACGTATTATATTTTAGAGTATTTTAAATAGCCAACAATGTCCTCAAAAAATGATCGAAAAAAACACAAACAAACAGGACTGTAAGATGGTCCTTCACTTCACTATAGTAACTCCACGGAAGACCCATGCTTTAAGGCTGAATATACATTCGCTATTTTTTTTTTATGTTCGGACTTCAAACTTTGTGAGAAAACTATTGGATATTCAAATATTCTAAAATATAATATGTCTTTTTAACGTCATTACTCATGAGGCCGCTATGAAGTGGTTTTACGATCGAGTGATTTTTGCCACCATAAAAATGTCCAAAATTAACCGATCGTGAAATCACAACACAGCCTCATGAGTAATGACGTTAAAAAGACATATTATATTTCAGAATATTTAAATATCCAATAGTTTTCTCACAAAGTTTGAAATCGGAGCGTTTATTCAGCCTTAAACAGTAGGTCCCCGCTGAGTGCCTAATTCCAACTGCATTCCAGTGACATTGTAGCATTAACAAGGTGTGAATGCTGGGAATTTGGCGGTTGGTTGAACATTGCAGGTCGCGATTTCTTCAGTTCGTGTTCAGAATAAGTTGGCTGCGGGCGTGGGAAGGATCACTTGTGTCCAGACAGTCCACATGGGCCACATTCTATATCATATGGCCAGTGCCAAGTGGCCGAGTGGTCGAGTGGTCTAGAACTAGATCCAATTCGGGGGAGGTCTAGGTTCGAATCCCAAAGAAAAACAAAAAATTTACCGGAAGAAGATAGATGGCTCATTTTTTGCAAAATTTTGTTTTATGGCGCAAAATTTTGTTTTATGGTTATTAACGATTTTTTCCTGTAATAGCAGTTTCAGCCATAAATCCAACTTATTGCTTAAACTCTGGCTGTTACTGAAGAAGAGTAGAAACTACCAGAAGAGTTGGATCATCAACATACCTGCAGTTACAGGATGGATATAGGTACAGATATTCCATCCATAGATTATGCTATTTTTTCGGACAAATTTTTTGTTGCCAAAAATCAGTCGATCGCAAAATCACATCACAGCCTGTTAATTTCGGCCTTTAAAAATATATATTATATTTCAGAACATTTACATACTCAATCGTTTCCTCATAAGAAAGTGTGCAGAAAAAACGTAAATAAATGTCAAATGTATATTCCGTCTTTAAATAATAGATAAAAGATAATAATTAAAAGAACAAATCAAAAATCTCAGCGTAGCATCAAATGCAGGTGGAGAACCATGAACTTGGCCTAGTCCCTCCCTACAGTCTGGCCGGTGTGCCCAACGGCCCCAGCCTTGTTGCACTTGTGTTACATTTCCCAATTGCAACGTCCATAAGCTCAACACAAATACCACCACAAGTGGTAACGAACACAGGTTGTGTTCATTAGACGAGCGGCCCGAGAGCCTTGACCCTCATAAGCTGGTCCCTGCACTCTTGGGCATAGTAGCTCGAGCAACAAGTTTTTGCGTTAAAACTGTAACTGTCGTCATTGCATAGGAGAAGTGGTTATTTTTAAACCATACTACATTCATTTCTTACGTACCAGTTCATTGGCTTTGAAATCTAGCGATATAAATCCTTTTTTTTTTTTTTGTAAATTCTTACTTTAAAATAAAAGTCAAACTATACTCGAAGGTAACGTTCCAGTTCACCAGATCTACTGTCAGTTTAACCGATAGAGAAGACGTTAAGACTAAGTATAACTGGAACTATTTAAAAAGTTAAAAAATGAAGCCCCACGTTGGGCGCCACTTTTTCTGATATGATTTTTTTTAAACTTTTTTCCCTCCGTTTCTTTTCCCGGACAACTAGAAGTAATGTTCCCTTTTAAGGTACATTACAGACTTAAATTGTTTGGAGACGATAAGCACCTAATCAAATTTCAAACGTTGTTCCTAATCCTGTCTTCTCTGCGGTCACCAGTCGGGCATTCAACTTCAGCCGGTATTTTGGATACTCATGTACTTCCATCAGGGGTAACACATCTTTATCTTCGGGTCCGAAGATCCCGTTGAGGGTCAACGAAGCAGGTTCGAGGCTGAGACATGATTTAGGCACGGACTCCCATTAGATACGCGGCTCCTATACAGGACAAAGCTACTCACAGGTTTCAAAGGCAGAATATCTCACATAAAGGTAGATATAAAGAGTTTGACAATAGGTTGTAGAAACTTCTGAAGCAGGCAAGCCATACAATAAAGTACAGGTATCGATTTATAGAGAAGATCCAGGCACAATGGCTAACGGTGAGGTGGTAGGTCGGATAAAAAATGGGTAGTGTGCCTGGATTTGCATGAAAGGTCCTCGATCCATGGGAATGGGCCATTTACTGCAACTGGGACAACCTCTGTCTGGGTTATGAAGAAATGTGTCATGCTGGAGAGTACAGCCCCCACCTGGGTTTTAACGTACCTGGGTATGTCATTCGAGGAACCTATGCTTCTATAGAATTTTTATTTGATGGTGAATACCTGAAAATATAGCAACACCGCGCATCTAGAATGAGGAAACTCCTAAAAAAAAAAAAAAAAAAAAAATTTTAAAGTTCCTTTACAAGTGACGCCCAACGTGGGGCATGCAATTTTAAATTTCTTCGTATTCTACTTGAACTTCTCCACGACAGTAGGACGTTTTCTTGAAACAAAGAATTCATAAAAATTCGTAAACTATCGGGGAAAAATGAAAAGGGGAGTGTGCCGTACCTCCTCCATAGGTTTCAGCCCAGACAGCGAACCTTGAGGTCTAGGTCTAGGAGACATTCCCACAGAAAGGCGTGTACCTGATGTACTGGTTCACCAGATATAACTTAAAGACGGTATCTCACACAGCATAGTGCATACATAGGTACCCACATGATCACACTATGTTCAACGCCCTCGCGGGGTCGAGTTTATCTCGATAAGGATCCCATGTGTCTCGCTGAATAAGTATAGCAGAAAAAGTTACAGTAAATTTGATTTCTTTTTATGTAGATTTGTATCAATTTCCCATTAAATAGTCTGGAACAGAATGTCTAGCCATGGAAGATTTTCAAGTTTAGTTCTATGTATTATAGACAGATGCAGAAATTTTGTGCATTTTTTAAGATATTAAGGGCGTCTACGCAGTCGTGTTTGTTTACGTTTTTTTCCAACGCACTAAATGAGGAAACTATTGGATATTTAAAAGACCTGAAATATAATATTTATGTCTCATTAAAGTTATAAATTAAGAGGCTATGTTGTGATTTCACGATTGGTTACTTCTGGACCATTTTTTTGTTGAATAAAATTTGCATGAAGAAAAAAGTAAACAAATGCAATTTAACTTTAAAAATTGTGTTAAGTCACCTTACACACAAACTGGCTTTACTGGAAACAATTTCGCAAAAATTCAGGACCCGTAGGTAAGTAGGTAGGTACCTACGTAAAAAGCTGCAGCTGTTATTTGGCCTTAAAAACGTCAAAATAGCATCGAAATAGCAACAAACTATCACTCATTAGTTTTTGAAGAGTCAATCAGTTATTAAAGCATCCTCATATCAAATGCACGAGGCCTAAGGGCAATAGCTGGTCACGTCCGAGCCTTGAGGTTGTGTGTTTTAAACATTTCATTATCCAATAGTAAATTGTTGTTAAGGTTGAATGGTAATTTAAGGACAGTATTTGATTATGACGTTATCGTCCTTGTCAGGTTAACTACCACCAGGTACAAAGAGTTTGTGTTTACTTTTCGCGGGAACCGGATCTTTACATCATTTCCGGTACGTAAACAGGACGTTCTAAGGAACTGAAAATTATTTCTAGACGCATTGCTGGATTTAAATGTTCTGAAATATAATATTACAGAGCCAGGAATTGACTGGCTAAGGCTGAATTTCACCACTTTCCGATAGTGTATTTTAACGAGAGGATTTAACGAACGGATTCAAGTTATCGTATGTTTAGCTTACGACAAAGGCCTTGCGCTTGCACTTGTTTCTCTGCGATCGCACTTGTCGTAAGCTAAACATGCGATAACGTAAATCCGTTCGTTAAATCCTCTCGTTAAAAGACACTATCGGAAAGTGGTGAAATTCAGCCTAAGTTGGGCTCAGGTACCTATACGAGCCAGAAGCCAGGAGTTTGATCAGTTCGTATATTTGCGAGATTCCATGAAATGAGCAAGTCATTGAACTGCGTGCCCATGTATGGCCCCATCAACAATACCTGAACTGAGCTTGCACCATTTTCATATAATGTGTATACTCGTATAGGCATGAGATTCTTTTTTTAGCCTTTCTTTTTCAACTGGTTTTGCCGTCTTCAGCATTTATCTTCCTGTCAATATCAGTTTAGTCCGGTATTTAAATTCCTATATACCTAGTTTCTAATTTGTTCTTGTTACTTTGTTAATAGATTAAGAGGACGTTATACCTGACGATGCATTTTTTGCCGCCCATAATATTAACATTGCGAGCGGCGATTCATTTTCAAGGTTTACCCTTGGTTGGAAAGACACAAAATTATGCCTGCATGTACCTAGCCCTAACAATGTTCTAGGTCGTGTTCGAAGCAGATTTCCCACTTTCTCACTGGTTTCTTTTATTGTAACTGTTTTGCAAATGCTAGCATCGCATACCTCAAGAAAAGTGCTGTATCTCGAAAACCAGTAAAAAAAAATGGGACATCTGCTGCAAACACAACCTAGAACATTGTTAGGGCTAGGTACAGGCAAAATTTTGTGTCTTTCCAACCAAGGGTAAACCTTGAAAATGGATCGCCGCTCGCAATGTTAATCTTATGGGCGGCAAAAATGCATCGTCAGGTATAGCGGACCCTTAATGTTATTTTTATACTGGAGTGGTAGTACATAGGTGGAGGACAAGATGCATGTGTTTTAGGTGGGTTCCGAACCACCACACCTTGACATTTATTTCTGCTGAACATATCAGGATCGGGATCGAACCGGTGTGACCCAAGGAAAAATAATAATTACGTCATTGTTGCAACTAAAAAAAACTCTCCCACAATTTGAAAAAGTGAATTGTCTTAAAATCACTTGTTAGTAGGTACACGTCATGCACTAAATAGATAGCAATAAAATAAACAATAACAAATAACAACAGCCAGTGACAGGTAGTCATAAAGAGCCGCACTGCAGAATTAACTTCAGTTTTAAAAGATGAACCATCCCAGCGAGCAGGGTGGCAAAGGTTCAGGCTCATCTTACAGTAAAATTAGGACGTAGTTTGCATATGAAATATGAGAAACATAGGCAGACTACCATGGGTGGCATTTTAAACAAGACCGTACTTTTTTTTTATTTGCCTAAGATTCGGTTGGTACTTTTAATTCCTGTATGGGATAGTGATCGCGGAAGAGTAGGTACATGTGCTTTTCTAACGGTTTTGATAAACGGCTAAATTATGGCCAATACCTAGGCAATTTTTTCAATGGTATCCCAGTTTGGCACGTACTCAAATAAAGTGGCCGAGTACCGAGAGGTATGCTCATACAGGTTTGGCCCTATAGAACAGTATTATAATGTGGGCTTGAATAGCGCAAAGAGGTCTCAAGATCAAGCATGGAACAGGCAAAATTTTTTCCAGTGAATCTCAGAGTCTACCCAGTCCTGATGGGTATAGTAGCGCCACCCTGACCTGCCTGGCCCGAGGGCATTCTGTGAACAGTTCAGAATGCCCTCGGGCCAGGCAGGTCAGGGTGGCGCTACTATACCTGGCCTGGGGGAAAACTTGACTGTCATCATAAAACTCACCTAACTATTTTAGTGAAACCAGATTTGTGAATTTGGTCTTTCAGTTCCTCCTCGATCTTCTTGAAACAAGCCTGTCGTCATAAAAACCTACTCCACTATTGTTCGGGAACCTTGAAAATCCTATCCTGGATTCGTGGGGTATGTGGGTGTGAAACCTACTACAGTTGCATAAGAATTAAAATTATTAGGTCGTATGGACTAAATAGGTGGGAGACTTGTCACCTAATAAATTCTCAAATTAGGCCGCTTACTGAACCAACAATTTAGATAAACCTGGAACCCAACTGAAGAAAGCTTGAAAATATCAAAAACCATGACAAACCATGACTCATTTTTCAACCCTCTCTATAGTGAACTAACTCGCTATAGCGAGAAAATTTACGTGTGCCCTCGACTGTCGTTATGGAGAGAAAAACTTCTAGCGTGGACGAAGGCATTTTCTACTTTCTCACTTCGACATGTTTTACACGTACCCCATAACTAATTCGATTGTCGGGAACCTCATCCGGAAACTAACAGACTGAAAAAGCACCTGAAAATTTAGGTTTATGGCAAATTGAAAATTTGGTCCTGCATACCAAATTTCTCGGTCTTGCCTTCTAAATGGGTTTTGAGACATTTTTATTGCTGGGCCTGGTGCGAGGGGGAAATGGCGCCATGCATTTGCACTTTAAATTCAAGCTTCAACCGTTTCGATTCCCCCTTTTTACTTTCTCGCTAGCCATATATGGCGAGAAAGTATTGTTTTCGTGCAAAATTTCGAAATTGAGATTTTGGGTTTCCCATGATCCTGGGGGTCCCCTGAGTCCAAAAAAGTGGTTTCTGGAAAAAGTCTGTCCGTCCGTCCGTCCGTCCGTCCGTCCGTCCGTCCGTCCGTCCGTCAGTCCGTCAGTCAGTCCGTGCAGTGCTCTAGCGCCTATACCGTTCATCCGATTTTAATGAAATTTGGTATGGACCTGTCTAAAATCACTGCCGAGACACATTTTCAAGGATTTTTTGATTTGTCAAAAATTGCGGCCGCTATTGTCAAAAAACCGTCAAAATAATTCAAAAATCGTGTTTTTGGTTACTTAGACAAGCGCCGACGGTACACTTTTCAATCTATAACACTGAAAATTGGTATGTGTGTTGACAAATAGATGCTTCGAGGTCATTTTCAACTAAAATTGAATTGGTTGAAAATTACGGCCGTTCTGGACCAAAGTTCGATCGTTTCGGCGCCATTCACATTTATTGACCGATTGTCATGAAATTTGGTAAATTTGTGTAGAACCATGTAACTTAACCATCTGTCGAACAGAATTTTGTTATCTTTAAAATTACGGCCGTTTTTGTCAAAAAAGTGTCGAAAATGAGTTGAGAATGAGAAACCACGTTTTTGAATGCATTTGGGACTACAGTAATAAAATGACAGACGTGAGATTTGGTATGAGTGATCTCAGATAGATGCTCGTGGGTCATTTTCAACCGATTTTCGATTGCTTAAAAATTACGCCCGCAAAAAAATCTCAAAAAACAAAAAAAAAAATTATTCTTGGCGAGAAAGTTAAGTGCGACTGTTGTCGGACCCTTTATTTATTTTAAATGCCAGACCTTCTCCCTACTCAGAATTAACACCCCGTTTCAATAAACTTTTAGGGGTTTCCAAAAATGTCAAAATATTAAGCACCTCCCTCCTCCTTCAAATTTTTTGTTTATTTTTTATTTTTGTCTATGTTATTTTCAGCGTCGTACAAATTTTTCTTTACAGCTTTTACTCGAAGGGTTAACCACTCATTGGGAATCTCGTTGGGAATCATTGGAAATCTTTATGAAATCTCAGGGAATCTTGGAATTTTTTTGGAGTTGTTACCCCTTCGGGGTTCATCTTTCTATGAATATCGTTGGGAATCTTTGGAAATCTTAAAAGAATCTCAGTGGAATCTCAAGGAATCTCTGGAGTGGTTACCCCCTCGCTTTTACTAATGGTCACATATCCAACCCATGTAAGAATCGGGTCCTCGTCGAGGCACCCCGCTATGTACGATTATTTATTTATTTGCTACCGCGGGGACTTTCAATGCAATTAAACTGCTCAGGAACTACAATAATGATTAGTCACTACAATAAAACCGACAATTACGTCTGTCGTCGAGTGTCTTATTAAAAATCAATATTTCAGCTCAGTGGGGGGTCAGTCGTGACTCTGGTGACTTGCGAAAACTCACGGGCAGGTTCAATTCTTCATTGCTCACCTGTGTAAATGGCCAATACAGTTAAGGTGGATCTTAAGGGTCAATTAACGTTAACCGATGGAAGTATGGAAGGAGTTAAAAGACTCTTAAGACCGAACATACATTCGCTTTGTTTACGTTTTTTCTGCACACTTTACGAGGAAATTATTGGATATTTAAATGTTCTGAAATATAATAGGTATGTCTTTTTAACAGACAGTGTTGAGATTTTACGATCAAGTAATTTTTGTCAACAAAAAATTTGTCCGAAATTGACCGAAATTTTGGCCGTTAAAAATTACATTTTCTTTTTGAACTTTTTATTTCATGGACTTATTTTTGATTAAATCGGTTGTCCGCGATCTTCCTCATTGTTAAACTACTGGTAAGTATTTTACCGAAGTAAAAAATAATATAGTTAAAAAATAAAATAATACGCACTCATGTGCATGTACTTCGAGACCAGTAAGGTATAATATCAATAAAATAAAAAATAGTCGAAACAATGGATGGCAACAATTTATACATATAATGTAGGCGGTCTACCCCTTTTTAGATAGCATCTAACCGTCTAGGAATAATCAGTGTAACTTATTTTGTTTTATATTTTTGTAAAAGAAGTCGCTAGACAGCCCTTAGGCCCGGTCCGTCCATTCATCCTGTCTGTTAATGTCTTTCACGCTAATTTAGTTATTTTTAACATGAACCGTGAATCCTGTTACATTTTTCTTCAATCTACCATGGTAGATTTATATTGATAGGTACTTTAGATTTTTTAAATGACACATAGACGTTTGAAAAGTCACTGAAGGTAGCCATTGACATCTAAGACAATACCACTATTTTTTAAAGGCAGAAAAAATGCTGCAGAACGTGAAAAACGTCAAAACTATGGTATTATCACAAATTACAAAGGTAGGTGATTTTTGGCCACTGCCACTACCTTTCATGATGTGTTAGGTAGTTTTGAAGCCAATTGCAAGAGTAAAATAACCGGAAGTTGATCATTTTCCCAGCCTGTTGGACTTTAATTGTTTTGGCAGATGCGTTACTGAAGGAGAACGAATCAAGGACAAGGTAATGGCCTTCCAAATGGAGAAACAACTTTGTGAGAAAACTATTGGATATTTAAATATTCTGAAATATAATATGTCTTTTTAACGTCATTACTCATGAGGCTATGTTGTGATTTCACTATCGGATAATTTTGGACAATTTTTTTGGTGACAAAAATCACTCGATCGTGAAATCACAACATAGCCTCATGAGTAATGTTAAAAAGACATATTATATTTCAGAATATTTAAATATCAAACAGTTTTCTCACAAAGTTTGAAATCGGAACGAATATACCTGCTGTAGCCGAACTGACCAACAGACAAAAGAAACGTGGTACCTGGTTTTTTAACGACAGTTTTCTGAGGGCCATGCTATGAAAGATGAGGTCGAGATTTTTCCTGGGGGCGTAATTCTGACTAAATAATACCTTTGCACAGATATGGAGTGGGATCCTGTATTCTCCTACGCCCTGGAGTTTATTTTTTCTGAGCGCCTAAACAGTTGTATATTTATTTGATTTGTATTTTTTTTAACATCGAAAACTAGCGAATACGACCGGCAAACCTAGAATTTTCGCTGACGTGAAAAGTGAAATTGGCATTGACGACCTTGGAGAGGTACGTACCCAGGTACCCCTGCCCAGACAACAACGACTGCATAAACTCGTGACTTCGTCGGCGGGACCTTTTGTTCCTATTTTCTTTTGATATGCCCCCGTACCTAGAAATTATACAAATCTCATGCTTAGTCACATGCTCTACCTACTTCTTAAAATCATCCGAGTCGTCTAAATGGTTGTCTTTATATTTCCAGGTCCCAGTGTTCCATCCCGGTCAGTACCAAATATTTTTTTAAATCAGCATTCACCTCTGATTTGTCCGAGGGGTTAACCACTCGTTGGGAATCTCGTTGGGAATTATTGGAAATCTTTACGAAATCTCAGGGAATCTTGGAATTTTTTGGAGTGGTTATCCCTTCGGGGTTCATCTTTCTATGAATATCGTTAGGAATCTTTGGAAATCTTTATGGAATATCAGGGAATCTCAAGGAATCTCTGGAGTGGTTGCCCCTCGGATTTGTCCTTTTCACTGAACTGAAATTTATTTTTAAATTGGGTTGTTTTGGGACTCAGCTAAAACTGTAGGTCCCCGTCTATTGCTGCCTCTGGAGCACAATAAATAATTCTAGAAATATATTTGCTGAAGTTCTCCGGAAGAAACCTGGATTCAAATTTTTGGGAAATAAATATCTCAGACGAGTCCCTCAATGTTCGGTTCACTACAACCCTATATTTTTCTCCCCCAAGCACTTTCAAATAACACAATAAATCATTGTCAATATTGAACTTTCCATAAAAAGCTTCTCTTTTGCGTGATAGCTTTTAGAGCTGCAGGAAATAGCATTTTCGCACTGTAATACTTCCATCCCCCTTCTAGTGAACTCTATTCTCCCACTAATGTGATTTATACACTGTTATACGACAGGGGACTCAGGGGAGCTGGGGGAAAGTACGGACGCACAATTTTGATGCATCACTATTTTTTCCGGCACAGAAAATTTCGGCTATACCTAAATAATAATAATAGCTGAGGGTTGGGGGGGACAAGCCCAGCAACTAGACCGTTTTCAAGAACTATCCATTGTGCTCAGCTGGCAGCACTACCAAATACCAGCTCCCCACCCATCGTGTAAACGATGGGGACCTACAGTTTTAGGTGGGTTCCGAACCACCACAGCCTCGATATACATTTCACTTGACATGGTTAACATATCAGAGGTGAATGCCGAGCAGAAAAACTTTTTGGTAGGATCGGGTTCGAACCGGTGTGACCCGGCTCTCACTGCTCCTCAAAAGTCGACCATTTAGTCCACTCGGCTATCGAGGCCTTTCGGCTATACCTAACTGAGACTAGCGGTAAATTTTGTTCATACTGAAGTAAAAAATAAATAACAATTGTACACGTATATCAGCAACTATAAATTTCCGCCAGTTTCCTCAGAAAACCTAATCGTACATCTATGCCGTAAGTGAAAAATATTGCATACTCCGCGAATCGAACCTAGACCCCTCAGGACACAAAGCGGACCCCTTGACCGCTCGGCTACACTGGCACCTGCCCAGAATTTTTGGCTAAATGTAAACAATTTATAAACCCGTCAAAAATAGGCCTATTAAAAAATTTGTGAAATTACATAGTATGTTGGCAAGGTAACGCCAATGTCCCAGAATCTACTGTTACGTATTTATGTACTGTGCCTAAAGCAGTGTACCTGGCTGGAAAGGTATAGCCAGTACCTTGCATGATTGCTGTGATCAAACGCTATTAGCATGGGTCCCAAGTGTCTAAATCATAGGATTCGCCATGTGCTGAAATGACCAGCTACAGAGCATCACGCCGGTCTCAAGGGGATTATTTTCTCTGTTCTCTGGGAATTTTCTCGCTATAAAGAGAGTTCACTATAGAGAGGATATATTCTTTTAACTATCCTGTATACCTAGGGAAGACGTACCACGTACCTCCATGCAGAGAAGACGCACGAAACTGAGATCGAAATAGGTCACAGCCATATAGATCAAACAGCTGTACAATCAAGTAGCTTTATTGTGCCAGAGGTGTAGGTAGTAAACATGAACACTAGGATACCTAGTTGACAACTCAGCAGGGGACAAATTTCGCATCTGTATAATAATCAAAAAAGTCAGCATGGTAGCCTCCCTATCTCAGTGACTTTCAAGCACCCTTAACACCATTCAAAATTGGCCCTACTGTTAACTTAACCTGGTTTATTATTTAACTTATGCTTTAACCTTAGTTAAGTGAGGTATCATAACGGACAGGCCAACCCAATTTCCATAATTAATTATGACGACTCGACTGAATCGATGCGACGAGGCCGTCGCCGACCGTTACCAAACCCCGGAACCACCGGCCTACCGAGAATATCTCACCTTCGGTTAATCTTTCTATTGTAAAAAATTCTGAGGTCTTATAGGCACAAGTATTGTGCAAATGAGGACATAACTTACCCCCCCCCCCTCCCCCCCCCCCAAGCCTGGTCAGTGGTCCCGAAGGCACAGATGTTAGTTAAAGAAATTGTTGGACCAAACCAAATTTAAGCGCAAGTTCCAGGGAGGTATGTTCATGGTATGGGATATAGTAAACGGTGACCCTATTCTTAACCTAGAGGTAACTAAACTGAAACATCAGAGGCCCTACCGAATCTAATAACCAGCAGTTAATTGCAGCGTTTAGACTACAGTGTTTAGAAGGCTACTGAGGAGATTTTCTAGGTGCCGATTCAAATCTCTTCTATACCTGAACCGTTCTGCCACTGTCCCTATGATCACACGCTGAGTTTTGGACATCAGAATCGCCGAAATTAATTTAAATATTCTTGAACTTGAGGCATTCAAGGTATTCAACATATAAAATATGCCTGGTGTGGCTGAAAGATTTTATAGGACAGGGTTCCCCGAACGCGTCTTCGATGGGTCACTGACCGCTTCGCCAATAACAATTTTAGTCCAAAGAAAACTCTATGGGGTATCAAAATACTCGGGGAGGCTTCCTGAGACAAGAAATCTCGTCCTACGTGGGGTAGTGGTGGCATCCAGCGCGAAAGTTGGCTCAGGACACGTCAGAGTGGGAAAGCATAAGTGAACAATGTCGCACGTTCGTGGGCGGAAGCCTCAAACGCGAGGAAGTTACGTTGGACCATGAACCATGACCTCTCAGAACAAGTGAGCCTGTCAGACCGATCGGACACTGTCATTTTGTCTTGCTGACAACTAGTCCAAGATGTCATCGAAGATACGATCGAAGAAAATCCGATTGCCGTGAAATCCGACGCTTGTCCTAGGTTGGAATTTGAGTATGGTTAATACTACCCTTATCTACTGGAGATATTTCTGCTACCACATACGCGGTAAAAAATAAATCACACCTGCATCCTATCCGTCTTATCTAAGGTGGGCATTTAAATATGTCCTATTCCAAGCTTTCTAACCGAAATATTGCTACGCCGGTGTTCGAACCTAGACCTCTCAGGATTCTTTAAGGACCCCTTGACCGCTCGACCACTGGGCATGGTGTGACGACCTTATCAGCTCTGACGTTATTATCGTATTTAGGAGTACTTAGGTATACTACGCAACAGGTATAAATTTACGTCATAGAAAGAAGGAAAATAAATTGGATATAACTTGAATACGGCCCTGACGAAAAGCTTACCTCGCCCAACAAAAAAAAAATATTTTCACACAACTAATCAGTCATTGCGTCCCATCTGGATCGTAAGTTCAACCTAATTAAGCGCTGTATGTCAAGAGGGGTTGTTTGAAAAACACCGAAATCTTTTTTTACATGTTTAGCATACGATGAAAACCTCCAGAAAAGCAAGGATTAAAATTAAAAGGGAATACTAACTTTTTTCGACGGAGGGAGACACAAAAATAGAAGAAGAAGAAGCGTTAACAAATTGTTTTGAAGCTAGAGGGGCTTTAAAATTTGAGTGATCTCTTTCGTATGCCATGCATTAAGTCAATTTAGATTTATCTCTATTTTTTTCGGGGGATTCTTTGTCCGGCCAAAGCCTATGTGATTGAAAAACTGGAGTGAGTTTTTTAGTTTCGACAGGTTGTACCTATAGGTATATGCCTATGTAGGTACCCATTTATTAATAAAGTTAATATTACCTCACGTCTCAATCTCGTTTGGAAGCTATAGGTCAGGAGCTAGCTACTGTAAGGTCAGCTACTGTGCTACGGAGGACCTTGAATTTCCAGAACTACAGTAGTCTCTCTATAACGAGCAACCCCTTGACCCCATTTTCAAACCCTCTTTATAGCGAGTAAAGTCCCTCAACAGCTGTTACAGGGAGACACTACAATATCCAGAACTTCAGTTGTCAATCTCGCTATAAAGAAAATATCTCCGTAAAGAGCAAATCTAGTCTCCATTCGACTCATTTTGAAACAACATATAGCGAAATCTCTCTATAGCGAGCAATTTTCCATGGTCCCATGACAGTCGTTACATAGAGACACAATCTTCTTCTCCTTCTACAAAAAAAATTGTGTAGAAATAAAAGTAAGATGTCGATTGAGTAGTATGCTAGGATTTAACAAATGCCTTTAACAGAGTCTCTAAAGCACCGCCCCCCAAATGAGTAACAAAAAGCCTTTCGGATCCCCTAGTGGAGCCTTCGCTCCCACGGTAAGTGACAAGTGCAAGGGTAAACATACAGGGTTGTTCATCAAGCCATCCCTTGTACAAATATGGAGCTTCCCCCAGGGATTCATTTTTCGTCCTCTGCCATCAACACAACAAGCATGACAGATACACTCGCTCTCCTTCATCTGTTAGTTGCAAATAAAAGGTTTCCACCCCTACGAGGGTCGTTTCACATTTATTTGCTGAAGTTAATGGAGTTTCGAGTCGTATTTCGTATCAATAATCGACCTCGAAAATCAACGGTGTTATGTTCTTTGTGATTGGATTAATTACAATGAACATGGCAGGCGGCACATGGCGGAAAGATTGTGAGTCAAAGAATTTCGTCACCTAATCGAGAGTGAAAAGTTCACCTTTTCCTGCAATTACAGAAATCAGTAGGTCATGGACTGTACTTAATTGGTAAAGCTGCTTAAAATCCTACAAAATGTCGGTAGCACCCCTGCTCTTTCTATACCCCTAAAGAAAAAGAAAAAGATACAATATAAGAACCCCTAGATTTTTCAAAAATAACTATCCTGCCTGCTGAAAATGGATAAGGGGGCATTTTCTGCCAAATTCTGCCAAAATATTAAACATTAAAGGCTCCACGTACCAACAGTCGTTGCAGTGAGCGGCCAGTCTATAAGAAGTAGATTATGTAAATTTTTTTCGCTATAAGGAGAGTTCACTATAAAGAGGGTTCCAAAATGAGTCAGGTTTTGCCAAGGGTTTGCTCGTTATAGAGAGGTTTATAACGAGAATAGGAAATATATAAACAAAAAAATCAGGAGGAACAAAATAAAAAAATTTACCTTGCGGAAAGTAGCCTCCGGTGCAAAAAGGGGAAAAACTACCGGGAAACTCGGGATGCTGGGGGCGAACTGAACAAGCTGTGGCTGCAGGTCCCCCTCCTCCCCTCTCCCACACTGATGGGGAGTGGAGGGGGAGGCTAGACGTGGCCTCACCAGCAGGAGGGGAGGACTGGTGGCTAGAATCCCCTTACACTACCCCCTAATGCACTTTGCTCTTTTTAATCACCTTTTCCTGTGATATACATTCTCGTTGACATTTCTACTTAGTTCCACTCGCTATAAAAATGTACCATCTGCTTTTTTTAGGATAGTTTTAGACTTCCGTCTTTTTAATTTTTTTTTTTTTTTAGGAGTTCTCTTCCTGGGCCTGGGATTCCGACGATAGGCCCTAGCAATATTCTATACCCACCTACCATTAACAGTTCCAATGTCCCAGTCTATCACATGATTCATACGGCACCTTCCAAATTAACACAGTCTGACCATGTGGCAATATAGGACATTTAGTTAACACCTTCCTCATAAGACAAATCTCACGCATCTTCACAACTGTCATGTCGGGACAAAAAATTCCCAAAAAAATTTTTTCGATCAAACGAAAAATTTGCGGACCACTTAAGAGTTTGCAGAATTTCTGCAGTAAAAAAGACATAATATTATATTTCAGAACATTTAAATATCCAAAAGTATCCTCATAAAGTGTGCAGAAAAAACGTAACCAAACACGACTGCGTAGACGCTCTTAATGACATTTTCTTTAAACAAACCTAAACTTTGGAGACGGAAAAGTCATTGAACTTGCGGAGACATTAGGTGCAAACCTTGGGATGACAAGGTAGGTAAACGATCGAACCGCACAACTCGAAACATTCCGACTAGTTCGTTCCCTTCGCAAAAAGAATGAGTCAGGAGCAATGAATGGTCATTTCAACCATTGGGCTCGTGTCACATCTCACTGATTTTTCTCTATAACAAATCGAATCAGGGTGCCGGAATTCGCAGTCAGACTTATTGAGGCACGAAAATTCCTTGTATGCAACGAGACCAAGAACAGACGAAGCTTTCGGCTGCATCAACGAGAATTGCGAGAAAATCTCCGAACCTGAGTTCGAAACAGAAAGTAATAATCGACTTTTGACGGATCCTAAAAAGCAGGCGTGAGAACTCGCTTGTTTTCAACCTAGACTATCCTTTCCTCTTCTTTTCCAGCACTGGCAATAGTAAAATCATGAAAACCTTTAGGGAAAAGCAAGAAAAAGGCATGACTGTCACAGCAGGAAAAGGAGAAGAACAAGAACAAGTCCGGATAGTACAACAGTAGGTACTTGGTTACACAAACAAATTTCTGGATCAGGGTCACAGATTTTTCAACAACTTCTTTTGGATCAAACGTCAAACACTCTCTATAACGATTAAATTTGCATGGTCCCATGACGGCCGTTATAGAGAGATACCACGGTCGTTATAGAGCGATACCATGGTCGTTATAGAGAGATACCATGGTCGTTATAGAGAGATACCACGGTCGTTATAGAGAGACATCATGGTCATTATAGAGAGATACCATGGTCGTTATAGAGAGATACCATGGTCGTTATAGAGAGATACCATGGTTGTTATAGAGAGACATCATGGTCGTTATAGAGAGATACCATGGTCGTTATAGAGAGATACCATGGTCGTTATAGAGAGACATCATGGTCGTTATAGAGAGATACCATGGTTGCTATAGAGAGATACCATGGTCGTTATAGAGAGATACCATGGTCGTTATAGAGAGACATCATGGTCGATATAGAGAGACACCATGGTCGTTATAGAGAGATACCATTGGTCGTTATAGAGAGATACCATAGTCGTTATAGAGAGACATCATGGTCGATATAGAGAGACACCATGGTCGTTATAGAGAGATACCATTGGTCGTTATAGAGAGATACCACTGTAGGTATTTCTTTTAACAGGGTTTTATCCCCCCCTTTCTAAGCTCCACTGAAAAACAATGCGAATGAATACTGCCCGTACAACGAAACCTGGAAATTCGCCAAAATTTTGAAAATGTAACAGATGTGCTACCCCATGAATCAGCAGTCTCTGTAAGCATTAGAGGTGCGGCCAGAGAGGGTGAATTTAGATTTCATCATTTTCACTTCCTAAATGGGAAAATGGGAATCCAAACACCCTTGGGGTTCCCCACCATTTTATTTGCTGTGATAAGTAATCGAAGCAAATTGGGAATAGGCGCCGGAGGGTGCACAAAATAAATGTGTATTAATTTTACGAACCCCTTCTAATATTCAGGGACTAAAAAATATTTTTCCATACAGCACACGGGAGTTCGATCTCGGTCCTATCAAAGATTTTCACCTCTTATGTCGTGGATGTGGTGGTTCGGAACCCACCTGGCAGGGGAGTGGTATTTGGCATGATACGTTAACCTCCCCTTGACTTGGCTGAAACGACCCTGAATAATAGGTCCAAAAACCATTATACTGAGAGTTACCATAGCAATGTCAATAAAAGGACCCATTTAAATTTGGGCAACTTGTTGTAGCTACAACAGTGAACAAAGGCGAACACGTGTTCGGTGACCAGACGCCTCGTCATGACGCTGCGGACAAAAGAACCTGAGCCACAGTCACAGACATCGGAACATTGTGTTAGGTTTGACCACAGGTTCGACCCTCATCAAGAGTAGGCAAATATTTACTTCATTCTTCATTCACCGTTTTCGCAGGCTTTTGGAAGACTGTAGGTCCTCATCGTGTCGGTACACAATGGCTGGAGAATGGGGAGTTGCTACCATCCTGCGATCGGTGCCATACCAAATGTTCATTTGACTTAGCCCCCGATTACACCTTACAATTTCCAATCCTAATATGATCATAAAAAAATATGATCAAGAAAAATTGTAATTGAGTCAGTTATGATACAATTTGTATCGGCCGGTACAAATTGTATCATAACTGCTGCGACTACCTTCCTCTTAGCTGCGATGTGTTTGTTGTTGTTGGGTCAGTCCGTTGAAAATGGCGGCTGAGGTAAAGTGGAATGGAAATGACCCGTATATTAATAGAAAATGTGGAGGAGTACGAATTTTATAACGATAAATTGAAAGAATATAGCAGAAATTATTTAACCTAAAACGGCTCAAAAAAGGGCCCTCAAAATCTACGGAATTTTATTTTTTTACCATGTCAAGTTGGCAACACTGCTAAATATGATCATATTTTTATTGTGAAGTGTATTGCAGTTTTTCTAAAATTTTATGATACTAAAAAAATAGGATCATATAATAATATGACCATATATTTTTTGTAAGGTGTAATCGGGCCCTTAGACCTGAAAATCGAGCGTACCTGACAAAGAAAAAGATTCTACATCCAATCAAAGCAGTGTGTTATATAGGTAAAGGACCTGTTCACGTCCATTTCAAGAGTTCTTACAGACAAAATCAATCCTACAATAAATTCCTGGACCATGCGCTGGATTAAATACCTTAAAGAAGATGGTCGACAGTCCTGAGTCTTCCTGGCTCTTCACTTGATGTTTATCTATGAAATCCATGGTAAGAAGAAAATTCCTGACTAGTTAGTGGGAATGCCCTAAACCAGAACTGACAGATTATGGCGGTATTACATCCACTTCTGGTAAAGACAGGTGCGACTGACGCACTCCAGCTTGTGGTTGCTGGTCAGGCACTGACTGCAAATTATCTGCAACGGGATACTCCAGGCACGTAAAAAGGGAGCACTTCGCCCCTCTCTGTTACAGGAAGCTACAAGACACCATGGGGACCTACAGTTTTAGGTGGGTTCCGAACCAACACTACCTGGAAACACATCAGAGCCGATCACAACAGTGACAAAAGGCGAGAAAAGAAAGACGGGAATACTTTTCGGGAAAGATATTCCAGTGGGAATCCACAACAGTCAGCCATCAGAACTGTAAATTATCTGCAAAGTTTGGAGACAGATTCTGAAAACATCGCAACTTTACAGTGCTCTTGAATTTTTAAAGAAGACGCTGCTGACTCTGCCGCTAGTTTGGATCGTCACCATGATGTTAGATAGCCAAGTTTAAGGGTTAACCTCGGTTAATTCGGAGTTTAAGAGGACGCTATACCTGACGATGTATTTTTTGCCGCCCATAAGATTAACATTGCGAGCGGCGATTTATTTTCAAGGTTTACCCTTGGTTGGAAAGACACAAAATTTTGCCTGTGCCTAGCCCTAACAATGTTCTAGGGAGTGTTCAAAGCAGATTTCCCAATTTCTCACTGGTTTCTTTTATTGCAACTCTTTTGCAAATGCTAGCATCGCATACCTCAAGAAAAGTGCTGTATCTCGAAAACCAGTAAAAAAATGGGAAATCTGCTTCGAACACTCCCTAGAACATTGTTAGGGCTAGGTACAGGCAAAATTTTGTGTCTTTCCAACCAAGGGTAAACCTTGAATATGAATCGCCGCTCGCAATGTTAATCTTATGGGCGGCAAAAAATGCACCGTCAGGTATAGCGGACCCTTAACCACTGGTTCGAAATAAAGTAGTCAAAAAAGGATCAGGATATAAATAATACCCTTCCCTGTCACAGTTGTCCCGAAAAAGTAGAAGATAAATTTATCAAGCTACGAATAGGGCGCTATCGGAAGGATAGTTAAAGGGAGGATAACGCTATAGTGGACACTATAGTCCACCCTAAGGTCAATAACATCCATGTAGGTACATGCCCTTATTACTTTAAAGGCACGATACGCACCTCGTTTCAGTAATGTCAATTTTCAATCGCGAATTGCCCTCGGCGTATCGACAGGTACTACCTAGTCTGGAGCACGTAGTCGTTAGCAAGCAAGTACGTTGCCCTATACCATGTGTTGGGGGAGTTGCAGGTACTTGCTCTTTGTACCTGGAACTGTGAAACGTATCGCAGAGTGATACCACAAGCCCAACATACGATCTACAACGTGTGAAAACTGGGCTTTAGTTGATTTTTGTACTCTGAGGTACAGGTAGCAGCAAACAGGTTGGCTGGTTCCCAGTGTTCTTTTTGCACGCAACACCGAACGTCAACCCCAGTTATCAGTTCATTACAGATTTATTTTTATTTTTTTTACTCTCTCTTAACTGTACCTATACAGGTACTTAATAGGTCAATCGTAGGGTGTCGGTTTTTTGCTTAAAAAGTTATTTTTATAGTAATTTTTTTTTTCTTGGCTTTTTCCATGGCCGAAACAAAAAAGAACTCGAATAGTAGCGGTTCATTACGTCGGAAAAATTTTTCCTACGACGGGACTCGAACCCACGCCTCTCAGGACATAAGTCGGACCCCTTGACCGCTTGGCCACTAAGAGGGCGCTCAGAATAGTGATGTATTTTAGATATTAAAGGGGGAAAGGAAAGACCAAGAAGCAAGCCAACAGAAATGAAGAAAAAAAAACTATTTTGGAATTGATACGTTATAAAATTCTTCTGACATTGTCAGTTGAATTAATTCATAGTAATAAACTGTTGGATGTTTAAATAATGTTCTAAAATATAATGCGTCTTTTTAACGTCCGATATTAATCGGCGATGTTGCGGAAAAATTTTTTTTAAGGGCGAAAATCACAACATGGTCAGTTAATTTCTGACATTAAAAAAACACATTATATTTCAGAACATGTAAATATCCAAGTCTCCTCAAAAAATGAATCCGTCGTAACTAAAGAGACAGTAAATCAAGATTAATATACAAAGGGAAGTCCGGTGACGACGTCAAGAAATAATGGTCGGTTACATCAAGATCGCGACACTGAACTTGACTCTGTATCTGCAGACTCACAGACCTTGGTCATGCTCATCTTGGTAACCTCACATTAAGAAGACACTAACCATCAACAAAACAAAGACAATTACAAGGTGTCATTATTCCATAGGTATGTATTTTCAATACCAATTATTTGGATTTTTTTTAAATTTTTCCTTGAGATTAATTTTTTGCGATTTTTAGACATTATAACGATTCCAACTCAATGCTACCAAAATTTTCATTTTTCATTTATTAATTTCTACAGAGTAGTAGATACCGAAGTCATATATGAAATTTACTTTCTCAGCAGTGTACCAAACGAAAAGATTTACTGATTAATACACGTTTATTATTATTATTATTATTATTATTATTATTATTATTATTATTATTATTATTATTATTATTATTATTATTTTCTCGTCACTTTCGATTTCGTTGACGGTGATTATTTCGGAAAATGTTGTCGTATACGGGATCTGTAATCATTGTATCTCATTTAGGTTGAGCCTGGATGTCTCCGACATGCCTGCCTTATAAAACACACTTTTTATTTCAGGCTCGGGAAAACAGGAAACTAGTGCATGATAAATAGTTGGACCATATCCCTGCGCAACGGCATAGGGGAGACTTTGCTGAAGGCTGAAGGAACAGCCATTTGTTTCAATTTCAGTCTCTATTTGAAATGGAAGTTCGAATTTTCCAGCAGGTAGCTGGAAAATGAACGGAATATAAATTTTTTCGTTGGGGGTGATTTTATCAGTAAAAAATAGTCGAATGAATGTTTAAACCCTTTTTTTTATAAAATTAAAAAAATTATCATTAGTAAAGATGGAAAACTTGAACTCAATAAGGGAGTTTTCAGGGCGGAAAATCCTTGTAAATTTTTTTGCAGTTTTTCCTTTAGAAATTATTAAAGTCACCATGGAAATTTTAGAGCAATACGTGGGAAAAGCAAAACAACAAAAAATAAGAAAAAAAAGTTTCGGAAAATGACTTACCAAAGAACGAAATGGGGCGAAATCCAAAAAACTTGAGTTCGTAGCAAATTTCGCGATACGTCTGAAACCGGTGACCGGGCCGGTTAGTAGGTCCGAAGAAGAGTGCAAACGAGTCGGAGGATCAGCGAGGACTGCGGTCATCGGCGGGGCCAGGAAGACGAGGAGGAGGAAGCACGCGGTACGGTGCAAGCTGAGCCTTCGCTGCACCGCCGACCCCCACCTTGTAAAAAGATGAGGCGGCGACCTCGCCGCTCAAACGGCGGCGTCCGTCTATTTAAATTTCTGCACCTGATTTTCACGGTAAATAAAAAATGAACACCTCCCCCGCTTTGTTTTAAGCTCGGCTTTCTTTCTTCTTAAATGTTTTTTATAGGTTCGCTTTCGTTCAGAAACTTTTTTTTGCATTCATTTTCTTTTCCGTATGCTGCGTTCTTTAATTGGGTGGGGGAGGGGGTTTTCTTTTCGAACTAAGGAAGGAAGGTTCGGGATTCAGTTCTAAACTTCAGCTTGAAATTCAGAGTGAAATCACAGATGCTTCCAGCCTCTACCAATTTCAAACTGAAGTTTATTATTTTTTTTAGGAGACATTTTTAACGTTTTTGCACACTAAACACTATGAAGGGAAGGCACACCTATAGTAGACGAAATAGAAATAAATAGAGTTCTCTCTCTATAACGAACGTGAAAGGACCTTTTAAATCTACTCGCTATAGAGAGAGAAAAGTGTACAATGTATACATACCTTGCTTCCTTATAGTCCAGGATTTATTTGGTCTCAGATCTGCGAAATCATACCTGAAACTAGGAAATGGAGAATATTGATTTTGGAATGAGGTTCAGACTGACCCCCAGACCTAGGTATATACCATCATGGGTGGAATATTAGTTACCAAGGCGCATACACATCAATCAGACGCAAGCAATCCTGCATCGTGAATATGTCATACGAGTAGGAGGCATGCCAAAGGCCTCCCAAGCTATTGAGGACAGTTGCAAGAGGCATACCGACCTACCTAATTTACATGTACAATGTACATTTACCTTCAAAAAATACTCTCCACTAAATAGGAAAACTCAATGTCGTCTTTAGAATAACACCGGTTCGAGCCCGGTCCTATCAAAAAATTTACTGAGGCTGTGGTGGTTCAAAAAATTTCTTTATTAAGAAACCCATGTAATTTTTTTCAGAGTAGAATTGAGACTGTTGGTTGAGAATAAATACAAGAAATACTGTAGAAAGTTTCTGAAAAAATATTTGAGTCTGTTTTTAGGGGTCTCAAAAGAAAAACTGAAGTTTTCCCAGAAGTTTTCCCCGTATTTACTGAGGTAAAAGATTTTTATTTGAAAGAAACACACTAAGAGGAGGGAGACGAGCCAGGCAGAAACTATCCACGGAAAAAAAAATTTATCTCCTATTCCCAAAATTCCATAATCTCGATAAAAAAAAATCTATGAGCGACCTTTTCTGACAGTAAGCAGTCTAGAGGGGATTAAGGCATTTTCATGTTGTTCAAAAAAGAAAAAAAAAAAAAAGATAAACACTGCTAGTTCTCTCCCCCCTCCCCCCCCCCCCCCCCCCCCAAATTCTCTCCCTCCCACTCACGTCTTTAATTACTGATAGAGGATTGAAATAACAGACGTGCTAGAGGGGAAAGCCTAATAGTTGACTATACAAGATAGGAATGCGAGGGGGGGGGGGGGGGGGGAGGGAGGGGGATGCTTTCCGCATCAGATACCTTCAAAGAAACAAAAGATATTTTGCTGAGGGGGTGAAAAGAGAATCGTATCTCAAACACCCACTCTCTTCATTTAGACGCTTTTGTTGAAGCTCATTTTAGGGTTGAAGTTAATACCTTTTTCAGTGAAAATGACGTTGTTTACATTTTACTAATAGACGAAACCTCATATTAGGAGGCCCCTGGGTCGATTCCCATTTCAACCTAATTTTCCCGCAATTTATTTGGCCCAATAAACATTCATCTGCGACTCAACCAAACGCTACAGTCGCTTGAGAAACCCTGACTCCTTTTAAAATCCTGTATACTCAATCTCTATAGCGAGGGTCCCTTGGCCGTTATAGAGAGAGGCTATTTTATTAAACATTTCCATGGAATCCAACTTTGTAGATTTTTTGGTTGTCCACCAACGAGGAATCTTGAAAGTTTTTCAAAGTCGATGACCTAACACAGGTGCGTACGGCAAAAAATTCATTATACCAGTACCATAATGATTAAGAACGTTTCGATAGGTACATCAAACTGCGTAAATTACGCTAAAACACCGAAAGATCCGAGCCTTGAACATTAGGCATGGCTTAGAGCCAAATGAGTCTGGAAACACATCAAATAAACCAGGTATATGAATGGCTAATGGGAAGAAGATTCTGCAGACACAGTTTAGTAAACACCGAATTTAAATGAGTCAAGTTCAAAGCCCTGCGAAGTCGTTCCGGTGGTGACCCCGACTTTTTATGTGAGATAACTAGCACCTAATCACTCCGAGATAGAGCCACTTTCTTATTTTTTTGAGGAAGAACTGTGTTTTTCGCGAGGGGTGAAGTTAACCACTCGTTGGGAATCTCGTTGGGAATCATTTGAAATCTTTATGAAATCTAAGGGAATCTTGGAATTTTTTGGAGTGGTTACCCCTTCGGGGTTCGTCTTTCTATGAATAATATCGTTGGGAATCTTTGGAAATCTTTATGGAATCTTAGTGGAATCTCGAGGAATCTCTGGAGTGGTTACCCCCTTGGTTTTTCGCCCTCAGATTTTATTTCTAAACGTCGGCATGACAGGGCGGAAAATCGGAAAATTGTTCTGAAATATAAAATGACAAAAATTAGCCGACTGGCACAATTTCGTCCTCCAGGGTTTAACGTTAAAAAGACGAATTATATTTCATAAAAAAAAACCATGTCTCAGAGAGTGCCTTGCAAGAAATAGGTTCGTGGTTTTAAGGACTGAAAAAATTGGCTTTCTTTCATGCATGGGCCTCAGCACCCTGATGGGGATAACACCACTGGAGTTTGGCCGAAGCCGAAAAACAATGGGCCGTAAGTATAGGAAAAAATATTACTTCCGCCGGGATTCAAACTCAGACCCCTCAGGACACACAGAAGAAATTATTATCTCACGTAATTCTAGTAGGGGGATGGTGACCTTTAACCTGAGGGTGTTCTGGATTATATTTTCTTTTCCCGCCCCTTCTTCTCATCGAGATCTCCGCTTAATTCACTTTTCCCTCCGCCGGTCAATGTCAGGACAGCCTCCCTATATCCAATTACATTTTGTTGCGCCAAACGCCTGAGGGCTACACATTTTCTCGACGATATCTGAACTTTTTTTCGAAATTGAATCTCTCCAGTTTTCAGCCTCAAGGTCTTTTGGATCTTCTCGAGAGCTTTTCGATTTTTTTATTATTTTCTTTTCTGCAGCTTCGAGTTGCTCTCGATGAAAATGAGCCTTTGCGGGCTTTAGTAAGACATCTCGAGGAGGAAAGCTGTGCCTGAAGTTTCACTCAGAAGACTCACTTTGTTGTTTACGCTTTTTTCTGCTCATTAGGATACTATTGGATATCTAAATGTTCTAAAACATAATACCCCTTTTTTAAAATTAACAGGCTGTGTGGGAATTTCTTAAATGTAAAAAAAATTGCGAAAATCAATAGTGAAGTCGAATAAGAGCAACTGATTGATAGCTAAATGAAGGTAACTAGGTATAGTATAACTAGATAACTATCTCCCGGTTTAGGACTATGGAACAGTTATAAATCTTGATACCTTGGTTATGAATTGACAGGTTTTGAAGTGCTAGGTGATTTGGGTTAAAAGAGCAATTAGTACATTATAACTAATTGCACTAATGAGTGTCGCGATGTCGTTCAATAGCAATACCATGTTTAATCTTGACCCTGTTGTGCAACTTTTATTAACTAATTATAGTTGTTTACAATTATTTAATTGTTACCAGTCTTCTATGGAGCGGATATGTTAGGATTGTCCATGGTAATAAGTTGAGGGTAAGTTTCACCAGTTGCTCAAGACTACTATAGTGCCCCCTAAAAGTTCACTTTAGCGTTACCCTCCCGAAAAGAAAATTCTGTGCTTGTTAATTTTATATGTGTGGTAGAAATGCATCGTCAGCGACTGCATAGCCTTAAGAAGGTTTCCGATGTAGTCCTAGGCAGCATGGTCCATTCGTACCTGAACTTGACCGAGTATAGTGACTGGAGTGCGGTCGTCACTGTCAGGGTCACTACCGTCTCAGTTAAAATGACTTTCGCTGGACCTCACGTAAACAACACTGAGGTTGCTACCTATTTAGGTTCAACCTAACCTAATAAACTGTCATGTGTTCAGGAATGGCACAAAAAACTGCCATCCCTAAGATCAGGTACATCTTCCAGCCAAGCCTTCGGCCTGTGCCCTGTACCTAGCTATTTCCATAGGAGCGGCGGCGATGAGTTGCATTTGGACGGCCGTTGAGGTGAAATGGCATTCCCGGAAGTATCGTAACTGGGGATGGCAGTTTTGCGAGTATACTGACCTGCCACTCATTTTTACAAAAACATTCACACAATAATTTACAGTCCCATTTTAACAGATTCATACGAATCTAGGCTAAGCACACGTACCAGCTTTACCTTCAAATTAGCAGTACCAGGCAGAAACGGTTTTCTTTGACGTATACCTAGGTATTTCTTCTTCGAAGTACGATGTTCCCTAACGTCATGGATTCCTTCTGAAGAACCAGATGATGTAAATGGTAAATTCCGATAGATAGCCATGACCGCGCTTGGGACAGCTATAGGCCGACAGCTATGTTTGCACCAGGTGTCGCGATCACGTAAGAAATCATGTTCTATAGTGATGGCAGTCGTATTACACGTAGTCCAAAGGCAGGTACCTACCACAAAGAGTTTGTGATAGTGATTCAGGTGCCAGAGGGGATTCCCTTCCGATCACTCCTGAATTTCTGGTGCAATACCTCTGCCTTGAACTGTCCCGTGTCTCTAAGAACAAATGTTTAGACTGGTGAGTCATATATGACACCACTAGGTGGGTGTACTTACCCTAGAATCCTTGATTTGAGCTCGGCAGGCAGCACTACCAAATACCAGCTCCCCATCCGTCGCGTTAGTATACACGACGGAGACCTACAGTTTTAGGTGAGTTCCGAACCACCACAGCCTCGATATACGTTTTACTTGAGACGTTGAACGTATCAAAGGTGAATGCCGATCAGAAAAAACTTTGATTGAGTTGGGATCGAACTGGTGTGACCCGGCTCTTTGTATTCCTCGAAAGACAACTAGACCACCATCGAGGCTGTTATTGTAGTGACTAATTTCGCATTTAAAAAGGTGACGAAAAAGGTTGAAAATGAATGGGACCTTGAGCGCGTGTGGTGGGTGTCATAGTCCTCGCTTAGCTTGCCAAGATTTACGAGGAGTTTTATGATCAAAGCGTCTGGAGGCAGTCTGTGAATTCGCGACGTAGCAAACAGACCTCGGGACAATGAGAGGGGGCTTAGTTCCAGTTCAGTACCGTAGGCGGCAGCGGCATCTCCAAGACGATCGTCATTGTTTTGTATTATTTGGTAGAGTGGTTGACTCATTTTACCATTTTCTTTTAAGGCTCCCCGTCTACTGGGCAGGAGCGCGGCGAAGGTAAACGGAAGATTCTAATAGCCTCTGCAGTCCGCTGTGGGCCCTAGAGGGTTATGGTTGGAATATCTTACGTTTCCCTTTCCTTCGCTTCGCCGCGCTTCCGCCCAATGGACAGGCAGCCTTAGTCTTCGATGCTACAGCCATTTAAGGGTCAGGGCCCGTTGGGGTACAAAAAGGGGGTGAATTTTTCCCAGCTAGGTGAAGGCCAGGTACCGATGGCTGGGTAGACCCCGGCCCGGACAAATTTCACCTGGAACGTATAGGCCCTCTCGCGAGGGGTTAACTACTCCTGGAATCTCGTTGGGAATCTTTATGAAATCTCAGGGAATCTTGGATTTTTTTGGAGTGGTTACCCTTCGGGGTTCATCTTTCTGTGAATATCGTTGGGAATCTTTGAAAATCTTTATGGAATCACAAGGAATCTCTGGAGTGGTTATCCCCTCGCCCTCTCGCCCACTGCGCCAAACACTGCATGAGCGGAAAAACATTGATGAAGTAGTCTTCTTCTATGGCCCTTTTTCAGTGGGACCAAAGTCCCCGGTTGCCCAGTAGCCCTGATCTTGAAGTTTACAAGACATTGAGGAACTGTGGCACCAGAGTCACGGCGCAAGGTGTTTTATATAGGTCCCGTCTCAGGCATCTTGAAGAGAGTGAAGAGTACAGTTATTCTGGCAGTTGCCCAGCACCTTGCAATGAGCCCCCATCTTAGGGCCCATCTCGGGGCCCATCTCGGGGCCCTTTAGGGCCTCGGGCCAATCTCCCTTCTCCTTTCTGCACGTTCCCATTCCGGCTCATTATTCAAATATGTTTTTTTCGCGTCTTCACACCTTTCGTTTGTGACAGTGGCTGCCAAATCAGTCAAGGTCAAGATCCCAAACAGGTCCTCCTCCTCTTCAGCGCATTGTTGGTCACTCCAAGACGCCGCTATGATTTTTCATATGAGTATGTTACTGGGTTAGGAGTGGGCAGTAATACTTACAATCTTTGTGCCAATTAAGCCGTAGGTACATGAATGCCTAATTCTTGATTTAGGGTCAGATTAGGGCTGTCGCGTGGCTGCGTCGAGCCTCCAACGTGCTTGACATACCGCAGCCTTTGTATAGTGCTACGAACGCTATAGGTTGATGTGTAGAAGTAAGATTTTTGACTTCTAGTTACTTAGTCCCGCCCAGCTTTCTCTCGCACTGCTGACGTGGCTTAAGTATCCTCTATTGTTACAAAATTTGTCTTCCTTCCAAAATTTGTCTTTCCCATCGAAAATTAAACTGATTAGGATTCCCATTAACCATCGCTCAGTATTTCGGACTTGCGCCGGACTGGGTACAACACCACGGCGGAAGCTAGATTGGGAGTCATAAAAAAAATGCTGCCTCCAGCCAGATTCGAACCCAGACCTGTCAGGACACGGCGGATCCCTTGACCGCTCAGCCGCTGAGAGACACGAACGACAAAATATTCTCTTAAATGGTGACATCCTATGATCCAGCGACATTCTCAGAGTCTTAACAAATAGTGACATAGACTTGAACCTGATTACTACAAGACAGGGACGTGTGAGCCTCAACTTAATATACGTTGGGGGACCGCCCAAGAAGTCTCCATATGTGACAACAAAATCATCAAAGAGGAATAACCGAAAGTCAGTGAACTCTGAAAAGGGCTTAGGCGCCAGCGGAAATGGACGCGCTAAGGCTCATTGACTAAAACTGAAACCGTGTGACTGGTTATTTGATACCCTGGAGCCTCTTCTATTAAATTAAATAAAGATTTGTTTTATGAATGGTTGCCGCACCCCCACTCGACCACAAACACTCCGCATATGTGTTTCCAATGGCCCACATCCGGGCCCGGGTCAACATCGTTACAAGTCGGGGTAATGGGTTACAGGGGCGGATTGAGGGGGTGGAAATTTGATTTTAGGGGTAAAAAAGGGGTGAACCCTGGTTTTCTTTGGAAAAATCAAGTGAAAGGAATGACTCAGTGACCAAGAAGGGGTTTCAAATAAAACGCATAATATCCTGAACAGTTTACTTTACGGGTTTCCTTCGAAATCCTTCTATAGAAATGACAACCGTAGCCAAAATAGGGGTTTTGAATAGATTACAGTGGGGAATTTAGTTTCTAGGGGTGCATAAAATGAGGAGCAATAGTAGCATAAGTAGGTACATCTCCAGAATCTTGAGAGATTTTTTTTTAGAAAAATCCGTCGAGAGTCAGGGAAATGGCTACCTCCGTCAGAGGTGCAACTGTAAACGAGGGGGTAACCACTCCAGAGATTCCTTGAGATTCCATAAAGATTTCCAAAGATTCCCAACGATATTCATAGAAAGATGAATCCCAAAGGGGTAACCACTCCAAAAAAATTCCAAGATTCCCCGAGATTTCATAAAGATTTCCAATGATTCCCAACGAGATTCCCAACGAGATTCCTGGAGTGGTTAACCCCTCGGGAATAAAGTTCTTTCTGAAAATGAAAATTCAGCGATAAAGTCCAAATATACTGGCCCAGGGCTGGTAGGGTTGCCACAATGTTGAAATTCTTGAAGGAAAACCTGACCAGGAAAACCTGACCAAAGAGCAAGATTAACTAGATTACTAATTCTTTGAAGAAAGTGTCACCAAAAGATAAGTCACCGCTTCTGCAACAGGTATAGGTCCACCATCAATTATTTCCGCCTCCAGATGCGTTGGCCACCGGAACCATAGCAACCCAAAGACCTACTAATCGCAAAATTATGCACAAACATAAAATCGAAGACAGCTCACCCGATAAGAATCTCACCGAAAAAGGGGACATGTCACCAAAGACATTGATAATAATCAATGGCAAGTTGTACATGGTGCATTCAGCATTGCCATGCACGCCTGTCACCCAGATTGCTTCAGATTTAGACGGATGTTATCTTCATTTACGTTTATGGCTATAGAGAGTTTCAATTGGTCCACCTGCGCTAGAATATGACTCAAACCGAGGAAATAACTGTATGGCGTCTATCAATCAAAACATTCTATGACATAATCGGGAGGATAACGCTATAGTGAACTTTAAGGGTCCGCTATACCTGACGGTGCATTTTTTGCCGCCCATAAGATTAACATTGCGAGCGGCGATTCATTTTCAAGGTTTACCCTTGGTTGGAAAGACACAAAATTTTGCCTGTACCTAGCCCTAACAATGTTCTAGGGAGTGTTCGAAGCAGATTTCCCATTTTTTTTACTGGTTTTCGAGATACAGCACTTTTCTTGAGGTATGCGATGCTAGCATTTGCAAAACAGTTGCAATAAAAGAAACCAGTGAGAAATTGGGAAATCTGCTTCGAACACTCCCTAGAACATTGTTAGGGCTAGGTACAGGCAAAATTTTGTGTCTTTCCAACCAAGGGTAAACCTTGAAAATGAATCGCCGCTCGCAATGTTAATCTTATGGGCGGCAAAAAATGCATCGTCAGGTATAGCGTCCTCTTAAGGGGACTATAAGAACTGGGGAACTCCATCCTAAAACTCCATGTACGGCCACTACTTCCTTTCGAAACCGTTTAGCGTCAACAGTCTACTATGGTATTTTTCAGGTTGTCAGCACGATATAGGAACGGTATTTACGATAGGCAGCGTGCCTGGGCTTGTCATCGGGGTTTTAACTGTCACCGAAGTGCAAGCGGACGTGCCGAATAGCTGTAAGGCTCGCTTCAGGCTCAGACGGCGGGCTCTGCCAAGGTCACAAAAAGAAAAAGGTTGTTCCTTATCAATTTGAAGAACTTTCCCCCATGAACTGAAATCACACCAACCAGTCAGAGTCACTGGATTAAGATATAAACCCCTGTGACCGTCCAGCGAAATTTTGCGTCATCGAGAGACCCTCTTTGACTCGCAAGCCAGAAAAACCCCACCGAATTTATAGTTCTTGGGGATCTGCAGCATCATGGACCTAGGTGCAGCGCCGAAACCACCCAAGGAAAATAATTTTCGGGTTGCCCATCACAGATTATAGCGCTTATTCTTAGCTTATGATGAGGTGAGTACCATCACAAATGTGGCAGTTTTGGCACGGGTCTATGGTTGGTACTTCGGAGCCACTTGAGGTGTAAAAAATGACGGACACCTGTTCGCCTACTTTTCGGGCTCGGTACTGCGCGTCCTTCCCAAACCTATATACTTTCAGGTGCCCTAAATCCGAAAAAGTGACTGCACCTTTGTTCAGTACCAAGATATTGTCGAAGGGAGGCATTCCGTGGAAAAGTCCCCCTTCCAGGTAGCAGTTCCCCTTCATGCTGCAGTGGACAGTGCAGTATAGCCAAAAAAGGCTGGCGAATGGCCACTGATTCGCTCCTTCTACAATATTTACGGCTTACAGCCATCAAGGCTGGATAGACTAGAAAAAATCTTGGGACTTGATCCTGCCCTCAAAAGATCAAAGCCAGAGAAACAGCAGCAAAAAAAATTCAAAGAACCCCTGCTCCAAATGTGAGAAAGTGAAGTGCGACCACTGTCACCCCCTTTATAGTTCCTCCGATTAATGAAGACCTCATTACTCAGGTAGTCATTACAGGTAGTGACATCGTGTCACATCCCAGGTGGTGTGAAGCCCAACTCACACCCTATTGAGTTTATGAAACCTTTCACAAGGCGATTACTATAAACGTAAAACCACAGGTGATAGGTTACACATCGCCTTAGGTGCTTCTTCACTGGCCTAGGACAATAAACAGAGGTTTATCGCATTTGCATAACTTGATGTTAATGTAACCTAGGTATGTTAAACAGCTCGTCAGGTACTTGTACCTATCAGGTAGACAGACGAATGTCTGTCCATCACTTGTCAACAGTCACACCTGTTCGGAAATTATAGTCATCCTGAAATCAGCTAAGGTAATACTATTTCCTATAACAAGTCTAGTGGGAAGACACTAAGACTTACACGACTGAGGTCCTGGGTTCGTATCCCAGTAGCAGCAATTTTTTGTTGGTAGCATGGATATTACACCAAATATTAATTTAAACCTGTGGCTGTGAGTCAGATGAAGCTGTAGTTAGTTAGTTAGTTAGCAGAGGGTTGGGGGGACAAGCCCAGCAACTAGACCGTTTTCAAGAACTATCCATTGTGCTCAGCTGGCAGCACTACCAAATACCAGCTCCCCAGCCATCGAGTAAACGGTGGGGACCTACAGCTTTAGGTGGGTTCCGAACCACCACAGCCTCGATATACATTTCACTTGACATGCTGAACATATCAGAGGTGAATGCCGAGCAGAAAAACTTTTTGGTAGGATTGGGATCGAACCGGTGTGACCCGGCTCTCACTGCTCCTCAAAAGTCGACCATTTAGTCCACTCGGCTATCGAGGCCGTTAAATTTGATCTTTTTTTTTAGCTTTTTCACAACAGCATTAATGTTGAAGTGACAGACAATAAGAGCCAATCACGGTCGCTGCACCCTATCGAACGGGACGAACGGCACAAGTGTGAAAGAGGTCTCAGTAAAAAAAATTGTTTACCTACCGTGCCTAAGGCACGAACCTGCCATCACCTAGAGGTATCCAGGACCATAGTCAGCCTCTGGGCATGGTAAACCTAAGATTAATAGGGACTACTTACTAACTGAAGCTTTATAGGAAGTACTATTTGATAAATTGGCTATAGGACAGCTAAATGATGCTGTTTATTGCTTAATTTAATTGGCGAATTATGGCAAGGTTGTAGCGGAATTTGGCATTTTTTAATATATACAGTTTTTTGTATCATTAGGCCAATTTTTTCCAATTTTTTTCATAATTAGTAGAAATATACTAAAATCCTCAACCATTAAGAGGACGCTATACCTGACGATGCATTTTTTGCCGCCCATAAGATTAACATTGCGAGCGGCGATTCATTTTCAATGTTTACCCTTGGTTGGAAAGACACAAAATTTTACCTGTACCTAGCCCTAACAATGTTCTAGGGAGTGTTCGAAGCAGATTTCCCAATTTCTCACTTGTTTCTTTTATTGCAACTGTTTTGCAAATGCTAGCATCACATACCTCAAGAAAAGTTCTGTATCTCGAAAACCAGTAAAAAAAATGGGAAATCTGCTTCGAACACTCCCTAGAACATTGTTAGGGCTAGGTACAGGCAAAATTTTGTGTCTTTCCAACCAAGGGTAAACCTTGAAAATGAATCGCCGCTCGCAATGTTAATCTTATGGGCGGCAAAAAATGCACCGTCAGGTATAGCGGACCCTTAATCGTCTGGATTTAGGAACTATACAGCAATATAGTAGGTAGGTATAGTAGGGCGTATAGGGTCCGACTTTTCGAGACTCCTGTGAAGGTGGAAAAAATTTCTTTCATCGGGATTCGAACTTGATTGCTCGACACAGCACGGCGAGAGGTATCTACATGTAAATAAATAACTTTTGAACTAGCGTACGAGTGGGAATGTTGCTGGATATTCCCACTAAGTATCATATGGAATGATTGGGGGAGTTTAGTGACCTGGCGTCATCACAGATGACGCTGAAGACAGACCAATCCAACGAGAAATCCAATCGACAGCATTCCAGTAATTCCTCATTTAGCTTCCTCATTTGTAACTATATCCTAACAAACCCGGCGTTGTCTCGCACTTACTTTACTTTATTTAGAGGGTTAACCACTCGTTGGGAATCATTGGAAATCTTTATGAAATCTCAGGGAATATTGGAATATTTTGCTGTGGTTACCCCTTCGGGGTTCATCTTTCTATGAATATCGTTGGGAATCTTTGGAAATCTTTATGGAATCTCAAGGAATCTCTGTAGTGGTTACCCCCTCGCTTTATTTTTATTTTCTGTATCCCTGCTACGTGAAACCTAACGGTATATATTTCTGCAATTTATATACAGAAGTCTCTCTCTATAACGAGTATTCTGACATGAAGCAGGTGCTAATATAAATTTTTACCGCATTTTTAGCACCCAAATGAATGAAATCTGCCGTTCAGTTAGCAGACGTTTATATTCCTCCGGAAGAAGAATCAGGGGTTAAGGCAGGGTCAGGTATAGTCTACTCAACCGCGAAGGCCTTAACTTTAAATGCCTACCTAGACCAGGCTTCGGTAAATAGTGGCCGATGATCTAAGAAGCGTCTAAACCTTTCAAAGATAACTCAGGGAAAACTTGTACCAGTTTGACGTCATTTTGTATGGCAGTCCTCATTGTGCGCTGCTGCCATGCAAATTAAAAGCGTTGCGTCATTTATTAGGTCCTGTTGGTCTGGGTAAATATAGAATTGACCTTAACGGTGTGATGTCAACTTTATGCAGCGGCCGGTCGTGATTCTGACGGAATTACCACTTCATAAGGTCGATATAATTTTGAAAGTACCTGACCCTGTGGGTTCCGAACCACCACAGCCTAGTGCGTTTTGGACGGCGTCCTTCCTCCCTGCCTGGGGTTTGGGATGTTAACTCAGGGATGGCTGGTGCCACACACACGATACTTCCAGCCCCACATCCCTGTGATTTGTCTTTTGTTTACCAGAAATTGATGAGACCTTGATTTTATAGTGATAATCACAGTGTTTTTGTCTAGCTGACTCCAATTTGCAAAAAAATACACAAGGCAAATAAAGAACAATTATCGATAAAGTAGTCAATATAACGAATTAATGCAAAAAGGGCATATCTGAAACAACTGGAATTCGAAGATCGGGACGGCATCCCTTCAAAAATGTCGATCCCTCCCCACTTCGAGGCGTCCAGGGATGCATCCTCGCCAGGACGCCGTCCAAAACGCATCGAATGTGACTACCTTTATATGAGAGGTGAATACCGATCAGAAAAATTGCGTCAGGGTCGGAATCGACCCAGTGTGACCTGTTTCTGGGTGTTCGTCTATAACCAACCGTCTAGAGTCTAGTCCAATCGGCTATCAAGGAAAAAGGGATAGCAGAGTCTCTGGAATGGCGGTCCTAATTTCAATACTTCTACGGCACTCAACAACAATGCATGTAACGGTTAGGTTTATCGAAGTAGGTAAAGTAGGTTCTATTAGAGTTTTCTAGCTACCTACTCGTAGCAGGTACAGTATAGGTGCAGATGTTCCTGGAACCGCCTATTGCCATCAGCGCTGTACCTAGGTATACAGGCTCCTCCTGGACAATGGGCCTTCACTACGTGCCGCAGAATCCGGGCCAATTTCTGCGGGAATTCTGGCACTATAGGCTTGTGGGGTCACTTGATGTTGGGTTGGGGGGGGACAAGCCCAGCAACTAGACCGTTTCAAGAACTATCCATTGTGCTCAGCTGGCAGCTCCCCAGCCATCGTGTAAACGATGGGGACCTACAGTTTTAGGTGGGTTCCGAACCACCACAGCCTCGATATACATTTCACTTGACATGCTGAACATATCAGAGGTGAATGCCGAGCAGAAAAACTTTTTGGTAGGATTGGGATCGAACCGGTGTGACCCGGCTCTCACTGCTCCTCAAAAGTCGACCATTTAGTCCACTGGGCTATCGAGGCTGTTTGTGGGGTCACTTAGGACATAGGAATATTTTCTGGTACCCCGAAAAACGGATGATTTTTTTTTAGGACACTGTTGGATATTTCAATCATCTGACATATAATATGTCTTTGTACGTACGAAATTAACTGGCTATGTTTTTTTTTTTTTTTTTTTTTCAGGGAACATATGCGCGAAGAGGAAAATTTTTTCATTCCGCCGGGATTCGAACCCGGACCTCTCAGGAAACAAGGCGGAGAGGCCGAGAGGCTATGGCAATGACTATGTTGTGGTGTTTTCCGCCATTTAATTTCGGCCTGTAAAAAGACGTATTATATTTCAGAAATCTTCAACAGTTTCCTCAAAAAAAATGGTCGGAAAAATATAAACATGATTGTGTGATCATGCCTACGCAGACGTGATGGGTATACCTGGAAAACTCCTGTGTAGAAGATGGCGAAATGTGTGACCCTGTATCCCAATGTTATCTGGATATGGCACTGCTGAGAAAGCAATGGTCAAGTAATGAATAGGATTTACTTAAGTAAAGTGACTCATCAGGAGTGACGTTGAAATAGGGGTGACAAATGGGGTGATTTTCGAAGAGAGGGAAGTTCCATCAATGATGAATCACCCTCATTACAACCCCCTCACGTCTCTGAGGCTACTTTTCTGTAACATTCTATAGAAAAAGAAAACAACCATATCACTCAAATAAGCACTGAAATACCTTACTTTTCTTCAATCACTCGATCGTAAAATCGCAACACAGCCTGTTAATTTCGGACGCTAAAAATACACATTATATTTCAGAACATTTAAATATTCAATATTTTCCTCATAAAGTGTGCAGAAAAAACGGAAAACAATAGCGAAAATAACAAATACACTTCTTCTAATTTCATTCATTTTCCAATCTCAAAGTAGGTATATGAATAAAAAATTCCTGCGTCACTAATTCATAGATTCATGAAGAATAGTCTAAGAGTGACATCACTTAGGTACCTTCGGCTCACTACTAAATGACGTCAGCATTACAATGTTTAAATGAGTCATAGCAAATACAACTACTCAAACTTCTGAACGGTAATTAATATAATAAAACAGAAATATATCTTTTAAAGATTTAGATGATGACGCCATGGTACCTATGACGTAGTATGATCTCACCATAGGTCCGGCACCTGATGACCTATGGTCCATAAAGCTACACACTTCATTGCATTAAGAGGGCATGAAAAAAGACTCGGTTTGAGGCTTTGAGGTACCTAGTTTTTATGATTTTATGAGTATAGGTATACCTACGAGTACCTAACCGAATAAATTAATAAACGTACGTAAGTACGTCTACGCAGTAGTGTTTGTTTACATCTTTTCGAGGGATTTTTTTTTTCAACAAAAAATTTGTCCGAAATTAACGGGTCGTAAAATCATAACATAGCCTCTTAATTTTTGCCGTTAAGGGACATTATTATACCTACTTCAGAACATATTATTGTCCAATAGTTTCCTCATGAAAGGTACAGAAAAAAAGTAAACAAACACGATTTTGTGGTTGCCGTTAGTTTCGTCGTCGGCGTCTGTAACTAATAATAATAATAGCTGAGGGATGGGGGGGACAAGCCCAGCAACTAGACCGTTTTCAAGAACTATCCATTGTGCTCAGCTGGCAGCACTACCAAATACCAGCTCCCCAGCCATCGAGTAAACGATGGGGACCTACAGTTTTAGGTGGGTTCCGAACCACCACAGCCTCGATATGCATTTCACTTGACATGCTGAACATGTCAGAGGTGAATGCCGAGCAGAAAAACTTTTTGGTAGGATCGGGATCGAACCGGTGTGACCCGGCTCTCACTGCTCCTCAAAAGTCGACCATTTAGTCCACTGGACTACCGAGGCTGTCCGTCTGTAACTAACTTGGAGCTGAGGATTTCCTTATCGACCCTTAAAATATGATGGCGGCCATGACGTAGACGTATAATACTTGCAGAGGAAAACGTGACCACCGAGGAGTTTCATCTCCAAATCATGACGAAGCTTTTTCTTAACTTCACGTACCTTATAGGTACTTAGGTACCTCTATAACACCTTCCTTGCGGAAAAGCTAGACGAAAATGACATCACCCCTTCGGTATCTGATGAGTCTTCTTCATACGGATGTGCGAAAGCCAGACGAAGCACAAGAAGAAGTTTTCGAAAAATGAGTCAGGAGTTGTCAAGGGACCACAAAGTCCTCTCGGTATAGAGTGGTGTTCGTTATAAAGAGGTAAAGCCAACAAGGTACTGGTTTCCCTATATCCACCCATGCAGCACCAAGAGAGGAGAGGAAAACTTCTCAACGGCCCGGGTTTGAACCTTTCTTCTAAGGGAAAGAGCGGATTATCCGAGGGGGTAAACCGAGGGGTTAACCACTCCAGCTCGTGTATTCCCGTTCTCGAACGCCAGCAAACCCACCCAACTAACACCTTCAAAATTTATTGTAAGAAGAACTGTTCTCCGTATATTGCATGATGGCGTGGCTTATCTTCTTACAAGAAATTTTGAAGGTGTTAGTTGGGTGGGTTTGCTGGCTTTCGAGAAAGGGAATACACCTGCAGGAATCTCGTTGGGAATCTCAGGAAATCTTTGGAAATCTTCATGCAATCTCAAGCAATCTTTGGATAGGTTACCCCCACGGGGTAAACACACGAGGAATCTCGTAGGGAATCTCAGGAAATACGTTTCTACGATTTTATGATAGGTAATAAACACTTAATGAAACGTAGGTATATTGAGAAGATGAAGGTATATAACATAATTTTTTTTCCATAGATGTCTGCCTGGTTTTAGATGACATCATCCACCAGGTATCTGATGGTGAATCTTTTCTTTATGAACCTTCTTCGGTGAGGCCACGAAAACCGTTGATGAATGTCCCAAAAAAGGATAATTGACAAATAATTTGGAAATGTCACCTTGTGAGTCAGGTCTAAAAATAAACACACGTACGTGAATTTGCCTATTTTGGGGGTCACAGTGTGAGATACGATTTTACTGATACAGCTATCATCACAATGCTGTTTTATAACTGCATGAGGGTCTTTGAATCCACTCTGAGTTAGCAACCTCTATACAGGGGTATTCCAATAAGGCTTGCTGCAGATGTCCCAGCCAACCCTCTCTGTCACGACCCTCCCTATAATGACATTCTTTCTAACGACTCTCTCTATAACGACTCTTTATTAAGAGGACGCTATACCTGACGATGCATTTTTTGCCGGCCATAAGATTAACATTGCGAGCGGCGATTCATTTTCAAGGTTTACCCTTGGTTGGAAAGACACAAAATTTTGCCTGTACCTAGCCCTAACAATGTTCTAGGGAGTGTTCGAAGCAGATTTCCCACTTTCTCACTGGTTTCTTTTATTGCAACTGTTTTGCAAATGCTAGCATCGCATACCTCAAGAAAAGTGCTGTATCTCGAAAAGCAGTAAAAATAAAGGGTCCGACAACAGTCGCACTTAACTTTCTCGCCCAGAATGATTTTTTTTTTTTTTTTGGTTTTTTTGAGATTTTTTTGCGGGCGTAATTTTTAAGGAATCGAAAATCGGTTAAAAATGACCCACGAACATCTATCTGAGATCACTCATACCAAATCTCACGACTGTCATTTTATTACTGTAGTCCCAAATGCGTGGTTTCTCATTCTCAACTCATTTTCGACACTTTTTTGACTACAACGGCCGTATTTTGAAGATAACAAAATTCTGTTCGACAGATGTTTAAGTTACATGGTTCTACACAAATTTACCAAATTTCATGACAATCGGTGCAGCGACCGTGATTGGCTCTTATTGTCTGTCACTTCAACATTAATGCTGTTGTGAAAAAGCTAAAAAAAAAAGATCAAATTTAACTACAGCTTTAACGGCCTCGATAGCCGAGTGGACTAAATGGTCGACTTTTGAGGAGCAGAGAGAGCCGGGTCACACCGGTTCGATCCCAATCCTACCAAAAAAGTTTTTCTGCTCGGCATTCACCTCTGATATGTTCAGCATGTCAAGTGAAATGTATATCGAGGCTGTGGTGGTTCGGAACCCACCTAAAACTGTAGGTCCCCATCGTTTACTCGATGGCTGGGGAGCTGGTATTTGGTAGTGCTGCCAGCTGAGCACAATGGATAGTTCTTGAAAACGGTCTAGTTGCTGGGCTTGTCCCCCCCAACCCTCTGCTAACTAACTAACTATGACAATCGGTCAATAAATGTCAATGGCGCCGAAACGATCGAACATTGGTCCAGAACGGCCGTAATTTTCAACCAATTCAATTTTAGTTGCAAATGACCTCGAAGCATCTATTTGTCAACAAACACACCAATTTTCAGTGTTATAGATTGAAAAGTGTACCGTCGGCGCTTGTCTAACTAACCAAAAACACGATTTTTGAATTATTTTGGCGGTTTTTTGACAATAGCGGCCGCAATTTTTGACCAATCAAAAAATCCTTGAAAATGCCCCTCGGCAGTGATTTTAGACAGGTCCATACCAAATTTCATCAAAATCGGATGAACGGTATAGGCGCTAGAGCACTGCACGGACTGACGGACTGACGGACGGACTGACGGACGGACAGACTTTTTCCAGAAACCACTTTTTTGGACTCAGGGGACCCCCAGGATCATGGGAAACCCAAAATCTCAATTTCGAAATTTTGCACGAAAACAATACTTTCTCGCCATATATGGCTAGCGAGAAAGTAAAAAAATGGGAAATCTGCTTCGAACACTCCCTAGAACATTGTTAGGGCTAGGTACAGGCAAAATTTTGTGTCTTTCCAACCAAGGGTAAACCTTGAAATTGAATCGCCGCTCGCAATGTTAATCTTATGGGCGGCAAAAAATGCATCGTTAGGTATAGCGGACCCTTAAGGCCCTCTCAAGAACGACCCTTACAACGAAACTCTCTACAACGACTCTCTCTATATCAACTCTCTATAACGACTCTCTCTATAACCACACTCTCTATAACGACTCTCTCAAGAACGGCCCTTACAACGACACTCCATCACGACTCTCTCTATAACGACAATATATATAACGATACACCCTATGACACTTCTTCCCCTACACCTACTACGAACAACTGAACTTTATAACAACTTTTTTTGTCACTACCGACAATTCTACCTCCTCAAACATTGCGAAAGAATTCTTTGTCACTTTGTCGAACCGAACTTTGCAGAAGCGATTGACAGCCGGTACCATCATAGACGAAAAGTCCTTGATAGTAAACCATTTGTAAACAAACAGTGAATAGCTCTGCAAAGCAATTACACCCAGAGTCATCTGCAAATAGCCCCAAACTACCAGCCAGTCCTTCAACTCTATCAAGGTTAGGTCACATGTTTGCACCATTGAGGATATGCTGGAGCTAGACAAACAAATCTGCACAAAAACTACCGACATTACTTCAGTACTCCTACGTCATAGTCAAACGGTGTATACTATACTTAGCTTGCCTGCTTTGTGTCTGGGGTGGTTTTTACCAGAACTTCTGATAAAGTAGAGTATAAATTTATGTTCCTGATAAAGTAGCCAGAAATTTTATCTTGCCGTTAAAAGTCCACTAGCTAAGTGAAGGTAGCGCTATCGGCAGGATGGTAAAAGGGACGCTGTAGTACTTTTAAGGAACACAAAAGTAGACTTTAGATACTGGTGCAATCCATCCTTACTTTATCCAGAAAATTTACTATCTTTACCAGCACGGTTATCGAAACTGATAAAGGCCACTCTGCGAGTGTAAAATCTAGGTCCAATTTGGGGAAAACTGGACGAAGGGACAGAAATAAAGGGGGGGGGGGGGGGGGGCTCGAAAAATTAAATAATTACCTATTCCTTTAATTCCTTTCGTAATCTGTAGGTAATACTATAACCGTCAGTTAAGTTTAGCGAAGGATACTTATACGGATTTCAGTGCGGACACCATGAATTTTCCTCTCAAAGTCTCGATTTTTTTTCCGGTCTCCCATCCAATAAGCTATGCTTCAATGTGGGTCAGTAATTTAGCTAAAAAATAAATGAAGTAGTCGAAAAATTTGACCCTCAGCCTTAGGCAAGTTGGTGACCCGGATGAGCTACCGACTGCCAAGCACTTCGGTTAGTTCCTAATGACCTCTGGAAGAAAGGACCTGTCCTGCCTTAACCTCGACACCTGTACTGGTACCATGTAGTACACATAACAGACGTTTAGGTACGTACCAAGTACCTAGCAAGAACCTAGTAGGAATGTACAAACTACTGATAAAAGTTTAAATAACAAACTTGCAGTTGGGTTTGGGTAATTTCGAAAATCGAGTAGTTTCTCTCTAAAAGGAACGTCAAGGGGCCATGTAAATTTGAGGTCGCTATAGAGAGAGGTCGCTATAGAGAGAGGTCGCTATAGAGAGAGTTCGCTATAGAGAGAGGTCGCTATAGAGAGAGGTCGCTATAGAGAGAGTTCGCTATAGAGAGAGTTCGCTATAGAGAGAGTTCGCTATAGAGAGAGTTCGCTATAGAGAGAGGAAAGTTCGCTATAGAGAGAGATCGCTATAGATAGAGCTCGCTATAGAGAGAGGAAAGTTCGCTATAGAGAGAGATCGCTATAGATAGAGCTCGCTATAGAGAGAGTTTGCTATAGAGAGGGTTACAAAACGAGTCAGGGTTTTTTTCAAGATACCGTAGCGTTCGCTTGCTGTCGAGAAGTGCGGGAAAGTTAAGTGTTAAGTGCGACCATTGTCATCCCCTTTAATTCAAAACTCCCGCGTAAATCTTGTGAAGCGTCATTTTTGCTCAAATCCCATCCATCCTCGTTACCTAAAGCCACAGTAATTGGCCAGGAGAGGTAGTAGCCTCATCCATTTCTCCAGCAAGGATGTGTGGAAGAGCAACCTTCCTGGCGCCAAGTCACGCCGAACCTAAGAAGCTTACTTCTCCCTAGTTTTCCACTCGACCACACCGACTTTTTCAGTAGAATTTTTCGACTAGGATAGCAAAATAGGCTAGCACTGCAGTTAAATGTGCACGGACAGTGTGGCTTTTTTCTTCAACTACTAATGGTTTTGCCCAGCGGGGAATTTCTCCGAGTTTCGCAATATTTTCTGTCTTTTCTAGTTTCAAAATATTTCTGAAATATTTCTTTCTCCAGTTAAGGCTGACTACACATTCGCTATTTTTTTTGGACTTCAAATTTGTGAGAAAACTATTGGATATTTAAATACTCTGAAATATAATATGTCTTTTTAACGTCATTACTCATAAGGCTATGTTGTGATTTTACGATCGAGTGATTTTTGTCACCAAAAAAATTGTCCAAAATTAACCGATCGCGAAATCACAAATAGCCTCATGAGTAATGACGTTAAAAAGACATATTATATTTCAAAATATTTAAATATCCAATAGTTTTCTCACAAAGTTTGAAGTCCGACGTAAAAAAATAGCGAATGTATATTCAGCCTTAAAAGTCCACTATAGCTAACGTTGTGATAAGGGCGCTATCGGCAGGATGGTGAAAGGCACCAGCTTTTCTTTTCGTGAGGATAACGCTATAGTGTACTTTAAGGGGTCACTATATTAGACTTTAGGAATCCACCCTATAAATATATATTCCAGTTCCAGTAAGTATCATCATCATCACAGCCTCAACAGCCGATTGGTCTACCCGGGTCACGCAGACTCCATCCCGATCCAATCAGCATTCACCTCTGATATGCTCAGTATCTCAAGAGAAAAGTATACCACCTAAAACTGTAGGTCCCCGTCGTGTACTAACACGTGAGGAGCTGGTATTTGGTAGTGCTGCCAGCTGAGCGCGATTGACATATAGGTATTCCAAAGGTATTTTTCAAGAACCAAAATAAGCTGCAAGAGGAAAGTGACCAGTTCTATAATCAGTACTCAACTTCATAATTCATTAAGAGTACATTCATTTAGGAGCCTGTTTGGGGAGTCCTGTATTAATTACCATAAACGGGATCTCAAGTTTTTTTAAGGCCGAACATACCTTCGCTGTTTATTTACGTATTCTCGAAGCATTTCTTGAGGACGCTGTTGGATATTTAAGTATTCTAAAATTCGTCTGAAATTAACGGATGTTAAAAAGATATAATATATTTCAGAACATTTAAATATCCAATAGTATCCTCACAAACACTATTGCGTAGACGCCCTTAAGGTTGGGCTTGGACTACTCGTGAAAGCAGGTATATGTACATCCCTCTTAATAGATGCATTAAATGTCTCATGTTCCATTTAATTTCAAATAGAACAAGCTGTCAAACTTATCGAAGTGCCTAAAAAACATGACTCACGGGACGACTCGTCATGTTACGAACAAGTTGTCGGAAAAAAAAAAAAAGAAAAAAAAAGAATAAATTCTTACAAGTGACTAATCAAGGAGCATAAGAGATTCCCCCGGGTACTAATGTAAAGCTGTGGTATATCTAGGAATCGTGCCTTATTTTTTGCGATGGTAGAGAGATTTTGGTCTGGGGGGCTTTACAGGGTCGTACTGGTCAATTTACTAACTCGCAGTTTGGAGCGAACGGAAATAGGGTAAGAAAAAGGCTCTGAAATCGATAGTTTTCGACCTGAATTTCCTAAATTCCCGTTAATTATCTCCCTCCCTCCCCCCCCCAAAAAAAAAACAAACAAAAAAACCCAACAAAAACAGAAAATTTGGGGTGTCACTGGGGTCGTACTAATGTAAACATAGGTGAATATCTGTTAAACAAAGTGATGGATTGTAATGTTGCTAAAATGAGGATGACCCTTGAAAATCTACAGGATCTCCGAAATTCCCGAGATGCTGCTGAGTACTTTAGGTATGTACCTACGTACATACTCAACTACAAATTTTTTCATTCCATTAGGTATAGGTACATAGTATTCCCTCCTAACTAGGGAGAGACTAAATTACGAAGGCTTTCCAGTAAGGATCTATAATGATACTCTCTATAACGAGAACCTCTCTATAGCGAGAGGGAGAAATTGACTAAAATAAATATAAAAATAAAATATATTTCGAAAAAAATTTGTTCTCTCAAGTCCTCAATTTTCGCGCGGAAATTTAAAAACCAGTCCGATGCTGAGCACGGCAACTTAGGAGAAGGGCCGCGGTTCAATGGCTGACCTTCATCGTCCTTGGGGGCCCTAAGCGGCCTCTAGAGGCCACGTCATTTTCCAGACTGTTCCAGGACTCCAGGAGGATGTACAGGAACAGGTACATCTCGATTGCTTTTTGATACGTTGAAATTTCATACCTCTGACTCACCTCCCGAGAATATTTTTATTAATATTTTTTTTGCCAGGTGGAATGACGCAATTCTTTCGGACTTCGCGCGTGTATTTAATGTTTGTGTACTGGTTTTTGAATATCACGATTATGAGTCTGTAATTTCAAGGTGTGGGAGAACTTCCTAATTGCCGAAAATCGTGAAAAACAACAATGGACCACTTTTTATGGTTCTTATACAAACGGCGGTTACGTTTTTTGGTACGTTAGATTTTCAAAACAAAAAAAAACAAACTGTTGAAAGGCAAGATTACCCGAAAGGTCTCCAACTTATCAGCCTGTTTGTTATGTTTTTCGACTATTTTTTGAAGAAACTGTCGGACTATATTATGTTTTTTTTTAACTCCAGAAAATAATGGCTATGCTCTGATTTTACAATCGAGTAATTTTGAGCAATGTTTCTACGAGGGTTAACCACTCGTCAGGAATCATTGGAAATCTTTACGGTATCTCAGTGGAATCTCAAGGAATCTCTGGAGTAGTTACCCCCTCGTACTGACAAAAATCACTCAATGGTAAAATCACAACATAGCCAGTTAGTTAGACATATAAACGGCCTCGATAGCCCAGTGGACTAAATGGTCGACTTTTGAGGAGCAGAGAGAGCCGGGTCACACCGGTTCGATCCCGATCCTACCAAAAAGTTTTTCTGCTCGGCATTCACCTCTGATATGTTCAGCATGTCAAGTGAAATGTATATCGAGGCTGTGGTGGTTCGGAACCCACCTAAAACTGTAGGTCCCCATCGTTTACTCGGTGGCTGGGGAGCTGGTATTTGGTAGTGCTGCCAGCTGAGCACAATGGATAGTTCTTGAAAACGGTCTAGTTGCTGGGCTTGTCCCCCCCAACCCTCAGCTATTATTAGTTAGACATATTATATTTCAGAATGTTTAAATATCCTCAAAAATTGTCCAAAAAGTAGGTGCTAACTTTGATGCACCACTGGCGTTAAAAGAAGGTCTTTGACTCTAAACAGTTTATGCTAACTTCTTGAGATTTTTCATCCAATGCAAAAAGAAAAACAAATTTAAAGTTACTGAGTTATAACTATGTCTGCCATACAAAAATCTAGGAAATCACGTCAAAAATCTAATACCGAATTTTACGGGAGTTATCGCGCGAGACGTGTTGAGTTCAATGTTCCCCGCTATCCATATTGAGTTATCTTCAGCCCACCCACACGGTCAGATTTTTAAACCCTTTCTAATTCCCTCTCCACATCGGAACATGTTTTTTTGTAACTGGATTTAAATATGCAAAAGAAGATTTTATTCACTCGTAAATCACCTAGATCGTACATCAAACGGCGGTTTTATGCTTAGATGTATGCATTAGATAAATTATTGGTGGACCTAAGGGTCAAATCGGTCTAAAAAAATCGTAAAATATGCAAAGGAGTCATATTTCCCCCTCAAGCGACACCTACACTTGGGCGTCATACAATATGCTTATTAGCCTGCTGTTCTCTTGTGCATTCTTTATTCTGGAATATAAGAAATCGTTTTAACATCATCTAGCTCTCAGCCCAGATATTAAAGAATCTGCTTGTTGTCCGAAGCCAAATAAATGTTGTGGCAGCCATGCTACCAACTGAAAATTTGGTGGTACCGGAATTCGAACTCAGGACCTGTCTTCTTGTTGAAAGAATTTTTGATTTTTTAACCGCCGAGGTAAATAACCCACAAAGTCAGTGAACCCTGCTACGATCAATAATCCTTGTTGAAACTGACCATAGAGTCAAAAAAAAATCGCTCACAAAACCTAAATATTGGGCGTGAAGGAGATGAACTGGCACCTGCATAGGCACAGCGATGTGCACGCTCATTCAGTCCAAGGTCTGTATATTTTTCAAGTTGTCTCACTCAACAATACATAGGTCTCTCCATGACGTCAACTCACAGTGATTAATGAAAGTGTTTGAACGTTTGGACGCCAAGGCCACTGACTGCCCTACGTAATTTGACGTCACTGAGAGACCTCCCTTCATACTCAAACAAGACAACCTCTAAAGTTTAAGGGCATTACATTCAATCTACCTGAACCTAAACTTATATTGTGTACCTACAGTGGAACACAATATACAATACAACAGGCACCCCGACCAAGTCACGACGTACAATCTGCCGGTATATCGCGAATAGCCAATGCTATACAGGATGTCTAGGCTCACAAAGACAATTTTCAAACCAAACGAAGAATAATAATTGTAATTTTAAAAGGCCCCAAAAAATGGCCTTTCCATAGATAGAGATATATTACTTATCGAGCCAAAAAAAAAATAAGGCCACCATAGTAATCTGAGAAAATGCGATTGTTGGGGTACCTTGGTTTTTAACACAGTAACTGCAGAAGTAGAGGGGTGAAGGGACAAGCCTAGCAAGTAGATCGACGGGGACCTACAGTCTTAGGCGCTGGAAATAGAGGTGAATTAGAAATGTTTTGTTAGGACCGGGATCGAACCGTCTGACTGTTCGACGTGACCAGTGTTCCTCCAAAGTCAGCCTTCTAGACGACGGAATGTATGGGGATCCGCAGGATCAACCTTAAGGTCGAATGTGACACTCTGTAGACGTATTAGGTGTACCCGTAAGGTACAGTGACAGGTATAACATCCTAGAGCAAGGCCGGTTTGTGCAAAGTCACGATCGAGATCCTACATACAATTGCCCAGCGAGTCTTCGCCCTCCACAGCAAGAGTGAGTCATTTGCTTTCCCATATATGAAAGAAATAAGGAGAGGAAAGTATATTGTAAACAGTAAATATTGAGGTCTTTCTTTGCAAAAGGGAGCCAGCAGTTCAAGATGGGTCACCAATCACCATTTTCAATTAACAGTTAAAGCTCAGTTAGGGGGTTAAACCCCCCCCCCCCCCCCCCCCATGAGCGGAAAATTAACATGGTAATGCCAACGTGAAGCAAAAAAATATAGGCGAACCCCCCCCCCCATGACCGCTTTCTGGATACGGGCCTGGTCTACACTATAAATGGTGAAATCCAGCCTCAGTGGAGAAAAACCCCTAGTATTGCATTATTTTCCGAAATAAATAATCTTCAAAGACAACTAAAGAACGAACTATAACACCGTACATATATATATTTTTTTTAGCAGGCTATGTTACTTTCGAGTCCCCTTAAAATCGAGGTGGCAATCCATCAAAGTCTTTCAAAGTAGATCCAGTAAATCAAAACAAAGGAGCAAGTCAAGCGATACTTATACAGTAGCCGTTTTCGATTGGTTCCACTCTACCCCTGTCAATCACGTGTTTGAATTCACTTCACCTTAAAATCATCTCGCCAGGCTGAGTTAAGGGGAAGTGCACAAGTGGCAGCAGAATGGTTTTTAATGTGCATTTTTTTCAGGAAGCTGTCGGTTTTTTTTTCTAAAATATAGTGTGTGTTTTTAACGTCAGAAATTAGTCTGATGTCTCGTGACTCTCGTGATTATTGTTTCCTCAGAAAATGGGCGTTTAAAAGCGTCAGCAACATTGAAAAAAAAACAGTTTATTCCCAGCCGCTTAGCCATAATAATTTTTTCAGCAATTTTCAAAATGTTGGTGTCAGAAGTTCTTAAGACTAACTACACATTGCTATTTGTTTACGTTTTTTCCACACACTTTATGAGGACACTATTGGCTATTTAAATGTTCTGAAATAAAATATGACTTTTTAACAGGCTGTGTTGTGATTTTCGTCACCAAAAAAGTTGTCCGAAATTAACCGATCGTAAAATCATCGTATAACCATTTAATTTTAGTAGTTAAAAAGACATATTATAATTCAGAACATGAAGAGTCCTCAAAAAATGGACGGAAGAAACGTAAACAGGTAGCTAATGTATATTCCGTCTTAAGGCTTGATTATAGGAATATTAAGCCAAAATAAACAAAAAATAAGAATGACCTCATCGCATATAATTGATAACGTAGGCCAGTTAGTAATTCATCATTTAGCAGACGCCAAAATTAACCACCTATGTTCCTCATTAACCAATTTTTTGCACCAGCAGGAAACGTGTTATGTAGGCGTTATAAATACGAGAAGGGGCCGATGCAGAACCTGGAAATTGATGTCCGAAGTCATTTGTCTTGTGAGTTTGAGGATTGGTGTGAAATTGTTTGTTCGTTGTCTAATTTTATGATCATGGTACGTGCCTTGCCTACGTGATTAGCAAGCCTAACTATTGCAAGGTTGTTAGGGACCTATTGGAAGGTCGCTCCAACGATGCTACTTTCAGATGATAAGCTGGCGGGCTTGGAATAGCCACTCAGGGATGGCATCCCTAACCATACGTCCGGGGATGCCATCTCGCCTAGACCGGCCGTCCGGGACGCATCGTTTGGCCACTGTTTGTCCGAAATAGCCTGTTAAGAGGACGCTATACCTGACGATGCATTTTTTGCCGCCCATAAGATTAACATTGCGAGCGGCGATTCATTTTCAAGGTTTACCCTTGGTTGGAAAGACACAAAATTTTGCCTGTACCTAGCCCTAACAATGTTCTAGGTCGTGTTCGAAGCAGATTTCCCAATTTCTCACTGGTTTCTTTTATTGCAACTGTTTTGCAAATGCTAACATCGCATACCTCAAGAAAAGTGCTGTATCTCGAAAACCAGTAAAAAAAATGGGAAATCTGCTTCGAACACGACCTAGAACATTGTTAGGGCTAGGTACAGGCAAAATTTTGTGTCTTTCCAACCAAAGGTAAACCTTGAAATTGAATCGCCGCTCGCAATGTTAATCTTATGGGCGGCAAAAAATGCACCGTCAGGTATAGCGGACCCACAGTACAACTAAACATAGTATACCCAAGCCGCGGCCCAGATTCGTCTGCTTCGCGCATGACGTCAGCAACCACACGCGGCCGGGGCTGGCTATATACTGAGCTTACGGGTCTGGTTGGGGATGCCGAGTTTTTTACCTTTTTCCATTCGGTTCTTGTACTTATGCCTTTGTGCGTGATTGCAAGGTTTTCAACGTGAAACAGGAATTTACGGGCTAGGGGGCTGAGGTGCCAAAAATGTCCCAAAACTCCAAAAATAGGATTGGAAAAATGGCAAAAGGCTTTTTTCACGGGGTGAAATGAAAGTGATTTTAGAAAAAAGTTTTTCAGACAAAAATTGTAGAAAATATTAATAAAAACTCAAAGCAAAAAGAAAAAACTTGATATCTTACCAAATAAGTGAGTTATGGAGTTTTAAATATTTATCATCCCACCCCCTGCCTGAACGGTACGCCGGCCGAAAAACATTTTTATACAAAAGTTGTAGGTGAAATAAAATCACATTCATAGCAAAAAGAAATAACTTAATCTCATTCCTACTAACGACGTTATGAATTTTTTCTTCACTAACCTCGGGTTTTTCAACCCCCTAAGGGTGTGATCAAAAAAGGTTTTAGACAAAAGTTGTAGGAAACACTGTTAGACAACTCAGGAAAGAATAATAATTTCACCATTTTCAATATTAAGGGGGTAACTGTCACATTTTTAGTGTTTCCAAAAACCCTCCCCATTTCTACCCCCTTTGTCCAATTTCCCCATTTTACGAACTTAACCTAGACTATGAGTTATATTCTTTCTATGGATGCAGTAGCAGCTTCTAATTGTAATTATAAATGCTTTAAAAAAAATTAGTAAAAACACGTTTTTAACACACGAATCCTATGGCGGGAATGTGGAATGTGTGGTTGATGACGTCACGGCGTGGGTACCACGTGGGTACGGCCGCCATGACACATGCGCATGGGTCTACTATGTTTAGTTGTACTGTGAGCGGACCCTTAATTTCTGACTTAAAAAAGGCATATTATTAATTTTCAGAACATTTAAATAGGTATCCAATAGTTTTCTCATAAAGTGTGCAGGAAAACGTAATCAAATGTATGTTCGGTCTTAAAGCGGGAAAGCCCCGGTAGCAAAGTGTCCGTCACCAAGAAACATAGCTTTACTTCAAGGGTCCCCCATGGAACGTAACCATCACTACGGTTGCTTCGCTTTGGTTTCGTCTTCAAAGTGGTAGGAGCAAAACGGCAACTATATAGGATGGCTACATTCATCTGAATCCTATTTCCTATAAGGGTCGATTGCACCAGCCCAGCTTAACTATAAGACTATTCCAAACATATGTTTAGCTTACGGGAAGAGGTCAACCGTACTGTAAAACTTGGGTTAACACTTGCCATATGCTAAACATACGAAGCCACTAAGGAAACAAAAAAATCAATACAAACTTTTCCGTACTTTTAATCTTTATTTTACACGTTAACCCTCAGATATAACCTTGAGTCTTAAAAGTTACAGTTAAAATTGGAGCAGTATCAATTGTCAAAATTGAGATCCATCGATTTGAACTCAAGGACCCTTCCTATTATAACACATACAAATAATTAAGTATTGTTAATAACAATAATTATACCTTTGACCTCTGTCAATGAAAATATGTCTAGTCAGACAATAAGAACACGAAAACCCGCCTAATCTATTGATTATTTTTAACAATAAAGTTCCATTTTGGTCAACCATGAAGGTTTTTTTCTCTTTTATATTTTAATGCCATTTACTAACTTCCGATTGTTTCCTAAACACTATTTATTTTTTTTTGTGTGAAAAACTCATGCAGAGAAAAAATTCATAACTCGTTATAAAAAGAAAATACAAATCTACCCATAACTGAACCTCAGAATAGAAGTTTTGATATTTGGAAAACACCATGAAAGAAAAAACCACCAATAATGAGTCAGGTACAAGTAAAATGAACACACGAGAGAGACAAAATGAAAAGAAAAATGGCCGACTAAACTTCATTTGAAGCAGACACGAACAACTAAAATCGCTTTTCATAGAAACTGCCACTAGAAAACTACCTCAATCTACGCAAAACAGCTAAAACTAAAAAAGTGCCTACTGCTTATTATCAAATCAAGAACAGCCTGTCCACGCAATCCTGTTTGTCGTTATTTTTTTCTGTTCATTTTTTTAAGGAAAAACATACATTCGCTATTTGTTTACGCTTTTACTTCAAACTTTGTGAGGAAACTATTGGATATTTCAATGTTCTGAAATATTATATGTCTTTTAACGTCATAAATTATGAGGCTATGTTGTGATTTTTCAATCGAGTGATTTTTGTCAACAAAAAAAAATTGTCCAAATAAACCGATCGTGAAATCACAACATAGCCTCATGAGTAATGACGTTAAAAAGACATTATATTTCAGAATATTTAAATAACCAATAGTTTCCTCACAAAGTAAACGCGAATGTATATTCGGCCAAAAATTACTCCATCGTTAAATCGTAGAATACAAAACATTTTAAAATGTCCAACAGTTTCGTCAGTAAACGAACAATAAAGAACGTAAACAAAGAGCATTGTTTGACAATGAGGAAACGTTCAGGGCTCACACCCAAATTGTCAACACAATAACCAGAGAGAAAGAAATCATTTCTACGGCAAAGAGAATTCGAAAAAGAAAACTGAGAAATGAAGTAAAGTTTCTAAATACTATTCACTACAAATGAGGATAGACGAATGATTTACACTGTTCTAAGTGAAGACGTATCGAAAACTGAGCCAAAAATTACAAAATTTCACCTAGGTGAAATTGGTAGTAATGCCCCTTTTCTACTAGCGTAACAAAACCGAAGCAATCGACAATAATTCTCTTAACCTATAAATTAACTTAGGGTCAATCCCACCATTTTCTGTTTATTTATCCTGAGGTTAACAGTACCTTTTGTTCTGCTTACGGACTTTAACTTCAGGTTAACCCAAAAGGCAGCTAACCGAAGGTGGCCGGATGGTCCCTAAGTGCTGAGCAAAATAACTACTATGGCAAAATCACTTTTACTACAGTAATACGTAGTACTTAATTTTTTTATCGAAAAAAACAACATAAAATAATAAGAAAGAGGTGAACTCCACAAGTTTGTTGCACATGAGAAAAAGTTATAATTTATTGAAACTGAATACAATTGGGTCAATAACTTTATTCGTCATGTAAATTTATCTTGCGTATAAATTATTCCGTAACAGTCTGAAAAAATATTTTTTCATATAAATTAGGAAATAATTCAAGTATAAAGTCAAGCGTGAATTTAGCAATGTCCTAAACTTCACTTTAAGTCACTATCTGCCTAATTAACCGTCCTTTAAAGGTAAAAGTATAACAGATATAAAGGCGAAAGGTAGGTTATTTTTTAACGGATCTTTAGAGCTAAAGCTAACTTTAAGTGGGAGATAAGGGACTTGTGAATTCCACCATTCGAGTACCTGACAATAGGCTACAGGGTCACAACGAATAAGCTGTTGGACTAAGATCACATAATGCTGCTTGGAAATGAAAAACTTAAAAAGGAATTTGTCAGATAATCGAATAAGCTAAAAAACGTCTTGAGCCTTTGAGTAGGGGTCTCCCGAAGACGTCATATCATGCTGACCAATCAGCGAGCTAAGTGCTGAGAGCACTATTGGTCTTCATGACCTGACGTAATCGGAAGACCCCACCACCCATAGAATTCCCAGACATGTAAAAGTTTGATTCCAGACAATAATTTTTGGGGGAAAAAAAACAGCCGAGAGAAAATTAGTTGAAATACTTAGCTTAAAAAACTTACAATATCCAAGTGAGGAAAATTACCAGAAAAACGTGGAAAAACTACTTTAGCTGAATTCGGAAATGTAGTGATTAATCTTATTCTGAAAAAAAAGAGGAATAAAAATAAATTAATGGTTAATCTTACGAAAATTTCTTCTAATTCCATGACCTTTGAGGGTTCTATAGGTTCGAGGGCTGTCCACGATTGTTGACGTTTTTTAGTGTCGATTGTTCCGAGGGAACAGTTGAATACAAAATAAAATATCCCGTGGTTTCCACGAAAAATAAGCGTTAAAAAACGTCAACAACTATCACCGTGTAGAAAGGTTTCACTAAAGGTGTAACATCTTCAGGGTGATTAGCTGTATGCTTGTAGACGTCTTGCCTGCAGAAAAGTACTTGATTTGGAGCAAGAAGGAGCTCATCCATTTAGCACACCCCATGCCATCTAAAACGGGTTTGCGGCCTCTTTGAACGGCCAGGTTGGAAGGGAAACTCGGCCAGAACCGAAAACATACAGGACTTGGGGGACCCTTCAAAAAAAATTCAGCACGTACCTGGGAGTTGTTGCTGAAGAGCAGGCGGGCACCGAGCTGGCCCGGGGGGCTGTGGGGGTTGGAGCCCCATCGCGGGGGAGGATCACAGGAGGGGTGAGAGAAGGCTCAACCGAGGCCTGCCCACTGCACGAAGTCCCGCACCTCCCGCACAGGTACATCCCTCGCTAGGGCCTTCACACGAAGGTGCCTGTCTTCGGTCAGGAGGACCACTTCGCGCGCCAAACGTCGTGGCTCACCTGTTCAAGATAGGTTGCTATAAGTACCTAGTCGGGGCTTCGGTCAAAGAGGATTTAGAAGTGAAAAAAACATATAAAAGCTTCCTTAGAGGTCTGTTGTTCCGGCCCTCCCCAGCCACATAGCTGATCACTCTCGAAGAAACAAATCCCCGAGGGGGTAACCATTCCAGAGATTCTTTGAGATTCCATAAAGATTTCCAAAGATTCCCAAAGATATTCATTGAAATATGAAACCCGAAGGGGTAACCACTCCAAAAAAATTCCAAGATTCCCTGAGATTTCATAAAGATTTCCAATGATTCCCAACGAGATTCCCAACGAGATTCCGGGAGTGGTTAACCCCTCGCAAATCCCTCTGGAGTTTTTCGACACCATGGCCATGATCACTCCCTGGGAGAATTTATTCAGCTCAATCCCTGGTGTGTGTTGTATAGCCATGGGGAGCCTTCCCTATAGGAATTAGTTATCTCTGGTATGTGTTCAAACTATGGTTATCAAGCGTCCAGGACAGACTTAGATGGGGACCTAAAGTTTAAGGTGGGCTCTGAACCACCACCCAAGAGAGAAAAAATCTCAGATCGACCGAGTGCTCCCTGGGGGTAAGAAAAATCTATCATTTGGAGGGTTTGAACCTAGGCCTGACCGCTGGGCGCATCAGTTCCTTCTACAGTGCCCCCTAAAAGTTCACTATAAAGTTATCCTCCCGATAAGAAAAGTTGGCACCTTTCACCATCCTGCCGATAGCGCCCTTATCATAACGCTAGCTAGTGGACTTTTAACGGCAAGACAAAGCGTATCCCTCAGAAAAATTTCAAAGCCAGACTGATAATTAAGACAAAATCAAAGGCAACAACTACATAAATCCAATCACCCCGATGATAGGGAACGACCCATAAACATTTGGTATGGCTGTGTTCCGTGTTACACGGAACGCAATCAAAAACCTATAAAAACTAATTAATAAACTACCGCTCTCAAAGCTTTGTAGCCGCCTGCCTATTTTTTAGTTTCCAACATTTTTTGTACTTTTCGAGAGACTTTTAAAAGACGAAAACACCCCGCAGGATGATAACGCAAAATGCTGGTGGGTTTTGCCTTTTTATTTTTTCTAAAATTTCTATGTGCTCTTATAGCCATGGGGAGCACTCCCGATTGGAATTAGTTATCACTGATGTGTTTTCAAGCTCACTGATGATAAAATCACAAAAAACATATTATATTTCAGAACATTTAAAAATCAAAAGTGTCCTCAAAAAACGGCCGGAAAAAAAATTATCTGAAAGTATCACTGTTTACATCGCTGGTTGTTTGTAAACAACGGCCAGGGATGGTATTTCACCTTAAGGGTCCGCTATACCTGACGATGCATTTTTTGCCACCCATAAGATTAACATTGCGAGCGGCGATTCATTTTCAAGGTTTACCCTTGGTTGGAAAGACACAAAATTTTGCCTGAACCTAGCCCTAACAATGTTCTAGTGCGTGTTCTTCGAAGCAGATTTCCCAATTTCTCACTGGTTTCTTTTATTGCAACTGTTTGGAAATGCTAGCATCACATACCTCAAGAAAAGTGCTGTATCTCCAAAACCAGTGAGAAACTGGGAAATCTGCTTCGAACACTCCCTAGAACATTGTTAGGGCTAGATACAAGCAAAATTTTGTGTCTTTCCAACCAAGGGTAAACCTTGAAAATGAATCGCCGCTCGCAATGTTAATCTTATGGTCGGAAAAAAATGCATCATCAGGTATAGCGGACCCTTAATAGAAGCGCGAAAACAGTCTGTAATATGGCGCCCCAACTGGGCAAAAAAATACCGTGGTACGGCCGCTTGGGGGGTCCCTCACCGTTTATAGCCCTCCTCCTCCCACACTCAACCCAACATCGGGAATAGCTTTGCCATAAAACCAGAAAACATGAAACATCCCACCACAAAGAAAAAATTAAGCCGGTCTGAAAGTCTAACCTAGGCAAGCCATTATTTTCTTATGCGTCTTCATGAACACCTTTCGCAACCAATCAACAAGAGGACGCACCTTTACAAATACGATAAAGGAGGTCGTCCATCTAACCAGGGGTATGATGGTCGGCTGGAACACGCCCTGCTCCACTGCGTTGCCTATGCTTTTAAAAACGGCGCCGTGGCGCGGCTACATGGACGACCTCCTTGAGCAAGATGACGAAATAACTCAAATAAACTTACCAGGCTTCACAGTCTCCTCTTTAGCCGAACTACGGCACAGGCTGAGACACGTAGTTAAAATTTTGTCGTCATTCGTTACATTCTGTAAGAAATAAAAACGCAGTGGTTAATACTATGGTAGAAGACAAAAGAACAAGAAAGTTGGGCTTGTGATGTGGTGCCAACAACATCAAAGTGAAAAATATTGCCTAACTCGGGATTCGAAACTCGAGACCTCTAGAAACTCACCCTATCGGCGTCGCCGTCCACAGCAAATGGGGTGAAGGAGTTGATGACTTTCCCGGACGGGGTGACGCAGCGGACGCTGGTCACGTTGCGGGCCGGGGAGCGGAGGAAGCTGAGGGCTTGGCGAGCGTCTTCCGACACGGTGGCGTTGTGCGCCTGCACACCTAGGCTCATCCCCGTCATGTCGCGGTCCCGACTTCCGCGTGACAGCCCTTCCAGCTCCGTCACCACTGAAGGAAAAAAAATTATGATAATAGAAAGGTCGGTTAGGAATCGAACCCACGACCTTATGATCGCCGGACAGGTGTTCTACCGCAAAGTAAATTTCTTTTTCTGAAGGAGCCGAAAACCATAACTCTTTCCCACTCCTCCAAAAATTGGTACTTCAAAATTTAAAAGCGAAAAAAAATACTCACCAATAAGGGGTACAGTTAGAATATAGCAAGGTTCTGTTGAGTTGGAAACAATGGTCGACGCTATCATTTTGAGATCGGCCAGGTAGTCGATAAAGCAGTTGGTATCAGGTACGAGGTACTTGGGCCGAACCTCCACTACCACACTCAGTCCATTTTGCTCGAGAATTGCCTGAAAATAGAGAAAATAGAAATGCAGTGGCAGACCACGAAGCAAGAGGACCCAGGGATCGAGATTTTTTCTTGATGAAAAACCACAAGAAAAGACTAACTACATTACAAAAAAAAAAAAAAAAATAGTGCCTCTCAGTGGCCGAGTGGTTAAGGGGTCCGCTTTGTGTCCTGAGAGGTCCGGGTTCGAATCCCGGCGGAACGGAAAAATTTTCCGCTTCCGACATGGATGTATTGGCTTCGGCCCACTACTAAACTGGCTTCGGCCCACTCATATTCGGCTTCGGCCAAAAACATCTAACAAACCAACTCATCGGCGCATATGTTCTCTGAACGTCGCGCGTTAAAAAAAAATATATATATATATTATCCAAAGATTTTTGCTGAAAATAGAATACTGCGTTGACTACAGCCTTGACTACCTTAGAAATAAAATTTTTATTTATATACTTTATTCTGTCCAATTTACTTCTTACGAAGAAATGACGTAAGGGCCTATAAGAAGCCACACAAGAATTTACCGGTAGGTTAATGATTTATGAAGGCCAATAGGAGGATCGGGGCCACCCTCAACCCAGTCCTAATGTAACCCAGACCCCTGTTATTATAGATACCTTACATTATATTCAAATATCAATGCTTCGATAAGGAAATCATCCGAATGGTTTGGGCAACACCCTTTCTATTAATTAAGCTGTAATAAAAATAATTGTGACTCAATAAAAAAAAATGGTTGGTCAAGAAATGGTTGGAGCTAGAACAATGGGCCGAAACCTGAGGGTGAATTTGACCAGAAAGTTATCTCCCGTATAAATCAGAACCACCCTTAAAACCATTCCCACTATAGCACCGTTCAATAATCCGTTTACGCTAGGGCACTGGAGGGAAACAGATTTAGTTAGTGCAGGAAAAAGTTTGATGGATGTGAGATTTGATTGACAGACTGTGTCGGAAGACTAGCAGGTAGTATTACGGAGGTAATGGCGGTGGCTTGATGGACTGAATCAGTGCACTGATTGAAATTTATGATCGGAGGTAATTGCAGGTTGAGGTGCCTTGGATGCACCTCTCTCATTGGCTATTCTAACACTAGGTAAGGTACAGTACAAGGTACCTCGGATGCACCTCTGTAGAGGCAGCCTCAACGGCTATTCTAACCTTAGGTATGGTACAATACAAGGTGCCTCGGATGCACCTCTCTCATTGGCTATCTGAACCCTAGACAAGGTACAATACCTCAGCTGCACCTCTCTCACTGGCTATTTGAAGCCTAGACAAGGTACAATACCTCAGCTGCACTTCTCTCATTGGCTATCTGAACCCTAGACAAGGTACAATACCTCAGCTGCACTTCTCTCATTGGCTATCTGAACCCTAGACAAGGTACAATACCTCAGATGCACCTCTCTCATTGGCCGTCTGAAACCTAGACGAGGTGCAATACCTCAGCTGCACCTCTCTCACTGGCTATTTGAAGCCTAGACAAGGTACAATACGTCAGGTACCCCTCTCTCATTGGCTATCTGAACAAGGTGCATTACAAGGTGCTTCAGATGCACCTCTCTCGAGACAGCCTCACAACTTAGTCAACTACAGTTTCTGACGTTAAAAAGACAGATTAAATTTCAAAACCAGTACCAGAGATATTATCATTTAGAAACGTAAACTGGATTGCAACTACAACTTGAAGTGGCAGCTATTACAAAAAGTTTAGGATTGGGAGCAGCAGGAACCCTAAGCAATAATATGCCACAAGAGTCTCCTCAGAGTCCTAACAACAAAAATTGATGACAACGGCAAACAGTTCCATCACTGACGACGAGGCCGCAGTTTAAAAATTCTTCGACTTCTTTCAGGTACATTCACACAGTAATAATGACGCCCTGTTTTCGTTCATTTTTTACTTCAAACGACGAATGAACCGGAATTACCGTTGGTCCAAACTGTCCTCCACTGCGACATATTTTAGCTAGGTCTGGGACTCACTCACAGACTCGATCGCCGAGTGGTCAACATCACTGTCTTTAGAAGAACTCTGAGCGCCAAGGTTCAATCCCGATCCCATCCATTTTTTTTCTGGCATTCGCCTCTGATATGTTGGGCCTATCGAGGCTGTGGCTGGTTCGGAATCCTCCTAAAACTGCAGGTCCCTATCGTCCCAACTACTAGCAACACCAGTTGTACAATAAGCGAGTCAGGACCGAGTGTTGAGCCTTACCTGCACTCGCCGCCTATGCCTCTGCTGTCGCTGGTGCCTCCTCTCCAGGACCTCCTTCCGATGAAGGAGCCTCCTGGTTTCGGCGCCAGCAGAGGAGTCACTAGACGGTGGGGGCGGTGCAAGACGGTCATCGCTGTCTTCTTCCCCCTCGCTGAAGCTTTCGACGAGAAGGTCGGCGTCACTCTGTGGGAAATAAGACATCACCCATATTGTATTGTCGAAAGAACAAAATAATGGCCATAATGGCCACAGGGTGGTTACCACCACCACTTTCGGAAGATCTCGGGGTGGCTCGGGTTTTTGCCAGCTTTCATTGGCTACACTGCACTGTCCACTGCAGCACGATGGGGAACTGCTACCTGGAAGGGGAACTTTTCTCGGAATGCCTCCCTTCAAAGTGGTCATTAATTGGTTCGTTCAATAATATTCGTTCTCCAGTAAAAGCAAAACAGCGTGCTATTCGCAACCATGTTTTTTGTCGTGAATACCACACACTATGTTTAGCTTTTAGAACAGGCAATGGCCGTACAAGCACCAGTATCATTTAGGACTCGTAGGTAGGTACAGAGAAATAACCAAGCCACATACATAGTTTCCTTCAATAAACGCCAGTGAAAACAAATAACTACAGTGTATAAACTGTTGTAACTGAAGCTTACGATCCTGTTCATTACAAAGTATTTAAAACAGTCAATGAATCAACATGCACGGCAGTGCATGCAGCCAAGTTTTAAAGAAAAAGAAAGCGCGACAAAGCCTCGAGCACTGCCAGCATGTTATACAGGAACCAGAGTTGTGCACTTTTCGTGCCTCTCTACAGGAGGCAAGGGGGCGTGGCTCGAACAGTGGGTACCCTTCTCCTGTAGTAGGGTCCCACAGGACCTGCAAAATTAAATTTCAAACTTCTACGTCCAACCGTACCTGAGCAGTGACATACCAAACTTAGCTGTTTTTGAGGGTCACTCACTGACTGACTCACTCACTCACTCACCTATACAAATTATTAGCATGTTCCAGCAGTGCGATAGAGCTGAAACTAGGCACACTTGTAGCTTGTAGGTACCATCCCCAAGACACCCAGAAAAATCGCAAACCCGAAGTACCTTCAGTATTATAGGTTCAGGTTCGATTCAAAGTTCCCATACTAACTTACGGCAGAATATTTACAAAACAACAAAACACTGCCTCCTGCTCCTTGTCCTAACAATAAATACCTACCTACCTACTTACCTCCAATGTTGTGAAATGTGTATATGTCTCCTTGTTCCTGTCAGGTACGATTACGTACTACTTTCAGGCATCAGGTACGAGTAGGTACTATACTTTCAGGGATAGGAAGGTATTTTGTGTAGATTCATCAGGCAACTTATTTTCAGGTACAAGTAGGTACATTTCAGGTATGGGAAAACAATTTGTGTAGATTTGACAGGGAACTGGTTTTCAGGTACTGGTAGGTACTTTTCAGGTATGGCAAGGTATTTTGACTCCATTCGACTGTCAACTTGTTTTCAGGTACGAGTAGGTACATTTCAGGTATGAGAAGGTAATTTGTGAATAATCGACAGGGAACTTTTTTCAGGTACGAGTAGGTACTTTTCAGGTATTTCAGGTATGATATTGGTAATTTGTGTAGGGTTTACAGGGAACTGATTTTCAGGTACTGGTAGGTACTTTCCAGGTATGGCAAGAAAATTTGAGTCCATTCGACAGCCATTGATGTTTTACCTACTGGTAGAAACTATTGTACCACCTTACAAAAAATTATATGATATCCGACCAAAAACACTCCGTGTAAAAAACGCAGCCAAGTTTATAACCCTCCAAAAATTAGCCTAACTCAACAGCCCTTAAAAGGGTTTGATATAAAAAATGTTGGCCAAGTTCTTCACATTCCCGCTACCACTCGGCCCCCAAAATTAGTGATATCACTTATTACAGGGCCAAGTTCTTGGCGCGAATCACAAGGATGTTGGTGACATATTTTGTCATGGAAATGCCTGCTCTGCAGGATGCCTGTTTTCCAATACCCCTTCCAGCCCCCATCCAACCTTAAAGTCTGTGTCTATGACCGGCTGTGAGGCTTACGTGATTTGCGCCAAGGACTTGGCCCTGTAATAAGTGATATCACTAATTTTGGGGGCCGAGTGGTAGCGGGAATGTGAAGAACTTGGCCAACATTTTTTATATCAAACCCTTTTAAGGGCTGTTGAGTTAGGCTAATTTTTGGAGGGTTATAAACTTGGCTGCGTTTTTTACACGGAGTGTTTTTGGTCGGATAGGTTGTTCAGTGTAAATGTACGTATAACCTGGGGGATTACGTAGCATAAACGCGAGCACCTGGTAGACAAGAATCACCCTAACCTAATTGCATTTATTTATTTATTTACGGCAAAACCGAGAGGCATTCATTAGTGCCCGGTGTTTTTACTTTCCCGTATAGGTATTTTATAGGGTAAGTATAGGGAAAAAATCAGATTTGAGATTTTTGTAGACTTCGGAGGGAACAGTCGCACTTTGCGATCAACAATCAAATATGCAGTTGTAACTCTCTATAGCGAAAATCTCCCAGTGACGATCGAATGGTAGCCACCCTCTCTATAGTGAACTCCCTTTATAGCGAGCCTGGTTCCATGATTGCCGCGATAGAGAATCCAGCTCAAATAAAAATCCCCGATAGTGGAAAAATTTTGATTCAGGTTGAGAAGGAACATAGTAAACAAAAGTTATTTATCGAGAGTGATATCGCACCCTTACAGGTACGGGAAAGTACGACCGAATAAATTGGAACCTTTTATTTTACGACAATTTCGTTCCAGGTTTATGACCGGATAGCCACTGCATATTAATCGACTCAAAGAATACGTTAATCGATTTGAATCAGCAGAACGTTAGGCATGCTAAGCATAGGTAATAAACAGCTTATAAGGACTGCTATACAGAGAAATAAAGTAGCCAATTACTATTAAAGAAGACTTTAAAGATGACTTTTGGAAACGATCTCTTTTACCAATGGTAATTTTCATCCGTGTAAAAAAAAAAAAAAAAAAAAAAAAAAAAAAAAAAAAAAATCCTTTCGGCAGCCCCGAAAGGCGTAGGTAGATTTCGAAGATTACTTCCATCCACTAAAAGACGTCTCAAATCATTTAGAATGGCGGTTAAGAAGATTTTGAGTTAATCCCGACGCATTCCCACCAATATCAACGGAGGAATTGAGTTTTGAAATTTCATCCCCCCCCCCCCTTAACAAGAAAATGAGTGATTTTACAAAAAACTTTTTCAGACAAAAGTTGTAGATATTGTTAATAGAAACTCATAGCAAAAAGAATAAACTTGATATCTCACCAAATAAGTGAGTTATGACGTTTTGAAAATTCAACCCCCCACCCCCTGCCTAAACGGTGCGTCGGACGAAAAACTTTTTCAGACAAAAGTTGTAGGTAATATTGAGGCAAATGCATTACAAAACAAAAGAACTCGATAACACCCCTAGGACACAAGTTATGAATTTTTTTGTGCGCAAAACCTTGTTTTTACACCCTTATTCAACCATTAAGGGTGGCATCAAAAAACGTTACAAAGAAAAGTTGTAGGTAGTACTGTTAGACGACCCTCAGACAAAACCACATTTCATTAGTTGCATTATTAAGGGAGTTATGGACAAAAAACCAGATTTCGAAAAAGTCCCCCCATTCCCCCCCCCCCCCCTCGTCCGATTTCCCCCATTAACGAACTCGACCGAGATTTTAGTCCCTTATATTTTATTAAATAGTCAAAACCAATTATTTTTCAAAAATACGGCTCCTATATATATATATATTTTGCCTGTACCTACCCTTAACAATGTTCTAGGTCGTGTTCGAAGCAGATTTCCCAATTTCTCACTGGTTTCTTTTATTGGGAAATCTGCTTCAAACACGACCTAGAACATTGTTAGGGCTAGGTACAGGCAAAAGTTTGTGTCTTTCCAACCAAGGGTAAACCTTGAAAATGAATCGCCGCTCGCAATGTTAATCTTATGGGCGGCAAAAAATGCATCGTCAGGTATAGCGGACCCTTAAAAAGATGAGTATTCTTACCTGGTCATCATAGGGGATATTGGTTGGAGAAGGTCCCGCCGTATTGACAACAGACACGTAGCACTGACGATTTTCTTCTTTTTGCATTTTCAGTACGGGCGGTTCGATTCCGCACAGGAACTCCGTAGCGAAAAAGAGGATTTTCCGGAAACGGAGACAACATTGGGCAGCTTCCTGTTCACCAGAAACAGACGAAATGAATAAAGAGTTCGACACAGGTCACACTTGACTTGCCCACATTTAGAGCACTTTCAAAGTTCAGATGACGCTCTCAGATAGACGACAGTTGTTATTGCAAAAGTACAAGTAGAAACACAAAGTTTTCTGGTTTCGTTATAGAGAACGTCGTTATAGAGAGTGGCAACGGTATAGTTAAACACTGGTCTTCACATCCTGAAAAATCTCCAACAGGGGGGGGGGGAGGGGGGGGAGGGGGGGGGGATTCATAACCATCACTTACCATGTCAGTATCAGGGGGAGTGTAGACCTGGTCTTGGTCACACACCATAAGCGGGGTAAATCCTGCCAAGGCAGAATCTTCAGGCAGTCGCACAGGTACGTAACCTGCAAAAAAATACCAAATCCAGATGTGTTTACCGAAGTAAGCAGAACATGGAATCTGCTGTTAACCTATGTGTGTCCACAAATTTTTAGTTTCATAACAAGTAATTTTTCTTTCCGGCTATTCTTGTTACGATGCAGGTACGACAACCTGAAAGTTCACGGGGACTGAAAGAGGAAAAAGTATAGGCGCTGAAACCACTTCATTAAAGAATGCGGCAAACCTTACAACGCCATAAACTAGGGAAAACAATACCAAGCAAATCGTAAACGGCTAAGCACGATATTAAAAATCTAACATCCGTTCACCTCATATGGGAACAACACTTTGCACTTAAAAAACATCTCTACACTATTTTTACCATATAAGTAAAACAAAAAATACTTTTTCCGTTCAAGTACGGCAGGTTCAATATTCAAAATTATCTAAGTAGCCTTAAGAGGACGCTATACCTGACGATGCATTTTTGCCGCCCATAAGATTAACATTGCGAGCGGCGATTCATTTTCAAGGTTTACCCTTGGTTGGAAAGACACAAAATTTTGCCTGTACCTAGCCCTAACAATGGTCTAGGGAGTGTTCGAAGCAGATTTCCCATTTTTTTACTGGTTTTCGAGATACAGCACTTTTCTTGAGGTATGCGATGCTAGCATTTGCAAAACAGTTGCAATAAAAGAAACCAGTGAGAAATTGGGAAATCTGCTTCGAACACTCCCTAGAACATTGTTAGGGCTAGGTACAGGCAAAATTTTTCCAACCAAGGGTAAACCTTGAAAATGAATCGCCGCTCGCAATGTTAATCTTATGGGCGGCAAAAAATGCATCGTCAGGTATAGCGGACCCTTAAGGGCCACCATACATTCGCTATTTTTTTACGTTCCGATTTCAAACTTTGTGAGAAAACTATCGGATATTTAAATATTCTGAAATATAATATGTCTTTTTAACGTCATTACTCGTGAGGCTACGTTGTGATTTCACGATCGGTTAATTTTGGACAATTTTTTTGGTGACAAAAATCACTCGATCGTAAAATCACAACACAGCCTCATGAGTAATGACGTTAAAAAGACATATTATATTTCAGAAAATTTAAATATCCACTAGTTTTCTCAGAAAGAGCGAATGTATGGTGCCCCTTAACAGAGTTAGTCAGTAGAGGGGTGGAGGGAACAAACCCAGCAACTGTTTCGGGTGGGTTCCGAACCACCATAGCCACGATAAAAATTTCATTTGACACACTAATACATCAAAGTTGAATGCCGATCAAAAAAATTTTGATAGGAACGGGATCGAACCGGTGTGACCTCAGTGTCCCTCAATGATGCGAACCTTTGAATGAAAAAGATCAATGAAACAGAAAAAGCGCAACATCAGCTATCGGCAATACCAATAAAACAAAGAATGATCATAGGGAAGTGCGCTTGTAAAGTTGGTATTACTGCTCTGGTTACACAGCTACGGGTAACGGACCGGGCCGTAACGTGCCATAGGTTACCATTTTATGGCACAGGATTCAATATACGAGATGTGTAATGTTCATAACGCGAGAATGTAAAAACATAAATTAACCGTTGACACGACGGGAAAAAAGTAATAATGACTTTCCCGTGCTAACGAAGGAAATAAAGTTGGTCAAAAAACTTACCTTCAACGTTCTTGGTAACAATAGGAACTTTCCAAAACGGGTGTTCCTCGAGGAAATTGACTAATGCAGCAAGGCGGACCCAGCAATCTCCAGGAGGCCTGCAACCAACAAAAATAATAGTAAGCACCAACAGCAAAAGAAGGGCAAGGAGGACTCCAGTTCTAGTACTAGGACGAAAGTGTAAGGGGGAAAACGAATTTCCCAGTGAAATTTTTGAGATATCGCGATATTCATAACCGGCCGAGTAGAAAGATAGCAGAGAACGAGAGAGAGAGAGAGAGAGAAGAGAGGGAAGAGTGACAGAAGTGGGGGGATAGACAAGAATGGGGAGTGACAGAGAAGTAAGAGAAGATAAGGAGAAGGCAGGGAGAAGATTGAGAAGCGAAGAAGACGAAAAAGCAGGAGACTGGTAGAGGGGTTCCTAAAAACAGAAGTACTCCCCAAAATCGAAGGGTTTCAACCATGACATTTTGGAGAAGTTGGAACTTACTCCTCCCGAAGAGGTAGAAGTTTGCGGGACGAACAAGGGTGGGGAGAATTGAGAGGAGAGAGTGAAAAAGGGAAGGAAAATAAGGAGAAGGGTGGGAGAAGCGGACAAGGAGGGGAAGAAGGGAAGGAAAACCTTAGAGTAAAAGATTTCCACAAACTTACCCCACTCGGAATTCAGTACAGCAAGGCGGAGGATTCCACATGGAAGCGTGAGTGAGCAGCCAATCGCACCAGATCTTGATGGCCGGCAGGAGAAGCAGCAGGTCTTCGTGGAGATGTTGGCCCCGCTGCTCCACCTGCTCCCTCAGCAGGCACAGGCTGCGCTCCAGCATGAAGTTCAGCATCTGGAGGGAGGCAATCAGCGCGCTCACTTGCACTGCTGACCGGTACCCTTTCTCCAGGGACTGATCTGGAAAGAGGAAAAGGGAAAATGTGACGGAGGAAACTTTTTTCAGTTCGGTAACCCCCATGGTCGCTTCAGTATCGTCTTGAGAGCAGCATGAAGAACCTTAGTTGCTATACGTGATGGCTCTGCCTGTGTACGATCAGGGGCTTATGAAAAGGCCGTTTTGACCTTCCCATGCACCTTCGACTCCATGAGCAGGGTCTCAAAAAACTGACTTACGCCTTATAAGAAACCCTTCCTTCTAGAATATGTCGTCGGCGGAAGGATTCAGAACCAAGGTCTAATGAGAAAAAATTTTTGGACCCTCCTATTTAGATCTCTGAAAGAAAGAAAGAAAATGATAGGTTTTGCCGAATGATTGTGGCAAAAGTCGGACCTAACCACCGGCGCCTAAACCTCTCGTAAAACCCACAACTAAAGAATTTCTAAGAAATAATTATTTATTTTTTGCAGCTCGTACCTGAACTGGTTGCAGTTAAATGAGTCACCGGTAACAGGTAAAGGCGAGTTCACACAATCTGATCCTAACGCTCACCCGACCAAAAATCCGAACTCTTGGCTGCCACAGCGTCACCTGTTATGGCCCTCCAGAGTAAAAATATGTCCCTCCTTGGCAGCGGGAGCAGTAAAATGTCTCATCTTGGCTGTGGAAGCAGTAAAATGTCTCATCTTGGCTGTGGGAGCAGTAAAATGTCTCATCTTGGCTGTGGGAGCAGTAAAATGTCTCATCTTGGCTGTGGAAGCAGTAAAATGTCTCATCTTGGCTGTGGGAGCAGTAAAATGTCTCATCTTGGCTGTGGTAGCAGTAAAATGTCTCATCTTGGCTGTGGGAGCAGTAAAATGTCTCATCTTGGCTGTGGGAGCAGTAAAATGTCTCATCTTGGCTGTGGGAGCAGTAAAATGTCTCATCTTGGCTGTGGGAGCAGTAAAATGTCTCATCTTGGCTGTGGGAGCAGTAAAATGTCTCATCTTGGCTGTGGCAGCAGTAAAATGTCTCATCTTGGCTGTGGCAGCAGTAAAATGTCTCATCTTGGCTGTGGGAGCAGTAAAATGTCTCATCTTGGCTGTGGGAGCAGTAAAATGTCTCATCTTGGCTGTGAGAGCAGTAAAATGTCTCATCTTGGCTGTGGCAGCAGTAAAATGTCTCATCTTGGCTGTGGGAGCAGTAAAATGTCTCATCTTGGCTGTGGCAGCAGTAAAATGTCTCATCTTGGCTGTGGGAGCTTTAAAATGTTTCATCTTGGCTGTGGAGAAGTGGTAGAGGGAGCTCAGGGTTGGAATTTTTCGAGGGGTTAACCACTCCAGAGTTCCTTGAGATTCCACTGAGGTTCCATAAAGATTTCCAAAGATTCCCAACGATATTAATGGAAAGGTGAACCCAGAAGGGGTAACCACTTCAAAAAATTCCAAGATTCCCTGAGATTTCATAAAGATTTCCAATGATTCCCAACGAGTGGTTAACCCCTCGGAATTTTTGGTTCGGTTAGCGTTCCAAGCACATAACTACCTATTTCCGCGTTGCGCCTGTGGTTCTACAAAATGTGGAAGCTCCTTAATAGGCGGAGGATCTATGAGTCATCAACCCGATTCACTTCCAGTTCTTGTTGTTGTTTCAGATAGACGGCTGATTTAACCATCAACAATAATAATTAACCGGTAGTTGGAGTTCCTCAGTGACACCTCACTCAGGTTCACCGACCTTCACAAGGTCATTTCCAACCGAACCGAAGGTATGACTAAGAAAACAGGTACACTCAGTAGATATAGCGATAATTTAGTACGGAAATTGTAAACTAGGCGGATTAACCGGAGTTTAACTTGGTTTATCTTTCGGAGGTTTCGAGAATTACAAGTGCAGTAGTTTATCGCTCGCTATAAAGAGAGTTCGCTATAGAGGCTCCGTATATGGCCAGTCAAATAACAAGCCCACTGTACCACTGTAAAAGACGAGGGGTTAACCACTCCAGGAATCTCGTTGGGAATCATTGGAAATCTTTATGAAATCTCAGGGAATCTTGGAATTTTTTTTGGAGTGGTTACCCCTTCGGGGTTCATGTTTCTATGAATATCGTTGGGAATCTTTGTAAATCTTTATGGAATCTCAGGGAATCTCTGGAGTGGTTACCCCCTCGGTAAAAGACAATAATACCTAGGACTCTCCCCACAAAACCTCAGTACATGGAGAAAATTAGGATTCCACAGCTCCCTCAAAAATGAAAGGCGATTTTGGATAACGCCAGGTATCCCAACGGAAGAGCCAGGGCCTAGAGTCGGCCTTGGTAACCTTGAGGGTCATTGGTCTAGCTGGAGTCGGTATAGAGAGACAGTACTAGGTACGACCAGGGGAAAAGATCGAGTTTGCACGCAATTACGCTTCCTGGATAGAGCTACGTACCTACGTACCTACATACCTACCTGCCAACGTGTACAAACGCATTGCCAGCCCCAGCATTCCGGCGCCTAGTTGCTAATGAAATTAAGGACCAATTATTGTTTCTGAGGGCCGTAACCAGACAAGGTCTGTGTATTCTAGATGTATATCTTATGATTCTAAGAGAGGGTCTCACGATGACGTCAAATCACTCTAGTACGTAAGCGTTCACCAACTCTCATTGGTCAGATTGAAGACAACGGGAGACACCACAGCCATTTTCCAACAATGCAATACAACCAACGAAATTTACAGAACTTGGTAAGCGGAAACCCCTATGATTGTATCAAACTCAAGTGATGTGGTTTTTACTTTCTCGCCCGTATGTAATACATGGGCTGAGAAAGTTATGTTATCGTGCGAAATTTCGATTTTGAGATTATCATTGCAAAAGGCGTTTCAGAGGTCCTAGATACCAAAAAAGTGGTTTTTAGGTCATGTCCGTCCGACGTACGTCCGTCCGTCCGTACGTTTGTCTGTAGCGCGGCTACAGGTCACACCAGTCAATCGATTTGGCTCAAATTTGGAATATAGACGTCTAAAATCAGTTCCGAGATGCATTTTTAATATAATTTTGATTACTCAAAAATTGCGCCCACTATTGTCAATAAAGGGTCCGACAATGGTCGCACTTGACTTTCTCGCAATTTTTACGCCAGCGGTATCGAAAATTTTGATTTTTTTTTTTACGTAATTTATTTTTTTTGGACCAAAATTTTAACTTTTTCTAAAAACAATTTTGCCATACACTGGACAATAATTTTAGGCCCCTACTCACCGGATTTCAAACATATCCGTCAAATGGTGAAGCGTCGTTTGACGCGCAAAGTACGTGTTTTCTATTTTCCATGTCACGGCCTTAATTTTCAAGTAATTGAAAATCTATTGAAAATGACCTTGAAGCATCTATCTGAGACCATTTTCACCAATTTTCAAGGAAATCTGTCGATTAGGGTTGTTGCAAATCCGTCTGAACCAATGAAAAACGTGATTTCCATTTTTGGAAAATTTTCCTACGATAATGCCAATATTGGCCATAATTATTATGTTGGATAAATTTCGTTCGGTAAAACATCAAACTAGGTTAAAGTACACCTCCCTACCAATTTTTACTGAAATCGATCGAATAGTGCTACCGGAGAGATGACCAACGCGTTTGGGGCCAAAACTGGGCCAAGTTATTGGCCCACCTCCAAATGATTGTAAATGACCTTAAAGCATCTATTCAAAAACACTTTCGCAAATTTTCAAGGTTCCAACTTGATATACGTAGCTTCCAGCCCTTCTTAACTGTCAAAAAACACAATTTTTTGCCTTTTTTTGACCATAGCAGGCGCAATTTTTGAGTTATCAAAATTTATCAAAAAACGGGTCCAGATATTTACATTAGGTACCTACATACCGAATTTGAGCAAAATCGGACGAACGGTGTGACGTCCAGTTGCGCGACAGAGTGACGTACGTACGTACGTACGTCGGACGGACATTTTTTAAAAACCACTTTTTTGGACTCGGGGGACCTCTAGGATCATGGGAAACCCAAAATCTCAAAATCGAAATTTTGCACGAAGACATAACTTTCTCAGCCCATGTATTTCATACGGGCGAGAAAGTAAAAAGTGTCAAAAAAAATTCAAAATCGTGTTTTTGTCTACTCAAGACGCATTTCATGGTACGGTAATAAAGTTAGAACCTTTAAATTTTGCAGTCGCGTTCCCAGATAGATGCTCCAGGATCACTTTTATTGTTTTGGAGATGGGCCAAAAATTTGGGCCAAAATTGGCCCATACGTGAAAATCTTGGCCCCATGAACAGTATTGGCCGGAATTTCACAAAAATCCATAAACTTGTGCTTAATAACATTACTTAAAGGTTTGTCGAAGAAATATTCAATCATTTCAAAATTGCGGCCAATATAGGCAAAATAAAGTCAAAAATAGGGAAAAAAAACTAGAATCTCGTTTTTGATTGGTCAAGACGGATTTGGCACTACAGTTATTAAGTAAGATCCTTGTAATTTCGCAATAGTGTTCCCAAATAGATGCTACAGGATCATTTTTATTCTTTCTGAGATGGGCCAAAAATTTGGGCCAATATTGGTATTATCGTAGGAAAAATTTTCCAAAAATGGAAATCACGTTTTTGATTGGTTAAGACGGATTTGCAACAACACTAATCGACGCATTTTCTTGAAAATTGGTGAAAGTGGTCTCAGATAGATGCTTCAAGGGCATTTTCAATAGATTTTCATTTCCTTAAAAATTAAGACGGTGACATGCAAAATAGAAAACATATACTTGCGCGTCGAGCGACACTTCACTGTTTGACGGATATGTTTGAAATTCGGTATGAAGGTGCCTAAAAGTATCGTCCATTGCGTGGCAAAGTACTTTTTAGAAAAAGTTAAAATTCTGACCAAAAAAAAATTATTCACGAAAAAAAATCAAAATTTTCGATAAAAATTGCGAGAAAGTCAAGTGCGACCATTGTCGAACCCTTTATTGAAACTGCAGGTCCCCACCGTGGACCGTCGACGTTTATGTAGTGGCTATCCCTCTGAATAGTAACCTAGTTTCAGTACAACAATGATGTCCTAAAAATGGAAAAACCCCCCTAACCTGACTCAACAAAAATAAAAATTATTCCCCCCCCCCCCCCCCCCTGTTGGTCAGGCTGGAGGCAGGGTGACGGGGCAAGTGTTGGAACGTAGTGAACAGGAGTTTTTGTGTCCGGTAAATGGGTGTCAGGTTCAGGTATGCCTGCTATGAAGGAGGAATGAGAGTTGCGCGTTTCTTGCGCCCGTCCCGCATCCCGAGGAGAAAGACTTGCTTCGCTCCGTGACCTTCCAGCCAAGGTCAAATACCTCCTTCATTAGGGATGCTGTTGAAATTAATACTTTTTCGAACGCGAATTCTGAATAAAACAACTCAATTAAACGCTGACACTTTTCGAATTATTAGAACTCTCTCTATAGCGAGCTAATTTACTAGGTACCCTGACGGTCGCTATAGAGAGAGATGTTCTGAAATATAATATGTCTTTTTAATCTCCGAAATTAACTGGCTGCGCTGTGTTTTACAATCGGGTACTTTTGGACAAAAAAGTTGTGGACAAAAATCACTCAATTGTAAAATAACAACTAAGTACGTAGCCAGTTAAGAGGACGCTATACCTGACGATGCATTTTTTGCCGCCCATAAGATTAACATTGCGAGCGGCGATTCATTTTCAAGGTTTACCCTTGGTTGGAAAGACACAAAATTTTGCCTGTACCTAGCCCTAACAATGTTCTAGGGAGTGTTCGAAGCAGATTTCCCATTTTTTACTGGTTTTCGAGATACAGCACTTTTCTTGAGGTATGCGATGCTAGCATTTGCAAAACAGTTGCAATAAAAGAAACCAGTGAGAAATTGGGAAATCTGCTTCGAACACTCCCTAGAACATTGTTAGGGCTAGGTACAGGCAAAATTTTGTGTCTTTCCAACCAAGGGTAAACCTTGAAAATGAATCGCCGCTCGCAATGTTAATCTTATGGGCGGCAAAAATGCATCGTCAGGTATAGCGTCCTCTTAATTCCGGACGTTTAAAAAAACATATTATATTTCAGAACAGTGCAAGTCTTAAAAAAAAAAAAAAAAGTCGGAAAAAACGTAAACAAATAGAAAATGTATATTCCGTCTTAACAGGAACGCAGCTCGGGAATCGCGTGGATAGACAGCAACAGGTGCTGAGAAAGGGGTGAGCCCGAAGCCGTCTGCCGCTCAAAGCCTAGCCGTCCTACACAGTAATAGATAGCAGGGCAATTATTTTTATTCGCTATAGGGAGAGCCGTGTCAAGGCGTGACCCCACTTTAGCCAAATGTCGCATCACCAAAATACAAACACAATTTACGACTATCATCGGGAGCTATAAGCCCAATGAAGTTCGTAGGTGCACGTCCATAATATGAGCACCTGGGCATTTAAGGTTGAAGACCTATACGTTCCTACGTTCCAGCTTCACTTGGGGGGAGTCCCACCCTGTCCCAACAAAGGGGGAGAGGGGGACCTTCCGAACAACCAACGACTAAGGCTGGATTTCACCACTTTAACGTGAAGTGTACACGATAGCGCTATTGTATCGGTAAAAAATGTTAACGGCTTTCACCATGCACCGTTACCGTTTCGTTAGCTTTCGAGTGGATTTTCCGTGCGTCAGCGAAAACAATAATTTTCATACCTGCGACTCATTTGGTGTAGTCTAATGTAGTCTAATCAACATTTTAACTTCTTTCTCCAAAAAAATAGGGGTTTTTTTACGTTTATTTCCACTTTTAGATTGAAATTGTTGAAATAAATTTGACGTAAACAAAGCAGGCGAATTCTATTGACACAACAAAACAAGGTGGTGAAATTCAGCCTAACAAGCCCTCTACCTTCTTTGGGACTAGGGGAAGATCTATAATGTTCCAAAGACGAGCAGGTCTTCTTCAAAAGTAAAGGGAATGAATGAGGATGGAGGAGAAGCCTGCGTCCGCCCCTGAGGATCCCAGCAACGGTCGCACCAGCTGTGTGCACCCCTCTTCGCTACCATTGTCTTCGAGCAGGAAAAACAGCCCAAGACCCTTTGCAGGTGACTTAACAAAACCAGGGCTCCGACTCGGAACCCGTTTTTAAGTGGCGTAGCAGCAGGCGCGCCAAGCGAGCAACTCCGCAACCAGCCGTCCACTTAAGCCCATAAGGTCTTTCACTTTGGCCGCTAGAGGCCGGGGCCCCACTACGTTCTTACGTGACGTTGACCCTCTGAGCATGCGCACTGAGTAGTTGCTCGGCGTCAGGGACCATCAAACCACGTCTGTGAAGCGTCCTTCGCCTCAAAATCTCTGTTTTTGTGTCTTTGTTTACCATGGAGGACCGCCCGGCAAGCGTGGAACTACGCATGACTGCCGTACGTAAGGGCCAATACGATGTGGAGATCGTGCAAGCTGTGCAGGCGCGCAAAGTGTTGTATGACAAAAGTCATGAGCATCATAAGAATCCCAGAGTGAAAGAAGTAGAATGGCAGAGGATTGGCGAGGAACTGCAAGGTGAGAATTTGTCATAGAGGTATTTACCGCACAAAATGGCGGGAATGTGGAGGGGGGACGGGGGCCAATCAACTGACGGCCCTAATGAGTCACATCATGCACCATGTGCCATGTGCGGCCTACATGTTTGTTTATACTCCGTCTCCATGTTATTCATAGAGTAAACCAACCGAGCTACAGGTTCATTAACGCCTTCGTCATTTCATCTTGTATACCGGCAACTTTTGACGCTATTAAATAAATAAAATTTTCCGACAATTTTCAACAATGCATTTTGAAATCTAGAGACACCGAAATCGCATAAAGAGACGGCAAATGGCGCAGAACGAAACCACGGTTGTTATTTTTAGTTCATAATTTTAAAAGCTTCAAAGCTCCGCGTTGGTTTCTCTGAATATTACAATCTTTCCATCCAACTCACTCCAGATAAGCTAAACAATGGTTTAACCTCCGGTTAATTTTAATTCGAATCCCAGTCTTCCCATAATAGAGCAATTTGTTCTATAACTAGACAGTGGAAATGGCCTTCAACTGGCGCATTCGCCGACATGAAATATTTGGTTACCACTGAGCTGCTAAACTGTGAAATGGCCAAACTGTCATTTAGCTTCACTAACCAGGGGTGGCCAAAATTTCCTACTTTTTTTTATACCCATAGTAAGACCACCACCGACAGCCTCGATAGCCCAGTGGACTAAATGGTCGACTTTTGAGGAGCAGTGAGAGCCGGGTCACACCGGTTCCATCCCGATGCTACCAAAAAGTTTTTCTGCTCGGCATTCACCTCTGATATGTTCAGCATGTCAAGTGAAATGTATATCGAGGCTGTAGTGGTTCGGAACCCACCAAAAACTGTAGGTCCCCATCGTTTACACGATGGCTGGGGAGCTGGTATTTGGTAGTGCTGCCAGCTGAGCACAATGGATAGTTCTTGAAACGGTCTAGTTGCTGGGCTTGTCCCCCCAACCCTCAGCTATTATTATTATAAAGACACCACCAATACAAATTCTAACAACAGGCTATAAATAAAACAATGCTATAAAATGTGATCCCCTTGATTTGAGGTTTGGTTGTATGTCAAGTCCACGCTATCGCGCATTATCATCCTTAGGGATTTTCCACACGGGATGAACAACACAGTATCTGTATGCGCGTGTTCAAAGTTAAGTTTATAAGTTACGTATCAGTCACTTGTTGACAGAGATAACACAATCACAATCACATCATTATTCATTTGTCAATCAGCACGGACTGGTGCATACGACGTTTCTATTTAAAGTACTGTGTCTCTCTCTATAAAGACCCTCGCTATAGGGAGGCAGCCTCGATAAACATTTTCACAGGAGCTGAATAAATAGTTCAGGAAAACTCTGACAGTGATTGGGATCAAACCGGTCTCTTCCTCCTCTCAAGGAAACTCAACTTTGAATACTGTAGTCTCTCTCTATAAAGACCCTCGCTATAGGGAGACAGCCTCGATAAACATTTTCACAGGAGCTGAATAAATAGTTCAGGAAAACTCTGACAGTGATTGGGATCGAACCGGTCTCTTCCTCCTCTCAACTTTCACAGTAAAAATTCAAGGACACAGAGTAGTGACACCACCCATCCAGACAACAAAAAACATATTTAAAGGAACCAAGTACAGAAAAAATAATAAAACAGACGTTTGCACTTAACGTAGATAATAGAGTGTATGCCAGAGGGTGTATGCTCTCCAGCCAGCGAAGGCCAACTTGAACTTGGGTACAATAATTACAATGCATCCTACTTGGGTCTCCATCTTTTGTAAGGGCCGGATAAACACCTCTCCTTTTGTTCTGAACCAACGGGTTCTATACTCAAGGGTCCAACCGAGACTTGCCACTTTCTGGGTATTCGACAAATCCTACATTGTGTTAGTATACATGACGGGGACCTACAGTTTTAGCTTGGTCCAGTACCCTAACCATTATTATTTGTTGCAGTGCCTGCAGCATGCATCATCAAGCGATGGACTGTGATTCGCGAGAGGTTTGCGTCAGAGAAGAGAAAAGTTCAGCAGCTAGGGCCGTCATCATGGTGGCTCATGAACCACATGGATTGGCTGGACGTTCACATTCAGCCCAGACAGTAAGTGCTCCAATTTAAGTGACCAGTGGCGGCTCGTCACATAAGCTATCTGTAGGTTGCACTCCACAAGGCCACAAGCAGAGGCGCTTTGTCTGATTTTGAAAGTCTGCTAACTGCTAAAGGTTGAGTGTGAAGCCGATGACGTCCATCTCAGCGCTCAGATTGGTCAGAGTGATATGACGTCATCGAGAGACCCTACCTTAGAACTGACAGACCTTGGCGGCTATTGACCACAATGCTTTCCTTCATTACAATCATTAATTTAATTCCAACATGGCGCTGAACGGATCGAATGTTCCTTGACTACTTATGCTAGGACAGGTTCATTAGAAAACAGGTACAGATGGGTTGCCATGGCAACTACCGTGGCCTGCTGTCACAATTCAAAACTGTCAAGGGGTCAACACACCTACGAAGCCACTTTTCAGACGACCATTTCTATTTTTAGCCACTTATAGTTGAAGGAAGTTAAAGACGTGACTAATGGCTGAGATAACTGCATGCTTTAGCCTTAGCCAGATTATCATAGTGCAAGAAACAGGAGGTTCGAGCCCTAGGACGTCGGGAATTTTTCCCGCAGGGTGCCTTAACAACCTTAAACCTTAACAAATCTTCTGCACAGGACCCTATATCACTACACTCTGGTCCTTCGAGGGTGGTAGCATCAAGGCGGTTTCTTTCATTTCCCAACTACTTTCAGGCGCGGAAAATACGGGACCGAAAACGTGCCTAGTTTGGCAGGGCTGCCCAACCTGACGCACATCTCCACCCTGACGAACCTGAGCAACCTTTCGAACCTCTCAAGCCTCTCCAACTACTCCAACAATTCGAATATCCACTACGTCAACGTCGGTGAAGAAGAAGACGACGACTCGAGGTCACAGTCTCCCATCATGTCCATAGCCTACCCAGAGGTAAGAATACTTTTTCAGCCTTTCGACGAAAGGAAGTATTGTCGAATGAACCAATCAATGGCCACTTTGAAGGGAGGCATTCCGAGAAAAGTTCCCCTTCGTGCTGCAGTGGACAGTGTGGCCAATGAAAGGCTGGCAAAAACCCAAGCGAAGGTGGTGGCGGTAACCACCCGGCGGCCATTGTCTCAGTGTTCCTCTAACCACATTTCTTCTGCTACAGGTTCTTATGAAAAACGAAAGCTCCGACGAGGAGGAAGGGTCCTACAACTCGATGGACAACCCATCGACCAACCACAACGACAGTAATGACGGACAAATGCGGGCGCGTCGCGGTACCCACGTTTCAGACGACAGTTCTCAAGGGCCTCTCACCCTGGGCCTGGATTTGGACGAAGCCGCAGCAGCACGCATGATGGCCGCCCTCAAATCAGTGGACGACCCGGTCATGCGGCATCGGTACCGGCAAAGGGTCCATCACCTTGCCGAGGAATGCGAGCTGGCCGCACTTCAGAACGCGCACAAAGACAAGAGGAGGAAGGAAGTGTGAGATCTGATTTTTTTCAAAAGTTCCTTTAAATTTTGACTTAGCCATGTATCGCACTGTTGAAGTTCAAGGCAGGCTGGACCTCGGACTACTCCAATATTTTGGTCGAACCGAGGTCGAACTGTCGTTCCTGAGGAAACTAACATATCATTTTTTTTTCTTCATTTCATAACATATCTTTTTAAGGTCAGAGACTAACTGACAAATACTTCCGATGTTAGAAAAACAAATAAATACCCAACAGTTTTCTCAGCGACGTCAATATAAAACCATGCCGAGCCTGAATTATTTTCTATCAATGCGGTCAACAAACGAACAACTCAACTAACCGATGTGCCTTATTGAGATGGTTGATGGCAGATATTAAGAGTCTGTGAAAGAACAAAAACGTTCAAGAAATATTTTTAGGGTTTTTTATACATTTTTTTTACTTAAAAATTGAAATTTTGAAACATAAGCAAAGGGGCGGGGTATAGTTAGAGCCTATTTTGGGCACTAAAGTAGATTTTTTTTACCCAAAACTAGAAGTCAAAAAAAATGTGACTGGGTAAACTTATTTCCCTTCTCATTCCAAAATAGACTCCGACTTGAATGTCCCCTTAAGGCGAAGATGACTCGGCATTTCCAAAAAGTCTCGCAACTTCTGTACCACGTTCGCTATCACCCTATTGTTTTTCCTTGTTTGGATAAAACCTCGTTATAACCTAACCGAAAAGTAATTCGGTGCTATTTACCTACTACTATTAGGTAAGGATAATTACTTTTTACCCTTAGGATCCTTAGTTATAGAAATGTCCTTTTAGCATAGCTTAAGTTAAAAACCTCATTATGTTTAGTTTTAGGTCCTTTTTTTAGGGTATTTTTGAATTTGGATTGTCATTTGAACTGTAACACCCAATTGAAACGCTTACCGTTTTTTTATAGAACAGTTTCTAGTTTTATTACAGCATTTTTTCATACACTTTTTTCTCGTATGTCATTACCAGCCCTCAGGTTTCAGGTTAAACCAAGATTAAATTATAAGTTAAATTCTAAGGTTCATTTATAAACATTTACGAGGCTACGCCGGTTCGAATCCTACTTGGGGGAGAAATTTTTATTCAGGTTCGGGGCAGGCTCCTATTGTGGATGAATGAACGTAGTTACTAAAGAAGTGGTCACTTTAAAATACAGATTTTTCAGTGACTTAATAAATGCTTGAACGTAAAGAGAAAACGAAAGTTTCGAGAACAATGAAAGAAATATAATAAAAATTAGGAATCTCCGAGAAGCTGCTCAAGACATCACTTCTATAAATAACGGGCTATTTCGGTTGCGCCACTTTAACTCCTTTATTATTGCACATAACAAAACTTAAGAGAGCGCAGTTCGTTGGTAGACTTTCAGCCTTTGGTGACGTCAGCACATAAGGGGATGATCTGGTCAGAATCACGCCCAAAAGTCGAGTATTCCTCCAGCCAGGGGAAAATTCACAAGGAAAAAATCTATAAAAGGTCTAGAACCAGGACCTCATGCTCTACAAATCCTCATCACACTGGACACATTTTCAACCTTTAAAATAAATAAACCTTGAAAAAATTCCCGTGCAGAGGAGCTTACAAAAATGAAGAAAGAGAATAAGAAAAAGAAAATAGTCGAGGCGTGACTGAGCGAAAACTATACGAGAGATGTAGCAAGGTCGCCGGCAAGGGTCAATACCCAGTTCCATACGCCATACGGCATTGGCCAAGTGATACCTGGACGACTCTGTACTGGAGCAGTGCTGCCAACACCAGGAAGCCAGGAAGAACTACCAAAATTTTCAGTAAAGAAAATTCTGGTGAAAGGGATACGAGAAATAGGGATAAATACGGTCGAGCCTGAAACTAATGGATATTTAAATGTTCTGAAAGAGAATACGTCTTTTAAGCGGCTGAAATTAACAGGATATGATGTGATTGTACGATTGAGTGATTTTTGTCAACAAAAAATTCGTCCAAAATTAACCAATCGTAAAAACACAAAATTTATGGCCTTAAAAAGACACATTATATTTCAGAACATTTAAATACCCAATAGTTTCCTCATATAAAGTGTGCAGAAAAAAACGTAAACAAACACGATTGTGTGGTTACCCTTCAGTCGGCTCCTGACACCCTTACACACTTTGATCAGCAATAGGTCCTCTCGGGGCAGGAACAGTATGTTGCGGCTCTAAGCAGCCAGCAAGGCCGTGTTAAGAGCTCCGCAGAGTCCCTGTCCTACTCCTTGCCATCAGAAACAGCGACGCGACGCGGCTAGATGGCCGGCCTCCTTAAGAGCTCGAGAGAGTCCCGTTGATGGACATAACTCGGATCGGAATCCAAGTAATCTACGAAGCCAAACAAAAAACCAGAAGCAGGCAGCAGGGCATGATGAGCGCGTGTCACAGCTTTGCAGGTATCGCAGGTATTGCAGGTACCGTTCCGTGGAAGCAATTTCGGCGCAGATCGTTGCATTCGTCGCGGTCCACTTTGGGTCTTCAACGCGCCTGCTATACCAACGATGGAGTCTCCTACTGATGGTAGAAAATAGGTTGCTCATTTACAGAGGTGGACATGGTGGAAACCACCACCTCTAGGTACTTACCTCCTGCAGGTGTTTTCCCCTTCCCTAACGCCCGAGGGGTTAACCACTAGTTAGGAATCTCGCTTGGAATCATTGGAAATCTTTATGAAATCTCAGGGAATCTTGGAATTTTTTGGAGTGGTTACCCCTTAAGAGTTCATCTTTCTATGAATATCGTTGGGACTCTTTGGAAATCTTTATGGAATCTCTAGAGTGGTTACCCCGCCCGCTAACGCCCGAAAAGCACATTCAAACAATGAACACCTGATGGTACCAAAGGAGTCTCCTACTGATGAACAAAAATATTCATTCATAGTGGTGTCACATTCGTGGACAATTATTCGTCGAAAATATTTTTTTCCTCCATAGACACTAGAGAGGTGTCACATCTTGAACATCACTACCAGAAGAAGGATGAATGGGCTACGAATTTTTAAAAAAAAGAACGGGAGAAAATAGACCGGAAGTCGGTCGATTTCTACCCCAATATGAATTGCTGAAAAGCTTGAAAAGCATGAAAAGCTTTTCTACGCAATAGATCACCCTCCTATATATTTTCTAGCATTACTTTTCAGGTACATATTTCAGAACCTTAGACATCTCTTGAATATATATTTTTTATCAATGGGTAGGGGGAGAAAATACGTTTTGAAAATGACTATTTTCAGCATTTTCTTTGGTATCTGTGGTATTTCGCCCATTAGAGCCATACAAAAAATAGCTAAAATAGTAGCTATATCTTAACAGCTCGCAGAGGAGGGAACCCTATTTAACGACCACCATACATTCTCGACGAACTCCGCCAAAACCACTGTGCGAAAGTAAATATTCGACAAAACTAATGTTTACATGTTAGTACAACCGGAGACTGGTAATTAGTAATATCGTATTGATTGTGTCTACTCTAAAAGCTAAGCATAGTGTGCTATTTGAACGCGAAACGAACGAGTAAAAGTAGGACACTATGTTTAGCTTTTACAGGAGAAAAGTAGAGAAATGCTGTTGAAATTACCCACTTCCGTAAGTGAAATAAAAATTGCCAAAATGCAACATGGCTACGGTAAATAGTACAAACATTTATCAAGCTTTTCTACTAAATGTGACGATAAAATCATACATTTTTTAGTCCGAAAATTTTCAAAAAAATATTCCGCATGAGGTAGTGTTGTGTTTTCGCGATCTGTCAAAAAAACATGTGGACTGGTAGTTGACTGTTTAAAATCGGTCCTGTGGGCTTATTACTCCATTTCATGCAAAAATACAACACTACCTCACGACAAAGAGTCTCAGGTTTACATCCCCCTATAAACACTTTCCACTCGCCCTGTAACTTCGGAGTAGGGCTTGAAGTACTTAGCATTGCGAACCAAGTACGTGTAGCGAATGTATATTCAGCCTTAACAAGAAACTGAAAATTCATCCCCCCAGAAAAAATGAAGAAAAAAACGATCAAAGCATTTGAAAAATAAAGAGTAGGTACAAAGCCAGGTTGGGCAGCAATGGCAGAGGGCATGATATTTATAAAATGCCAGTCGCTATAAATAGATTTTGGACAGGTTTTGTGTATGGAGATCAGGTTATTAATAAAACCTATATACATGCGAACACCGATGACGTGTCTACTGTTCAGCCTCAGGCTAATCGCATCTTTCCCATTTTTTCCCCTGTATTTTCACACGCAAATAATTTCATCTAACTGTAATTTTTCTACCACTGGAGGAATCCGTCAAATTAGTCAGAACACGCAGTCATTACTGTGTACCTGAGTCTATGATTAGTTCAAGAAGATGATCGGGGACACTGGTTGTTTACGAATACGAAAAAGTGACCGAAACTGGGTTAGTTGGTGAAGATTTTTACTTCCATTTGCTATTAAAGGGTTTCGGTCGTTTCATGTAACCAGGTTCAGGACCAGCGAATTATTTCGATTTTTTTTTTTACTTTTTTTTCAATAGAGATACCAAATTTCACCAAGACGTATTATAGCAATTTCCCAGCAAAGTATACCGACGCAGATTTTCCAATTTTTCAGTGACTTCTTTCGACTTCGAGGGGTTAACCACTCATTGGGAATCATTGGAAATCTTTATGAAATCTCAGGGAATCTCTCGTTCGACTTCAACTGTTTCTCCAGTGGTATAGTCCATGTCAGGCTGGGAGCGTAATTTTTTGGAGTGGTTACCCCTTCGGTGTTAATCTTTCTATGAATATCGTTGGGAATCTTTGGAAATCTTTATGGAATCTCAAGGAATCTCTCGTTCGACTTCAACTGTTTCTCCAGTGGTATAGTCCATGTCAGGCTGGGAGCGTACCGATTACTCATAATTTCTTGCAAATCTAGGGCTGATCAAAACTTCTTCTTGATCAGGAAAATATCTGCTCAGGGTCGGATTGGCATTTTTAGCGTATGGTAGGATATGGAACCCAAATCCGGAATGGGCGTCAGCTGAAAATCTTCAAGAAATTATGTGTATTCGGTACGCTCCCAGCCTGACTTAAGTATAACATGGCTGGGACTTCACTGAGGCTACTTACAGGTGAAATTTCGAGTCTTTCCGACCAAAGGAAAAAAATAAAACAGAGTTTACTATTGTGATCTATATCCTGAAATCGTGGGAGGTATTGGGATCAACGACTTCGTCAAACGATCTAATTGAGATGCAACTCTCACTTAAAATTTAAAAATATGCAAACTAATAGACAGAAGATGTCAACTTTTTGACGTGATTGATCAATATAAACAGTAATTAAATAAATATTAATTAGGAGCATGAGCCATGCGGCGCCATCAGTCAAAATATAGCTTCCGGCGGAGAGCATATGTCCAGATGAATTTCAAATGCCCGCAGGCGATCAGGAAGTGGATTTAAAACAGGTATCATGTTTGTTTCGCCAATGATTGATGTCAGTAAGGGGCTTCGTGATTGGAAAATGAGAGTAATCATAGAGCAGAACTGTAAATTCTCTCGAAAGGTCCCCGTCCAACTAGCCGCGTCGCACCGGAACGTATTTTTTTACGTTTTTTCTGCACACTTTGTGAGGAAACTACTGGATAAGTTCTGAAATATATTATGCCTTTTTAACGGTATTAATTAACAGGCTATGTTATGATTTTACAATCGGTTAATTTCGGACAAAAATCACTCGATCGTAAAATCACAACATAGCCTGTTAATTTCGGCCAATAAAAATGCATATATTATATTTCAGAACATTTAAATATCCAAGAGTATCCTCATAAAATATATGCAGAAAAAAAGTAAACAAACCTAACATAACAAAACACGACTGCGTTTAGACACCCTTCGTACAAATACAAAGTATACAACAAAATAAAGTGAATTTAAACTAGAACAAAAAATATTCTGTAACGGTCAAAACGGGTTAACCACTCCAGGAATCTCGTTGGGAATCTCAGGCAATCATTGGAAATCTTTATGAAATCACAGGGAATCTTGGAAATTTCTGGAGTACCTAACCCTTTGGGGTGCATCTTTCCACGAATCTCGTTAAGAATCTAAGGAAATCTTTGGAAATCTACCTGCAATCTCAAGCAATCTATGGAGTGGTTAACCCCTCGGTAGCGGTAATATGAAGCAAAGCTCTAGTCAAGGCTCCCGCTAAAAAGGGCATACAACACATCTCCGAAAAAAATGTAATCTCGCATAGGATACTGCAGTATACTGAAAGACCGGCTATTATCAAAATGTAGACTCACAAGGCACGACATTAAAAATTATTGCTATTTTATTTTGTGTGTTCAGTAATAGACGGTTGGCGCAACTGTAACTCGAAGGCAGAATCCATCATAAGCTTTTACGCCCATACAGAAGAGATAGAACAGGAGGTACATTGGTAACAAGAAGCAGGCTCCGGTCTTTCATAAAAAAACAACGAAATCCTTTCTTTAACGAGCCACACAATGACACCCTCCCTATAGCGAGCTCTCTTCGTATGGTCGTTATATAGAGAAACTACTGTGTAGGTAAATCAAACCGCCGCCCCTCAGAGCCATTCTGTAGTACCGTCGCAGCCTAATTTTCTCCGATATGTTCGTATGGGTATATGGTAATATAAAATGTAGGTACAATATACAAAAATCTTCAGCCCCCCCCCCCCCCCACACAAAAATAATTTCTAGCTACGTCACTGTTCAAGGGACACCCTGTATTCAGCGAGTAATCGCACATTTCCCTAACCGAACCAAGAAACCAGAAAAATTGATTTAAAGTCCCGATAAAATTCTTGAAAGTCGCAAAACTCTTATTAACGGCTTAACATTAAGGCCCAAACCGATGATTAACTCCAACTACTGGCTGTAACTTTCGGATAAGTGAAAAATAATGTTATAAATTTCTGTCCTCCGGGCAATCAGATAGGGAAATGGGGAAGCGTTGAAACGCACCTCGAAACTTCTGTTAAGCCCTAATCATTGGGCTATTCATTTCCAATTTTATTTTTCAAGTCAGTTTGTTGTCTTGGGTGTGGTTTTCTATAGACGGTTCATTTTATGACCCACAACAGGGCCATCACGCATAAAATAATGAGCTTGGAACGCTACCCTGGGCTCCTATACCCCTGTCACTGCTCTCCAGAGCAAAGGGAAGTCTCACCCTGGCTTGGAGAGGGGTAGCCCAGGGTTGGTACTTTTGGTCAGGTTAGCTAAAACCCGAGGGGTTAACCACTCCTGGAATCTCGTTGAGAATCTCAGGCAATCTTTGCAAAACTTTATGAAATCTCAGGGAATCTTGAAAATTTCGGGAGTAGTTAACCCTTCGTGATGGATCTTTCCACGAATCTCGTTGAGAATCTCAGGAAAACTTCATGCAATCTCAAGCAATCTCTGGAGTTGTTAATCCCTCGCTAAAACCCCTCTGGAACGAAAGAGGAAAAGAGGGGAAATGTTCCCTCACTGAGGGTCAAACCAATGGGTTCAGAAGCGGTAGGGATCAGCCTTTAAGGTGGCAAAAAAACGCAACAAAACGTCTAGCCAGAACGCACATGCACTGTATGTCTCCAGCAGCTAGCCTGTTCTAAAGAACATACAGAACATTTAAAATAAAATGAAACCAGCACAGAACCACTGACCTCTGGCACACAAAGAGCATGATAAACTACGGGAAGGCAAAAAAATCAATTTTCGTGAAAGAAATAACAGTAATTGAAGAGGACGTACGCTGCGAGGAAAGCAAATGGCTGAAAAAAACCTGGCTGGCCCCATATACGGCCACTAATGGCCTAAACATGTGTATTATACCTACCTACCTGTAATATGCCAACTGACAACACGTGTTGGCCATGTGTAATGTTGCCCGTATAGTTCAACTGTTCCACTCCAAAAAATTTTAAGGTACAGAGCCGCTGGGGTATAAGTAAACAAACTTTGGGCGGCCGTTTGGTCGAGTTGGCACCCCCAGACGTATCGTTAGTAGGAAGGGATGGCAGTTTTTTGTGGGTGCCAGCTATCTCATTGTAAAGGTGGCCACATACGAGGCGTTTTGGACGGCGTCCTGGAGGGATGCTGTCTCGATCTCGGAATTCCAACTTGACCGAATTCCACGCATCCCTGGTGGGCGTCCAGTTGTTGAAGATATGCCCTTTTTGCATTTAATTCGTTATATCGACTATTTTTGAATTGTTTTGAGTAGATTTATTGAAAAATATCACGCGACATCCGAAACTCTGTGATTATCAGAAGAAAATCAAGGTTTAATCAATTTCTGGTAAATAAAAGACAAATCACAGGGATGCGGGGCTGGATGTATCGTGTGTGGGGTGTGGGCACCAGCCATCCCTGAGTTCACATCCCAAACCCGTATCCCTGCCCGGCAGTCAGGACGCCGTCCAAAATGCATCGCATGTGGCTACCTTAAGACCGTCATTCCAGCCCCTCTAGAGTGGCTCGAAGGTCTCCCGTCAAAGTGGTAACCAAGAACAATTGTTGCTTCACTTTGGTCAAAATCTCACTATATTGAGGTAGCTGGGTCACTCGAGATACAGGTGATGGAAATAGGTAAAAACGAAGAGGGAAATTCCTCAGCTACCGGAATTCAAACCAGGCTTCTACCGATTACGAAACTTGACACCCTATCCACTTGGCCATGCACTGCGTCGCCCTAACCATAAAGTTACATTTATCTTCCCGTTAATAGTCCATTAAGGGCGCTATCAGCAGGATGGTGAGGACGTTGCTCTAGTGAGCTTTAAGCAGACACTAAAGTAGACTTTTGTAACCGATGAAGTTTACCCTAAGCATCGGAATGTGAGACAAGTCTTCGGCGACGAACAACTGCATAGTCCAATGCGTAAATGATTCAAATTGGGCACCTACAATCATCTAATCAGCAGCTAATCATCGGCACTTCGGTCCCTACCCTGTCATTACCCTTTCTGCGACGGCCTTCACGCTAACCAATGTCCTTGAAACCGTCAAGGTAAGTCATTCTATTTTTTATAAGAGGGTCGCCCACCTAGCCGCACCGCCGCTGTCGATAGCATGGGACAGGATAGGGAAAGCAGTGCAGGAGCTCCAGCCTGGCTCAGAGAAAGAAGCCAGCCTTCACCGGCTAGAGGAAATCTCGACTGTCGGGCGTGGTTCTCACCAAATCACCACCTTGTCTACAGAGGAGGCCGTGGCCCTCCAAGCGCCAAGTAGTTTTCTAGTTTCTTCTGGCCAACACCATCGAGGAATGGACCAGGATGAGCTCTCGGAGGATTGGGAACATTGTTCACTTGTAGGGACGACCTTGCTTCAGTGCGACGACCTTCAGACTGAAGGGCACTGCCCTGGACCTGGAATACCCGCACCACGGCACCATGTCCGGCAACAATGCCAAGGCTAAGTCCAATGTGAAGTAGGGTCTCCCGGTGACGTCAATATAAATCCGATAGACTAATCTACGCACTCTGGTTGGTCCTTAATCTAGTTCGAAAGTCATACTGATAGGAAAATTACTCTTTTACCGCTTCGCCCAAAATTAAAGTAAAAATTTTAAATTCCCTCTGTGAATTTTGTTATTTACTCTTCAGCTGTTCTTCAGATAATTCGTAGTAATAGACAACAAATGAGTATAGTCGGTATCGAGGGGTTGACCACTCCAGAGCTTGCTTGAGACTGCATGAAGATTTCCAAAGATTTCCTGAGATTCTCAACGTGATTCGTGGAAAGATGCACCCCGAATGATTAACTACTCCAGAAATTTTCAAGATTCCCTGAGATTTCATAAAGATTTCCAATGATTACCTAAGATTCCCAACGAGATTCATGGAGTGGTTAACCCCTCGGTCGGTATTAATTTTTGCTAGTCTCAAATGGAAAGACCCCGTTTAAGCTGGGCAGAATTCAAATACTTGGTGAGGTCTTTCGCTGCCATAAAACAAAGACACCCACACAAATATCCCATAAGCTAAATACGGTGTCAAAACATCTACTTAGCTTACTATCATATGCTCAACACAGCCACAAGCTAAGGCTGGGTACGACAGGTGCAGTAGTGTCGGCACTTGGGAACAACTACTCCATGGGCAAAACTCAGGATAATCCGAGATTACTCGGGATAATCGGTGTAATGGCAGGCAAAACGCGTGAATTGCCGGACTATCGGAATGTGGGTAATGCGGAATGCACAGGAATCAATTGCGCCCTGCCAAGGAGGTTCATCCTGATATGGAACGGGCGCTACCTGACCAATGCTGAGAAAATAGTTCTACAAAAATCAAATATATAAACAAATCCAAGGTAGTTGGGTTCGTTTTTCAATGAAATTCGGATGTGGCCATACGTTAATGGATTTTTTTTTTTTTTAACGCGCGACGTTCAGAGAACATATTATGCTCCGATGAGTTGGTTTGTTACATGTTTTTGGCCGAAGCCGAAGACGAAGTGGCCGAAGCCGAATATGAGTGGGCCGAAGCCAGTTTAGTAGTGGGTCGACAAAACGGACCCCTTGACCACTCGGCCACTGAGAGGCACGCCCCGGTAATGGAATTATTATCTGTCTTAAAAAATTTCATTTCACCGAATTTTTATTTCCGGAACCGACGGCAAGTCTGCAGGTTCAGAACCTACAGGTATACTGCAGTACGAGTCAAGCCTTGTGGAAACTGTCGTATATCCTTTGTTCTGAAAAATAATGTCTTATTAAAATAAAAAAAAACTCGATCGTAAAATTACAACTTGAAAAAGACACACCTCTTATATTTCAGAATAAATAAGCATCCAACAGCTTCCTCTGGACATGGACGAACAACACTGTGGTGCATCTAGTGTGTTCACCCTTAATTTTGCAGCTCCTTGGCAGTCAGTGCCCGGCAAGCAGTCATTATACAAACTGCCCGTGTCGGCTGAGTCCGATTGTTCCTATTAGACATTACAAACGGTGTGAGGAGGGGGTACTTACAGTCTTTAGCAGCGACCTTCCTAAGGTCACTGCCCATTCCCAACCAGAGGCGGATAAAAAGACAGAACCATGGGTTCCATGGGCACCAACCCTCACAAATAAAAACTCCTGAACTGACTGTAGTCGTCTTGTTCAGAAATTAATTATGAGGTGTAACATAGTTTTGTTTTCAAAAATTCAAAAAGGAATATTTTAAATTTTGCCGGGAACAGTTGCGAAGGGATTGCGACTGTCTTGCCGGTCGGTGACACGACAGTTTTTGCGGAGGTTGCGCCGTTCCATGCTGTTCTCAACGGTTCAAAACGTGATTGCTTTTTCTGCACACATTGGCCATAGTAGCCTCACCTATTTACGGAAAATTATTGTATACTGAAGGAAATATATGCTTAAATGAAGAAGAATAAGGAAAGCCGACAAGGAAGATAACTTATCCATATAATAAGACCTGATGCGAGTTCCGACGATGCAGGGCTAGAGTAACCTCGATGGGGCGGGCGGCCGCCCGGTTTCTACCTAAAGTTATGTCCTGAACTTACCCTAGACAAAATGCAGTGACCTCCATCATGTAAAGTACCTACCCTATCTACTGCCGCCACTACCAGCCATCCCCGTCGCCTCTACACTTCAACCAGGTTTTCATAATGTAGCGAAGAGTAAAATTTGCAATCAATAACTATAGGTAGGTAATAAGTATTTTCGGATAATCAATGAACTTAATAACGTATATGGAATTTCTAATACCGGTACCGGCCTAAAAATTTACTTTGTTCCTTTGACAAGTATACTAGGTAGGTACGTACGTCAAGATTTTTTTTACATATATAAACCTTGCTTTAAGCTACGTAGGTAGGTCACTAATTTTTTTTTTACAGTTCCTCCCCTTCCTTGGTTTATTTACCTTTTTTTGGTTATGTATTATAATTTTCTTTTTCTCAAACCAACCTTGTTCTTTCAATATCTGTGTGCACACACCTTAGGTCCTCAGAATTATGTCCTCGTAACCCCGCCTGCGTTTGAGCTAGCCAGGCAGCGTTACAAAATGACGCCCAACAACGTGAGGCATTTTTCTGAGTCTAGGGTTTGTGCATCGTGGTTGGAATGACAAGGTTGTTTTGTTTGTTTGTAATCGTTATATTTTAGTGCGTTAGTTAACTATCTGATTTCTTATCGTTATTTATCTATTTAGTTATTTATTATTACGTATTGTCATATATAGTTTACCGTAAATTTATAGCTCGTATCTTTATAGTTAGTTATTTTATATTCCCCAACCTTCCCGTTATATTTTTATCCTTCCCGAATACAGTCTGCTTTTGGTGTTTTTGCTTTCCCTATCACGCATCCTTTGGCTGATAGCTTCAAAAACTTTGACCTAATTGCATTCTTGTGTCACAGTTTTCATGTGTCTTGCTTTGCTTGCAACAGTGGTAATGAGTAGTGGCTTGTGCTTTGCAACTATTTTTCCATGTAAGCATTTAGCTTGATTTTTCCCCAGTTTAAATTTTTTTTTACAGAAAGAATTGTAGAGGCATGCAGCGGTAATTAGGTAGTTAGGCTGTAGGGCTTTTTCATGTGGATGAAGGTACAGCATTAGTGACAGGTTTAGGAATTTTCTTTAGGTGGAATCTAGGGCGGTCGTGCCGTTCCCATCTGGGCACACGACGTACTTGGAAGAAGGTAAGAGTGGTAAAAATTGCCACATAGGACTTAGGCGCTGTACCTAAGTTTTAAAAGTGAGGTTAGAAAATAGGGCGAATGGTCAAGGGCTAAACCTTTCCACGCAAAATTTTTTTTTGAGAGTAGGTATTATTTTGCAAGTAGGTACTAGGTACAGTTTTGTACATGGCTTCTGCGATGCCGTCTCTCAACAATATTTTAAACTCTATGCAGCAGGAGGCATTGATTATTGTAGCTGCAAAACTGGCCGTTGTAGATCCAACTTGTACGGTGGATTCAACAACCAATGTGGACGACTTACGACGAAATCTAAAACTGATGATGACTGCTCACCCGGAAGTAGCGGGAAAAATACCTGGATTTGAGTTTCTTCTGGCCACAAGCGGATTGACTCCCACCGACTTAACTCAGACGTTCGTCTTCCCGCCTCTCCAAGCTGGAACTAACCCAGGCCCAAAAAAGGGTGAAGAACGAAAGAAAGAAGAGCAAAATCTCACATGGCTGACCTTACAAGAGGGAGAGAAAACTCACAAGGAACAACAGCAAAGGGACAACCCAAGTGACAAATATCGAGAGATTAGGACGCTACAGCGGAATAAGATATCGGACGAAGAAGAGGACGAACGAATTTACGAAGGTAAGGAGGATGAAATTACACTAGGCGGAGTCTCGAACGAGCAGCTAATGTCAGCAATGATTGCTAATCAGCAAATGATGACCAGAATGATGCAGGCGTTTGTCCAGAACATGAACATGGAGGGCGGTACCGGAAACGGAGGAGGAGGTAGCAATCTACTTCGGTTTCAGAAGGAAGCGCATCGCCAGAACATTGTCTTCAAGGGGGAGAAAAAGGAATCGATCAAGGATTTTCTAGAGAAGTTTGAAGCCCTGCAGAAGATGATCAAACTGAAAGGAACTGAGGAATTGTTGGCTCTTCGGAATCTTATGCAAGAAAAGGCCGGCGATTGGTTCAAGTCCTGGAATTTTGCGGATTACGCTGCTTACAAGCAAGAAGTTTTGCGGACCTATGTGCCTATTGACTATGATGCGAAGATTCGCCAAGTGATAACCACACGCAAACAAAAGAAGACCGAGAGAGTCACGGAATTCATCGCACAGATACGAAACCTGAACGAAGAACTCCGCAACCCCTTTACCTGTGACGAATTGATTTCAATTATGAAATTAAACCTACACAAGGACTTCTTAGTTCACGTGAACCTGCAAGATTTTCCAAGTTATCTTTCATTCGATACCTTCTGTCGCAAGATTGAAAACAGTCTGGAGCTGGTGGAGAAGTATCCAGTGCGCAACGAGGAGGTCATGGAGGTTGCAGTCGAGGCGGTTAATTTGGAGCAGACAAAATGTTTCAATTGCCAAGAATTTGGGCACATGGCTCGACAGTGCCCGAAGAAGACTCCAAAAAACTAGAAGGAGGGTTCGTCAAACCAGGCGCCGAACCTGTGGTTGTTAAGGACAAAGACCTGGAAGAAACCGAGACCATACCCCTATGCTTAACAAAGGTTACATTGGACACCATGGCTCGCGACCCTAATCACTCAAGAAGAATATTTATCAAAATTTGGATAAATACGATGAAGATTGTGGCTCTCGTAGATACAGGTGCCAGCCATACAGTATTTCGGAGCGAACTATTCTACGAGATTCAAGAGCAAGGAGTAAGGCTGACAGCATTGGCAGCTCGTGCGAAGGTGGCCGACGGAGGCTACGCAGAAATTACGGGGGCCTTGCGTCCAAAACTTCATATAGGAGGAGTACTTTGGAAAGGAACCTGCTATATGGTCAAGAAACTGCCGTATGCAGCCATTATTGGCATGAATACGCTTCGTGCCCTCAAAGCAAAAATTGATCTGGGTAAGGGCACGCTCACATTAAAGAGTGAGGACGTTGAAGAACCTGAAGAAGTGATGGAATTGTATACCCTGGCGGGAGATGACGCCATTGAGGTCGAAGTTATAGATGCAGAGGATGACCCACCAGAACTGCCACGGGATTTCACAGGATAGGGTAGCAATTTACAAGAAGGCAGTAGCGGCCATAAACGCGGCAAAAAAAAGCGTCAGACGCATTCGTATAACCTAAGACATAGGCAAGTAAAATTTAAGGAGGACACTTTAGTTTGGCGTAAGAATTTTCCACATTCCTCACTGATAGACAGAACCGCTGCTAAAATGGAACCTAAATATGTTGGACCTTTTAAGATTGCACAAGTTTTGTCTCCTACTCAATACCAGTTAAAAGACTTAAACGGAAAGGATTGCGGTCGTTGGCATGTGAGCCACCTTAAACCTGTTGTTAATGGCGAATCAGATTGATGGTAGATTGTTCCTTTTAACCCTCCTCCCTGAATCCGCCGAAACCGAACCGACCTCTTTTGTAACATAGTTTTGTTTTCAAAAATTCAAAAAGGAATATTTTAAATTTTGCCGGGAACAGTTGCGAAGGGATTGCGACTGTCTTGCCGGTCGGTGACACGACAGTTTTTGCGGAGGTTGCGCCGTTCCATGCTGTTCTCAACGGTTCAAAACGTGATTGCTTTTTCTGCACACATTGGCCATAGTAGCCTCACCTATTTACGGAAAATTATTGTATACTGAAGGAAATATATGCTTAAATGAAGAAGAATAAGGAAAGCCGACAAGGAAGATAACTTATCCATATAATAAGACCTGATGCGAGTTCCGACGATGCAGGGCTAGAGTAACCTCGATGGGGCGGGCGGCCGCCCGGTTTCTACCTAAAGTTATGTCCTGAACTTACCCTAGACAAAATGCAGTGACCTCCATCATGTAAAGTACCTACCCTATCTACTGCCGCCACTACCAGCCATCCCCGTCGCCTCTACACTTCAACCAGGTTTTCATAATGTAGCGAAGAGTAAAATTTGCAATCAATAACTATAGGTAGGTAATAAGTATTTTCGGATAATCAATGAACTTAATAACGTATATGGAATTTCTAATACCGGTACCGGCCTAAAAATTTACTTTGTTCCTTTGACAAGTATACTAGGTAGGTACGTACGTCAAGATTTTTTTTACATATATAAACCTTGCTTTAAGCTACGTAGGTAGGTCACTAATTTTTTTTTTACAGTTCCTCCCCTTCCTTGGTTTATTTACCTTTTTTTGGTTATGTATTATAATTTTCTTTTTCTCAAACCAACCTTGTTCTTTCAATATCTGTGTGCACACACCTTAGGTCCTCAGAATTATGTCCTCGTAACCCCGCCTGCGTTTGAGCTAGCCAGGCAGCGTTACAGAGGCTAGGATGTTATTTCTCGATCGGTTGATTTTGGACAATCTTTTTGTTGAAAAAAATCACTCGATCGTAAAATTACCACACTGCCTCATAATTTATGACGTTAAAAAGACTATTATATTTCAGAACATTTAAATAGTCAATAGTTTCCACACAAAGTGTGCAGAAGAAAACGTAAACAAACACGATTTTGTGGTCGCTCAAAAGGTGGCCAATGCGAGTGTATTGGAGTCAGATAGAATTGTTTTGAGTACATAGATTTATAGAAAAATATCAAGAGACAGACGAAACACTGTGATGTGTGTGTGTGAAATCACAGGGATGCGGGGCTGGATGTATCGTGTGTGGGCACCAGCCATCCCTGAGTTCACATCCCAAACCCGCATCCCTGCCCGGCAGCCAGGACGCCGTCCAAAATGCATAGTATGTGGCTACCTTTATGCGGCCTGAACTTGGAGGCAAGATCCTCGAATACGATTCGGCTAGCGTGATTTATTCGGGAATATTCATAGAGCTGTCCATCACCGGCCACACAATGGACCAGCGTTTTGTCAAGAAACAAACAACCATTTATTTAATTTCTGGTCTTCAGTGATGGAGTCCCGAGATACCAAAACGTCGGCATTCCTCAGGAGTGGACCAACATCCAGACAATTCAGGCATAACCAGAAGAAGCCGAACCCGCTTCCACATTAACCTGGCGCTTAGGCTGGCCACATCATGCGTCCTGGAATGGGGGGTTGGAATGAGGGGGCTGGAATGGGTGGGCTGGAATGCGGGGTTGGAATGGGGGGCTGGAATGGCCGGTCCCTCCCCACTAACGATACGTTCGGTGCCGTCCAAAACGTGACGACTTTTACTCCCTAAGCTGTGACTTCGCTGGCGATAACTTTCCTCCACCCAGAAGATCAACATGAGCGGCAAAATTTTTTGAATTTTTTTCCCAAGTCAAATTTTTTTTAAATACTTATTCTGGAATTTTTTGACCCAAAATTGTTTACTTGCAAATTAAACATGGGTGCCACACTGGCTCTATGAATTCCAGTTGGAATTTTATTTCCCCAACAGCGCATGGCAACCATGCTTAACTTACAGGGAAACACTTTTGGTATGTTCGCCTTAAAAATCCAAGTTATGCAATCATAGCAATGGCATAAACTGCATGTGAAATGCGGAAAACCCACTTAGCAGAGGGTTGGGGGGGACAAGCCCAGCAACTAGACCGTTTTCAAGAACTATCCATTGTGCTCAGCTGGCAGCACTACCAAATACCAGCTCCCCAGCCATCGAGTAAACGATGGGGACCTACAGTTTTAGGTGGGTTCCGAACCACCAAAGCCTCGATATACATTTCACTTGACATGCTGAACATATCAGAGGTGAATACCGAGCAGAAAAACTTTTTGGTAGGATCGGGATCGAACCGGTGTGACCCGGCTCTCTCTGCTCTCTGCCAAAAGTCGACTATTTCGTCCACTCGGCTATCGAGGCCGTCGGAAAACCCACTACTTACTACTTACTACAAAAAAAAATGTTTCGCCTTCAACCTGGCAGTAAACCGTTAGCAAACGAAAGGACGAACGTCTTGTGGCCAAGATAATGAGAATGAGACATCCGTATGAGCGACCTTTCTATAGCCAAGTTTATGGCATTCCCCACACAACAAGCTTTCAATGACAAAGCTTATGGCACTTACCACATGGCCAAGCTTGTGGCTTTTCTCACAAGCTTCTAATGGCCAAGCTTATGGCACTATTCACTCAGCAAGCTTGTAATGGCCAAGCTTATGGCATTTCTCACTCAGCAAGCTTGTCATAGGCAAGCTTATGGCATTTCTCGCCCCAATGGCTAAGCATTTCTCACACAGTAAGCTTCTAATGGCCAAGCTTATGACATTTCTCACCCGGATGGCCAAGCAAATGGCAACGGCCAAGCATTTCTCACACAGCAAGCTTCTAATGGCCAAGCTTATGGAATTTCTCATATGGGAGAGTGCAGACGTAACGGAGTTGGCGCCATAATGATAGCTCCCAGTAATGAGCTCGACAGCCCGCCATTAAATACTAATTTGCGCGCTTGTGCGGATTTAACGACTGCCATTTATTTCAGGTCAACAGGCGAACAGATGAGAAACAGATGAGCTGATAGGTAGTTCTGACAGGAAGGCAGAGCCACTAGGCAAGTATGTAAACACATGGGTAGAAGACAAAAGAGAAGACGGAAAACCTAGTTACGTCAGTGCTCAAATATATGACAGGTTAGAGAAGTAAAAAGAAAGAAATAGTGTTTTAGTCTCCCATCGAGGAAGAAACCATGAATATGGTTGCTTGTGTTTGGTCAAAAAAGTGGCAGGGGCATACTCGGTACACTACGATGGCTTCTTCTCCCAACGCAATGTTGTTTACTGACGGTTTTTAAATTTCCATTTTCCAAGGAAACTCAACGAAAGGACTCAACTCAAAGGAAACTCAAACTCAACTACCTACGTCAAATTATAAAAATCTTGCCACTATTATCTATATCATTTCAAAGATTTATCAACTCCGTTATAAGCACAGTGCGCAGAATGATTTCTTTTTTTTTTTCAGTTAATTTCTGACGTTAAAAAGACATACCTACTATATTTCAGAACGTATAAATCTCCAACAGTTTCCTAAAAAAAATTGTCGAAAAAAAACAGAATTGTGTGGCGACCCTTAACTTGGAAAGAAAAGAAAGCATGCACTTGAAATCCGCGCCTGCACGTGCAATGTGCACGGGCCAATCAGCTTCCGAGATTCCACTTGCCCACGTGGTGGCTCCAAGGTCACGCGAGGACGGCGCCCGATTTGACGAAAAAAAGAGACGTGACACGCTTGCGGGCCTGCACTGCCACGGCAAATGCCTCATGGCTAACTATTTCAGGTCACCCAGGGTTCATTTACCCCTTTTCAGGTATTCCAGAACTTTCAGGTGTACTCGAACCAAGCAAAAGCAGGAAAATACGAGTCATAAAGATGCCCGTCCATTGGGCAGAAACGCGGAAGGTTTGTTATAAGCACAGTCTTATGAAATATGTATCTTCCGCTTCGGTTCGCCGCGCTTCTGCCCGATGGATGGCCAGCTTCACGAGGTGCTAAAATGAATAGTAGTGATCCCTAAAAGTTGACTTTAGCGAGGCATCAACATTTCCTTTTGGAAAGGTAACGCAACACGGACCTTTCAGGTGACACTTCGTTGACTCGCAATCTAAGTTATCTCCTGGTTAAGTATCGACGCAGATTCAGCGGTTTTTCCCCCATACTTGGTGAACATATCAGACCTGAATACCGACCAGAAAAAGTTTCGCAAGTCCGGGATCGAACCGGCGTGACCCAGCTCTCAGTGCTCCACTAAACACAACCACACAGACCACTCGACTATCGAGGTTGTTTTCTCAGGTTACGACATACTTTTTCACCTAACTATTTTTCCGGATTCAGACTTCCTTCCCTAATGGTCAACCTATTGTTCACCCCATCCGTTGGTACGTCGAGCCCAAACAACAATGTCCTGACCACGGAAGTAAAACCTGCAAAGAAAGGGAGACTTACCCTTCAGCTTGGCTTGTTCTATGGAGAAGATGTTGAGGGCTGTCAGCTGCAGGAAACGGGTGACGTTAACCGGCAGCGGTCGCTGATGCAGCAAAGCACGGAATTCCTTCAGCATTTGCATTGCCGCGTCCTGGAAGCTCTCCATCCTGCCGAAGAAACAAAAAACAGTCAGCAAACTGTCGGAAAATCAAGACACACAAAAAACTCCGAGGAGTTTCAGCTCTAGGACAGACACAAGATGGTCATAATCACGCACGACAGGTTCGCTGGAGAAGCCAGTCCTAGATCCCAGCTCCTCTTCCTTTAAAATTTTTTTTGAATCCCACTAGACTCACTAGAGAGTCACACTAGGTACCTACGTACCAAATCTGAACAAATTCGGAAGAACAGTATACCTATCCTGCAGGCCCTCGAAGAACTCATGACGAACGGACGGACGGACATTTTGTAACAATCACTTTTTTTGGACTCGGGGGAAACCCCACATCTCAAAATCGAAAAAAATATATATTATATTTCAGAACAAAAATCAAGGTGTGTCAGGTGGGTGTGTCATTGTCAAGCCGTGTGAATGGCGTTAACCCAGACATGACAGACATACACGAGATAACAGTATGGAATCTACATTTATAGAATACGAGTAGCCGGTAGCTACGTGCGACCATGCGTGAGATCATACACACACACACACACATCCTCATGTTGTACCCATGTTCCGCACACGCACGCGGTCAGCATACTTAGTGCGACTTCCCTCCATACGAACAGTTCATCTGATACATCTGTCTCAGGTCCAGTTATTGACCAAAACTGGCTAAAAGCTCGAGATACAATGCTGTTTACATTTTTTAATGACGCTTTTCTGAGGGAACGGTACGATATTTCATCTAAAATAGTAGTAGGTAGCGTTAGAAACACAATAATAATAAATAATAATAATAGCTGAGGGTTGGGGGGGACAAGCCCAGCAACTAGACCGTTTTCAAGAACTATCCATTGTGCTCAGCTGGCAGCACTACCAAATACCAGCTCCCCAGCCATCGAGTAAACGATGGGACCTACAGTTTTAGGTGGGTTCCGAACCACCACAGCCTCGATATACATTTCACTTGACATGCTGAACATATCAGAGGTGAATGCCGAGCAGAAAAACTTTGTTAGGATCGGGATCGAACCGGTGTGAAACACAATAGTCGTGCTTTATTTGAGAAAAAATAAAAACAGGTACAGCAGTTTCCAAATAAAATTGTCCGTAGAAAAACAAGGAACATAACGGTTCGATCCTGAACCTATCAAAATTTTTATGATCCGCATTCATATGTGGTGGTTCAGAACCCACTTCTTAAAACTGTAGGTCCCGGTCCCTATCGTGTGTCCCCCCTCTTCCTCACCTCTACATCCACTGGTAGCCGCACTGCCCACTAATACGGCACAAAACAGGTATGTAAAATTATCCATTACCAGGTTGGAAAAGTGCAGTAGCTACACCGTGGGAAGGGAAAAACGTACCTGAACCTGCACATTGCAGTACAGTCGATCAGTATTCACTGTACAGCCTTAAAGGGTGGTACCATGCAACTCTCGACGGTGACAGTCGGGTAGTACCCATGTTAACCTTATGAATAGGCCAACACAAGTGATAAGTAGTTGTGATAAGGAGAACACCCTGTATTTTAATGTGTGGTTATGATTCGGAGTACACCATGTATTTAAATATGGAGTTATTATTTACTCTAACGCACTGATCTTATTTCGTATGGTGAATTTTAAATCAAACGTTCGCACGATTTTTCTTTCTTGTAGTGAGGAATACGGAAAGAGCGAGGGATTGGTCGAGTGTAAAGGACCCACAGAAGGATATTATGTAATCACTCTGGCCCACGAAAGTAGCCTTCACCAGTGCTGCTGCCCACACAATGGACTCTACCACCCTACCCCATACACAGTGGGCCATAAAGGACCATGCTGGGCGATATAGTAGCAGCGACAGCCAGCTGAGCTGCCTACATAATGGCCATGACTGGTTTTCAAAAACTATTACACTGCTGCACTTACCCGACTTTAGAAAATATTTTCCCGTGGACATGAAGGTAGCTCGTGGTGAATCTCCTGTTGATGTCCACACTAGACAGGTTCGACAGGTCTTCCTCCTCGCTGTCCACTCTTCGTGAGTCGGTGGATGTGGACGTAGTTCGGTGGACTCGCCGTCTACCTCCCGTAGGATGGACCCAAATCTCCCTCCGCAAGCTCGTACTCTCTCGGCTTTCTTTTTCGGTTAAGCGCTCCTCTGATCGGCTCTTCGACACCGACTCCAGCTGAAAACAGTAAGTAGTTGTCAGTAATCCATCAGCGGGAGCATTAAAGACACGGGCTGGAAATCAAAACATCGAGAATTTCGCAGCGTTTCGGGAAAGAAGACGACTAAAGCTAGGTTAGGTTGGAAGAGTTGTTCCGGTCTAGGAACATAGTGAATTTGTTCGTTAGAAAGAAAGTTCGCTATAGAGAGGGGTTTAAAGTGAGTCAGGGTTCATCAAGGGGTCGTAGCATTCCCTCGTTATAGAGAGACTGTCGTTATAGAGAGTGACAACTGTAGCTTCCATACGCAATGACCAGTTCGTAGCAAAATTCGTTCTAATAATGAACGAACAACCCACTAGAAACATCACTTCACTAGCCACCGAACGACGGGGAAGCTACAGTTTTCAGTGGGTTCAGAACCACCATAACGTAAAAATTAATTTCAAATGAGTTCAGGAAAATAATCGTGGTGTCTGGGATTGAACCATGGGCTTTCATCTTTCATCCAAGAGAAGGAAATTTGTCTTCCACTTTCAAGCATTAGATGGGGGGCTCTGTATGTACTGGTACTACATACCTTCTTTCTGTTTTCTTCGAACAGCAGCAACAAGCTTTCTCGCGCTGAAGTCAGCGGCTGCGTTGCCATAAGACTCCTCATATAGTAGTAGATAGCATCCATTTTTCTTTTCTGAAAAGTAAACAAACAAAGACTTCAGGTACAACTCTAGATACCTACTCGATGTGGACGATGTTCCTGGAGGAAGTACCTGGTACCTGACAGCTCTATTGAACCAGATTCAGCAACAGGCAGTAATTCGAAGTTTCACTTTCTTCCAGCCAATACGGAAGAAAAGTCCTTCCTAACAAGAAATAACCTTGGCCAACCAAGTTTCAAGGAACCATTTGAAATCAATGCAATCTCTATACTGATAAAACTTGATAACCGTCCAACTTTCGAGCGATCAATGGGACCACCTCAAAGCTAACAAGCCGTAAATCTCTCAGCACTCTCAGCGGCCCATTAGCTCAGTTGGTTAGAGCGTCGTGCTAATAACGCGAAGGTCGTGGGTTCGATCCCCCCATGGGCCAATTTTTTTCATCAATGAAAAAAACAAGGAACTCAAACCGAAACCGTTATAAAGTTTGAGATTTGTTTAAATAAAATTGTTGTTGTAATAAATAACTGATAGTTACCGCTGAAGTCGCAATAGAGCCAAGCTGGTAGTAAGGTCGTCCATTTTTCGGGTTAAGCAGCTGAGCCTTCGTGTAGTACCTGAAATTTCAGTAGGTACTGTTATTGTTTACATTTTAACGGTGGATATTTACAGTTCCTAAAGTCTACTATAGTGTCCCCTAAAAGTTCACTATAGCGTTATCCTCCCGATAAGAAATGTTGGTGCCTTTCACCATCCTCCGGATAGAGCCCTTATCATAACGTTAGCTAGTAGATCTTTAACGGCAAGATCAAGTTTTCGGCTGATTTATTGGGAAGATATATTACTGACTTTATCTGCACGTTAAGGAACTGGTGAAAGCACAAGCAGAACCTTAAGTGATCTGAGTACTTACAGTTTTGCTTTGCCATAGTTGACGCCCTCACACACGTGTTCCTTATAACGGGCCAGATCACCCAGGCACAGCAAAAGTTTCTGCGCTAAATTCACGGCCAAACTAACGAACCCCACCCGCTCCGGGGTCCCAGCTTCCGTTACAAAGTCGTCCAGCTTGAATTTGTATGTGTCTTCAAGTAGTTTGATGAGTTTCTCAAAGTACTGAAACCCCTGGAAAAAAATTTAAAATCAGACAAGACAATAACAGCATGCTTAGGTAGCCGAGTGATCTAGATTCGATCCCGATCACAGCTAATGTTTTCTGATTGGCAGTCACCTCTTATATGTTCAGCCTAAAATGACATGTATACATATATCGAGGGTGTGGTGGTTTGGAACCCACCTAAAACAATACGCCCCTATCCTGGCTGGGGGTTTTTATTTGATAGTACTGCCAGCTGAGCACGAGGCACCTCTGATACTACTATAGTCCAAGTCAGGCTGGGAGCGTACCGATTATTCATAATTTCTTGAAGATTTTCAGTTGACGCCGATCCGGATTCGGGTTCCATATCCTACCATACGCTAAAAATGCCAATCCGACCCTGAGCAGATATTCCCCTGATCAAGAAGAAGTTTTGACCAGCCCTAGATTTGCAAGAAAATATGAGTAATCGGTACGCTCCTAGCCTGACTTGGACTATACTGTACCTACCTCCTCAACAATCCCCAAAAGACATTTCCGGAAGTACTCCCTGGTCTCAACATTGCATGTCATGTAACTTTTGAGCGCCTCGATGATGTTGTAGTAAGTACTCCGCCAGATATGCTGATCAACATGCTCAGTCAAGCAGAACTTGAGATCGGTCACTGCAACCTCCATGAGGATGGTCTGTAGATGATGTCTGGCATGGTGGATGCGAGGCCATAGCGACATGATGCCACTCGTCGAAGCCATTCCAATCATGTAGTACAGGTCCATCTCGGCCACCTCCATGCTTTTTAGAATTCCAAGATGGCGCGGGTGCCTGAAAAGTTAAAGAGACCACTTAGTGCGGTTTGTACACGGCTGAATATACATTAGCTATTTTTTTACATTTCGACATAAAACTTTGTGGGAAAACTATTGGATATTTAAATATTCTGAAATATAATATGTCTTTTTAACGTCATTACTCATGAGGCTATGTTTTGATTTCACGATCGGTTAATTTTGGACATTTTTTTTGGTGACAAAAATCACTCGATCGTAAAATCACAACATAGTCTCATGAGTAATGACGTTAAAAGACATATTATATTTCAGAATATTTAAATATCCAATGGTTTTCTCACAAAGTTTGAAATCGGAACGTAAAAAAATAGCAAATGTATGGTGACATCTCTCTGAAGAAACAGCAAGTGAATTTTTGCTCTGGAATATAAATTTTAATTAAAAAAAATATATATACATCCCTATATTATGTATATCGAAACGTTTCCTCGGAAAGACATCACTAAAACCATTCTAATGCAACTTATTTTTAAAGAATTAACTGCCGATTAAATCAACCGATTAAATAAGGGACAAAATCACCATAAAACATAACACGATATTACATAGCTTAAGCCAGCAAGAATGGATTAACTACACAAATTAACAGCAGTATACATATACGGGCAATGACGAATTTGTACATACTACGTACTACTTGTACTTCAACCAGCTACCTACTATAGCTACTAGCCTACAGAACACCTGGGTACCGATTCAAGTTTCTTCAACCAGGAATTTTGACATTGGAATCGATATGTGAATACCGGGATTTTTGTTTCCGAGGAAACTATTGGATATTTAAATGTTCTGAAATATAATATGTCTTTTTAACTGCCAAAATTAACAGGCTGTGTTGTGATTTTATTGATCAGTTAATCCCGGACAAAAATCACTCGATCGTAAAATCACAACACAGCCTGTTAACTTCGGCCGTTAAAAAGACATGTTATATTGCAGAACATTTAAATATCCAATATCGAATTTTCAGTCTTAAAAAAGAAACTTGAAATGGTACATTTGCACAAACACACCAAAGACTAACGAAAATAACAAAAATTTCCCGTCACCGATCGAACAGGCTGCCCCAAACGAATTTCTTTAATCCTACCTTTCGAGGGGCTCATCGCACCTCTCAGTGGCGCCTAGATAGGCGGAGGCGGGGGGCGGGGGTTGCTCCACCCTCATTGGACCAGGGTCGCTCGATGACGTCACGGGCGCGAACACGGGGGCCACGTGGTGCAAAGATGGCGCAGAAATGGTCGCTTTTTCTTGTGGGCTGAAACAGTTGAAAGTGCCGTCTGGTAAATCCACAAGTGCCACCAGAATGACTTCTAATGCCCATTTTCGAGAACAATGATCGAGTAGTTTTGGGACAAATTATTCATTGACCAAGCCTCGGTCATAATATCGCAACTCGATTCAAAGACACATTATATTTCAGAAGAAATAAAATACAATTTCCGCACAAAATGGACATTATGGTCGACTACACGTACTTGGTTCGCAATGCTACGTACTTCAAGCCCTACTCCGAAGTTACAGGGCGAGTGAAAGGTGTTTATTGGGGGATGTAAACCTGAGACTCTTTGTCGTGAGGTAGTGTTGTATTTTTGCATGAAATGGAGTAATAAGCCCACAGGAGCGATTTTAAACAGTCAACTATCAGTCCACATGTTTTTTTGACAGATCGCGAAAACACAACACTACCTCATGCGAAATATTTTTTTGAAAATTTTTGGACAAAAAAATGTATGATTTTATCGTCACATTTAGTAGAAAAGCTTGATAAATGTTTGTACTATTTACCGTAGCCATGTTACATTTTGGCAATTTTCATTTCACTGACAGAAGTGGGTAATTTCAACAGCATTTCTCTACTTTTTCTCCTGTAAAAGCTAAACATAGTGTCCTACTTTCACTCGTTCGTTTCGCGTTCAATTAGCACACTATGTTTAGCTTTTAGAGTAGACACAACCAACACGATATTGCAATTACCAGTCTCCGCCTGTACTAATATGTAAACATTAGTTTTGTCGAATATTTACTTTCGCACAGTGGTTTTGGTGGAGTTCGTCGAGAATGTATATACAGCCTTAAGTGACGTCGACAAACAGCACTAGGTCGACAAGCTGAGTCAAGGTGATCTCAATACCAAGGGGGTGATTTCATAAGATTTACGCCCAACAGTCGAGTTTTCAACCAGCCAGTGAAGGCTAGAAACCCATCGGGGTAGGACAAGCTTCACCAGGATAAATCTCGACAAGATACTGGTACTGGGTCCTAGCCTGAAGAGAGACTGTACCTTTGTTGAACAGCAGGTGGCCTGACGTTGGAGGGGTTGACAATAATAGGTCTGCCAGGGTTCGCAGGATCGAACAGTTGCCTCTGAGGGGTCGGGTGAACTTGAATAAACCCTCGCACGGGGTAACCGACGTGCCCAGGGGTTGATGCCGCAGCCGAGGCGGCAGGAGTTCCCGAAGCCGCTGCAGAGGCGGTTGGCGGTGCCGCTGAGGCGGTAGCTGACGAAGAACTCACAGCACCTGCAAGCAACAAAGTAAGCATAGTTAGTTGTTCAGCAACCACTACGAGCGTTTTTCTCAACACTTGTGAAATATAATCGAAAATTCAGTGCCCGCTTCTGTGCCTCATGCTGTTTTGACACCTTTTACACGAAGCAAGACATACCTGACGTCGGGCCTGACCGCCAGCTCCCCCTCTCCTCGCTGCCTGATTTGCGCCAGCTCTCTTCCCTGCCTTGTCCGCTGCTGGTGACGTCACTGGTCCCCCCACTGCTTCCTGCTGCCACGACTCCACTGCCGCTGCTTCCACGTCGCCAGTCAGTCCGCTCCCGACTTGTCTCACGGCTTGAAGCTCCATGGAAACCATAATGGCCTGAAATCAAGTGGAATATCTGAAGGCACTGTAAGCGCACGACTGAGATCCTGAATTTCACACGAAATATTTATCAATGATTTTTTTCTTTACCAACAGTACAAACCTTTATTCCGATCGCGGCTGGAGCCTCTACCGGAGCTCTCCTCACTAGTTCGTCTATCCCGCCTCCCTCGGGAGCGCCCTCCGCCTCCTGCTCCTCCACTGCCTCCCCCTCCGGTCGAATCCCGGCTGTGGCTTCGCTCCTTCCCACGTCTCTTTCGTTTCTCGCGTGGCCTGCTACAGGTAAAAAATAATAATAAATAGTTTTAATGTAACATACTTTTGGGTATTTTTTTGTACAGAAATACTTACTTCATTATTCGCTTCTTTCGACTATATAAGTAATTCAGAACCAATAAATATCCGATAGTCTCTTCAGAAAAGCGTCAAAGGGTCACCTTCCTGTTTTCACAACTGTGTATTCAGTCCAAACATTGGGTTACGCATCCATGTCATTCCTTACCTGGGCGGGATGTTAGGCAGCGGGAAGCTGTGCTGATTCAGACTGTTCTGAGACGAACTTCTGGACATTTCCTCACGTTCAGCTGCTTCTACAATTTCAGACCAGTTGATTTTCTTTGCAGGTGTGGAATGAAGGGGGAGAAGGACGGGAGCTGACACTGCGGCCTTCGCAGGCTCTGGAGACTTCCTGCCAGAACTTTCTCCTTCAGACATATAGCTGCTGCCACTCCTGAAAAAAGCAAAAGATCTATCAGTAAACAGGTTAAGGCAAGAAAAATAAGTGGCACTAGAATGGCTGTTAACAGGACATGGGAGTGATGACGTTTATATAAGTTCAACTGAACCAAAAAAAATCACGTTTTCTCAACAACATCGTAATTCATTTGCAATGACTTTTCGTTGTACTCAACGAATCCAAAGCGTCGTTTCCGTTTGTTATCTAACCGCTAAACAGAAGTTATGAAACCAATCCAAAATAAAAAGCAAGATACCTGTGGCTAAGTGGCTGACTACTGGAAGACGACTGCCCTTGCCCAGAACGATCTTCTTTCCAAGAGTCCTCACTAAGTTTGGACCTCGCCGAAGTCACCCCCACGTCGTCATCGCTTTGTTTGGACCTCGCCGCATCAGGTTTTGGTTTCAATTCGGGCTCTGGCTTCGCAACACCATTCACATCTCGCTCCTTTCTTTGATCTGTCCATCGGTCCTGATTCCACGACTCCCCCGGCCTTCGATCGGCGAAACTTGAGTCTTGGTACTTCCCTCGCCCCCGCCCGCGTCCTCTCGGGGGTGGCACCGTGTTCGTCCATTGCTGGGGAGGTGGACCCTGATGGTGGTTCGAAAAAGACAAACTACCCCCATCCCAAGGCTCTTCGGAATACCCTGCAGAACTGCCCAACCTTGAACCTTGCTCCTCCAAAAACTTCTTCTTCAGCCTTGGGGGTAGGGTTTCGTAGTTAGGAGGGGGTGGCCCGCGTCGACTAGGGGGTGGTTTTGATGAATTGCGGTCGCCTGACCAGCCGTGGTTTTCCCCCGACCAACCTCCGTGTTCCATACTGCGGGAGTCCCTCCCTCTCGGATGGGGGGCTCCTCTTCCCCCACCAGGAGGAAACCTCGGCTCAGAAACTTGGCGAACTTCTCGAGGTTCAGTCTTTGCGTTGTTCTGACTTTTGTTCGCGTCTCTATCGCTTTCTTCAGAGCGTCCATAGCTGCGTTCAGCCCTCGCGTCTCCAACATATCGTTCCTTTTCATCACGTCCTCCATTCCTCCTCTTCGGTTTCCTCCTCCCTTTATTCCGGTCACGACCATCCGATTTCGCGTCTTCCTCAAACCCGACCTCCTCCATCTGCGCTGCCCAATCAAGCTTCGCTGGTTTTTGCTCTTGCATGGCCGGCTTCGGAACATAAATGGCTTGCTCAGGTTTTTTAGTCTTCTTTTTTTCTTCGCTACTTGGGTTCGAACTAACCGTCAAGTCAATGTGTCCCATATCGGTTGAAATGGTAAGCTCCTTCATTTTCTGATCCACTTCTTTCCCTTGCGAACTATTACTATTACTACTAATTTTTAAATCTAAATCCCTGTTGTCCTTATGGTTCCTCTCTACTTGACGATTTTGATTGCGGCGGTTCTTGACATGGAGTTCGGCTGGAGAGGGGCTGGGCGACTTGCTGCTCCTCCAGGATTCCCCAGACGGCTCGGAACGTTTGATAGTCATTCCAGAGCGTGGGCGATATACCGCTCTCTCGGGCTTGTCCGTCGATCTTCTTCCACCGGTCTTCAGCGTCGAATCTTCATTTCTTGAGTCTTCTAAAAACAAAAAAGAACAAAAAATCATTGAAGAAGTAAGAACACACATACGGGCTAGAAGCCTTACCAGACAAAGAATTTCGCAAACCCAGCTCATTTTAAAACAAACCCCTATTTTTTAGAAACCAGATGCTGTAATATATAACAACAAGAAGCACCATCCTAGAGGCCAAGGTAGTTGTATCCAAGAGGTAGCCCCTGGGGAATGGCGTAGCTGCGCTTCACCCATTAGATTACCATGTTATCTTCTGAATTTTTTTTAATTTTTTCGGGCCGACGGATTGCCTTGAAATTTTGTATAGAAGTAGCTCCAGTAAATGTCTAGGGAACGTTCGTAGCAGAATTTCGAATTTGTTCTCGGATTATTAGAAATTAATTTTTTAGTAAATTAAAAATCGTGAAACACGGTTTTTTCAAACGGCTAGGGAGCGTATTTGACTGGGAATAAAAATTTCGAATTATTACAGTTGTTATGTAGAAGGTGTAACTTAGTTCGTGACCGAAGCAGTTTTTTGAATTTCTCCTTAGGTTGGCAAATAATAAATGATAAATATGTGTGAAAAACACATTTTGAAAAAAAGTCATGGTGAAGATGCAACGCGCGGTCACAGCTCAGTATGGTTTGAGCACTTGCGGGAGAAGGTTCTCACGTCTCTCGCCCGCACTCGCTCCGGCCGGAAGATCGCGACCTGTCTTCTTATGTCTGACATGTCGATTGGTTGATATGAGCTGCTTTTGTGTAACATCCTGTCATCTGAGAATCGTAGGTGTCGTAGGACAGGACTCGTAGGTAGGTATAGATTGGGTGACTTATGATGACATCTACTGTATTGGGGGATGGGTTGCAATTTGCAATTAGGTAGGTACCTACCTACTTATCTAAATTTTGTAATACAGGAGAGACCCTTATTCTGTGACTGCCGTGTCGTGGGTAGGTATATAGGTAGGCTGTATACTTACCTACCTATCTGCCACATTCTGTGGGCATAGGTTTATCAAAAAAAATGATTTTTGGATTTTATGTTATGTTGGACACCTATTGCATAAAATGTGGATCGCACATCAGTCAAATCACTAGGAGGTACGTAGGTAGGTACCTACCTAATATTGGTTTATTACACGTACCTACCTTCCTATGGTGTGGGTAGGACCTATTCCGCAATTTTCTGTTTACCCATAGGTTAGGTTAGACTGGTGGGGGGGGGGGGGGGGGGGCAAGCCCAGCAACTAGACCATTACAAGAATTATCCATTTTGCTCAGCTGGCAGCAATACCGGTAAAGGTCTACTCATCGCACTTCCGTGCACCAAGCGGCAGAGTGAGCCGCCGCTAGAGGTGAATCACAGGGCTGTTCCATATATATAAAAAAATATCCTCCAGTCAGTGCGACCCGTAACCAGGTGCACCAAGCGGCAGAGTGAGCCGCCGCTAGAGGTGAATCATTCTGGAAAATAAAAAATTCGAACCCCATCCGCCAGTCAACGAACATTGGGAACAAGTAAGAAGTACACTCCGAAGTAGTCGCAGTGTCACGGCCTCGATAGCCGAGTGGTCTAAATGGTCGACTTTTGAGGAGCAGAGACAGCCTGGTCACACCGGTTCGATCCCAATCCTACCAAAAAGTTTTTCTGATATGTTCAGCATGTCAAGTGAAATTTATATCGAGGCTGTGGTGGTTCGGAACCCAACTAAAACTGTAGGTCCCCATCGTTTACTCGATGGCTGGGGAGCTGGTATTTGGTAGTGCTGCCAGCTGAGCACAATGGACAGTTCTTGAAAACGGTCTAGTTGCTGGGCTTGTCCCCCCCAACCCTCTGCTAACTAAGTCGCAGTGTCGTGCGACAATCCGAAGCAAGTATCGGCGGAAGTGCGATGAGTAGGTACACCTTATCCGCAATACCGAATACCAGCTCCCCAGCCATCGTGCAGTACACAATGGGGACCTACAGTTTTAGGTGGGTTCCGAACCACTACAGCCTCAATATAAATTTCACTTGAAATGTTGAACATTTCAGTTGTGAAACCGGTGTGATTGTTCAGTGTTCCTCTATAGAAAACCATTTCGACCACTCGGCTATCGAGGCTGTTCTGTTTACCCATAGATATGACTGCGCTGAATGAAGAGTAGTTATTGTGGTGGTGTGGGGTGCATTTTTCTAGGTATTTGTTTTGTTTACCTCCTGGAGGGATGTAGGCACCTACCTACCTACCTAGACCGATCTTTTCCTATTTGGCGTAGGACCTATTAGGCACCTAACAGTTTGTTCTGTAGTGTGACTTATTAGGTAACAGAAAGCCTCGACAGCCGAGTATATTGTAGGTATAAAAATTTACACATTATCTATACATTCCTGTATGGCAGTCAAGTCAGACATTGTACAGCATTTCCCTATTACTCCAATACAAATTTCTGACATGTAGGTTTTGCCTACTATACCTGCCTCCACCTGTACCCACACCTGGTACATATTTTGGGTCTATGAATAATGTTGTTTGGAAATGTATTGTATTTTCTCGTAATTTGTATTGTATCACGTATAGTATTGCATTTGAAATAAATCTGAAAAAATAGAATTGCCTAGGTAGGCACCATACCTACTTACGAACAAAGATTTCAGACTTTCCCTGCAGGATACTTACTATACTGCCACTGGACGTCCTCTGAACCAAAAATAAACGGTCATTCGGTCATAATTTCACAACAACACATAAGCGAAACACAGAGGGCCTTCATTGATTCACCGGGCCCTCCCAGATGTTGATATAATTTCCTATCCAAAATATGGTGCACCGGACCGCGCACCGAGCCGATATCATGGAACTAACCTTTACCAAAGTGAAGGACAAAAATTCCAAGACCACTTGTGCACCGTCAAGTAAAAAAATTTTTTTGAGCGGGTTTTTTGGGGGTTTTCCCCGATCTGAACAAAAAAAATACCGGCCATCCCCCCCCCCCCCCCCCCCCCCCCCGGGAAATTGTGGGTTGGCTGAACTCTGGACGTGAATCGCCTTATGAATGGTATTAGTAAAGTGACAGCAGGTACTGGGGACCTGGTATCGTCACGTAATGCAGAGTAAGCGAAGATAACAGAACCCGCATGCAGTTGTACCTACCCAGTTGCTACAGCCATAAGAAGTCAGGGTCTCTGTAATCACAATAGCCTTCTTCACTCATATACGCTTCATCTCGCCTCGGAGCCAGCGCTGACTTGCACCGTCAACAGAAGCGTCCTCTTAAAAAGCACTCTGATTGATCAACAGTATGCAACAAACCTACGTCATCTCCATCTGACAATCTATCGTGGACCACGAAAGAGAAGAAACGTAATCAATATACGGATGAATAATGGAATAGGTATTCGCAACCAAGTAGGTACTGACCAAATTTTTCCGTTTCCTTATCTCGAGTTGCAGGCAACAAATACCAATACCGTGACTATCGTAGCCTAAATAAAACATACCAACGGTACTACACCAACAGGCTGTATTCAAGGATTCATATAGGTTGCCTCGATTGATTTTCTAGCTCAACCCACCAATCAGAGCCCTTGCCGCCTTTGGATAGACGTCACTGAGAGACCTTTTCTCAGGTTCAAGTAAAAAAAACTCCAGAATTTAGACGTTTGTACCAATGCAGAAAATACTTAGCTTTACATACCTTGACTGCAGGAGTTGGTAGGTACCTAAGTATTTACTTTTTCGATCTTTAAACGTCAGGTTTACTTGTTTTTAAACTGTATGAAGGTAAATTGCACTAGTTTATTAAATTTTAAATGAAATTACAGGCAGATTTGAAATAAAATAAATTTTACACTGGAAGTCGAACAGAAAAATAACACAAAATCCTAACCTGGCTGAACAGTTTCATATTTTACACATAAAGAGAAACTCCCAGAGTTCTTCGTCTATCATTTTAACAAATTTAGTAATTAAATCCTAATTTTAAACTAAATTATAATAGATGGATATTTACCTGGATTATTCTCAGACATTTTTAATCTGTCCGTGCAATATTTATCCGCCATTAATAATGTTTTTTATCGAAAAACAAAACGTTTTTGTTTCGGGGAATTTTGTCGCCATCAGGGAAATTGGCGGGAATGAATTATTTTAAATTTTTAGAACCTGCAGCACTATTACGGATCGTGTACTAAAAATCGTGATAACTGCGCTTTCACGCAAAACACGCCATTTAGATACCGCGGGCATCTCAAAACTGCGATTATGGATCTTTTCGTGATAACTAAGACGCCGGCGGTAGCTACCGCCGCGTTTTCCGACAGTCTTTTGTTTGGCTCTCTTAAAATCGTCGCAAATCTTCAATAACTCATAATCTTCAGAGTTTTAACTTCAAAAACAGTTTAAAATGTAATATTATTTAATTTATTGAGTACAAAACATTAAAATATCATTTTTTAATTTCATTTTAACCAAAACTGGAAAGTAAACAAAACAAACCAAAGAGCGTGTATTTGAAGTTTTGAAATTGTAAATTATTTTTTTTAGCATGCAAAATATAAAAATAAAACACACAATAGCATTTTTCACACTCCAAAACCTTGTTACCGCTTCCTACCGCCACCTAGCAGAGGTGGCGGTAGTTTTTCGTGATAAAAGGGCGGTCGCCTTCCGTCAAAAACCGATTCGTAATCGCAAAATCAATTTTTCGTGATATCTGCGTGGAAAAAAGGCGTGTTTCGCGTGATACGAGATCCCTAATAGGCCCGCTGCAATGTATAATATTACAATGAATACTTCTCCGAATTTCCCTAAATAACCTACTATAACATTCCAAAAACATTTTAAAAGGGCCAAAGTCAAACCAAGATTCCAGACCTATGAAAATAAAATAGTTTTTTTTTACAATTCTATATTCCAGACATTCCAGAATAGCCATTTCGCAAATGTCGCTCTGAATATGTGCGACAAAGTTTTGTTGTTGTTTACCTATCAAAACGAATGTGACTTTTTGAAATTCTTCTTCAAAAAACCATGTTTTTTCGTTTCTTTTTGATAACTGTGATATTTTCAGTAAGTTTATGGTATTTTCATGAGTATCATACCGCACAATTTATGGTTGTCACGAGAAATATTCCTTATCTATCACCGTTGATGGCAAGATTGCATTCGTCCGTCGGCTCAAGTGGAAAAATAGATAAAAACGTAGAACAGACTGAAAGAATTTACACTGTAGAGCAACTGTCTCGTTATAATGGGGATGAGAACAGCAAAGGAGTGTTTATATCTATCCTGGGCAAAGTATTTGATGTGAAAAAGGGAATAAAACATTATGGGCCTGGTGGCACGTACCATATTTTCGCTGGGCGAGACGCCTCAAGAGCTTTTGTATCTGGCGAGTTCTCCGAAGAGAAAGCTTCCGATGAAGTACTAGACTTGTCTCTGACTGACTTGCTTAGTTTAAAGCAATGGGTAGAGTTCTACGAGAAGGACTATGTTTACAAAGGGAAGCTGGTCGGCAGGTATTACACCGCGACTGGTGCAAAGACTGACTACCATAGAGAGTTTGATGAGAAATTACTGGAAGCGAAAGCTGCCAAGAATAACAAAGAGGAGGACAACCGGAAGTTTCCACCATGTAATATGGAATGGTCTGCAGACAAGGGGTCCAGAGTTTGGTGCTCTACTAGAAGGTCAGTACAGTTCGTTGGCTCCCTATCCTTATAATCTTAGTGTTTTATACCACACCAAGACTTTGACTTCCATAGTGCAGGTTTTTTTAAGCTACTGTCTGAGCTGTATAAAACCTAAAGCGCTAGTAAAGCTATAGATGACTTCAATACTGTTTATTGGCTGGTTTATTTTTTTAGCGGCGGAGTCCAGCGTGATTGGACGGGAGTCCCTCGTAAGCTGTACGAGGTTGGATCGGATAAACATCATTGCGTTTGCATCAACCTACCTCTCCTTCACATCGAGGATTCCCCTCAGTATTCAAGAAGGCATAATTTGGAGGGGTACCAAGGCTGTGAACCTAACGCAACGGAATGTTTTTATGACAATGTTAAATAGATAGCTTTAAGATTATAAAGGAGATAATATAACTGTACATAGAGGCGATTTGCGGCTTTTCAGAAAAAGAAAGTGGATGGCGTGTATGGCAGTTTAGGTTTCTACATTTTTTAACATTAGGCTGACAGCAGAGTTGGCGGGTTGGCAGTACTTTTTGCTTGACACGGATTCTGATTCGAGATTGGTCTCAATTGGAAGTGACGTAAGTTTGTTGCCTGAGATGGCCAATTATAGCTGTTTATCCTCACTGACACTGATGGACAGCCTCAGCGACAAATTACCACCCTCTCAACTCTCTACAAAATAGGAGACTGGGTAGACTGTAGAGGACTTTTAGGTGTTAGTGCACAACACTAGAAGTTAAACAACATTTTTTATTAATGAGTTAAATGAAAGAACCCCAAAAAACATCGAAAACAGATTGGTAAGGAATTATATAGAATAGAGAGAGAAAAGGAAAAAGGCAGTAATCCATGCGATACTTGACTACATCTACCTACCTACCTGATACAACCAATGGTAGTGCAACTAATTATTCTCGGTAGAGGAAAATAGTGTTAAGAACATTTTTCATGCGACAGGAAGGCTGCATGCTTAAAAATTCCCTGTGCATTCACCCTTTCTACTAGGCTAGTTGGTTGTCGGGTTCTTTTTCGAGTATTTCAGCCATATCACAGTCAGGGACAGTAGTAGGATCGTCTGTACTCGTGGCGGAAGAACTGTCCCCACTCGCTACATCATCTGTCAAGTAAGCATCAATCGTAGTCAGCCTTCTTTTAAATTCTTCATCGCTCAACTTTTTGAATTTCGCGACTTTCATGCCGAGCCGTTTGATTTTCTTCTTCCTGCACAATTTCTTTTGCTTTGTAGCAACACCAGACTCCATATTAATACTGCGTTTAATTTTAGGTGTCCCTAACAGAACTGTTGTCCCACTTTTGCTGCTTTGTGGGACTTCATAAATAGTTTCTAACGCCTGTCTGGCAAATTTTGTGCTGATTTCGTTCTTGTAGAACGATAGAAGTTTCTTTCCAATGAGGGAAGTCGCCTTGATTCTTCTTTTAGCAGGCGGAGTAGGAGGCGGTTCTGAGATTAGTCTTTTTCGTCCACTTCTTCGAGGTGTTGCTACTTCTAGACCTGAGATTTCTTCTACTAGATCTTCCATCATTCCTAGAACAAACCAGTGGGTGGATTAATTTTCAGTTTCATGTATATGCCATGCTTCACCGAAGAACATCAACCTGCTGCAGTATAGACTTTACAAAGAATCTGGATAGGAGGTATTTCATAGTTTCCCATAGAGAAGCCCAGCAACTAGACCGTATAGAGTCACCCTTCGTGCTCAGCTGGCAGCACTACTAACTAAAGATTAGCTCCCCAGTCATCTTGCTAGTTACACGGTTGAGATCTACTGCCTCGAAACACATTTTATTTGACGTGCTGAACTCATCAGAGGTGAATGCCAATCAGAAAACTACAAGAAGTTAATGCATCTCTGGGCTTTTTATCAGTCAACTTACTTACGATCAACCAGAATGATTTATCTACCTACTACCTATCAAAATAATGAGCTCTGACAACTACTCACACACCTGCGTGCCTTTGAGGGCAAAACAGCCAGATGGACCACCGATTTCAACTCAAGACACTTCTGCAGTAGAAACTGATGCAGCTGAATTACTTCTCAGTCTCCTCGCCCAAATTTTAAAGGAGAAGTGGCATAAAAGAACAAAAATTTTGACATGGCATTACTCTGCTTTCCTTTTATTTACTTCCTAAATTTTTAACCACAGACAAAATAATAGAATAATTATTATTTGAGACAAAAATAAAAAATGTACGATAAATAGAGTGATTTTGAAATAAAAAAATTATAATTTTGCATTATAATAAGTGATTTAATTTTATTTAAAGAATTTTGTTTAAATTGGAAAACATTTTGAATTTATAAAAAGCGCGGGAAAATATTTCTTCTGCTAAAATATTGTCAACAAACAATCCGTCACTTTATAAAAGCCTGAAAAGTATTTTTTTACAGTCCTACATATTTAAATTGAATTAGGACGTTAAACAAAATGGTAACTAAATACTTAATAGTCTTAAGTTTATAATGGTATAAGTTTACCTGTAACTGAACCTAACGAAATCTAGGTAGAACACTGTAAAGTACCTACCTAGGTATAAAGGTGTTGATAGTTATTGTACCTAGTTCTCTGTCCATTTTCAGATAATAAAAGGGGGTAATGAACCAAATGAACCTATTTCCGCCCCTGGTCCACCTCCACCCCAGTCCCGACGATGTAATCGCAGGCTAACAGACAGAAAGGGTCTGAGAGTGGTCAAACGAGTTGGTCCAGTCCAGATGAGTCCAGCAGCATCCCTCTCGTCTCGCCGGCAGGGGGTGCCAAGGGTGGCTTTACAATAACCAGTGTCTCGCCAAACACCTACCGAGCCGCTTGCGAGAGGTAAGCCCAAATATTACTGCAATGGTCACTCTCTGTAACGACTGAACGCTCCTGTCCCTGTCTATAGCGAACTCTATACTTGACGGTTGTTATAGAGAGATACCTACTACTGCAGTTCAGAAAATATTCCTAGAACCCACCAATATTTTATTTTAGGTTCCTCTTGTCACTAAACGAACATAATTGCATAGTGGTAGGTGGTCTGAGAATCCCATTTCTAACTTTGTATTTTAGTTGTAGTTGGGACAGTATATGCGGCCCATGACGCTCTCCACCCACGCAGTGCCCGGGCATGGACGGCAGACGCTTAGCGCACAGGCAGCCGCGGCGGCGGCGATGGGCGGCAAATTGCAGGGGCGGTATGGGGCGGCAAAGTCCCTTGACATCCTCCGCCAAAATATCCAAAGTCTTGTCAACAAAGAAATTGACGGGATACTTAAGAAGTATCTGGATGTAAGTTGGACTCCTTCTGTCGGGATTAGAAAGCAGAAGCCAGCCTGTTGACCGATCTGATGCTACTCTTTGAGCGTTTTTAATCTGTCTACCTAATTTCAGAAATTCTTCCATCCTGCGATAGTGAACATTCGGAAAAACTTGGGTGATGACAGCGTAACGGAGCAAAGTCTGCGGATTGTGTGTATTCAGATGCTAGATGAGGCAAAAGTTCAATACTACTCCAACCCCCAAACACCCTATCCGATCAACGCACATGGTGTAGGAAAAACAACAACGTACGGCAACAATGGAAAAACGGTATCCTACGTGACGAAAATGCCGCTGCCATCGGTACCGAACTCTGATTTTTCTGGTGGCTTGTCTGATTTTAGAGTTCAGTATTTTCAATCTCAGGTTGGTACTGAGCCGGAATATACATTTGCTATTTGTTTACGTTTTTCCCGGCCATCTTTTGAGAACACTGTTTGATATTTAAATGTAATTAATGTAGCTAATGTTTATTTTTATTGTCAGAGTCAAAGTCACAATATAGCAGCAGTTAGTTACTGATCTTAAATAGACATATTATATTTCAGAACATCTAAATGTGCAACATTACCTCAAAAAATGGTCGGAAAAGACGTAAACACGTTGCAAATTTTGCCCGTAATGATGGATATTTTTTTCCTTTCAGACGTCCTCGAGCTATGTTAGTAAGAGAAAAGACACAGAGTCCGAGTGTGAGGGTGGGAAGAGCCGTAAGAAAGGTCTCCGAACCGTGACGAGTATTCTGCCTGGGGCGCCAACCCCTATCAAATTGGTCAAACTGGAAGGGGTCCGGAGGGATGGACCCAAATGGGACCCCACTCGCATAACCAATGCCACGCTCTTCATTATGGGCGCAAGGTTGGTAGTATTTCTATCTTACTACTAACACGACGACTGGAAAGCTGGGTATTTGGTAGTGCTGCCAGCTGAGTACATAAATGGTCTAATTGCATTTGACGTTTTCATCTAATTTTCAGGGCGAACAAGGTTCTCGGATTCGGACAAACGCGAGGACGGCTGTACACCAAACACCCTGAACTCCTTAAGTACTCGGGAGATACTGAAGATAAGGAGTGGCTGTCCAGAAATAACCTGATGCCCCCTACCGGCGGTATAGCGTACCTCCTCCTCTTGGAAGATATCAAAGAACTTGCCGAATCGGATGATTATTGGTTCGTACCTTGCGTTCGAACGCTGTCATTTTTAAAAGTTTTGTCGAAATCATGTCGTTAAGCAACATGACCAAACAGCTTTAGGGCTAATAAAACAAATGGAGTGGATCTATTTTGATCTTAGAAATTTGTATTGTTTCAGTCATAATCCGAATGTGCTGCTGCATGAGCTCAAAGGCTTCCAAGCTCCGGACTTCATGCTGATGAAAATCAGAACTTTCATAATTCGGGCTAGAACAGAAGGTCGGGAAGACCTTTCATTCCAATATTATGACGTGAGTATTAAAGAATAAATAAATAAATTCACTCATTCTCCTTCACATCCCATAGGTACTTATAGATCCCTACCTAATTTGTATATTTATTCATTCCCACATTGTGGGAAGTCTGGTTGCTGAAATACGTGCCTACCCCTTATAATTTTTTAAAAACTTTTGTTATGCTTTCAGCCCAACCTGTTCCTTCAAGGGGTGAATCAGAGGAGTTACGGTGTAGAATGCTCTCCAGCTGCAGTTTCGAGTCAGCAACCGCTGACTTTATCCGGTGAAGGACTCGTCAGCTCGTATGGGGAGGTTCCCACCAAAACGAAACAGGCTGTGCCTGCCCTCACTGCCTTATACGACAAGCAAAATCCGTTTCAGATCGACTATTTTTAGTCGAGTTTATTTTACGCTGGAGATTATACCTACACACATTTTTATTTTATCAACAAATTTTAGATGTACTTACTTAATCCTAGGTGTGTACTATTCAGTTCCTATTGTAAAAAATTCTTGAATGAGACGATAGACTAGTAGTAGGTATTGAAAATCTAAGTGTCAGTGAAAACTTTAAACACTGAATATATAAATAGTGAACCTGAGGCAAATAAAATGTTAGATATTTTTTCTGCAAGAAGTATCTCATTCTCATCATCCGCCAATGAGGTTTCTTCATCTTGTTAGACTGGCTGAAGTTGATAAATTCTTAATTAGTGAATATTGAACGTAATATACCGGTATGAATGATGAATAATCAACTGTCATGTCCAACTCAAGTGTGAATAGATTCTAGTACCCCACTGAAACTTTTAAAAAAGTGCGGGAAAATGGGGGAATTTGTCGCGGAATATGTTATGTTGGCGCGCCTGACCCTAAACTCATGACAATAAAAATGGCGGATAGCGAAAAAGAGGAAACAGCTCACTTGGTACGTTTATTTTCAAAACTTTCTCTAATTTTGAGTTAATTCTATCGAAACAAACCAGAATTCTATAGCTTAAACTTATTAGTAATTGTTTTTGTGCGTTTATTTGTCGTAACCTGCTATTTTAACCTCTTTTCTGGTTTGTTTACAATATGTCAAAGGGATTAAGTATTGAACGCTGTTTTATTTTTCAGGAGCTAGAGTTTCGATGGGTTCTGTCGGAGCAGGTTCATTTAGTATTCAAGCAATTACATACAATATTATCGGTAAGTAACTGCAATGGTGGGGGTGCGTTTACCCATTACAAGCCCACTATTTACTCAATTGTGTTCACACCAGTGTGTATCTCGTACATAAGTACTTAGCATGGCTTGTGCCTGATAGTTCACCTCAATATCTAGGTAATATCCAGCCCAGACTTGTCAGGATTTTGCCTGCCTTCGCTGGCTGGGGGAAAAGTAGACTAGCTGGGCGTGAATCGGAGCGGGGAGTTATCAATTTACTTGACGCTATTTTCAGGAATGCGTAAAAAGGTTTCCAGTGCCATTGTACAGCTGCGACGGGCAGCAGAAACAAGACAAGTATTCTTTATCCTCCCCGAACGATAACATAAAATGTAACGTGCACGTAAACGGCGACACGATCACGTTTGGCGAAATCAGCTTCAAAATCCAAAGAAATCAGATCGTGACCTATCGAACGGCTATAACGCACGACAACCCTTGGAAACTTCAGCAGGTGCAGGATGCTGGCAATCATTTGCAGATCGCCTTATTGTTACTCTCCAATTTAGGAGATAATTACGAATTCACGTCAAGCGAAGAAGTGTTGCACATTCTCGGGAATGTTTTGGGCGCTTTGCAGAGGGGAAGGACGTGTTTGATTGTTCCGAGGAAGCGAACCATGGATGAGCTTATGAAGAGTAAGAACATGGTAAGTCAAGATGTTGCCCAGCAACTAGACCATTTCAAGAATTATCCATTGTGCTTGGCAGCTCCCAGCCATCATGTTAGTACACAACAGGGAGCTACAGTTTTAGGTGGGTTCCGAACCGCCACAGGCTCGATATACTGGGTGATAGTGCTTTGGAGAAATCCTTCTGGTACTTAAGGGTCCGCTATACCTGACGGTGCATTTTTTGCCGCCCATAAGATTAACATTGCGAGCGGCGATTCATTTTCAAGGTTTACCCTTGGTTGGAAAGACACAAAATTTTGCCTGTACCTAGCCCTAACAATGTTCTAGGGAGTGTTCGAAGCAGATTTCCCAATTTCTCACTGGTTTCTTTTATTGCAACTGTTTTGCAAATGCTAGCATCGCATACATCAAGAAAAGTGCTGTATCTCGAAAACCAGTAAAAAAAATGGGAAATCTGCTTTGAACACTCCCTAGAACATTGTTAGGGCTAGGTACAGGCAAAATTTTGTGTCTTTCCAACCAAGGGTAAACCTTGAAAATGAATCGCCGCTCGCAATGTTAATCTTATGGGCGGCAAAAAATGCACCGTCACGTATAGCGGACCCTTAAAGGAAAAGAAACCTGCTTAGCAATAATGTTTTTAAAAAATCATTGTGAAGCAACCAATGCCGATAGAGACCTCTGGTGAACACGTGGGAACGTAGAAACAATTGAAATGACAATGGTATATATAATACGAAACGATATTGAACTTTGCAGAAGCAGTTGGTGCCGAATCTTCCCGAAGACCTTGCCATTAGCTTCTACATCCAAAGCCACAAGCTGGTGTTCGCAGTGTACCAGCTGCAGGTTGCAGAAGGCGGTGGAATGACGTTTCATACGCAGCAGGCGGAGGCGTCCATGCCTTGGACCAATGAGGTCCTCGTTCTCTTCACTGTGGCCTTGCAATTGGCTCAGCAGCTCAAAGATAAGGTGGGTGTATAAGCGCGACCCCATTGCTGCGAAATATCCGGTTCCAGAAGTGATTCGACACTTTAAATGGGAGAAGGTTTGTTACCTCACAGTCGATGAACTCACGGCAGATAGTTGGATTAAATTTTTTGCGAACGTCTCGACAAATTTCGTTTGCCCCAGTCCTCAAATTTTTCATATTCGTCTAAGATTCTCCAGTTGAAATCAAATCTGAAGAGGGTCATAAATTAATGTTCTACAATTCGGATTGAATTTATCAATTTTTGACTGTATATCGTATCTTATAGTACCTTCCTAGTACCTAGGACAAGGTAAAAGAAACGTCTCTCTTAATAGTCTTTCCAGTTGTTTATTTATTTGTTTATTTTTATGTTTTAGATAAGCGTTTTCTCAACGTACAAAGACTTTCAAGTGTCTCCAAAACCATCGAAGCCGGACATCCATTTGGAAACCGCCTAGCGCCTTGCTTCTCATTCATAGTTAGTCCACATTTACCCAGTAGAATCCCAACGATTCATTCAGTCTTAAAATGACTCCAGGAACCGTTAACGTATGAGTATGAGTTCTTAATGATACTGGTGGGTGCACGGCCATTGGCGGCTCTACAAGCTAAACGTAGTGTGCTGTTCACACGTGAAAAACATGGCTGTGAATTGCGCACTATGTTGAGCTTTTACTGGAGAACGAATATTATGCTATTACGGGGATCAATCTAGTATCGATACATATGAGCACATAAAGGTGTCTTCACGTACAAGCGACATCGGTAGCCCGCTCTTTTAAAGCGGGAAAATACATAGCAGTTTGTTGATGATTCTTTGCTACAGTTTTTAGAAGAAACTGTTCCGAAGTACAGTATGTCTTTTGTCTTTTTAACTTCAGAACTTATTGCAAGTGGTACATATTTTCTGATAACACGGTCGAGTAATTTTTGACAATTTTTTTATCGGCAAAAATCACTTGCCAGCGGTGAAGAGACATTTTATATATCGGAACTCTCAAATTTCCCAACAGTTCCCTCAAAAAATGGTAGTAAAAAACGTAAACAAACAGGTTTGTGTGGTGACCCTTAACGGAGAGGACGAACAGACAGTCCCACATATCCTAGAGTTCACTAGGGTCCGGGGGCCTGTTATTTTCTTGGTATTCGTTATTTTAAGTGATGCAGTATAAATGTATAAATGAGTTAAAAACGACTTTGGTGATGTTGTGGATAGTCAGTTAGGAAAAACTCTCGTCGTTAATTGCAGGATCATATTGGAAGTATTCCCTGGGCTATTCTATAAAAGCAATTCTTAGCATAAGTTGAACATAGGTTAAACTATAAAAACAATAATAATGTAATGTTCATATAGTAAACACATTCCTTGTTCTTTGTTGTACCACTGACTAGTTACTGCTTATTCTTGTTCTGAACAATTTATAAACTGTGTGCTTTTTGGACAATGGATGTTTTTACTCTCAACAAGAGAGAAATGGACAATACTTGCGAAGCTTTTCGATTTTCCGGGAAAGTCTCCAAGAGGTGAGGGGTTGGGGTAATCTCCCCAAGGACCGAGGGGGATGCGGGCCCCTTATCCCCTTCGTGAACAGTGATTCAACTGCTCAAAAGTGGCAGTCCCTTTCTGTAGAGAGACTGTCAACCTCAGTCGGGTAAGAGTCATATCCAGGGGTGGATAGACTACAGAAATATGAATTATCATTGCTTAACTATTGTAGGTCATTGTGACCTGTTCTTCTAAGTCTATTGTTTGGGGTAGCTAGGGACTGTTGGTTTAAGAGGTAGGATGTCAAAACGAAACTCAGATAGTACCAAGAGCAGTAGTTATTCTTGGTGAATTAATTTTAAAATATAAGTTGCTATCGTGATGAGTAGGTACCTACATTATTATTGTACCTAAAAAATAAATTATTATTCAAGTAGGTAGGTTATATTGAAAGTTGTTTGTTGTTGTGAAATTAAAAAGGTTTGTGGAAGCCCTAACAGCAGGTCTGATTATTTTTATTCTCCATTATTTGTCGAAAAATGTAGGTACGAGCCTCGATACACATTTAACTGGACATGTAGAACAATATCAGAGGAACGAAGCGTAAAAATTTTACGTTACGTCGTGTATTTCACGTTTGAAGAAAAAAATTCCATACTCACTAGTGCTTATCTACGCAGTAGCAGACTCATGCAAGTAGGTTTGTGAAAACAACTTCCTTGACATAAATACGCTTAAAATAGATGACGGCGTTTAAAAGACGGTCGAAAGTTATGTGTAAATCAATTTCAAGTCGATAACTTGGGAATAAACCAAATATATTAACAAAATGGAAAGCAGAAAAGTTTAAAAGTGAAAAGCGCGGGAAAGTTGCGGAGGGCTCTGGCGGAGAGTTGCGGAGGTGTTGCGTCCCTGTGTGCCGTTCATGCACGCGGCATTGTAGTGCCGTGTAGTTTGGGCAGCCGGAACGTTGTGTTTCAAAATCTCCGCGAGCCGTAGCCCGTTAGACTAGTGTTTTTCTCTCTTTCTCCGTCAAATCACCGAAAAATGGACCCCCAGATGCAGGAAGCTATGGTTGGAGGATCGCCTGCCGAAGTCCCCAACGACCCTGGGTAAGTTACCCCGTTTTTATCAAGGTAGAAAAACCTTAGCTCCCTGCCCCCCAGTTCAACTTTACCCTTTGAATGTACTATTTTCAGTATTGACATTGTTTTAACATCGTTGACACTGTTCCAATTGCTGCTGTTAAAAAATAATGATTTTTTATGGCTAGGTCATTTGCTTATGAATGTAAACAAATGTTGCAACATGAACAACCGGCTACTAGGTAATACACAAAACTTTCCTGAAATCCTTTTTTACTTAAAATATCGTCTAGACATGTTGTGACAGTAATGTCTTCGTCAAAAAATCAAACCCGATCAAGTTTGACCTATTTTTAGGTTAGGTAAATATACCTACTTACCTACCTATAGATCCAGTTAGACTTAAGTACCTACTTTTACCTGGATAACTACTAGGTACCTAGTTAGCCATTTTCGGAGGTATTGAATTTACCCACCAGCTGTGGAGAAGTACTTACCTACAGTTTTGGGTGGGTTTCGAACCACAACAGCGTTGATGTACAGTACCTATAAGCTGCCTAGCTAGCTAGTGATATAGATGGGAAGTACAGGATTCGAACACGTGTCTTTGGCTTGTGAAGTTAAGCGATTACACCCCTCATGATAACAATCGGATAGGGGTTCTTATCAGTAGTTTAACCCTCGTTTTTGTGTGTTGGGGGAATGTCTTGTTGCAGTGGTTAACCTTTGATCTCAAGGCTGTATTGATTATTTTGGTAGATTTATTTTTGAAATTTTTATTTTATGTGTTATCCTATATCCTGCCACGTACTATTCCCTACTACTCCTTTATCCTGCCACGTACTATTCCCTACTACTCCTTTACCCTGACACGTACTATTCCCTACTACTCCTTTACCCTGCCACGTACTATTCCCTACTACTCCTTTACCCTGACACGTACTATTCCCTACTACTCCTTTACCCTGCCGCATAATATTCCCTACTACTCCTTTACCCTGCCACGTACTATTCCCTACTACTCCTTTACCCTGCCACGTACTATTCCCTACTACTCCTTTACCCTGCCACGTACTATTCCCTACTACTCCTTTACCCTGCCACGTACTATTCCCTACTACTCCTTTACCCTGCCACGTACTATTCCCTACTACTCCTTTACCTTGCCACATAATATTCCCTACTACTCTTTTACCCTGCCACGTACTATTCCCTACTACTTCTTTACCCTGCCACGTATTATTCCCTACTACTCCTTTACCTTGCCACGTACTATTCCCTACTACTCCTTTACCTTGCCACGTACTATTCCCTACTACTCCCTTCCCCTACCTACTACTTCTTTACCCTGGGAACTACTCATTTACCCTGCCTTACCATTCCCAACTACTCCCTTACCTTGCCTTCTACTCTTTTACCTTGCGACCTACCCCTTTACCCTGCCAGTACTATTCCCAACTATTTCTTTATCCTGCTTACTACTTATTTACCCTGCCTTACTATTCCCAGCTACTCCCTTACCTTACCTACTACTCTTTTACCCTGGGATCTACCCCTTTACCCTGCCAGTACTATTCCCAACTATTTCTTTATCCTGCCTACTACTTCTTTACCTTGGGAATCACTCATTTACCCTGCCTTACTATTCCCAGCTACTTCCTTACCTTCCCTACTACTCTATTACCCTGGGATCTACCCCTTTACCCTGCCAGTACTATTCCCAACTATTTCTTTATCCTGCTTACTAATTCTTTACCCTGGGAACCACTCATTTACCCTGCCTTACTATTCCCAGCTACTTCCTTACCTTCCCTACTACTCTATTACCCTGGGATCTACCCCTTTACCCTGCCAGTACTATCCCAACTGCTCCTTCACCCTACTATAAAGCATGAATTCAATTCTCAGTGTATCAGATAGGATCAGTTCAGGGTGTGGGGGTTGAAGATACCCCCTCCCCTATCCCGTGGTTAATTGTTCGAACGTAATGTTATATCCCTATATGTTCCACCAGCTGAAAGCGATACGCTCTGAGATGGTGAGCGAACGAACCAAAATTATTTTAGAGGGACTCCGGTTCGATCCCGATCCTACCAAAAAGTTTTTCTTCTTCCATCCCCCAAGCATCTTTTCCGAAAATTTCTATAGCTTAATATTAAGAGGACGCTATACCTGACGATGCATTTTTTGCCGCCCATAAGATTAACATTGCGAGCGGCGATTCATTTTCAAGGTTTACCCTTGGTTGAAAGACAGAAAATTTTGCCTGTACCTAGCCCTAACAATGTTCTAGGGAGTGTTCGAAGCAGATTTCCCAATTTCTCACTGGTTTCTTTTATTGCAACTGTTTTGCAAATGCTAGGGTCGCATACCTCAAGAAAAGTGCTGTATCTCGAAAACCAGTAAAAAAAAATGGGAAATCTGCTTCGAACACGACCTAGAATATTGTTAGGGCTAGGTACAGGCAAAATTTTGTGTCTTTCCAACCAAGGGTAAACCTTGAAAATGAATCGCCGCTCGCAATGTTAATCTTATGGGCGGCAAAAAATGCATCGTCAGGTATAGCGGACCCTTAAGTTGATGAGAGATCGATTCTTGGCTGGCGCCAGTTTTTATAGTTTTAGGCCATAGACTGTTCAGCTGTAGACAAAACAAACCTGCTACCATGCTCATGAATCGTCAATTCATCAGTTCATCAGTTTGAGCTGAATACGATTTATTGGCCAAGGCCGAAGTTGGCCCAATTACGGCCACCATTGCTATTTTTCGGCCATTGACTTGTTACTGACTCAAGAGAAATCAGTTCAAGCTGGCCGAGGCCTGGGTCTGTCAAAGGGTGGCTTAACTGCGGCAGTCATTGGTGTTTGGTCGATTGTAGACAAAATAATTCTGTTCATAGCCTCCTACGTACCTGAGTCATAAAGAATAGGTAAAAAATGAACAAATCCTGGATGAATATTCGGGCTTGGGCCAATCTATGCTGTTGGGGTTACCTCTCTTTTACAGTGGTCTCTCTCTATAGCGACCGTTAAGGGACCGTGTCAATTTACTCGTAACAGAGAGGTTTTCGTTATAGAGAGTGACCACTTTTCTAGTCACCTCCTGTATAGCGAGTGCTGGGAAGTGATCGGGATAAGAGAATCATTCTTTTTGCTGGACCCACTGTCAAAATTAAAAATTAAAACTTATTGCTCCGGTAAATTTGGGAAGCAACCTTCAGGTTCTGGTGACAACCTTTTAAACCTGAAAGTGACGAGATCCATTCTCGCAATAGCTCCTTCCGCGCAGGTTATTCCCCTTGGGCTGAATGTGGGGGGGGAGAGGTTCGGGGGAAGCTGTTTCCGTCAGCAGCGGTGAAGGGGCGAACACGTCATTAGATAGAAAATGAGGCGATTATACCGCTTGCTCCTCCAGAGCCCAAACTCCCCCCTATCCCCCCCTATGCCCCCCACCCGGGTCACCGCCCACCTCTGAGATCCCCACTTTCCCTTCAGTCCTTTTTACTTTCTCGCTAGTCATATTGATATGTCGAGAAAGTAAGAACTACGGACGGTACTCTTTGTCTGTGTGTCATGGCATTTTTCTGAGAAAGCGTAGGTAGTGGTCAGCAGTTCTTTATCCTTATCGAGCACAGTTCGTAAATTTATCTTCCTGGAAAAGTAACCGATTACTTTATCTGTCCGTTAAAATCCACTTTAGGCATTGGTGAAATCCATCCTAAGAATACCTGAGGGCTTATGGAATATTCCGGACAAAGTTATTCTGTCTCAGTACTTTCCAATCTCAAAAACTAGGTAGGTACTAATTTCTGAAAAATACGGGACCAACAGTTTTGTTGCATTTGGGTTATGCTCTTTTGGACGGAAATTCTTCAAAATTTTTTGCTGCATTTGGCTCTTGCATATTGTGCTGAAACCTTCGTCTGTCTGGGATTGAAATAAAATGTCAGAGATGACAATATCTGAACGAGACTCAGAGAGCTGACAACGGAATGGAATATGCATATTTCTTTTATTTCTCTTATATTTCCTTTGCAAGTTCTATATCCATTTAGATAATTACTTTTCCATGCTTCAACCTACTTCCCGATTAAATTTTTTTACTTTACCATCTATGACGTACATGTTACGATCATAGGGAGTATTTTATGATATTAGGAATTTTTATTTATTTTTGATCGGCTCGAAGGACCACTTTATTTTGACGCATACCTGCCGGTAGGATCAAAATTCGGAAGTTAGTTTAACTTGAACTTTAGAACAACGCCTCAGCAATTTTATTTACGTACATTTTAAGTGTCACCACACAATCCTGTTTGTTTCTGTTTCTTCCTACCATTTTTTGAGGAACCTGTGAATTTTGGGCAATTTTTTATTGACAAAAATCACTCGCTCATAAAATTACAACAGTTTCCTCAAAAATGGTCGGAAAACTTAAGCAAACAGAATTGTGTGGTGACCCTTAACCTGAATTTGAGAACAACGCCCTCAGCAACTCTTTTTTATGTAAATTTGTTATGTTACTGGACTGGAAGCAATTGAAGCGCTGTTTTAGTAGAGAGCCCGCATTTAGTATTATTTTTCTTCCCTAAAAAGTTTGGGACTTAATTTACGAAAGAAGCTGTTGGACTTTTTTCGAGTTTCGTTTTCTTTGGTTTATATCAACTTTAAAGTATCGTTGAAGAAAAAGCACAGCCCGCTTTTAATTAGATCACGCTTACTTTTTCTCTGCAGTAAAAATAATTGTTCTGGAAACTAATTCGCGACTCTACAACTCAAAATCAAACTAAACACATGCTTGTCTTTTCGTCTAAACTATGTTTTTGGAATGAATAGGCTTTTAGCAAGTTTCTGTAAACATTGTTTTAACTGTTTTCAGGTTTGATTTAAATTGGGAGGAGTGTTAAATATTTAGATCAGCGTTCCGCAGCGTGATTTTGGCCATAGTCATTTAGTTGGTGACAAGTTTTGTCAGAAATTTTTGAAGATACACACTTACATTTGTAGATGCGAGCAGCCTTGTCAGCTATTGCTCAAATTTCGATAGCCTCAGCTGCTCAATTAAAATTTTCAAATTTTCCTCATAAACCTTGGCTATTTCTTTTTACTTGGTGTACCTTCAAAACTTGGTACTGAAATAGACGACCTCCTATAACATCGAAAGACTGTTGGAAGACCTATACCAAATTTTCCTATACCTGTGCATTTTAGTCGAAACTTTGAATTATGAGGAACTTATTCGCGAAGAAATAGTACTAGCCGAGGCGGGTAACCACTCCAGAGATTCCTTGAGATTCCACTGAGATTCCATAAAGATTTACAAAGATTCCAAACGATATTCATAGAAAGATGAACCCCGAAGGGGTAACCACTCCAAAAAAATTGCAAGATTCCCTGAGATTTCATAAAGATTTTTAATGATTCCAAACGAGTGGTTAATCCCTCGGTACTAGCTAATAAATAAATATTCTGGCCTTCACCGGCTAAAGGAAAGCTCAACTGCAGGACGTGATTCTGACCAGATAACCGCCTCGTGTACAGAGCTCACAAAAATTCAAATTCTTCTGGCCGTGGTTCTACCGTCAGGCCTGCTGTCGCCCTCGTCACGGTAACAAGGCACCCGTTGTTTCGAATTCTGTGACGGCGACAGCACAGTCTGTCAATATTGGAGAAGAAACCTCTTTTCTCCAGAAAATCAGACCCATTTTATTTTATTCTACCCCTCTGTTCGACGAATGGGGACAGGGGCAATTGGGGAGAGGTTGAACACAATAGAGTGGGAGAAGAGGGGGAAGGGGGGGGGGCTAAGAAGTCATTGCGGTTAAGGAAGGGGGGGGGGGGTGACAGTTCTCAGCTTGAAGTTTGCCACGGCTCATGATACGTTCTTTGACGACAGAAGCTTACAAACGGCTAATCTTTATCTCGTGCGATCCATGATAGGCGCTTAATGTACGTGTGAGTAGGATGGATCCTTTCTTACTCCTACCTCGAAACTCTTGCTTTCTCTTAGCGTCTTTTTACTTTCTCACCTGGGCTGAGAAAGTTATGTCTTCGTGCAAAATTTCGATTTTGAGATTTTGGGTTTCCCATTATCCTGGAGGTCCCCCGAGTCCAAAGAAGTGGTTTTTAAAAAAAGTCCGTCCGACGTACTTACGTATTTGACGGATATGTTTGAAATTCGGTGTGCAGGTGCCTAAAAGTATCGTCCAGTGTGTGGCAAAATATTTTTCAGAAAAAGTTAAAATCTGGCCAAAAAAAATAATTCACTTAAAAAAAATCATAATATTCGATACCGCTGTAAAAATTGCGAGAAAGTCAAGTGCGACCATTGTCGGACCCTTTAGTTATTTTATTTATTGTGAAAAATAGTTAGCATGCAAACCCAAGCATGCAGAACGAAACTTCTATACGACTCCTCAAAAAAATTGTCCCTGTTGCAATAAATTATACTTAATTGAAGAGGGACGGATTCTGCAACGTCAGAAACTGGTTTAATTTGTTGTTACTTTATACAAATGGTTTTTGTAATGAAAATTTTGTAAAAAAAAATGGTTTGATTGATAAAATCACAACGTATTATGTACACTATACGTTATTTTCCAGAGCCAGTAAATATCCAATGGTTTGTCCACATAATCGTGTTTGTTTACGTTCTTTGCTGCACCTTTTATAAGAAAACTATTGGATATTTATACGTTATAAAAGATTATATTTCAGAACATGTAAATATCCAATAGTTTCCTGTGTGCAGAAAAAAACGCAAAGAAACAGGACTGTGTATAAACGCCCTTAAGGGCCACCGTACATCTCTGCCTACACCCTATACCTACTTTTATTGCTGACGACTCACCCTTAAGGCTGAATATACATTTGCTATTTTTTTACGTTTCGATTTCAAACTTTGTGAGAAAACTATTGGATATAAATATTCTGAAATATAATATGTCTTTGTAACGTCATTACTCATGGGGCTATGTTGTGATTTTACGATCGAGTGATTTTTGTCACACAAAAAAAAAATTGTCGAAAAGTAACCGATCGTGAAATTACAACATAGCCTCATGAGTAATGACGTTAATAAGACATATTATATTTCAGAATATTTATATCCAATAGTTTTCTCACAAAGTTTGAAATCGAAACGTAAAAAAATAGCGAATTATATTCAGCCTTAAGGGTGAGTCGTCAGCAGTAAAAATAGGTATAGGGTACAGGGTGTAGGCGCAGAGATCCCTCGTGACACTAATTCGCTGAACCATTTATCGATTACCTAACCTAATTGATTAATCAATGGGGGAATTTTGTGATTTTTCAGACTAACGAGTTCACGTGCTGATAAACAAACAATCTACCAACAAAAAAATTCCACATAAAAACAATTCGGGTATTTCCTCCCAGGGTTTCCCCCCTCTGCCCACGCTCTGCGCGCATTCTGGTGTCAGCAAAAGCGGACTAAGCGTTATAAAGCAATCAAATTCAGCTGTTTAGTCCCCCCCCCCCTTTAAACCCACCCCGCTGACGCACCCCCCCCCCCTTCCCCCCTACTACCCTGCCCCTTCGCGCGGTGCCCCTATTTCACTGGTGACAAAATGCTTGTGGGCGTTTAGTTTGTATTCAGTCGGATGCTATAACATTCGGGTAAATCGGAGGGTCCCGGGTTCGAATCCCAGTAGCGCAGATTTTTTATCGGGAGCCTGGTTGTCTATAGTGGGTCTCAATAACCATCCGTGGTTAGTTGTTGCGATAACATCTGTGTTAATGGTAAATATCAAGAATCAGTGGTGCCCTGCCTTTACCGGTGGGCATACTGGTCTGTTTGGAGCTAGATGTAGAAGTGGCAGTTAAATTAGCCTAAAGTTAGGTTTAAGTTAAAATGTCTCTGATGTCTTCATGCGAGCTGAGCAGGATCGATCTTTGTATCAATTTGTGCATGGAAAGAACTCCTCCTTGCCATATCGGCCAGCGAAAAGGTAAAAAAGAAAAGTTGCTTACTTGACGTGCTATCAGCACGTTTTAAGTCAGCAGTCGGTGCAACAACGACATTCTCTGTAACGAAAACTTACAACAGCAAAACATAGACCCTTCTAAAGGTCGTCTCAGCCCTCTGAACTGCCACCATGACTGAGAGAAGCCATTCAAATATTACGCAGTACTCATATTAGGCGCCACGCTGCTGTATGACAAAAATGTGGAAGCTTTCATTCACTTTTCCTTGTTGCTGACAAATTTTCCATTGTCTTCCTATAGAAAGGTTGTCCAAAAAAATCAAAGGTTTGTGGATTGGTTCTTTCTGTCCATCCGTGTAGTGCCCTGTAGCGTCTCACCGTCCGATCACTGATGAAAATTGGGATGGTTCTGTCAAAAATTGAAAAATTTGCTCTGCCACGGTTGCTTAAGGGGGACTATACATTCTCGACGAACTCCACCAAAACCACTGTGCGAAAGTAAATATTCGACAAAACTAATGTTTACGTATTAGTACTGCCGGAGACTGGTAATTGCAATATCGCCATTGGTTGTGTCTACTCTAAAAGCTAAACATAGTAGCTTAACGAGTGAAAGTAGGACACTATGTTTAGCTTTCACAGGAGAAAAAGTAGAGAAATGGTGTTGCAGCTACCCACTTCCGTAAGTGAACTAAAATTTTGTCAACAGTATAATGGCGTCGTGAAATAGTACAAACATTTATCAAGCTTTTCTACGAAATGTGACTATAAAATCTACATGTTTTAGCCCGAAAGTTAGCGTGGGGTTTTCGCGATCTGTCAAAAAAACATGTGGACTGGTAGTTGACTGTTTAAAACCGCTCATGTGGGCTTATTACTCCATTTCAGGAAAAAATACAACGCTGCCTCACGACAAAGAGTCTCAGGTTTACATCCCCCTATAAACACTTTTCACTCGCCCTGTAACTTCGGAGAAGGACTTGAAGTTTGTAGCATTGCAAACCAAGTACGTGTATTTCCCCTTAATATTCAGCTCTCCTTCAAAGGTGAGATCTACCAGGAAAAAAAAACTGGGGATAGTTTGTACAATTTTTTTTTTTCAAACTGTCTCAGCGACTTTCAAGCCCCCTTAATTTAGTTAAAAATTCTCCAGAGTCTTTGTCATTTTCAACGGATTTTGGTGCAGTACCCTACTATGTTGCGGCGCGGGTACATGGACGGATACTTTCCTCCTCTGTTAGTTTGTCACCTTTAGTGCAATATACATGTGTTAATTTGAAGCCACCTACAGAGTGTTATTAACATCAAACCCCAGTGCAATTATAGACTGACGCTATTTGTAATAGCCCAAACACATGATAATTAGATACCCGGTATTCAATCAGCAGAGCAGCGCACTATTATTATCATGCTGAGAACATATCCCTCAAAACACAGGCAATCAGAATACATGAATGGATGGGGGGAGCTGTGGGCTAATGTCCCCCCCTTTCTCCCCCTAAAGGGACTCATGCCGTGACCGCAACTCTTAGTCCCCATGGCCACTGAGCTATACCCGATCCCCCAAATTGATATAATACCTACCTACATAATTCTGAATGTATGTTGTCACTGTGTTTATTACAGTTCTGTAATTTTCGCCATACATTTGTTTCTATAGTCCAAGTCAAGCTAGGAGCGTACCGATTACTCATAATTTCTTGCAAATCTAGGGCTGATCAAAACTTCTTCTTGATCAGGGAAATATCTGCTCAGGGTCGGATTGGCATTTTTAGCGTATGGTAGGATATGGAACCCAAATCCGGATCGGCATCAACTGAAAATCTTCAAGAAATTATGAATAATCGGTATGCTCCCAGCCTAACTTGGACTATAGTTCGCTTGGTATTGTATTACTTTACATATTTTCAATCTATGTAACGGAATACTTTTCTTGAGAGCTGTTACTGTGGTTGGTTCATAGTCGGGGTCATCATATATACGAGTTGGGGTAGTAGAAGGACTGGAAGAAAAAATTTCTTTTTAAGTGCCACCATACATTCGCTATTTTTTTACGTTCCGATTTCAAACTTCGTGAGAAAACTATTGGATATTTAAATATTCTGAAACATAATATGTATTTTTAACGTCATTACTCATGAGGCTATGTTGTAATTTTACGATCGAGTGATTTTTGTCACAAAAAAAAAAAATTGTCCAAAATTATCCGATCGTGAAATCACAACATTGCCTCATGAGTAATGGCAATGACGTTAAAAATACATATTATGTTTCAGAATATTTAAATATCCAATAGTTTTCTCACAAAGTTTGAAATCGGAACGTAAAAAAAATAGCGAATGTGTATTCAGCCTTAAGGCACCTTTTAGACGACGATCTGCGGTTGTTTCCTCATGTAACGAGGTAAACACAGTTGACTAGGAGTATGCAGGATGCCAGGCATTATGACTTGTTGGTTCATCGCTCCTGGTTACCAGTCCCCGAGATATCGTGGGAGTATAGCCTGTACTTATACCTGCACCGTAAACTACGGAACCACAGCCAGACTAGGCGACCGGGCACCTTATCATGGGATCAGTTCGGAATTTCGTGCACTGCGATGAGAAACTTGCATTTTGTTCGCCTTAAGAGGACGCTATACCTGACGATGCATTTTTTTCCGCCCATAAGATTAACATTGCGAGCGGCGATTCATTTTCAAGGTTTACCCTTGGTTTGAAAGACACAAAATTTTGCCTGTACCTAGCCCTAACAATGTTCTAGGGAGTGTTCGAAGCAGATTTCCCAATTTCTCACTGGTTTCTTTTATTATACCTCAAGAAAAGTGCTGTATCTCGAAAACCAGTAAAAAAATGGGAAATCTGCTTCGAACACGACCTAGAATATTGTTAGGGCTAGGTACAGGCAAAATTTTGTGTCTTTCCAACCAAGGGTAAACCTTGGATATGAATCGCCGCTCGCAATGTTAATCTTATGGGCGGCAAAAAATGCATGGTCAGGTATAGCGGACCCTTAAAGTGGATCGAGTCCCCAACTGTCGCGATTTTTAGTCCTAGTTTCGTAGAAAGGGACTGTTGTGGTAAGACGAAAGGTTCCGGACGAATTGTTTTCCTCAGTAACTCCTTTGTTATTGAAGTTACAATTACAAAAATCGGTAGACCGCCTGATTATTGGAGCCAGCATGTCTGTATAAAATTTCAGCGATGTGGGGGCAATCAGCCCTGAGATAATTACTTCCTTAAAAACGAAAATTTGACCAAAGACCAAAGCGGAAAATATTGGTGACGCTGGGATTCGAACTCGGACCTCTTAGGACACAAGTCGCACCCCTTACGCTTGTACCTAGGGGTTAACCACTCGTTGAGAATCTCGTTAGGAATCATTGGAAATCTTTATGAAATCTCAGGGAATCTTGGAATTTTTTTGGAGTGGTTACCCCTTCGGGGTTCATTTTTCTATGAATATCGTTGGGAATCTTTCGAAATCTTTATGGAATCTCAAGGAATCTCTGGAGTGGTTACCCCCTCGGATTGTACCTAAGCAGTGGAGCTGACTGACAGACTGACTGACGTTGCTTCGGACAACCGCTAGAAAGTTTTCAACTCCTGGATCCGCAGCTGGTCTCGCTTCCTCGATAGGCATTGAACCGAACTGTTCCGGACCAGTTTGAACCGCGGGATCACTGAACCATCCGAGACAATGGTCCAGGGCACTCCGGAGCGTAGGAGAGCAACTGAAGAAGAAAGTGGTTATCCTTCAGTACTCCGAGCCCGCGGTCCGCGGCCCTCAAATGCAACTCGCGGTCATCCACATTACGTGACCTTGGCCCTGCTTACCGTATTGGTGCCTTGAAATGGGCCGCCCCCAAAAAATTCATTCGTAAGGTAAATATGGGTATTACCTTTGTGTGGCAGTCCGCCCGGATTCTGGCGTTAAGGTCGACTACACGTACTTGGTTCGCAATGCTACGTACTTCAAGCCCTACTCCGAAGATACAGGGCGAGTGAAAAGTGTTTATAGGGGGATGTAAACCTGAGACTCTTTGTCGTGAGGTAGTGTTGTATTTTTGCATGAAATGGAGTAATAAGCCCTCAGGAGCGATTTTAAACAGTCAACTACCAGTCCACATGTTTTTTTGACAGATCGCGAAAACACAACACTACCTCACGCGAAATGTTTTTTTAACGTTTCAGACTAAAAAATGGATGATTTTATCGTCACATTTAGAAGAAAAGCTTGATAAATGTTTGTAATATTTTGACATTTCTCTACCATTTCTCTACTTTTTCTCCTGTAAAAGCTAAATATAGTGTCCTACTTTCACTCTTTCGTTTCGCGTTCAAATAGCACACTATGTTTAGCTTTTAGAGTAGACACAACCAACACGATATTGCAATTACCAGTCTCCGGCAGTACTAATATGTAAACATTAGTTTTGTCGAATATTTTTTTTTCGTACAGTGGTTTTGGTGGACTTCGTCGAGAATGTATACACAGCCTTAAGGCGAGGGTATACCCATCGACGTTACATGACCTTGATATTTCTTCTTCTTTCTGTGGAAATTCAACCCTGTAAATTTGCTCGCTATAGAGAGACTTCGCTGGAGAGGTAGCTCGTTATAGAGAGTTTTTCCGTTGTAAAGTATCTTTATACAGGATACTAACTGTAGCTTCCAGCAGGTGTATTCCCTTTCTCGAACGCCAGAAAACCCACCCAACTAACACCTTCAATATTTATTGTAAGAAGAACTATTCTCCGTTTATTGCATCATGGCGTGCCTTATCTTCTTACAATAAATTTTGAAGGTGTTAGTTGGGTGGGTTTTCTGGCGTTCGAGAAAGGGAATACACCTCCAGTAGCCGATCAACGATCTGTTGATTTCGTTATCTGTTGCCCTTGATCCCTTATCAGTGATGCCTCCAGTTCCATGCATCAAAGGCGGGTCAAAATTTGATCACTGGTCAAACATTGATGAAGGATCAGTTTAGACCTAGCTGAGAAGGTAATTCTGTTATCGTATTCGCGCTGTCTTTAAGTGCAGTTGCAGTTTTCTGACCTTGACCTTCTGAGCTAGCCGGCGGTTTTTCTTATGATCCAACAGTGCGGTATTAAGTTTGTAAGACCCACTAGTGTCGACACACAGCATTTTCCGTTTTTTTTTTTTTTTTTTTTTTTTTAACTGATCAGCGATACAAATCCTGTGTTTGTGTTTCTTTGAAGGCAACCACACAATCAGGTTTGTTTACTTTATTTTTCCGATTTTTCCGATATTAGCTGTGATTTTACGATCTAGTACAATAGCCAGTTTCTGACGTTAAGACTGAATATACATTCGCTATTTTTTTACGTTTTGATATTTAAATATTCTGAAATATAATATATCTTTTTAACGTCATTGTCATTACTCATAAGTCATAAGGCTATGTTGTGATTTCACGATCGGTTATTTTTGGACAATTGTTTTGGTGACGAAAATCACTCGATCGTAAAATCACAACATAGCCTCGTGATTAGTGACGTTAAAAAGACATATTATATTTCAGAATATTTAACTACCCAATCGTTTCCTGAAAAAATGGTTTCTAGATGACCTCAACCCATGGCCCCATGCTACCTGAATAAAAATTGCTGGAACTGAGATTCGAACCCAGGTCCTTAGTCGTGCGGGTCTGCTGTTTTCCCAGTTGGCCACGGTGAGGCAGCAGCGATTTATTCAAAGCCTAGTTCGTAAACCTGAGGTGGCGCTTGCAGATCTGTACTTCTATACGCAGACTAAGCATATCAGCGTTTCTAATTTCGTTTGAGTGCTCTAGTTGCGCTATCTAAGATAAATATCCGATTTCATTCATGCAATACCGTGTGAACAGTGGTAGTAGTAGTAGAAGAGGAAGAAATTACAGCCTTGATCGTTAAGGGGAAATATACGTACTTTGTTCGCAATGCTACAAACTTCAAGTCCTTCTCCGAAGTTACAGGGCGAGTCAAAGGTGTTTATTGGGGGATATAAACCTGAGACTCTTTGTCGTGAGGCAGCAATGTATTTTTGCATGAAATGGAGTAATAAGGCCACAGGAGCGGTTTTAAACAGTCAACTACCAGTCCACATGTTTTTTTGACAGATCGCGAAAACACAAAACTAACTCATGCGAAATATTTTTCAACTTTCTGGCTAAAACATGTATATAAATGTTATCATCACATTTAGTAGAAGCGCTAGATACATGGTCGTACTATTTCACGACGCCATTATGCTGTTGACATATTTTTATTTCACCTACGGAAGTGGGTAATTGCAACACCATTTCTCTACTTTTTCTCCTCTAAAAGCTAAACATAGTGTCCTACTTTCACTTGTTCGTTTGGCGTTCGAATAGCACACTATGTTTAGCTTTTAGAGTAGAGACAACCAATGGCGATATTGGAATTACCAGTCTACGGCAGTACTAATATGTAAACATTAGTTTTGTCGAATATTTACTTTCGCACAGTGGTTTTGGTGGAGTTCGTCGAGAATGTATAGTCCCCCTTAACTAACTACTTCAGTTTTGTGGTTAAAAAAAAAACCGCGGTTTTGAAGCAGACCGGCTCAAGAGTGCAGTGTGTGGAAAAAGAGATATCTAGCAGGCCAGAATGTTGCCAGCCCCCCCTCCCCCCCTCCCCCCCCCCCCCCCCCCCCCCGCCGATGTAAAACTGAACCGACTGTGGCAAGGTTCCAAATGAACCCTGCTCGGGGGGGCCGTGGAGTAAATGCTTCTAGGCCCAGCCTCAATTTCAAAACTTTTCTTCTGTCAGCTTGAAAAGTCTTCGCTTGTCTCTCTCACGCTTGCTGATTTTTCGGTTTTCCGTCTTTGTCCCTCTCGCACTCGGTGCCCCCTTGCTGCTGAAAGTCTGTTTCTTATGATCGCTGACTCTTTTATGAGTTCTTTCTATTGACCATAGAACGTTGTCGAAAGGTCAATTGCTTGTCTAGGTCACGGTTACGTTGTAAAATCAATGACTGTTTTTTTTGCACAAATTGTGTTTTTACGATATGTCTGGAATTAACAATAGGGAATTGTGCAAGATGTGTGTTTCATCCGTAATGTGGTATAACAACATAACGTGAAGGGTCCGACAATGGTCGCAATTAACTTTCTCGCTAGGAACGGGCGTTTTCCGGAAACCAACCTTTTTTCAACTCAGGGGACCTCCAGGATCATGGGAAACCTAAAATCTCAATTTCGAAATTTCGCACAACACTTTTTCTTCATATTGACTAGCGAGAATGTAATAACTAATAACGGACCATGGTCATACCGGTACCAGCAGATTTTCATTTGGTAGAATAGACAAAAAAGAAAAATTGGCTGAATCAAACCTCTCTTCCCCCTCAACCAACACAATCTTGAATTTTGGTCCCCTTTTTTCACCCTAGGTGATATAAATTTTGGGGGCACAAATAAATGGTATCTAGCGCACAGTGAGGGGAAATACCTCCCCGGATAAATCACTGCTTTCTATGGTGATATTTCCCTAGACCGCGAGATTTACGTGCGCACTAATTTTCCTACTTTCCTCTTCCTCTTCTTCCCCTCTTGTCCCGTGTTAACCATGATGAGACTGGAGGAGATCGGAATCCCTCCACCACATTAAGGCTGAATATACATTCGCCATTTTTTTACGTTCCGATTTCAAACTTTGTGAGAAAACTTTTGGATATTTAAATATTCTGAAATATAATATGTTTTTTTAACGTCATTACTCATGAGGCTATGTTGTGATTTTTCACGATCGGTTAATTTTGGACAATTTTTTTGGTGACAAAAATCACTCCATCGTAAAATCACAACATAGCCTCATGAGTAATGTAATGACGTTAAAAAAACATATTATGTTTCAGAATATTTAAATATCCAATAGTTTTCTCAGAAAGTTTGAAATCGGAACGTAAAAAAATAGCGAATGTATGGTGGCCCTTAACTGGACTTAGAGCCACATTGGGCTGGACAGTTAGGGTTCGAGTTCGATTCCGATCCTTACCAAATTTTTCTGCATATGTATATCGAGGCGGTGGTGGCTCTGGTAGACCCGAGGGGGTAACCACTCCAGAGATTACTTGAGATTGCATGAAGATTTCCAAGGATTTCCTGGGATTCTCAGCGAGATTCGTGAAAAGATGCACCCCGAAGGGTTAACTACTCCAGAAATTTCCAAGATTCCCTGAGATTTCATAAAGATTTCCAATGATTCCCTGAAATTCTCAACGAGATTCCTGGAGTGGTTAACCCCTCGGGTAGACCTACCAACTGGGCTTGTACCCCCACCCTGACGTCACTCGGTTAGTTTTCTTCTTAATCTTAAATACGCCACTGGTGGCAGTTATTAAATTTGCTGCCAATTCGCTGTTTCTTGTGCTGTATCTTTCTGAAATTCATAGCTGTATGGGGGTGTACGGAGGGGGTATAAATCGTAGGACAGACAGTATTCATATGTTTGCGTGTGTACTGCCCACGCTATATATGTTTGCTGACTTGCACAAGGTTTTATGACTGTCTGGGTATTCAGCTACCCCCTGCATCCGGTGGAGAATTTGGACTGAGACTGCTTGCATAATCATTTGTCTCCCAGGTATATGACTAAAGTCTTGTTACTACTCCAAGTTATGTTGGGCCGTGTATAGGATTTTGCTGGATACACCGTTTGGAGGGTTCGAACTTAACCCGGAATATTTTTCCCGAACATTTTTTTTGGAGACTGTTGTCTATTTATGTGTTCTGATTAAGGGTCCGCTATACCTGACGGTGCATTTTTTGCCGCCCATAAGATTAACATTGCGAGCGGCGATTCATTTTCAAGGTTTACCCTTGGTTGGAAAGACACAAACTTTTGCCTGTACCTAGCCCTAACAATGTTGCAGGTCGTCATCGAAGCAGATTTCCCAATTTCTCACTGGTTTCTTTTATTGCAACTGTTTTGCAAATGCAATGTTAATCTTATGGGCGGCAAAAAAATGCATCGTCAGGTTAAGCGGACCCTTAACTGGAAGTCTGGTTTGTCACGAAATTGGGGAACTCGATACGGCAGAAATGCACCGTCAGCGGAAGCAGAGCCTTAAGAGGAAACTTGAGGTATACATGGAGCGTGGGACGTCGGTTAGAAAAACATGTAAATGCCAACGTTATGCTATGGGACAGAATAATTTGAAAGCCTCGTCTTCCCTAATAATGAGAGGGGGGAAAGGGGGAAGGGGGGGACGCGACAGAGTACGTGCCTTGGAATGAAGTGCCCTAGTTTCAGGTCTACTGACTAAGTGCATCGTCTGGTGAGCTTTTAAAACAGCTCCTTGTTGTTTGAAATTTACATTGCCTGTGGTTTCACACCACAATTGGTTTCCTAAAATTTTGTTTGTTCTGATTTTCATCTTTTAGTTTTTGTTTTTGTGGGTTTTTTACAGTGTGACGTCATGTATGGCCTTTCACGCCGTGTTAAGCTGACCACATGCTATGCGTTTTGGAAGGGAGGGGCTGGAATGGCAACTCAGGGATGGAGGGTACCCACACAAATTTTACCATCCCTCCCTACTAAAGGTGGACACATACGTTTTGGACGGCGTTCTGGCAAGGATGCATCCCTGGACGCCTTGTGTCGTCCTGATCTTGGAATTCCACGCACGTTGAAAATCAAGGTCTCATAAATTTCGAACGACAAACCTCAGGGATGCGGGTCTGGAAGCCTTGTGTGTGGGCTCCACCCACCCCTGAGTTAACATCCGAAACCCTGCATCCCCGCTAGGGAGCCAGGACGCCGTTCACAACGCATCGTGCATGTGTAGCCACCATAAAAGGCAGATAACAGATTCTTGCTGTGCCTAGTGGGGCGCCACCTTTCGTGGCCACTGTACACAAGGGGTTAATTTCGTCAGAATCACGCCCGGCAGTCGAGTTTTCCCCACCTGGATAAAATCTCTACATATCGAGAGGAGAACCTGGGTCTTCTTCCTTCAAAGCAGAGTGCCCTGCCACTGCGCTAATCCAACCTAATAATTACGGAAATAAACAAGCAAAGTAAGAACCCCCTTGACATAGAAAAGATAGGAAGGGGGTCAAAAGAGGAAGAAGCATTGTCTGGCTGCCGGCCTTTAATTAGGGGGGAGGGGGGGGGGGGGGGGGAACGTGACTGAGAATAGATTCCCCCTGCTTCAGGTGACATTGTAAGAAGGGAACAGTACTTTTATTCCTATCTTTTTGTTTTCATTTCCATAAATTAGATAATGAGTGGTCTTGATGCCAGACTGTTGCGAAACTGCCGTGCCTGGGTCGAAATCCACGGAAATCAGGGGTGGCCATTGGAAGTACAGTCGTCTCTCTCAATAAGGGCCGTTAAGGGGAAATCTAAATTCGGTCGCTATAGAGAGGATGACATTGTGGAGATATAGGGTTTGTCAAGGGATCGAATCAAAACCATATAGAGGGGTTGTTTGTTATAGAGAGTGGCAGTTGTATGTCATTGAACAGGGGGGACAAAGTCTCACTAGACTTATTTCAAAAATATCCACAGTGCCCAGCTGGTACCGCTACCAGATATCAGCTCCCCACCAATCATGTTAGGGCATGATGGGGACCTACAGTTTTAGGTGAGTTCCGAACCACCATAAATTTTACATGACAAGCTGAACAGTAAAACTTTGGCAGAATCAGGATCGAACCGGTGTGACCCGGTTCCTACGGCACTGGCAGTTATAACTCGGGGGCACAGACAGTAAAGGTGTGGGGAAGGGGGGAGGGGGGGAACAGGTACACGTCTCGAGCCCTCATTGGCTCGTTATAGCACGTTGATCAAGGTAGCAAATGCAATTTCCTCGGAATTTGCGAATTACAAGGAAGGTAGCGCTCAGTTGAAATTATTGTCACTTGGGCCCTTTTGAAATTACCCCTAGTCAGAGTCGATTTCCCGGACGAACATGCACGAAGGCTGGAGCCCGCCGTACTCGGTTAAAGTTAAACCCCCGTTAATTTCGGGGTTTAACATTAACTAAGGATTAAAATATTCGTATACTTGCAATAGACGGGATAAGGGAGTGGTTTGCTTTTTGAAATATACGTTTATAATACGAAAAAATACAAAGGGGTCGTGAAGTTTTTGAGGAAATTATTGGATATTTTTTACTGAATGTTCTGAACTATAATATATTTTTTTAACGTCCTATGTCAACTGACCATGTTGTGATTTCAGAACCTTTAAGTATCCAACAGTGTCCTCAAAGAATGCTCGAAAAAAATGTAAACAAATAGCGAATGTATATTCAGCCTTAATATGTTGTGTGACAACTCGCCCCTTAACGTTTTCGTATGGATTTATAACAATATGTGACAGTTATGTTTTAATTTTAATGTCTAGACAAATCAAGGGGCTTGAATAAAAATATAAATAAATAATGACACCACAGAATGCCAACAAAAAATGGCCGAGGCTCGTGTTAATAAACTGCCTGTGACAAATGAGCAAAACATAAACCATCTCCACTTATGCTGACCCTGATAAAAATAGAAGAACGGAGTTAAAAACGACCGGCTTTTCTCTAATTTAGAAACTTTTGTTTTGCCAACTGCAAATTTCCAATCTAATTGGATTTTGAGGTAGGTCAGTGTAGGTACACCTTGAGCGAAAATTCAGTGATATCCAGGGGTGGACAGACTACTGAAATGTGAATTAACGTTGCTAAACAAAAAATTATTTTGGAAACCCTGTATTTTTGTGGACTGAATTTTGGCTACCCCTGCATGTGATAGAATTTGATTGATACCTAAATAGACTGTAAGGGTGTCGATTCTCATCCCTCTAAGATGCCCGTAACGATTTTTACCTCGTCTTAGGCTATTCTGTTGTTCTTCTCTTAGTGGCAGTAGCAGGGCACCGCGTATCCTTCTTGCAGGTGACTTTTTCTGAAATTCATTATTCTCCCTGCTCCTCCTTGCTACCTCCCTTCGTTCGAACAGTCCTCCGATTTTAGGTGTTCGTCTATATAACGCTCTCCTGGTTGAAATCAAATCTGAAGAAAGTTTAACAATATTTAAAAAATTACTAAAATCGTATTTACTTGAAAATGTTTTTTATAGTTTAGAGGAATTCCTCAATTTGTGATTTAACTGGGCAACCAGGCGGGACAAGGTCAACAAAACGTAAAAAAAAGGGAGAGGACCCAGGAGATTTTTCCTGGTGACTATTGTGCGGTCTAGCCCTGGTGGGTACCTGGCATTCACCGGCTGGGGGAAACTTCGACTGTCGGGCGTGATTCTGACGAAGTCACCCCCTTGTTTACAGAGGTCTTTAGCCCACCCTCGGGCTTATTTTGTGTTCCTTTTTTTCAACAAATAGAAAGAGGTTATTATATTTTGTACACCCATGGCTCTTGTATCCTGGTTATACCCGTAAATTTTACTTAGTCCATTTATCTATCTTAAAACATCAACATGCTCAATTTAATCATGTAATCACGCCTCACAAGCAGTTTTACCCATCGTCCGTAATACTTTTTGGCGCGTACTTTCAAAAAATATGACCGGGACACAGGCTATGACAAAGTGCAGCCAGAGAAAGACGGACTTGTAAGTTGAGAGGATTCAAAACTTATTTAGAACGAAGAGTGCAAGGCTTGAGCCAAGCTCTATGTGCTTTCAACTATGTGACCTTTACCTAGCCAATCTCAGGCGTTGTCAAATTCTATTCTCATTGCCCTTTTTGTTTCACGATTTCTTGCCCGTTTGAAATACATGGGCAAAATTTCGATTCTGAAATTTCTACTGAGTCCCCCGGTCAAAGAAAGTGGTTTTTACAAAATGTCCGTCCGATGTACAGTTAGTTTCTTCGTTTACTACTTTGTCTCCCGCCTACAAGCCAATGCATCCTCAGCGGTTGCACAGCCTTAAAATGGCGGTATATGGCTGACCTATCGGAATAAACCAGAGTGTTCTCTTGGGGAGCTTCCCCCACCGTTTTAATATGACGTAGGGTTATTTATTCCACTTGGTTTTTCGTTTTTCGTTTTTAATTAAAAATCGACGGTTTTGGTTTCCACTGCCGCTAATGCAGATGGTGCTCGAGAAAAAACTTCGTCCAAAAGTATAATTGTTTTTTGTTTTCTGAAAAACTGTCATTTTTTAATTTCTAAAATTTTTTCGTTATTTTTTCTTTTGTAATTTTTCTACTGAGATGATTGGAGTGCCTCAGAGAGCTTAAACCTGACTTTGGATGGATTTCATCATATAGTCTACTCTTGTTGTAGGCTAAACATACGATGAGATAAATCCGTTCGTTAAATCTGTTCGATAGGAGACACTATAGTATCCTTTAGAGAAGTGTTGAAATCCAGCACTATTGTTAAGGCTCCGCTTTACCTGACGGTGCATTTTTTGCCGCCCATAAGATTAACATTGCGAGCGGCGATTCATTTTCAAGGTTTACCCTTGGTTGGAAGGACACAAAATTTTGCCTGTTCCTAGCTCTAACAATGTTCTAGGGAGTGTTCGAAGCAGATTTCCAATTGTCTTTACTGGTTTTCGAGATACAGCACTTTTCTTGAGGTATGCGATGCTAGCATTTGCAAAACAGTTGCAATAAAAGAAACCAGTGAGAAATTATGAAATCTGCTTCGAACACATTGTTAGGGCTAGGTACATGCAAAATTTTGTGTCTTTCCAACCAAGGGTAAACCTTGAAAATGAATCGCCGCTCGCAATGTTAATCTTATGGGCGGCATAAAATGCATCGTCAGGTATAGCGGACCCTTAAATCTGTTCGATAGGAGACACTATATTATACTTTAGAGAAGTGTTGAAATCCAGCACTATTGTTAAACCGAACCTTAGAGGTTGACCTTTGGCATGAGGTCAGAGTCGCAAGAATAATAATGGTTCGTAGATACATAGCACAATTTTACAGCGCATAAATAGAAACGTAATTGTTTATTGTTTTGTAGCCTCGTGCCATGCATCCTGGACGGCCGTCCTGGCGAGGTGGCATCCCCGGACTCATTGTGTAGTAGCTATATAGCTGAGGATTGGGGGGGACAAGCCCAGCAACTAGACCGTTTCAAGAACTATCCATTGTGCTCAGCTGGCAGCACTACCAAGTACCCAGCCATCGAGTAAACGATGGGGACCTACAGTTTTAGGTGGGTTCCGAACCACCACAGCCTCGATATGCATTTCACTTGACATGCTGAACATATTAGAGGTGAATGCCGAGCAGAAAAACTTTTTTGGTAGGATCGGGATCGAACCGGTGTGACCCGGCTCTCACTGCTCCTCAAAAGTCGACCATTTAGTCCACTCTGCTATCGAAGCTGTTTTTATTGTGTAGTAATAAAGCACTGTTTCTTGGTTCCTGAGCATCATGGCAGTTTCCTTCACTAATTTTTGTACTCTAGTGGCTCCTCAATAAAAATTGTTTATTGTTGTTTTTTAATGTAAATTTCTTTTTGTTACAGAAAAATGTTCATAGGCGGGTTAAGTTGGCAGACCAGTCCAGGTAAGGCCCTTATTGTTTATATTGTATTTTTTGTAATTTTTCTGTAACTGTGTTTTGTTCAGTGACAACTCCAATGCCGGTACCCACTCCAAGAACTGAAAAAAAAAATCTCCCTATATCGGTGCAGATTATTGCAATTTTTCTTACATACTTTAGGGGAATTGTACATATATAGTCAGCCACGAATAACTAAAAAACGTACGAAGTAACGGTGTGACTTGCCCTGAAAATTGGCCGTTGACATGCTCAAAATGCAGTTAAAAATAGACGATCTTAAAAAAAATTATTCCTGTCAATCATGCCGGTGGTCTATTTAAAAGACATCACGCGCTTCGTCAACTTGCTGCCTCAGCTTACATTATTTACTGTTTCAAAAACTGTTATTTTGTTGTTGTAGTGCCCCATATACCACTGATAGACTCAAAATTGCCCCCCCCCCCCCCCCCCCCCCTCATAGTCCACGTAACTTTTGCATGAGAGTAACGATAAATAAAAACGCGTGGTTTCCAAAATTATTTTTTGTTCAGAACAAGAAGCAGACTTAAGGGTCCGCTATACCTGACGGTGCATTTTTTGCCGCCCAGAAGATTAATATTGCGAGCGGCGATTCATTTTCAAGGTTTACCCTTGGTTGGAAAGACACAAAATTTTGCCTGTACCTAACCTTAACAATACTCTAGGGAGTGTTCGAAGCAGATTTCCCATTTTTTTACTGGTTTTCGAGATACAGCACTTTTCTTGAGGTATGCGATGCTAGCATTGCAAAACAGTTGCAATAAAAGAAACCAGTGAGAAATTGGGAAATCTGCTTCGAACACTCCCTAGAACATTGTTAGGGTTAGGTACAGGCAAAATTTTGTGTCTTTCCCACCAAGGGTAAACCTTGAAAATGAATCGCCGCTCGCAATGTTAATCTTATGGGCGGCAAAAAATGCACCGTCAGGTATAGCGGACCCTTAAGGAGAAGGGGTCACAATGATCTAAAAGAGTTTAGCAACGACAGTTCACATTTTTGTATAGTCTACCCACCCCTGAATATCACTGACGTCACTCTCATCCAAGACTGAGCTGGACTATATTTTTATTTCCATTTGTTCACAAGCAGAGTTATAAATATCACTATGTTGTGAACATTCCCTTATTTTCCCACGAGAAGTTCCCATAGCAGTCATGTGGGATCACCCATTGAATTACATCACACTTTAGGTTTGTGACAAAGGCTTTGGACGCCATATTTAGCTTACGGATTTATCACAAACTGTGACAGGCTTTGTAGGATCACAATCCTGGATTCCAGGACTCGAATTACACTTGTTGGTAATTCAACCGTACAGGTACATTATTATATTTCTGTGCCACGGTGGCGCCAGCCCATTGACGATCCTCGAGGGGTTAACCACTCCAGGAATCTCGTTGGGAATCTTTATGAAATCTCAAGGAATCTGGGAATTTTTTGGAGTGGTTATCCCTTCGGGGTTCATCTTTCTATGAATATCGTTGGGAATCATTGGAAATCTTTATGGAGTGTCAGGGAATCTCAAGGAATCTCTGGAGTGGTTACCCCCTCGACGATTCTACAAAGTGACGTAGGCTTAGGGTGAATTTCGACGGTTGCTTAACTCCCCTATAGTGTCTCGTTAAAGATGGCTATAGCGTGGCACAAACGTTTGTTTAGCAAACTTATATCCCTGAAAATGTAGCCGTTAAACGTCCTCTTATAAACGTTTGATAATGGCGTTATCGGCAGGATGGTGAAAGTGAGGGCAACGGTGCAGTGAACTTTAGGGGACATTATTGTAAACTTTAGGTTAGGTTAATTTAACAATATTATGCAACTTTCCAACTGCAATTCTTCAATTTAACTGTATAGACACGATTTTTTAATGTTGTTCGAAAATATCTTATTTTCTTAACATTTAATGGTTTTCTCAAGTTTTCGTCTAATAATTACTAAGTTGCTAAATGGCTTGCTGCAATCAACCAAGAAACGTAAACAAACGAATTGTTTATACACATATTTAAGGAATTTAATCGGGCCAAAGTCTGATAACGAGTGTAAGTAGAGATGGGCGGTAATAAAAAACCGTTCTGTTTTTTTTTTTTTAAAAAAAACGGTTTTTAAAACAAAAAAAACACGAGGCCCTGTTTTTTTTGTTTTTTGATCGGAGTCACTAAATGATAGTTAATATTGATAAAACACTGACCTAACAGAATGAAAAGAACAAATTTAGAGCAAATTTTTTTAAATCTTTATTCAGAAGACTCAGAAGAGTCTGGGTCTGATGAATAATAATATTGGCAAAAATACCCGATCGTGTAATCACTATTCTATTGGTAGGTTCTTAGGAACTTAGGTACCTGCATTGGTTTCTGAGGAACTTTAGGGACCTGCATTAGTTTCTGACGTTAAAAAGATGCATTATTCTTCAGAACAAATAAATATTCAACGGTTCCTACATGAATAAAATAAAAAACGTAAACAAACCCGAATTGTATATTATTCATCGTTGAAAATTGATTTAAAACAAGAAAAAACAAAAAAAAAACGGTTTTTTTTGTTTAAAAAAACGGTTTTTTATTGACTTGAATAAAAAACCGTTCTAAACCCATCTCTAAGTGTAAGTTCCATGCCATTACAAGGAAAAAATTTGGTCTCGCCGGGATTCGAACCCAGATCTCTCAGAACCTGAGTTATCTTGTCAAACCCCTCTAGTCCCCTGCGCTGTTATTCCGTCAGCAAAGTACGTCGTTTTAGCTGCAGGTCGTCTTAACGGATACCTGTACGAAAACAAAGAAATTCCCAAATTCTCAACAAAAATATAGCGGAGCTGAAAACAGCATAAGCCTTTCAGCAGCCTGAACAATTTCTCACGAAAAAAGCTGACGTTAGAAACGGAACAAAACGTCTCAGCGAGCGCTGTGGCATTGTGAGCGAAAAGGGTTTTCAAAAAAGGAAAAGTCTATCCGACAGGAGACTTGGGGTGCGTGTTCATAAGACTTTTGAAAATACAGTGTAAGGGCCCCCGCATACTACCCCATTCCGTTCGCTATTTTTTTACGTTTGGACTTCAAACTTTGTGAGAAAACTATTGGATATTTAAATATTCTGAAATATAATATGTATTTTTATTGTCATTACTCATGGGGCTATGTTGTGATTTCACGATCGGTTCATTTTGGACAATTTTTTTTTGTGACAAAAATCACTCGATCGTAAAATCACAACATAGCCTCATGAGTAATGACGTTAAAAAGACATATTATATTTCAGAATATTTAAATATCCAATAGTTTTTTCATAAAGTTTGAAGTCCAAACGTAAAAAAATAGCGAATGTATATTCAGCCTTAAAAGCCAATCTGCTGCCACTTATGTAGTTACCCGTAACAGCCATCTATTTAACTGTTAATGGTGGGTTTCACCAGTCACTGAAGTCTACTATAGTGTCCTCTAAAATTTCCTATAGCGTTATCCTCCCGAAAAGAAATGGCCTGTCGTCATCCTGCCGATAGCTAGTGGACTTTTAACGGCAAGATTAATTTTTTGACTACTTTTTTTGGAAGATTAATCACTAACTTTATCTCGATGATAGAAGCTGGTGATAACTACCCTTTAGTATGTATGAGGGAGCCTTAACAAGTCTGCTATAGCTCAGGCTCAGCAGGGGTGCTGTAGAAGCATGTATTTTTATGTTAATTGGTTACTTCTTTTGAAGATGCTTTTGCCATGCGATGCCTCGTTCACGATCTGTCAGTTGTAGCGTGTGGTGGTTTCGCACTTTCGCACGGTGAGGGGTGAATATAGAATAGGTTTCATTTCAAGGGGGTAGCATACCTAGGCCGTGTTAAAGCTGTCAGCTTAATGCTGACTAAATCCGTTTTTTTTTTAGTGTGATTCGGGTTTTCCCCCTGCCGCTGAAGGCAATGTTCACAGGGAAAATCTCAACACATCGAGGCTTGAACCTGAGTGTTCTTCATAGGGGATCTAGCCCGCTAGGTTGGCTTGACTGTCAAGGGATCAAGAAACGAAAAGTCTTGAGAAATTTTCTGGAAAAGCTGAAACTACTGTGTTTAAACCGAGGGGGTAACCACTCCAGAAATCTCGTAGGAAATCTCGGGAAATCTTTGGAAATCCCACGATAATCTCCTTTTTCAAACAAAGTCTTATTAGGATAATACTGATAATAGAGACGGATACACAAGTCTAAGCGAAAGTTGGTTTTGAGGATGGATACCTACATATATTTTTTTTCGAAGTCTACCTAAAATGACCCAAGAGAAAAAGAAAATTTCGAGTCGTCGAACCTTTCGATTAAATCACGGAAGGCTAAGTAGTACGAAAAACCTCCCGGGTGGGGCATGTCGGCATTATCAGGCCTAAATCTAGTATTGGAAAAGGGGGTTATATCGATTTATAGCTCCTTGCTCGCTCTCCGAAAAACGATACTGGCCAGCCTTGGGGCTTGCCATTTTGACCTTTCACTGTCCAACATTCTGTCCTCTCCCGAATCGTCATACCAGAGCTGGATTTGTTGAAAAGTTCCTGTTAAGGCTGAATATACATTCGCTATTTTTTTTACGTTCCGATTGCAACCTTTGTGAGAAAACTATTGGATATTTAAATATTCTGAAATATAATATGTCTTTTTAACGTCATTACTCATGAGGCTATGTTGTGATTTCACGTTCGGTTAATTTTGGACAATTTTTTTGGTGACAAAAATCACTCGAACGTAAAATCACAACATAGCCTCATGAGTAATGACGTTACAAATACATATTGTACTTCATAATATTTAAATATCCAGTAATTTTCCTGAAATATAACGTATCTTTTTAACGGCCCTGTTGTGATTTTATAATCGAGTGATTTCTGTCAACAAAAAAATTGTAGCCCCCCCCCCCCCCCCCAAATGAAAATGTCTCTTTAAAAAAAACTCCCCCACCTGTCTGGTGCGATAGAGTCTGTGCAGCCAGACAGTCTGGAATGCTGAAGCTGATGTTGGTTACACGGGGGATCACAGCTGCACACATGTTGTGACGTTCGCCCCCCGGAGATGTGCTCCTGTGCGCCCCGTCCAACTGTCTGCTCATTCTGCTACCTTCTTATTACCTCCCGAGTCTTGTTTATTTCGTTTTGCACCCCTTCTGCTCAGCTTGACGGAATTGTCCCGTCTAGTGGCCCTGGGTATGAGTTAGTCCTGTTTTTTCGGTTCCTCCCTTGTACTTTTCCTGGGGGTAGGTTGATGTCCGATTGACCCTTTTTTTTCGGAACACTTATTGGATTTATCGGCTCTGGAAGACACGTTTAGGGTGCGTCCCACCATGCCCAGTTAAAATTAAACTGGAGATTTTGTCCTATGTTTACCATGTTAAATTTAACTTAAAAGTTAAATTTAACATGGTAAACCTCCAGTTTAATTTTAACTGGGCATGGTGGGACGCACCCCTAGTCTACCGGCCTGACTAAAAATGAAAGATTTGAATTCTGGTCGTATACGAGGTAGTGTTTGTTTACATTTTTTCTGCACATTTTAAGGGGGAAATTAAAATGTTCTGAAATATAATATGTCTTTTTAACGTCATAAGGCTATGTTATGTTGTAATTTCACGATCGGCTAATTTCGGACATTTTTTTTTTGTTGACAGAAATCACTCTATCGTAAAGTCACAACAGAGCTTTCCAAAGAAATTTCTCATCATTAGAAAATTTTGGCGGGAACATTTTTGTAGAAACTAACTTTGTACAGCCCGTAACAAAACATAGTTCTCTGATATTGAGGTGAGGGTAATCCTCTGTTCCCCTTTCCCCCCTCAGGTCTCCCCCCGAGGCGAACCCCCCCCCCCCCCCCCCTCCCCTGCTACCTGTCACCCCTGCAGCACCTCCTTCCTCTGGTCTGTTCCGTTATTGGATAATTAGGTTTTACTAATCCTCTTATGTCTTTTTTTCTGGTTTGTTTGGTTTTCCTCTTAGCCGCGGTTTCTCTACCTTCATCGGGGTCTCGGCACGTACGACTTACGGAAAAATTATTTCAGACGTGAGATTTTAAAGAAATAATTTTTTTAAATTTTATTTTAAACTTGGCGGGAAAACTTTCATGTTTTTTTGTATATTCCTTACGTTTTGTTTACCTGGTCCCTTTGTTTACCTTGGTGCGAAAACACGGCCATACTCCATACCCAAGAAACTAGTGTGAATTTTAAACCACGCTATTTTCGGCCTTGCAGAGTTGATTCTATCTCGGACCGGGCAAGGTACCAAAATAGTTTTGTACCTATAGTTTGGTACTTGAGGAGTCATTGCCAGGTATACCTAGGCACACTAGCTGGCCCAGCCCATATACGGTGGACCCTATATCCAATTATCGAGATAGGAGTGCTCGAGTTCAATAGTTCGAGTCCAAAAAACCTGTCTGGGTTGGGACTTCACACTTTGTGAGAAAACTATTGGATATTTAAATATTCTGAAATATAAAATGTCTTTTTAACGTCATTACTCATGAGGCTATGGTGTGATTTTACGATTGAGTGATTTTTGTCACAAAAAAAATTGTCCATAATTAACCGATCGTGAAATCACGGCATAGCCTCATGAGTAATGACGTTAAAAAGATATATTATATTTCAGCATATTTAAATATCCAATAATTTTCTCACAAAGTTTGAAGTTCAAACGCAAAAAATAGCGAATGTAAGTATATTAGACTTAAGGAAGTGAAATTAAAAACTATCAGTTATTACACGTTTGAGGAAATATTTGTCCAATGTTGTTCCAATGACTTATAATGAACTTTGACCAAAGTAAACGTAAACACACAATCGGATCAGTGGGTTTGTTTACATTTGGCCTGAGTTCTGAAGCAGTTGAAACGGAAGCAGGTAATTGATGTCAGTTATAAATTCAGAAAGTTGTTAAGGGGAAATACACCCATTTGATTCGCAATGCTAAGTACTTCAAGCCCTACTCCGAAGTTACAGGGCGAGTGAAAAGTGTTTATAGGGGGATGTAAACCTGAGACTCTTTGTCGTGAGGTAGTGTTGTATTTTTGCATGAAATGGAGTAATAAGCCCACAGGAGCGGTTTTAAACAGTCAACTACCAGTCCACATGTTTTTTTGACAGATCGCGAAAACACAACACTACCTCACGCGAAATATTTTTTTGTAACGTTTCGGACTAAAGCAGTATGATTTTATCGTCACATTTAGTAGAAAAGCTTGATAAATGTTTGTAATATTTACCGCCGCCATGTTACATGTTGACAATTTTTATTTCACTTACGGAAGTAGGTAATTTCAACACCATTTCTCTACTTTATCTCCTGTAAAAGCTAAACATAGTGTCCTACTTTCACTCGTTCGTTTCGCGTTCGAATAGCACACTATGTTTAGCTTTTAGAGTAAACACAACCAATATGATATTGCAATTACCCGTCTCCGGCAGCACTAATATGTAAACATTAGTTTTGTCGAATATTTACTTTCACACAGTGGTTTTGGTGGAGTTCGTCGAGAATGTATGGTGGCCCTTAAGGGCGCCTGGGTTTTTTCTACACATTCTATAAGGATACTATTGGATTTTTAAATATTCCGCTCGGAAAAAAGCTTCGAGTGCAAATAATTTAGAATGGTCAAGTGCTTTCCGGATTTGCGGAAAAAGACATAAATAATAAAATACTAAAAAACGTCGCCCACAATACGCGAGAGGCAATTTGAAATGGAGAATGTGCAAGTTGGACATTCTGTGGTTATTTTCCCTATAGAAGTCCAGAACATTCTGTGCCACAGATATAATTACTATAGAAAATGTATGACCTTAATTTTGAACGCTCTCCAGAGGGAGTTTTTCCGAATACGCGAGGGGGTAACCACTCCAGAGATTTCTTGAGATTCCCTGAGATTCCATAGAGATTTCCAGAGATTCCCATGGAAAGATGAATCCCAAAAGGGTAACCACTCCAAAAATTCCAACATTCCCTGAGATTTCATAAAGATTTCCAATGATTCCCAACGAGATTCTCAACGAGTGATTAACCCCTCGCGTATACGGCACCCATTTGTGCTATTATTTTAAATAAAGATTTCATTGGTTGCGCCTCTCAGTGGCTGAGCGGTCCGACATGTGCCTTGAGAGGTATAGGTTCAAATCCCGGCGTGAGGATTTTTTTTCCTTTAAGAAAATACATAGAAGGATTTGATTTCTGGGAAGGGGGATGGGGGCAACCCATCCCCCAATTCACGCAGTTCACTTAGCAGAGGATTGAAGAATTTGGTGGCATCGATTGATTTTTGAGTACATAAGTCCTGGCTGTGAAGCTGCACGCGACAGAAAAGGGGGGGAACCTGAAGTATGGGGGAGAGGGAGGAATTCCATTGCCCTGCCGCAGCCCCAGCCTTTTTATTTTGCACCAGATTTTGACTTTGGGGCTGTTCAAAGGGTAATATGGTGAGAATCACGACCTACCGTCGAGTTTCCCCTCAGCCGGTGAAGGTCAGTTACCCATCAGGGCTAGGTAGACCCAAAATTAGCTCATTATAGTTTCAATAAAATTATCAGAAGGTGCTCCTTTCCTTGTTTTGAGTGTTCCACACTATTTCAGGTCAATTTTAGGTGGTTGAGACACCAAAGACTGAGAAGACTGGAACAGTAAATTCTATGCCTAGTGAAGCCTCAAAAACTCAGTTTAAAGTTGTAAATCTCAGTCGCGTTATCAGATATTTACTTTAGTCATGGACTATCGCAGTTTTTGTGTTGGATATGTTTGTTTTCTCACATATATGAATTTTTATACAGGAGGTATGAGTTTACTGAAAGGTAGCATTTTACCTTATTTACAATAGCGTCTCTCTATAACGAACGCTAGAGAGGAGTTCCATGCAAGTCCGAAGACCAATAGCTGAGGGTTGGGGGGGACAAGCCCAGCAACTAGACCGTTTTCAAGAACTATCCATTGTGCTCAGCTGGCAGCACTACCAAATACCAGCTCCCCAGCCATCGAGTAAACGATGGTGACCTACAGTTTTAGGTGGGTTCCCCAACCACCACAGCCTCGATATACATTTCACTTGACATGCTGAACATATCAGAGGTGAATGCCAAGCAGAAAAACTTTTTGGTAGGACCGGGATCGAACCGGTGTGACCCGGCTCTCACTGCTCCTCAAAAGTCGACCATTTAGTCCACTCGGCTATCGAGGCCTTCTTCCGAAGACCAAGGGAACGGTTAAATATTTTTGTTCGTTCTGAAAAATAATTTGGGTAAAATCACTTTACATTTGTGTAACCCCTGTATCAGAAAGCACCCCCCCCCCCCCCCCCCCTTCTTATCTCCAAAATTTATCCCAGTTTCAAACACGTTGGATAGGAACCTCAACACAATTGTACACCAGGTACGTTTACCTTTCGTACAAAGCTTTCGAAGTTCAAACAGTTCCTCCTGTGACACACAATGCACATAGGGAACAAAGCTTTGTCAACTTAGAGTCTATACCTAAACTTTACATGGATAGATGTATCTTCAAACCTGAATGGAAAGTTTTCTTTTCAGGAATAAAGTAAGTGATGAAGCTGAATGTACAAAAAAAAATCGGGAAATTTTTTTGTATGCAGTAACGGATTGTAAAGAGGAAACTCTTAAAAAATTGCATGCTGCATGCAACTCTGCTGCACATCCTTCGAAAGCTTTTTTGCCTTTGATTGCTGCACCAAAAAGCGCCGCCATAAGGGTTGTTTGGGGGGAGGGGGGTGAAACCCCCATTTTTTGCAGTAGTTTCATAGTATGGCCTCATGAAGAACTGGGCCGGCTTGTAGTCGTCTCATTTCCGAAAAAAATTAGGGTCAGACTTTTGTAGTATGGAACCACAAAAAACGAACCTAAATTCCCAGTGGCTTCTAGTCCGTACCTATAAATGACAATCCTTGTTACTTGTAAGGTATGGTTGTCCTACCTATAAGTATATTCCAAAAAAAAAAATGAACACTTCCCGTATTTAGTGGAAATGATCTACAGTTGTCGTTATCTACAACTTTACTCTCTGTAACGAAAATCCCTCTATAACGAACGAACGCTTCGGTCCCTTCGCGGTCGTTATAGAGAGAAACACCTGTATTTTAAGGAGTCATCGTGAAGCACCGTTCTGGAGAATAGCAGACGTTTTTAAAAATAAATAAATAATTTTCTGGATGTAAAAATAAGCGAGAAAATCTTAGTATAAAAGAAACTCCCCCCATTCTCCCCACCCTTACTAACTCCCACATAGATAAGAGCGAGGAGTCATTCCATCACAGGGGTTCAGCCTGGATCCATGGGGGGGAGGCACTAACCTACAGATAAGGGTAATGGTCGACAACATGCGAACTAGGCGCGTGATGGGGTTGTTTTACCTACTGGCCTACAAACTGAAACATTTTTATCAGGGTGAGAAACAGATGTGTTTAATTGTTATGGTTGTCATTAGTTATTTATTGGTTTTAGGGTGGGTTGCACCAGTTGGGTTAGGTTCAGAGGGAATTATGAAGAATCGACTGATCACTAAAAGGGGGTTAAAAAGATTTATTATATTTCAGACCAAATAAATATATGACAGTTTCCTCTAACTAACTGCGGCACATCGTCAGCGAAATGGTCTGGGGACTAGATGATTGCCTTTCGAGCTGGGTCACGGTTCGATCCCGATCCTACCAAAAAATTTCTGACCGGAATCAGCTCAGCAGCTCACTATAGGTCCCGTTTTGGTAGTGCTGTCACGAGGGGTTAACCACTCCAGGAATCTCGTTGGAAATCCTTGTAAATCTTTATGGAATCTTGGAATTTTTTGGAATTGTTACCCCTTTGGGGTTCATCTTTCTATGAATATCGTTGGGAATCTTTGGACATCTTTATAGAATCTCAGGGAATCTCAAGTAATCTCTGGAGTGGTTACCCCCTCGTCAGATGTCAGATGGGTACGTCTTGAAATAGTCTCTTTACTATCTACTACACTTTATTACAAGTTTACTAGTGAGAGGAACGGTACGTTAGAAGAGCGTTGTCGGTGACTTTGCAGCCGCCTTAACCCAGTAGTACGTATTCGGGTCTTGGTGTACAACATGTTAATTGCTGTTATGATATGCTCCTGTGATCAGGGTGCCTATTCAAATATTCTAACACATCCGTGGTGTCTATCCTGCGCTTGTGCTGAGCTTGTCTCCACTAACTCTCACTGGAGTCCAGAATAGCGACCCAAATTAAGGAAACTTGCTCTATGCTCCGTGCTACAGTAACGCGCTTTATTGTAGATAGGTTTGAATACCGTTGCTATTTTCCAGTTGCAGTTCCATATATAGGTACAGACATAAAGGCACTGTGTATGGGTGTGAGAAGGTAATAAACCTTAATTAAAACTAGTCCGTTTGAAGGTGTACCATGAAAATAATTCCGAATGTGTTGGGTGGACTCCGTCTTCCCTGGGAAGTAAAGGAGGTCGTCCATCTAGCCGAACCGTGCCGCCGTTGTCCCGTGCTATAGGTGTGCGACCTTCTTGAAAACCTATTCAGGTGTGATACTGCTTATCTATTTCTGTACCTAAACGTGGGGTCTAGACTTAGTAATGAAAAAACAAATATTTTCTCGCTGAGCCATGTTTTGTTCATACTACAACCTCCTTGGCGGTGCCACCTATCCAGGAACACACAGTGTTCAGTGACCTTTCGTAAAGTGTTCACGTAGTAAGTACATGCTAACTAACAGTGGTCTGATCACATAGTGAGTCCAATGCGTGAGTTAAATGTCACGCCGACCAGCGCCCTAAGTTATACATGGCTACTGACCACACGTGGTCACAAGGTGTTACATCTTCAGGCAGCACCTGTTTACGCTTGGAAAATCGTGATGTGTTGGACTACTTCTTAATCCTTTTTCATATGTGGCCTCCATCACCAATTAGACCCATATACACCTGCGGCTCTAGTAGAGATCCTTTTGTCACGTGCGATACCCGAGGAACATTATACACTATACACTATTACTATATTCTCCCTATATTTCCGTAATGACTTCGTGATAAAAAGAACCATAATAGAGCTGCAGGAGTGAAGTTTTCGTACCAATTTGAAATCTTCCGGATAAATGGTGATAATAGTGACTGAAGAATTCTCTGGATATTTAAATGTTCTGAAATATATGTCTTTTTAACGTCATAAATTATGAGCCTATGTCGTAATTTCACGATCGGTTAATTTTGGACAATTTTTTTGTTGACAACCATCACTCGATCGTAAAATCACATCATAGCCTCTTAATTTTGGCCGTTAGAAAGACATATTACATTTCAGAACGTATAAATATCCAAATTGTTTCCTTATGTTTGAGGGTTGATCTGGCAGGTGGAGGTTCGGGAGAAGAATAACAGGATGTTTCACGTAGGCGTCCCATGTACGAATTGATTTTTATTATATAAACGTAGGGTGCATTTATGCTAGGTACTGTACCTGAGACCGATTGGACTCGGTTAAGGGTAGGTTGACACGGCCTCGATAGCCGAGTGGACTAAATGGTCGACTTTTGAGGAGCAGAGAGAGCCGGGTCACACCGGTTCGATCCCGATCCTACCAAAAAGTTTTTCTGCTCGGCATTCACCTCTGATATGTTCAGCATGTCAAGTGAAATGTATATCGAGGCTGTGGTGGTTCGGAACCCACCTAAAACTGTAGGTCCCCATCGTTTACTCGATGGCTGGGGAGCTGGTATTTGGTAGTGCTGCCAGCTGAGCACAATGGATAGTTCTTGAAAACGGTCTAGTTGCTGGGCTTGTCCCCCCCAACCCTCTGCTAGACTAGGGGTAGGTTGTTGCCCGCAAGCTAAGTATGGGAGTAAAGGGCCCTAAGCTAAGTACAGAGACCTACTTAGAGTACTGTTAGGTATATACATGTAGCAAGAGGCCCTCAGGGCTAGAAATATTCCTAAGTACCTGGTAAGATCTATTTTACATTTATACAATACAATGTAACGAAATGCCCTTAGGGCGAGCGGGAGACCTACCTATGATAGCGAATGTATGTTCGGTCTTAAGGCTGAATATACATTCGCTATTACTTTACGTTCGGACTTCAAACTTTGTGAGAAAACTATTGTTCTGAAATATATTATGTCTTTTAAACGTCACCAAAAAAATCGTCAAAAATCACTCGATCGTAAAATCACAACGTAGCCTCATGAGTTAAAAAGGCATATTATATTTCAGAATATTTAAATATCCAATAGTTTTCTCACAAAGTTTGAAATAGCGAATGTATGGTGGCCCTTAAAGTGTTTAGCAAAGAAGCTATGCTTGTATAAAGTTGTAGGCTTGTGGCCCTCAAATTGGCAATTAGCCTTGTTAAGGGGTGCAGGCTTAAGGGTGTGCTGTACGCCTTAACTGGCGGATGTTGCCCAACTTCCGGCTTGCGACCAACCGCAAATAACCAGCCTAGTGCTCAAGTAGTTAAACTATCATTTTAGCGGCTCAGCTTAACTTTGGGTTAACTCTTAGCCCCGTTCTGCCCTTTAGTGAGGATGATTGAGAGTTCCTATTTGTTAGGGAAGTCTGTTGGCGTTCGCGAGCTGGTGAAAGTCATCAACATATCAGACTGGTTTCTGTCGTTAAGGGTCCGCTATACCTGACGATGCATTTTTTGCCGCCCATAAGATTAACATTGCGAGCGGCGATTCATTTTCAGGGTTTACCCTTGGTTGGAAAGACACACAATTTTGCCTGTACCTAGCCCTAACAATGTTCTAGGGAGTGTTCGAAGCAGATTTCCCATTTTTTTACTGGTTTTCGAGATACAGCACTTTTCTTGAGGTATGCGATGCTTGTATTTGCAAAACAGTTGCAATAAAGGAAACCAGTGAGAAATTGGGAAATCTGCTTCGAACACGCACTAGAACATTGTTAGGGCTAGGTACAGGCAAAATTTTGTGTCTTTCCAACCAAGGGTAAACCTTGAAAATGAATCGCCGCTCGCAATGCTAATCTTATGGGCGGCTAAAAATGCATCGTCAGGTATAGCGTCCTCTTAATGGACATATTATATTTCAGAACATGTAAAGTGGTCATCATAAAACACCAACAAACAGCATTGTGTCGCCAGGTTTATCATCAGGATCATCACATCACAAACTATACAATCGTGTCTCAATTTTACGATTGAGTGATTCTGACGGATTTTGTAGTAACTTATAGGGTGACTGGAGGCTCGGAATTTTGATGCTTTCCGTCCAAATCCCCCAATAGCTTGATATCCTGCCTAACCTAGGGGCGAGGCTCCACACTTTAGGGCGGAGACCTTTTATAGTTTGACGGTGTGCAAGCCGGTATCAATGGTGTCGCCATGGTCCGTGCACGCAGGTATTGCTCCAGTAGTTAATGCCACAATCCAGAGACCCATAATCTGCGTCACATAACTTTACCCTTTCTCGGGGCCTCCTGCGTCACCTAACTTTACCCCTTCTTAGGACCTCCTCCTGGCTCCACATATAGTTAAAGCACCTTATAATCTCGTGGTATGGAAGCTGGTATCAATGCTATCGCTGCACGCACAAATCCAGAGACTCTGCGTCACCTAACTTTACCCCTTCTTAGGGCCTCCTCCTGGCTCCACATCAAAGCACCATTATATTGTCTCTTGGTGTGCCAGCCGGTGTCGCCATGGTCCGTGCACGCAGGTTTTGCTCCAGTAGTTACTACACCAATCTAGAGACCCATACTCTGCGTCAATTAACTTTACCCCCTTCTCAGGGCCCTTCAGCTACTGCCGATGCATGTGGGAATGCCGAATGGTTGAGCCCCAACTACGACGCAGCTGAATCCGGCTGACAAACTTCACATAATGAAGGTATATTTTAAAATAAAAATAAATAAATAATCGGAAGGTGTCACCCATAAGTTGGTAAGTCTGATTGAAATGAATACAGTGTGTTTTGTCATTAGCCGCGGTAACACCCTATAAAGTTCGAAACCACTTCAGGTCCATTTCCATCCCCAAAACCACCCCTCCCTCATCTTGTCGATCCCTGAAATTCGGTAGGTGACCCAAGTGGTCGTAATTATCGCACCGGACTTGAAAGGGGTGGATCCCACGGGGGGGAATACCGGAGGGGAGATGATTGACGACCTCAAGGTTATTCGAAATCCCTCTATTGATTATCCCTCTGATACTTTATTGACCGAAAAGGGGTGGGAAACTCCAGCTGGATGTTTTGAAGTGTCTCGCCGAAATTTCCGAAGTTACAGTAACTGTTTTAAGGCTAAGCAGCAGCTCATGATGCATTTCTGACTTCAATAACAATGTCTGAACTATCTTTATTTCGTATATTTCTTTTATACACTCCAGAACTATCTTCTTAGGTTGGATTTCACCACACTATAGTGTACACTATAGCGTTATCCTATCGTTAAGAAAAGTTAGCGGCTTCCACCATCCTGACGATAGCACCCTTACCTTATCGTTAGCTTTCGAGTGGATTATCCGTGCGTTAGCAATAACGATAACTTTCATACTTTCAAATCATTTGGGTGCGAAACAGGCAGGGATTGTAGTCTACCCAACAATTTAATACCTTTCTCAGAAAAATTAGTGTGTCTTTCACGTTTATTTTCCATTTTTAACTTGAACTTGTTGAAACGTACACCTAAACAAAGTTGACGTAAACAAAGCAGACGAATTCTAGTGACACGAAAAAACCTACCATGCACCTATCATATTCCAAGTTATTACCAAGAAGGAGCTGGATGTACTATAGAATCCATAAACAACGAAAATCGTTAAATATTATTGTGAAAGCCATTTTTGGTATTATAGTGAACGTTTAACGATAGGTTAAGTTTTGTGGCTACTTTAGCGATAAGATAACAATTCGGTCGTTAGGCGGCACTATAGTGAGGTGGTGAAATTCAGCCTTAGTTTGTTTATTTTAGAAGATGCGAAACTTGGACGTTATAAAGGGAGGTGGAGGAGTCACAGGTTTTCTGGATAGACTCTATCTACCTATACAGGTCGTGGTCCCACAATCGTAGAGTCTGTTATATACGATCTTGTACGGCCTCGATAGCCGAGTGGACTAAATGGTCGACTTTTGAGGAGCAGAGAGAGCCGGGTCACACCGGTTCGATCCCGATCCTACCAAAAAGTTTTTCTGCTCGGTATTCACCTCTGATATGTTCAGCATGTCAAGTGAAATGTATATCGAGGCTGTGGTGGTTCGGAACCCACCTAAAACTGTAGGTCCCCATCGCTTACTCGATGGCTGGGGAGCTGGTATTTGGTAGTGCTGCCAGCTGAGCACAATGGATAGTTCTTGAAAACGGTCTAGTTGCTGGGCTTGTCCCCCCCAACCCTCGGCAGAATCACGCTAGACAGTCGAGTATTCCCCAGCCGGTGGTGGCCAGGTACCCATCAGACCCAGGAAAAAAATCTTGGCAAGTCGGGATTAGATCTGGGTTCTTGATTCAAAGGTCGTCGCCTCATTCAAGCAGTCTGTCTATACTGATCGATAGTGGGCTGATGATGTTTGGATATAACAGACGGACAGTCATTCAACAAACAGCCAAACTCCTTGAAAACTTAATTCATTTATGAATTATCAATAGCCGCCTGATTGACTTCCCGCCGAAATCAACATCAAAATAACAATCAATATTACAGAGCTTTCGTGACTTGTAAGTACTGTTGGATTACTGTGCGGGAATCTTAAGGTTCAGGTATCAATTTTTAAAAACGTTCCTCAAAGAAAACAACCCTGAACTTTTTTACGACCCCTTGTGTGTACGAAGTACACATATTAGATCATAGGAAAAGGTTATAGTCGTGCAGACAAATCGATTTTGAAATTTTCGTTACAAAAAGTCCTTATGACACCGAAAAAGGTTTTTGCGGTATGTATGTGCTCCTCGATTCAAAGAAACAAATTTATATGGGTACTATAGTTCCTCTCTATAACGACTATGTAAAGCCAATCGCTACAAAGAGAGTTTGCTATAGAGAGGGAGACATTGTAGAGACCGTAATCGCTACAAAGAGGGAGGCAATGTGGAGATATAGGGTTTTTCAATGCACCGTAGTGTTTCCTCGTTATAGAGAGGGACAGGGTCAGGATCGAACCGGTATAACCCGGCTCGAAAGGCAGCCAACTAGGCAGCTCGGCTATCAACCTGTTTTACTTGAGAGGTAAAAGGAGCCTTAAAGGCGCGCCAAGGTTCAAACTAAAGATCATATTTTAAAAGTAATCGAATTAAAACTCGAACAAGACTTAAGAATTTGAAAATTACCGATGACGTCAAAGATCTTTCTACAAATTTCAGCTCAAAAACTTGCTGAGAGATTTTCACGAAAACTCTTCGGTTAATCGGATAATTTCTTCGGTAACCTCTTCATGGGGTTAAGACGATGCCAGCATTCTTTCAGGCATTTATTATTCAAGATATAGTTAACTTAAGTAGTATACTTAGTTAATGACTGTTACGGTGGAGGTGGGATTAATTTTGAAAATTTGTTGAGTACACAGCCACTTTTTTCTTAATTTTTCTCGGTTTAAGGACGTCATGTCTTTTTAGCGGCCAAAATTAACAGGCTGTGTGTTTACGATCTGTTAAAAATACACATTATATGTCAGAACATTTAAATATCCAATAGTTTCCTCATAAAGTGTGCTGAAAAAACGTAAACAAATAGCGAATGTATGTTTGGCCTTACAGTAGTCTCCCACTATAACGATTGTAAAGGGATCATGCAAAATTACTCGCTATAGAGAGGTTTTCGCTATAGAGAGTCTGTATTTCACAACAAAAAAACTCAGAAGACATTAAAGTACGCCAACAGACTGCCTTTTGTCAGCAGCCGTAAACTCCAGTCTACTCCAGCCTTTCTTCTCCACTATCTATGTTGCTATAGCAGCTTTTTAAAAACCTCGGTTAGCAACGTTAAGGGTCCGCTATACCTGACGGTGCATTTTTTGCCGCCCATAAGATTAACATTGCGAGCGGCGATTCATTTTCAAGGTTTACCCTTGGTTGGAAAGACACAAAATTTTACCTGTACCTAGCCCTAACAATGTTCTAGGGAGTTTTCGAAGCAGATTTCCCATTTTTTTACTGGTTTTCGAGATACAGCACTTTTCTTGAGGTATGCGATGCTAGCATTTGCAAAACAGTTGCAATAAAAGAAACCAGTGAGAAATTGGGAAATCTGCTTCGAACACTCCCTAGAACATTGTTAGTGCTAGGTACAGGCAAAATTTTGTGTCTTTCCAACCAAGGGTAAACCTTGAAAATGAATCGCCGCTCGCAATGTTAATCTTATGGGCGGCAAAAAATGCATCGTCAGGTATAGCGTCCTCTTAAGGTAGCTTGGTGGTCCCCTAGGGAGACATCTCAGGGTGACGTTTGTTTATGTTCACTTGAACCAAAACGCAGCACTTTTTCTCATATTATCATCGAAACTAACCTCCTTATTGCAATAAAAACAGTGTGCTTACTTAGTCAATTCTTTTAAGAACATAAAGTAAGCAAAAATTCATTAAAATGACTTTTGGTTACTTCACAATGTTTGCACAACCAAACACCAATAAACCCACTCACCCAAATTGTGGAGTCTGTTTGGTTGTGCAAACATTGTGAAGTAACCAAAAGTCATTTTAATGAATTTTTGCTTACTTTAAGTTCTTTAAAGAATTGACTAAGTAAGTACGCTGTTTTTATTGCAATTAGGCTGAATTTCACCACCTCACGATAGTGTCTTTTAACGTTCGAATAGCTATCGATTCGAAAAAGGAGACATCCTCTCGTTAGGTTTTGTTGTGTCAATAGAATTCGCCTGCTTTGTTTACGTTTTACGTCAAATTTATTTCAACAATTTCAATCTAAAAGTGGAAATAAACGTGAAAAAACCCCTATTTTTTTGAGAAAGAAGTTAAAATGTTGATTAGACTACATTAGACTACACCAAATGAGTCGCAGGTATGAAAATTATCGTTTTCCTATCGTGTACACGATAGTCTTCACGTTAAAGTGGTGAAATCCAGCCTGAGGAGGTTAGTTTCGATGATAATGTGAGAAAAAGTGCTTTGTTTTGGTTCAGGTACACATAAATAAACATCAGTCGCCCCATTTCATCTTCAAAGATCGGGAACCTGACTATTGTACTTCCGTGAATAGACACGGAAAACCAGGTATAGTCCTTCGCAATCTCGAAAACTGTTTGAAACTTTGTAACAAAGGGATGGATACGTTATTTATGTGCGGCATGTTCCAGTTCTATGTAACATCACGCATTGGAAAACGTTAAATTTAGCTTGAAAGTTTTGCTAACATAAATATGAAAATTGCGCTTTCCGAGTACCCTGAAACGTTGCCCACCAGTTTTGTGAACTTTCCTTGCAACTGGCGCGTATTTCATCTTTCTTACGGAATTTCAAATATGCTTTAATTTTTTTTCCTCGGTCGAGCGAACTTTGGCATTAGCGTTGTTTGATGTTGTATTTTTATTTTTTATTTTTTCAGGTAAGCTTTTTGTGCCTCTGGCTCTACCATGCGTAAGTCCTATCTCCTTTCGGGCGTTACTTCATTTCGGGCAAATTCCACATCACTGATATATTTTGTGGCTGTTTGTTATAGGCAATCGAGAAAACGTGGTAGCAGAATAATGTTTTTTCCCGTTTTTTGAGGCAATTATTGGATATTTAAATGTTCTGAAATATAGTGTGTATTTTTAACGTCAGAAAATAACTGACTATGTAGTAATTTTGGATCAATATTTCTTTTTTCACGTTCCGATTTAAACTTTGTGGGAAAACTATTCGATATTTATATATTCTGAAATATAATATGTCTTTTTAACGTCATTACTCATGAGGCTATGTTGTGATTTTATGATCGAGTGATTTTTGTCACCAAAAAAATTGTCCAAAATTAACCGATCGTGAAATCACAACATAACCTCATGAGTAATGACGTTAAGAAGACATATTATATTTCAGAATATATAAATATCCAATAGTTTTTTCACAAAGTTTGAAATTGGAACGTAAAAAAATAGCCTTCAGCTAGGACCAATATCATGGGGGACACAAAATCTTCAAGAAATTATTATTTTAAATTTAAATGTGAACCTCATCCTCCCACTGTTTCGTCTCAAGTCCACGGGTATACCAAAAAAATAACACAAGAATGGGATTGAAATTATTAAGAAGGTCTTGAAGAATCCAACCGACTCTTGAGAAATCAATAGAAAGTTGTCAATACCTCGCGTAGTGACCATTGTATCCTGAAGGCCGAAATGTAGAAACTGACAGGGGCCTTTGTAGTCGAAAAAAGTCATTAATGATGTAAACCCCCTTCCCCTCCAAGATCTATTTATTTTACAGGTTCCCTCGTTTGAATCTAAAATAACTTATCCAAGATAACGTCTTACCAATTGGATTTGTTGGAGTTTAAGCCCTGTGATTGGTCATTATCATTTGACGTCGTTGGAAACGTCCTGCTTAGCATTCAGACTAGGTAACCTCTTGAGTACATAGACCTTGGTCCTTCTATACCTCCCCTGAGAACTGCGCGTAATTCATATTCGTTTCTTTGTGGCCTGATTTTGAAAACGAAGGGTCGGTTCTGTTATTAAACCAACTTTGCCATTCTCTATAACGATACTCTTTATAGCGAGTAAACCTTAACCTTGTTAGACCCTGACTCAACAGCCTCGATAGCCGAGTGGACTAAATGGTCGACTTTTGAGGAGCAGTGAGAGCCGGGTCACACCGGTTCGATCCCAATCCTACCAAAAAGTTTTTCTGCTCGGCATTCACCTCTGATATGTTCAGCATGTCAAGTGAAATGTATATCGAGACTGTGGTGGTTCGGAACCCACCTAAAACTGTAGGTCCCCATCGTTTATTTGATGGGTGGGAAGCTGGTATTTGGTAGTGCTGCCTGCTGAGCACAATGGATAGTTCTTGAAACGATCTAGTTGCTATAGGCTTGTCCCCCCCAACCCTCAGCTATAGACCCTGACTCATTTTGAAAACACTTCTAGATAGCGGTGTAACTCCATGGTTAGTGCGAATCGGTCTTCTTTTTTGACCTAGAAACAAATCTAGATGGATAGTATGTATTCGATGTAGTCGCTTCCCCCGGGGAAGTCTCAAAATCTTTGCTAAAGTGGACATCGCATAAACTTGTGAAAAAGCAATATTTGGCGCGAAAGGATTGGAAAAAGGATCGGAAGTGGGTGGGATCCGCTTCCGGCTGATCCATACGGAGCCCTCCGGGCTGTCCGACCAACGTTCCGTCGGTAATTGATGAGTTTTCTTTTCGAAAGAAGGGGTGGGTGGGGGGGGGGGTTCTGCCCTAACCCCCCAAAATTGCTTCTTGCAAGAGACTCTTCTACCCCCTCTTCTTTGGTCCTACTATTCAGAGCGCACATCATAACTTTTATTATGGATTATTTGTAGGAATTTTTGTTGGAGTTGTCACACAGTGAGACTGAGCCTTTTTGTTTCCTTTCGTTGTCTCTCTTTATAACGAAAACCTCTCTGTAACGAGACAAGATCCTGGCCATTCTAAGTACCTTCCAAATACCAAATGTAAACAACCCATCACGGGTCAAAGGCTGTTGATAGTGTTGATTGGTTGTTGTTCACCGTCTATACCTATACACTTGGTTCGGAGGCACAGTTTAAACAAACTGATTGTTGGCCGAAGTCAGTTGTATATTTTATGTGACATCCATGCTACCAACAGAAAAATGCTGAAACCTGGATTCGAACACAGGACCTCAGTCTTGCGAGTCTAATGTTTTCCCACTATAGACCACGGGAACATTTCACGTATAGGTAGTCCGTTATTGTTTTATTTAGTTCGATAGTTATGTTAAAAATCCTATGCCATGGGAAATTTGAATACGAAAACCCTTCTTAAGGGCGTCTACGCAGTCGTGTTTGTTTTCGTTTTTTCTGCACATTTTGTGAGGATACTATTGATATTTAAATATTCTGGAATATAATGTCATTTCAACAGGCTCTGTGGTGATTTTACAACTTGTTGATTTCGGACATGTTGACAAAAATCAGTCGATCGTAAATTCACCACACAGTCTGTTAATTTCGGTTATATTATATTTCAGAACATTTAAATATCCAGTAGTGTGTGCAGAAATCACGTAAAGAAATAGCGAATGTGTGTTTGGTCTTAAGGTGTGCCTGTACATTATGTACAATATTTTCTCTTGCTTCCCCAGCTTTCAGAATCCCCATTTGCAAGCGGTGCCAACTAATAAATTGTAGGCTAAGTGCATGGGCAGCAGCTTGCCCGCAGCTCGCAGGTCACCTTAGGGTTAATTAAAAAGGACGCATGGTCTGCCTTAATTACTAAATATTTCGGTCTTATTGTCAGGCAGTGGACCGGGACACCAACTGACGTCTTCTTTGCTTTTGGAGCCAAACATTTTACTCAGTCGTTTAATTGAGTTTTTTTTATTGTTTGTTTATTTATTGGTTGTTTTCCTAATAATTTGGGGTGGCACCGTCGACTGCTGATTGGTCTGGTTGTTTCCCTAATGCTGACCTGGACGGCCGTTCTAGCGAGTTGGCATTCCCGGGCGTAGGAAAGTGGGAAGGGATGGCCATCCATCCCGGAGTTTCAGTTTGTGAGCCCGCCGTGAAATTTAGAATTTTACGATCGGTTAATTTCAGACAATTTTTTTGTCGACATAGCCTGTTTATTTCGGTCGTTGAAAAGACATAATTATATTTCAGAACATTTAAATATCCAATAGTATCCTCATAAAATGTGCAGAAAGAAACGCAAACAAACATGACTGCGTATAGACGCCCCTAAAACGGCCTCGATAGCCGAGTGGACTAAATGGTCGACTTTTGAGGAGCAGAGAGAGCCGGGTCACACCGGTTCCATCCCGATCCTACCAAAAAGTTTTTCTGCTCGGCATTCACCTCTGATATGTTCAGCATGTCAAGTGAAATGTATATCGAGGCTGTGGTGGTTCGGAACCCACCTAAAACTGTAGGTCCCCATCGTTTACTCGATGGCTGGGGAGCTGGTATTTGGTAGTGCTGCCAGCTGAGCACAATGGATAGTTCTTGAAAACGGTCTAGTTGCTGGGCTTGTCCCCCCCAACCCTCTGCTAACATAGACGCCCCTAAATTCGGATAGGTTGAGCATGGCAAGCTTTGATGGTCCTGGTACACCTAAAACTGTAGGTCCCCATCGTGAACTAACTGGGCAGCTGGTATTTGGTAGTGTCTAGTCTAGCCCTCTCACGTAAAATTATAATCCAAAAATGAAATGCTTCGCTTAATATTAGCAACCCATTTTTCACACGAAGGGTGCTAAAAGGGGAAGTTTTTAGCTGACAACAGTGGATTCCCCTTTCTCCCCGCTCCCCCCTTTATTGTTAAGGGCTCATCGAAAAGTTAAGTGGGGAAGAGGAAGGGGGAAAGGGGAATTTGCCATTGTCTACAGGCTATGAAGCGTTAGGCAAACGTAAGGGGTTTTCAAACTGAAGGAGCCTTCGCAGCCCTCGGAATCCCCCCCCCCCTTTTCCCCCCGGTGCTTCTTTAGATTTGAAAAGGTTTGGTAAATGATAAATTGGATTATCCCCCCCTCCCCCCTTCGTTCATACCTAGCCTGACCAAAACTTTATTGAATTTACGGTTTCATAGAAAGTGCCTTATCAATTTTATGACTGTAGGCAAAGTTATACTGTCGGGTTGTGCCACTTTCACTGCTTGGAAAGGAGTTTCAAGCTTTTTTAAGGTTCTTGACATTTTTAGTGGCCCTTTTCTCAGGTAACTGTTCAATATTGGTTTGTTCTGAAATATAGTAATGCCAGAATCTAGCTTAATAAATTGTGATTTCACGAACCTGTGATTTTCGTCAATTAACACTTTGTTAAGCTTGGCTTTGACGTTTAAAAGACACATTATAAGTCAGAGGAAATAAATATGAAATGGTTTCAGGAGAAAAATGCCGTTAAAAAATTTCAGTAAACAGCTCTATTGTATCTTCTGTCTTAAGGGTCCGCTCTACCTGACGGTGCATTTTTTTGCCGCCCATAAGATTAACTTTGCGAGCGGCGATTCATTTTCAAGGTTTACCCTTGGTTGGAAAGACACAAAATTTTGCCTGTACCTAGCCCTAACAATGTTCTAGGGAGTGTTCGAAGCAGATTTCCCATTTTTTTACTGGTTTTCGAGATACAGCACTTTTCTTGTGGTACGCGATGCTAGCATTTGCAAAACAGTTGCAATAAAAGAAACCAGTGAGAAATTAGGAAATCTGCTTCGAACACTCCCTAGAACATTGTTAGGGCTAGGTACAGGCAAAATTTTGTGTCTTTCCAACCAAGGGTAAACCTTGAAAATGAATCGCCGCTCGCAATGTTAATCTTATGGGCGGCAAAAAATGCACCGATAGGTATAGCGTCCTCTTAATGTTATTGTTTAGTGTGTAGTTTATTTATTTTCCCGAAAAATGGACTCTTCCTTACGTGAAGGTGGTGAAGGCACCTTTGTATAATGTTATCGCTTAGACTTAAAAAAAACTTTTTTCTGAGTTTCTAATTTGTACAAGTGAAACGATACAAATTTTACGATGAATTCTGTAGTAGAAATTCCCGGAATTTCTTTGTAACCGTGAATTGTTTCTTTGTAAAAGAAATCTGGTGAAATAAATTAAACTTCTTGGGTCATTTAAAATTGATGGCTCTCTTGAGGATTGACTTGGTTTTCCTCCCCATACCTTCTCAGAAGTTAGAGGGGTTATTAAGGGTGGCTTTCGCAAGTTGCTAAACTCCACTTTAGTGTTCTCAAGAAGTTCACTATAGCGTTTTCCTTCCGAAAAGAAACACTGCTGGACTTTGGCAAATGGGGAAATCGATTTACTATCTTTTAATAATTGTATACAGAGTGGATGTAAAAGAACAAGTACCGTTATTGTCCTTGTAAGGAGCCCTTAACAGCCTCGATAACCCAGTGGACTAAATGGTCGACTTTTGAGGAGCAGAGAGAGCCGGGTCACATCGGTTCCATCCCGATCCTACCAAAAAGTTTTTCTGCTCGGCATTCACCTCTGATATGTTCAGCATGTCAAGTGAAATGTATATCAAGGCTGTGGTGGTTCGGAACCCACCTAAAACTGTAGGTCCCCATCGTTTACACGATGGCTGGGGAGCTGGTATTTGGTAGTGCTGCCAGCTGAGCACAATGGATAGTTCTTGAAAACGGTCTAGTTGCTGGGCTTGTCCCCCCCCCCACCCTCAGCTATATAAGGAGCCCTTAAAGGGAAAGTTCAAGAACGGGTTACTTGCTGTAGTAGGCACCTAGCTTTCACCACCGAGAGGAAACTCGACTGTTGGGTGTAATTTTCACCAAATCAGTAATCGCACCCTTATGTTCAGAGAATGGTAGATAGGAGTTAGTTTTTCTCGACGGGGACCTACAGTTTAAGCCCTAAACGTTTGTAAATCTGAGAGGCAAAAATGTATTAAAGAAATTAGACCGAACATACATTTGCCATTTTTTTACGTTTTTCCTGCACACTTTATGAGGAAACTATTGGATGTTTAAATGTTCTGAAATATAATATGTCTTTTTATCGTCCGAAATTATCCGATCGTTTGGGTTTCATTTCACTTTGCTGAATACCTTAAGGGTCCGCTATACCTGACGGTGCATTTTTTGCCGCCCATAAGATTAACATTGCGAGCGGCGATTCATTTTCAAGGTTTACCCTTGGTTGGAGAGACACAAAATTTTGCCTGTACCTACCCCAAACAATGTTCTAGGGAGTGCTCGAAGCAGATTTCCCATTTTTTTACTGGTTTTCGAGATACAGCACTTTTCTTGAGGTATGCGATGCTAGCATTTGCAAAACAGTTGCAATAAAAGAAACCAGTGAGAAATTGGGAAATCTGCTTCGAACACTCCCTAGAACATTGTTAGGGCTAGGTACAGGCAAAATTTTGTGTCTTTCCAACCAAGGGTAAACCTTGAAAATGAATCGCCGCTCGAAATGTTAATCTTATGGGCGGCAAAAAATGCATCGTCAGGTATAGCATCCTCTTAATAACAACTTCGTAGGCACCCTCAATTTATCATTTTTTTTTTTTTTTTTTTTTTTTTTTTTTTTTTTTTTTTTTTTTTTTTTTTTTTTTTTTTTAATCGAACAGTTTGTTCGAATGTAGCAAGAAGTCGGCCCCGTAAGTGGGCCGGAGAGACATGCCATAAAGCCGGGGCCATAATCTGTTGAGCACGAGCCAGCAGGTTAACCATAACTGGAGCTATTTGCACTAAGTACGGGAGGCGTTAGGCAGGGCTCCTAATTACCCCTGTAAATTATACCCCCGTCCCACTTTGCTCTTACTTCCCCTAGTTAGCGGAGAGGCCGGGAAGCAGCTAGACCACATCAAAAATTGTTCATTAAGCTCAGAACGGTAGGGACCTACAGTCAAAAGCCAAAAGCTCCGAAACTTGGTTTCTCTAGTAGTGCTGGTAAAGTCTCACAAAAACTCAGCTATGTGGGCTGAAGCAGAGGCGAGGCCGAAGCCGAAAAATGGGCTGACGCCATAGCAGTTGGCCGAAGTCTTTCGTTAATGCATGTTCTTGATAATGAATTTGTCGACGTTTTTAAAAGTGTTTAAGGCTGAATATACATTCGCAATTTTTTTGCGTTTGGACTTCATACTTTGTGAGAGAACTATTCGATATTGAAATATTCTGATATATAATATGTCTTTTTAACGTGATTACTCATGAGGCTATGTTGTGATTTAACGATCGGTTAATTTTGGACATTTTTTTGGTGACGAAAATTACTCGATTGTAAAACACAACATAGCCTCATGAGTAATGACGTTAAAAAGACATGTTACTTTTCAGAATATTTAAATATCCAATAGTTTTCTCACAAAGTTTGAAGTCCAAACGTAAAAAAATAGCGAATGTATGGTGGCCCTTAAGGGCATCGACCCAGTCGTGTTTGTTTACGTGCTTTGTGCCCCTTTTGTGAGGACACTATTGGATATTTAAATGTTCTGAAATATAATATGAAGCTAGGTGATTGCACCAGGTGACGTCAGAAAGAAGGATAGACAAGTCTCAGTCCTGCTTATCGAAAAAAATCACGATTTTCAAGTTGATAGGAACGATTTTGCGCAGTCGATTTGCCAATGTTGTGGCCCGTTGCACGACTGAGGAAGTTGATGATCCCCCCAAGGCATCGACTTGAAAGTTTAGAGTTGCAATGTAAATAAGTTATTCACAAGTTTGGAATCAATGGTAGTTGAGTTCACCTGGAAAATAGCGATTTGGAGGCATGCAAATTCCACACAACTTTACATAACAATACTGTGTGTACCCTGCACCTCACCCAGTTCCACATTATTAGTATTCTGAAATATAAAATATCTTTTTAACGTCACTACTCATGAGGCTATGTTGTGATTTTCTGATCGAGTGATTTTTGTCACCAAAAAAATTGTCTAAAATTAACCGATCGTGAAATCACAACATAGCCTCATGAGTTGTGACTTTAAAAAGTCATATTATATTTCTAACTGTCTGAATATCCGTTCACTATTTTTTTACGTTTGGACTTCAAACTTTGTGAGAACTCTATTGGATATTTAAATATTCTGTAATGTAGTATGTCTTTTTCGACATTAATACTCATGAGGTTATGTTGTGATTTCACGATCGGTTAATTTTGGACAATTTTTTTGGCGATAAAAATCAATCGATCGTAAAATCACAACATAGCCTCATGAGTAATGACGTTAAAAAGACATATTATATTTCCGAATATTTAAATATCCAATAGTTTTCTCACAAAGTTAGAAGTCCAAACGTAAAAAAATTGGTATACCGATTTAGGTAATTCTAACTTCCATAACAAGGGAGTTACTGAGGAAAATACGTCCTCCGAATCGTTAAGGGTGTGTCCCACCAAACTCGGTTAACGTTAAACTCAAGTTATATTCCAATTATTGTACCGTAAACCCCAAATTTAACTGGAGTTTAAGAGGACGCTATACCTGACGATGCATTTTTTGCCGCCCATAAGATTAACATTGCGAGCGGCGATTCATTTTCAAGGTTTACCCTTGGTTGGAAAGACACAAAATTTGCCTGTACCTAGCCCTTACAATGTTGTAGGTCGTGTTCGAAGCAGATTTCCCAATTTTTCACTGGTTTCTTTTATTGCAACTGTTTTGCAAAAGCTAGCATCGCATACCTCAAGAAAAGTGCTGTTTCTCGAAAACCAGTAAAAAAATGGGAAATCTGCTTCAAACACGACCTAGAACATTGTTAGGGCTAGGTACAGGCAAAATTTTGTGTCTTTCCAAGCAAGGGTAAACCTTGAAAATGAATCGCCGCTCACAATGTTAATCTTATGGGCGGCAAAAAATGCACCGTCAGGTATAGCGGACCCTTAACAGTTAACCGAGTACTATATTTCAGAGCATTCAGCAGTTTCCCTGTAAAGCGAGCAAACAGTGTGGAGATCCGTCTGCGTTCTAATTTGCCACAATGCGACAGTTCTGGATCAATTGTTTGTTTACATTTGTATTCTAAAGTCACCTTTCGATTGTAATGAACATAAATGAAGTGAATGGCTGAGACATAAATAAAGTTAATCACCAATTGTACCGACAAAGTAATCCAAAAGAGCTCGTTGTCCGCACCCATAATGGGCGCCACAAAACGTTCCGAAACTCCAAAAGAACCGATCCAATAAAACGGATCCGAATGAACTAAAGGTCAATAAATAAAGTCCTAAATGAAGAAACGAATGAATGTATTGCCTGTTGGCTCCAGCGTTAAATCTGCGATAAAACGTAACTTAATTGAAGGGATAGTAACCAATTACCGCGAGATTAGCGCGATGGGCTCGTAAAAGGCCGAGAAACTGGCGGACTTTCGAGAAAATTCCGCCAATTTTCGTTTTAAGAGGACGCTATACCTGACGATGCATTTTTTGCCGCCCATAAGATTAACATTGCGAGCGGCGATTCATTTTCAAGGTTTCCCCTTGGTTGGAAAGACACAAAATTTTGCCTGTACCTAGCCCTCACAATGTTCTAGGGAGTGTTCGAAGCAGATTTCCCAATTTCTCACTGGTTTCTTTTATTGCAACTGTTTTGCAAATGCTAGCATCGCATACCTCAAAAAAAGTGCTGTATCTCGAAAACCAGTAAAAAAATGGGTAATCTGCTTCGAACGCTCCCTAGAACATTGTTAGGGCTAGGTACAGGCAAAATTTTGTGTCTTTCCAACCAAGGGTAAACCTTGAAAATGAATCACCGCTCGCAATGTTAATCTTATGGGCGGCAAAAAATGCACCGTCAGGTATAGCGGACCCTTAATCCCGCTAAGTTCGTAACTTTTTGATTAGTGAAATTTTTTTAAAGTAATTACTGCTGATGAATTATGGCTTAGTGATGGGAACTAGGTTGCATTCTGAAGAAATTTAATTTTTTTGCGTTTTTTATTTAACTTTATATTTTATATATATTACAAAATTTAGTGCGCGGTAGTTGACTGTCAAACCGTGTTGGCACTAGATTTTTCTTTTTTAAGCCAAAGTATCAGGTCCTATCCGTGCATTATGTACCTAAAGCCTCTGACAATTCAATTTTGAGCAAGTTTTCACGGGCCTTCTCAAGATGGAACCGAGGGGGTAACCACTCCAAAGATTCCTTGAGATTCCACTGAGATTCCATAAAAATTTCCAAAGATTCCCAACGATATTCATAGAAAGATGAACCCCGAAGGGGTAACCACTCAAAAAAAATTCCAAGATTCACCGAGATTTCATAAAGATTCCCAATGAGATTCCCAACGAGTAGTTAACCCCTCGGTTCAGAATTAATTAAATTTGAAGGAAACAAACGGTGTGCTGTAGAAGTAAAGAAGTCTCTAACAAAACATGAGAAAAACAAATACAATGAAAGATGAAATATATTTGGACTGATTTTAAGAGAGAGGAATCCGTGGCGGGTTGCCAGAAATGCTTGCTATAAATTCATCATTTGGTGTTTGGGTGGGAATATCAGTAAAAACGGAACCGTAGAGAAGTGCCCAGACTGATGACCGCCACTTTGTTAATTCACGCAAGACGCCACTGCTCAATTCCAAATACTAATGCTGAAAAAAATATGTCAAGCGATTTGTTGCAAAAACAGGTTGCCATAGTCCTACTCTCTCTTGGAGGAGAGGTGGATTAGACTACACAAATAATGTGAATTATCGTTGCTGAACCTTTTTAGATCATTGTGACCCCTTCTTCTTAATTCTCCCTCCTGATTTGAACAAAACCGAGGGGGTTACCACTCCAGAGATTCCTTGAGATTCCCTGAGAATCCATAAAGATTTCCAAAGATTCCCAACGATATTCATAATAGAAAGATGAACCTCGAAGGGGTAACCACTCCAAAAAATTCCAAGATTCCCTGAGACTTCATAAAGATTTCCAGTGATTCCCAACGAGTGGTTAACCCCTCGGACAAAACATTAACCCTGAGTTTTTTTGAGGACAGTGGGTGTCGTTGCTGTCTTCCTAGAGTGATATGGACTATCGCTAGCCTTACAGTAGTACAGCGGTCTGACAGGCTATCCTGAGAGGTCCGGGTTCGAATCCCGGTGTAACCAAGTTTCCTCCTTGCCAAAAATTTTGTTTTGCACCCCCAAAAATAAGATAGGTGTATTTCCACTGAAAATAAAGTAAGGGATGGAGGTTTACGTTGCCGTTACAATTATTTTATTTGTTTAACGGTTAACCCAATGGAGAGAAACAAATGAGATTGTCCCTTGTAACCCAGGATTAGTAGCTTCACTCGCCCGATAATTGAACCTGTTTTAATCCCCCTTTGTTATTTTAGCACCCTTATTTTTTGACAAAGGTTGGGTCAGACCCAGGTTCTATCCCCGTCTTCATGAAAATTTTCCTAGTAGACCTAACCAGGTCTGACGGATACCTGGCTGGCGGAGAACCCGACTGACGGTGCTGATTCTGACCTTCTTGTGTACGAAGGTCACGATAGCCCTCGTTCAAACAATCAGGTTCTTCTCTGTGCCTTCAGGCTGTAAGCACCAAAGTGCATGGGTCGTCAGCTTTCAGACCCATAGGGGTTAACCACTCGTTAGGAATCTCGTTGGGAATCATTGGAAATCTTTATGAAATCTCAGGGAAGATTGGAATTTTTTGGAGTGGTTACCCCTTCGGGGTTCATCATTCTATGAATATCGTTGGGAATCTTTATGGAATCTCAGGGAATCTCAAGGAATCTCTGGAGTGGTTACCCCCTCGGCGTTAACCGAAATTTCGTCTGACAACAGACTCTTCAGCGTAAGTCTTCGTATAAAGCACAAAGGGAAATAAAGGGCGAAAGTTGTGTTAAGTAGCCAGTTTACTATACAAATCTGCAACTTCTCCTTGTCAAACTCAAAGAAGAATTTACAGTGGCTTAAGTAAATGGGTTGAACCAAAACTGAAAACTCGTAGCTTCTCTGTGTTCCTTCTTTCTCGAAATCTACCCAAATTCTGTTTTTCTGGGACCAATGTTCTGCCGCACTAGCAAGAGCCATTTAAGGGCGTACAGCCATAACACAGCCTGCTAATTTCGGCCGTTAAAAAGATATATTATATTTCAGAACAAATTATGAAGTCCCTTTCGTGTATAGTATCGCCACCCTGACCTGCCTGGCCCGAGGGCATTCTGCACTGTTCACTGTTCACAGAATGCCTCCGGGCCAGGCAGGTCAGGGTGGCGCTACTATACTAGCACGGTGGCTGGGAAGATGGTATTTGGTAGTACTGCCAGTTGAGCACGATGGATACTTCTTGAAATATGAAGTTGCCTGGCTTGAGTCTTCGACCCTTCTATAACTGGAAGGTACAAAGTCTGCGGCATTCTTCCTTCTGTAATATCGATCTGTGGCCCGTTAAACTAGGTTAAGAGAATACCCCTGAATCCGCCCCTGAAGGAACAAAGGATATTCCCCAGATTTTGTAAATAACGAAAACCCTTTGAAAAGGAACAAAGCTGATCATCATTAGGGAAAGCTTAAATAATTTTAATCCCTTGCAAGTTTTAAGTTTAGTTGGAAATCCGAGATCTTCATTTGTCTCACTTCTCTTCATAAATCAGACTCTGTTTCTTTCCTTAATAGAATAAAATTTTTTTTTAGATATTGCGCCTTGAACGGCCTATAGTGGTCCCCCTGGCTGGTGGTGGGCCAGGAAAAAAGTTTCGACCGGAGGGCGCTAGAACTTGGGCCATCTTGATAGGTCACTCCCTCTCATACTGCCCTAATTTTAACCCCGTTTTATGGTTTTTAATTTGTAACGAACGCCTTAAGTTGTTATTGTAGCAGTCACTCTCTATAACGAACAAATGCCACGGTCCCCCTTCCTGTAGCGGGTGCTTTTAGTACTACGGTACTATTTGCCTAATACCTATAACCAGAGCTAGCCGACAGAAATACGAAAGGAAAAAATTTTCAGCTGACTGGGTTCGAAACCTGACACTATGACCCTAACGGAGTGACGGTATCTGAAAATGCCTATTACAGCTTTCCCGTTAATGTGGTTGTGCAGTTCCAGGCAAATCGTAATTTTTCCGTGTTATATGACATTGTGCAACAGATATCGGAAATGACATAACGGTTTTGTATTCCGGAAATGGAAATTCCATCGGCAACGCACGGAAATGCAGAACACTTGCCCAACTTCCGGCCAGACTCAGCCCATGTCGTTTTAAAAACAAAAATTTAGCATGAATAAAAAATTGACGCATTTCTTCAGTTTATTTTGCTTCTCTGCCGTTTTACTCGACGATCCACAGTTAAATTTAACTGGAGCTTAATAATAATAATAGCTGAGGGTTAGGGGGGACAAGCCCAGTACTAGACCGTTTTCAAGAATTATCCATTGCGCTCAGCTGGCAGCACTACCAAGTACCAGCTCCCCAGCCATCGAGTAAACGATGGGGACCTACAGTTTTAGGTGGGTTCCGAACCACCACAGCCTCGATATACATTTCACTTGACATGCTGAACATATCAGAGGTGAATGCCGAGGAGAAAAACTTTTTGGTAGGATCGGGATCGAACCGGTGTGACCCGGCTCTCACTGCTCCTCAAAAGTCGACCATTTAGTCCACTCGGCTATCGAGGCTAAATATAACTGGAGGTTAGTTCTGTGTTTAGCTTTTGAATGTTGACCTTACAGTAATAACTGGCGAATAACAGAATTGCCACCTACCCTGAGGCTGAAAGTATACTATACTATACAGATACGAGGAGATAATTCTTTTCGATAGGAGGCGCTATCGTGTACTGGTGAAATTCATCCTATATAAATAGTGGGGTGTGCCTAATGCCTAGGTGAATTGCAATATATCGAACTAAACTCTGGCGTTAAACGAAAGACATACCTATTCTATTTCAGAACAGGAAAGGGTCATTAAAAAACGTCAACAAATAGCATTATTACAGGATCAGGTAAGACTCGGGTATAGCTTTCCCGAAAATCACTTATTTTTGGCCCTCCCCAACCTGAAATCTCAAAATTAAATTTTCGTGCACGAAATCAATTCTTTCTTACCGTTCAGATTAGCGAGAAACGAAAAAGGCTGTCCTCGGGGCACATGGAGAGGGGAGAGGTGATTACGGGCTCAAATGGTTTTGTAATTAATGCCTTTTTCGAAGCCATTCCTTCATTCCTTCCTCCTCTTCCCCACTTCCAAGCCACTGATGGTCGTTTTGACCGTTTGGTCTCATCAATCCCTGGTTTCGCCTCTTCTCTTCCTTCAATTCAATCTTCTAGACGAGTTCCCCTTTTCTGTTTGGTCAATTTAACTGAGCTTTTAATGGTTCCATACAGACAGGTTGAACGATCTGTTGATTGAGGTTATTGGACCATATTTTTGTCTTCTCTAGATTTTTTTTTTTTTTTTGGTGCTTACCTGGAAATTTGAGTTTGAAGGTGGCTTTTCACAAATTCCTAAAGTTCACTATAGTGTTCCCGATAGCTCCCTTATCTTGCAGTTACCTAGAGGGTCGATTGTCCTTCCGGTAGCAATCTAAAGTGAGCTATAGCAGTATTTTTGGACGAGTAAACAGACTATCTAGTGCCACGTTTGTTGACAAAAATATGCATAGTAAAAATGAAGTAAACCCGAAGGGGTAACCACTCCAGAGATTCCTTTAGATTCCATAAAGATTTCCAAAGATTCCCAACGATATTCATAGAAAGATGAACCCCGAAGGGCCCGGGTAACCACTCCAAAAAATTCCAAAGAGATTTCATAAAGATTTCCAATGATTCATTACGAGATTCCCAACGAGTGGTTAACCCCTCGAGTTAACCTTAACTGAAGCTAAAAGTTTAAATTACGAACGTAACCTGAGTTTAAACAAAGGACAATTGACGGAACTTACTCAAGTATCAAAGTCAGCAATATTTTCCTCTAGAGAAAGAACAAAAGAAACAAAATAAGTAAGCGTAAGGAGAGGAATTTCGGTTAACCTTAGGCTTTTACCCACTGTCAGTTGCTTAACTTTAACGCAGCAGTAGGTCGGAAAACTAAACAACTTGCGAACAAAACAAGAATACGTCGACCGTAAGGTAAGTATAAGTGACATAGACGGGGTCAGCCAGCCGACATTTTCAATTTGCTCCACTTTACTGACGACTCTGTGTTACTGCTGAGTCAGCGGCCCAGATCCCCCCCTATTGCCCCCGACTACTTTACCCCCTACTTCCCCTATTTGCCTCCCTCTGCGACACGTCGAGAGGCCTGCAACCCCCCTCTTTTATTGGCTAGGGATTTCGGATGTTGTGGCGGACGTAAAACTGGTCTCGCTGACATCGTCTTCAAGTATCTCCTGGTTCGAAATTTACTGCAGTGACATTTTTTTTTGCAGCTGCTACGATTTTTTGGAATTTTTTTGGCGCGTATTTGTGCTAATTTAGTAGGAATTAAAGTTATTGATATCATCTTACGTACATACGTACATGTTCGACCGCGCCACACTATGTTTAGCTTTTACTGGAGAAAGAATAATATTGTCCAATAGAAATGGCGTTGATTATCGTTCTCAAGTACCGATAATAAAATAATTTATCAAAATCTGACCAGGGGGTTTTTTTTTCAAGCATCTCCCATTTTTCGGGGAAACTGTTGTATATTTATTTTTTCTGAAATATGTATGTCGTTTTTAATATATTATATTTCAGAATAGAAAACTAATCTAGAAGTTTCGTATAAGAAATGGGGCATAAAAAACGCATTGTATGGACATTCTTAAGGGTCATTGTAAATGTAGCACTCCCATTCCCACTTAATTTGGAGCTGAGGACGGGTTGATGATAATAGGATGATATTGAATGATGAGTCCTTTGTTCTTCTCCTCTATCTCTCCCCATTTCTCCCTCCCCTTCCTTATCGTTTTAATGGATACTTCCGTCTTATCCTTTACATAGCCGATTTAATCCCTTTTAATTTGTAGAGTTACTAATAAGTTTTTGCGACTGTTTCTAACTTTTCGTTCATTGCCAATCACTCAGTGTCGGTTATTGAAAAATTAATGCTGATGCCGCTATTTTTCTGCACACTTTAAGAGGAAACTATTGGATATTTAAATTTTCTGAAATATAATGTGCCTTTTTAACCATCGAAATTAACAGGCTTTGCTGTGATTTATCGAGGGATTTTTTTTTTTTTTTCAACAAAATTTCTGTTCGGAGTTAACTGATTGTAAAATCACAACACAGCCATTAAAAAGACATATTATATTTCAGAACATTTAAATATCCAATCGTATAGTCATAAAATGTCCAGAAAAAAGTAAACAAACACAACGGCGCGTTTAGACGCCCTTAAGGGTCCGCTATACCTGACGGTGCATTTTTTGCCGCCCATTAGATTAACATTGCGAGCGGCGATTCATTTTCAAGGTTTACCCTTGGTTGGAAAGACACAAAATTTTGCCTGTACCTAGCCCTAACAATGTTCTAGGGAGTGTTTGAAGAAGATTTCCCGTTTTTTTTTACTGGTTTTCGAGATACAGCACTTTTCTTGAGGTATGCGATGCTAGCATTTGAAAAACAGTTGCAATAAAAGAAACCAGTGAGAAATTGGGAAATCTGCTTCAAACACTCCCTAGAACATTGTTAGGGCTAGGTACAGGCAAAATTTTGTGTCTTTCCAACCAAGGGTAAACCTTGAAAATGAATCGCCACTCGCAATGTTAATCTTATGGGCGGCAAAAAATGCATCGTCAGGTATAGCGTCTTCTTAACGCTAGAAATTATTTGATTTTTTTTTTCTAGGAGTTAATCGTCGCTTAAAATATAATCTGGTTTATGCTTCGGAATATTGCCCTAACCGCACCTCAGTGTGCGTCATCTGGTGCCGGATTAATCCTAATTAATTCAGTTATTAGATCCATCTGGAGGCGATACTGAGTTTCTTCTCTGTATATGCTTTAAATAGCAGTCTGTCGGCTAACGGCACATATGGCTTTTAATATTATCAATACCTGTTTGAATTCCTGGAACCCTAATAATAAGCCTACTTCAGAATACGGTACAGAGTGACAGTAGGACGCTATGTTTAGCTTTCACGGGAGAAAAAATACTATCGAACGAGAGAAATGGTTGAGGGGGTAACCACTCCGGAGATTCCTTGAGATTCCAAAAAGATTTCCAAAGATTCCGAACGATATTCATAGAAAGATGAACCCCGAAGGGTTAACCACTCCAAAAAATTCCAAGATTCCCTGAGATTTCATAAAGATTTCCATTGATTCCCAACGAGATTCCCAGCGAGTGGTTAACCCCTCGGAAATGGTGTTGCAATTACCGGTCTCTATCGAGTATCGATACTTCAGTTTCTCCAACACCGGTTTGATCCCGAGCCTATCAAATTTTTTCTGATTCACCTCTGATTTGTTAAACGTGTCGAAGTTCGAGGTAAAACTGTAGGACCCCGTCGTATACTTCCGAAAATGGTTGTTAAGTATAGCTAGGCCTGTCCTTCCACGAAAGAAAAAATTTCAAGAAAGAAACCCGCAAGGGGAGCTGTTCCAAAAAGGGTAATCGAGAATAACCACCTAAGGTAGAAAAGGTTCGGCATTCCCTGGTTATCCAGACTGTGTAAGCACGGAAGCCTGGATTAAGTGATTAGTAATAACGAAGCTGGCGTAATTTTCACTCGGCTGGGTTCGAATCGCTTGAGTGGACATTTTTATTGACATCCCGATGAATAGGAAGCGTCCAAACACAAAAATAGATTTTCGTGCAGTGCTCTAAAAATAACGGGATTTCGGATCCGCGTCGATGCACCAAAACGTTGCAATCTGTCTTCCATTGAACTAACGGCCTTGTCACAACGTCTTGCTACTCATGTTCTAATCCAGCTGTGCCACACCAAATTCTGCACTTGCACTGATTGGACCAGTTTTATGGAATTTGGACCGATAAGTTTCTAAAACCATTTTCTGTTGGACCAGGATTTGATCCTGACTGAGAAGTTCTTCCTGGATTTTTACTTTCTCACCAGTATGTAATATACTTGGCCTAGTTTTGGCCAAAACGTGTTGGTCGTCACTCCGGAGGCACTGTTCGATTGATTTCGATAAAAATAGGTAGGGAGGTGTACTTTAACCTACTTTGAAGTTGTACCGAACGAAATTTGTCCAACATAATAATTATGGCCAATATTGGCATTATCGTAGGAAAATTCTCCGGAAATGGAAATCACGTTTTTGATTGGTTAAGACGAATTTGCAACAACACTAATCGACGGATTTTCTTGAAAATTGGTGAAAGTGGTCTCAGATAGATGCTTCAAGATAGTTTTCAACAGATTATCAATTACTTGAAAATTAAGACCGTGACATGCAAAATAGGAAACATGTACTTTGCACGTCGAACCACACTTCACTGTTTGACGGATATGTTTGAAATTCGGTGAGTAGGTGCCTAAAATTATTGTGCAGTGTATGGCAAAATATTTTTTAGAAAACGTAAAAAATTTTGACAAAAAAAATAATTCACGTAAAAAAAATCAAAATTGCGAGAAAGTCAAGTGCGACCATTGTCGGACCCTTTATTTATTTTGTTCTGATGGGCACCTGGCCTTCACCGGCTGAGGGAAACAGCGATATTGGGCGTTATTCTGTCACGGAATCTATATACTTACATGACTGATGATAGGAGATATTGATTTCTACCGTTACGTCTGAATACACTCCTGCTGTATAGTCATTGAAAAATTCATATTCATACCAGGTCACGGTATACACATTACGATTACTTGATTGAATGAGTTTATTCCCATGTTTGATGAGCACCGGTACTGCTGTGTTGATTTTTCGTCGATTTACTCGGCATTTCTAGGAACCATAGCATTCATTATTTGGTTACTACTTTATGTATTAAGGGTCCGCTATACCTGACGGTGCATTTTTTGCCGCCCATAAGATTAACATGGCGAGCGGCGATTCATTTTCAAGGTTTACCCTTGGTTGGAAAGACACAAAATTTTGCCTGTACCTAGCCCTAACAATGTTCTAGGGAGTGTTCGAAGCAGATTTCCCATTTTTACTTTCTCGCCCGTATGTAATACATGGGCTGAGAAAGTTATGTCTTCGTGCAAAATTTCGATTTTGAGATTTTGGGTTTCCCATGATCCTGGAGGTCCCCCGAGTCCAAAAAAGTGGTTTTTAAAAAATGTCCGTCCGACGTACGTACGTACGTACGTACGTACGTCACTCTGTCGCGCAACTGGACGTCACACCGTTCGTCCGATTTTGCTCAAATTCGGTATGTAGGTACCTAATGTAAATATCTGGACATGTTTTTTGATAAATTTTTATAACTCAAAAATTGCGCCTGCTATGGTCAAAAAAAGGCAAAAAATCGTGTTTTTTGACAGTTAAGAAGGCCTGGAAGCTACGTATATCAAGTTGGAACCTTGAAAATTTGCGAAAGTGTTTTTGAATAGATGCTTTTAGGTCTTTTACAATCACTTGGAGGTGGGCCAATAACTTGGCCCAGTTTTGGCCCAAACGCGTTGGTCGTCACTCCGGTAGCACTATACGATCAATTTCAATATAAATTAGTAGGGAGGTGTAGTTTAACCTATTTTGATGTTTTACCGAACGAAATTTATCCAACATAATAATTATGGCCAATATTGGCATTATCGTAGGAAAATTTTCCAAAAATGGAAATCACGTTTTTGATTGGTTCAGACGGATTTGCAACAACACTAATCGACAGATTTCCTTGAAAATTGGTGAAAGTGGTCTCAGATAGATGCTTCAAGGTCATTTTCAATAGATTTTCAATTACTTGAAAATTAAGGCCGTGACATGGAAAATAGAAAACACGTACTTTGCGCGTCGAACGACACTTCACCATTTGACGGATATGTTTGAAATCCGGTGAGTAGGTGCCTAAAATTATTGTCCAGTGTATGGCAAAATATTTTTTAGAAAAAGTTAAGATTTTGGTCCAAAAAAAATAAATTACGTAAAAAAAAATCAAAATTTTCGATACCGCTGGCGTAAAAATTGCGAGAAAGTCTAGTGCGACCATTGTCGGACCCTTTATTTTACTGGTTTTCGAGATACAGCACTTTTCTTGAGGTATGCGATGCTAGCATTTGCAAAACAGTTGCAATAACAGAAACCAGTGAGAAATTGGGAAATCTGCTTCGAACACTCCCTAGAACATTGTTAGGGCTAGGTACAGGCAAAAAGTTTGTGTCTTTCCAACCAAGGGTAAACCTTGAAAATGAATCGCCGCTCGCAATGTTAATCTTATGGGCGGCAAAAAATGCACCGTCAGGTATAGCGGACCCTTAACTGTGATTCTGCTATAAGGGTTGTGAAATATTGTTATTTATAGAACGGCCTTTCATACCTGTAAATGCTGTTCGGGTATTTTATTTTATATATGAAATCTTTATCAAAAATAATCCCTATATTGTTGACTTTCCGACCCCACTAAAAAGAGGTATACTATATTCCAGAGCAGTTAGAATTTCCAACTGTTTCTCACGATACCGTACCATAGCTTCTAGGGAAATCTCTAGTGGCAATAACAGCCTCGATGGCCGAGTGCTCTCGAGGTTTATTTTTAGAAGAATACTGAGAGCTGGGTCACACCGGTTCGATACTGATCCTTTCAAAGTTTTCCTGATCGGCATTCACCTTTGATATATACAGCCCCTCTCCTCTACATTTTAGTTGACTGTTCTGAACGTATTCTCATGGACCCCATGTCTCACGCCCTAGTTGCTCTCCTTGGGTGGGGAGTCTGGTGCCCCAGTTTGGGGAGGGGGGAGGTCAGGGTTAAGGTCACCCGTACAAATGCCCCTGGCCATGCCGGTTTGGGGGGGGGGGGGGAGAAACCTAAGAAGAAATAGGGTGTGGCTTCTACTCCCTCGCTGCATCCGTTTTTTACCGTGCGGGGAAGCCCCGGGCCCGTTGCCCCTAGCAACCGCCCCTTCATCCAGGCATTCCGGAAGTGGTCCCACCCCTGTGCCTCGTACCTGCACCACCCTAATGCAGTTGGTTTTGAATGTAGGAGCCAGGTTCGAACGGGGGTGCGCAGAAAATTTTCCCTCTGCACCTTACTTGTGCTAGGTATGTAGGGAAACTAAGTTTCGGTATTCTGAGATTGATGGAGGAGGGATCCAGTAACCCCATTTTCTTCCCCTCCTGGTGGCACGAGCTTTTTCTCGTTTGGAAAACCTCAGGAGTAAAATGTATCCAGTAGCTATATGTCGTAAATGGTTTTTACTGCTATACAAGGCGGTATGTGCGGTGGTTTTTATGTGGCTGTTTATCGGGAGGCAATCACTGAAGCTGAGCTGCAAACTCATTCTTCAGTCGTCTGACAGAAGTCCCTAGCGGCCGGTGCTGAGCTCTTAGAAACCGCTTTCCACCCCGCACACAATCGCTGACTCGACTACCTACTCCTTCATGTCGGTGACTTTATCTCCCTTATCCTTCTCAGGAGGGTTGTTGCAGTAGGGGGGCAACCCCAGCAAGTAGATCATTCCAAGAATTATCCATCGTGCTCAGCTGGCAGTTCACTTTCGGTGCTGTACAGATCGAAGGTGAACGTCGCGTCGATCAAAAAAACATTGACAGGGTCGAGGCAATCACTAAAGCTGTGCTTAAAAGTCATTCTTCAGTCGTCCCTAGCGGCCGGCACTGAGAGCACTTAGCAACCGCTTTGCGCTGACTCAGCTACCTACCCCTCTTTGCGGTAACTTCAGTGACTTTGTCTCACTTGTCCCCTTTAGGGGAGGGTGGGGCACTTCGGTCTCGAGTGCTGCGGTGTTTCAGGGCTATGCAGAGATGTTCTCTACATGTCTCTCTTTATAAGCACCAACCGGTTTGTGCTAGTGGCATTTTGTGCCCCCTCTCTCTATAACGACCTTTAAGGGAGCGTGTAAATTTCCTCGCTATAGAGAGGTTATTGTTATAGAGAGTGGTATAGCTAGCATAGCTGAGGGTTGGGGGGGACAAGCCCAGCAACTAGACCGTTTTCAAGAACTATCCATTGTGCTCAGCTGGCAGCACTACCAAATACCAGCTCCCCAGCCATCGAATAAACGATGGGGACCTACAGTTTTAGGTGGGTTCCGAACCACCACAGCCTCGATATACATTTCACTTGACATACTGAACATATCAGAGGTGAATGCCGAGCAGAAAAACTTTTTGGTAGGATCGGGATCGAACCGGTGTGACCCGGCTCTCACTGCTCCTCAAAAGTTGACCGTTTAGTCCACTCGGCTATCGAGGCCGTCATAGAGAGTGGTATCTAGGCTCATGCTTTTGTACTTATGGTCGTTTTTTCTCAGTGCTCACAGTCTCACAAGACACGAGAATGGTACAAACCAATAAACAGCGGTTTATTTCGAGGGTCTCCCGTCTATGAGGTAACCATGGCCACGGTTGCTTCGGTTTGGTCGTGAGAAGCTATGCACACCCCTCTTGTCTCCAGTTTAGATTTGGTGGAGCTCCTTCAGAGGCACTGTCTGCTGTAGTTTTATTTTGATGCATAATGTATGAGTTTTGTCTGAGTTTCTTCCAAATTCTTGCATAATGTTGATCCCCTTTAAAGCATCTGTCGAATTTCTCAAGTCGTTTCTTCTACGACTTGGTAAAGAAGCTGGCAAGGAGACAGACCTATTTACATTGCCCCAGGATCGAAAATTATTAGATCGTTTTGGGTTAAAATTTTTTTCCCCCCTTTAGGAAGATCTTATTTAGTTCAGTAGTGTTTGACCCTTTTGACCATTTCTTTCTTTACTTTTTACAAAAAACTGCAAGTCTCTACCTCTTTTGGTTGCTCTGTGATGATTTTTTGAAAAAAAAAAAAAAAAAAAAAAAAAAAAAATCTTGCATCCTTCCTTCGAAAAACCAAGACCTACTGTTTTTTTCAGTGATTCAAAAAAGAATCGGGCTACTCTTACAGTCTAGACTAGACCACTGTTTGACTTTCGACTGGGAAAACAAACACAAGGCTGTGGTTCGAATCCCGATATCAGTAATTTTTTATTTCATCGCTCGCAATATTAAGCTTACCTAAAAAGCTACACTGTTCCGTTTTCACCAAAAGTAACTGTAACATTCTTTTCTTTTTCTTTTTACCGTTACCTATTTTTTAAAAAGTGTCTGGTTCGGGAAGGCGGTGCTACTTGTTATTTTGCTTTTGCAGCATTTAACTGAGAATAAAATGCAGAAGAAATAAAAAAGTTTTTTAATTTCATTCGTGAAGATTTTATGGGAATGGGTAACCTGTAAGGAATGGCTATAAAAGTCAGACTTTTTCGACTTAAAGAGAAAGATAATTCTATTGGGCGCTCTGCACGTTTTAGGGACAATTTCGGAAATTCTCCCCTCGTAAGAACTCTAATTTTTCCGTTCTTCTGGATTATTTGCTGTATTAGAAAAATTTAATGTAGGTTTTTTCTTCAGTTACAGTTAGGTATTTCCTGTATTATTTTACAGTTTCTAACCTTTAAAAATGTCAGTGACGTCAGCGGGTGTACTCCCCTCTTAGCTTTATGATAGGGCCTAAAAGAAATAAGTCAGAATTCTTTTCTGGAAATTTTTGCTCACCCCTTTGATTTCTTAGGATTTCAGGGGGTTGGGGGGGTGATATTGTCTGGTGGAGCTAATGAACTGTCAGGTGTGAGGTTGAGGGATGAAGCAAGAGGGGGGGGGGATTTTGATGAATTACCACCCCTACCGTTGCTTACTTTTTAGGCAAGATTTTTGAGTAAGATGGACGATGTAAGCTGTTATAGTTTCTGGGGTCAGTTACAAAGTGAGTGGGCTGTTTTAACCGGGGTTAAGCCTTACTAAACTCAGTTTAACTTAATTGTGTCTTGAAATGGGCTCCCAAAAATTACGCCCCTTTTATGGCGCTTCCGCAGTTGGCCAAATGTCTCGACAAGTCATCAACTATATGGATAACCTTTGTTATCCATTATCCAGAGCCCTAGAATGGCAGGTTTGGGATAGCGGGTGTCCGTAAATTGGGGGGCGAGGGTAGTGTACCTCGGCCCCGTGGGCCCAGGGGGCCCGGAAGGGCCCCAAGCGGTCGGGGGGCCTGAGGCGCCCGGAGTGGCCCGACCCAGGTGGCCGGGGGGCCTAGAGGGTCCGCGGGCCCGAAGGCCCCTATGTTAGATTTAAAATAGGAAGTCCTATTTTCCTAGCTATTTTGCTAAAATTTTCCTTTCGCTCACCATTTGGTAACATACTTCGTTTTTCGGGGTTCATTGTAATGTTTGTTGCATTGTTGCGGTACTGGCTGTATAGCGTGTGTTGGTGTGAATGGGGCCTAACCGTAGTTTGCATGTCTTTGCGATTGAGTAATAACACTTCATCATTTCGGTCCCTCCCCTGGGGGGGTCTCCCTCTCACTTTCTCTTTTTTCAACCCCTCCGCACGATAAAGCCTGGTTTTCAAAATTTATTTGGGAAATTTTTCGGTAGAAAGGTGAAGGAAGACTGGAAGCCAGTCTGTGCTAGATGTGTGTTGTGAGAGAGGTGTCTCAGGACCAAAGAAGAAAGACACTTTGTTTGAGAAAGAAACAGTGCTCTTGTCTCCTTAAATAACAGGCTAAGAAGACTGATGGAGTGTATAAGCGAAAAAGTTGTTGCTGGGCCATCATACAAAGTTGACCGTCTTCTTTTTCGTAAGGTGACCCTATCAGACCAGCAGTGATGTGTATCTGACCTTCACCGTCTGGGGGAAATCTCGACTGTCGGGTGTGATTCTGAACAGATCACCTCCTTGTACCCTGGACTAGGACTAGGGCATTATCTTCATCGATTAGGATGGATTTCACCACTTCTTGAAGTCTATTATAGTGAGGTTGCACTTGTCATGACCTAAACATACGATGAGATAAATCTGTTCGATAGGACACACTATACTGTACTTTAGTGGTGAAATCCAGCCATAAATGGACAAAGTAAGCGGTTATAAAGGGGCAAAATCGGAAGAAGTGTGAAGTTCCATCCCCCGCTATTTCTCCATAGACTGTTTATCCGGCTAAAGAGGATGTTGCTTTGGAAGGGTAGGGGTGCGCGGGGCAGTCAGGACCCTGAGATTTTTGATTTACACAATGGGGGTAGGAAATAGGGTAAAATGGGGGATTTAAGTTACAAAAAAGACAATAAAGAGCTGGAGTTTCTCTGTCCCTGCAATCCTCCCCCACTCTCAGATAAGACGGGCTTCCGACATTTTCATCAACTCTTTTTCTTTTCTGAGGTTTTTCTTTTGCGTACTGTTGATTTTTTTTTTATTTAACTTGACTTGCTAGTTTGCTAGTCTCTTCTTACTTCACTATTGTTGAAATTAATGGTTGCGTACGTTTGCAATCTGAATTGATCGTGTGAATTGCAATCGTCAAGGCTGCATGTAAATTTGTTCGTTATAAAGAGAGACCGCTATAGAGAGGGTTAAAAATGAGTAGGGGGTTGTCAAGGGACTGTAGCGTTGGCTCGTTATAGAGAGGTGTTCGTTATAGAGAGAGAAACTGAGTAGTGGTGCATTTCAGCGAGGAAAAGTCGCCATAAAAAATCAGTAAATTGAAGGGGGACATTTTACACAGGTACAGGATTTGAACCTGGGTAACTAAGGGTGCGTCCCACCATGCCCAGTTAAAACTAAACTGGAGATTTACCATGTTAAATTTAACTTTTGAGTTAAATTTAACATGGTAAATCTCCAGTTAAATTTTAACTGGGCATGGTGGGATGCGCCCTAAACCAGACATATTATCCGCTCGGCTATTGTGTACCTATACTTATTTTGCTGACTCTGATTTCTTTGGGGAGAAAGAAATCCCCCAGAAAAACCGTTAAAAAGAGTGATTGAATTATTGTCCCGAAACAGATCAATGGAAGACGAAAAGGCATTCAACCCACAAAAAATTTCCTCCCGTTTTGTGTGTAGAAAATAAAAATAGTAACCTGAGACGGTTCTATCTCCCCCCTTTCCCCCACTTCGTCTCGCTTCACTGTGTCTGCGGACATTCTTGAGTTTCCCCCACCCCAGAAAAATCATCTGTGAACATCTCGAGAGGACCCAGTGTGGAATTTACGGAATTTTGTGTATGGCGCTGGATGTACGTGTCCTCGGCCTTCCCCCCATCAACCCCCCCCCCCCCCCTTCTCGACCCCCCGTACTGTCGTGGGGAGTTCTATGGCATTTTTTGAGGTGATATTTATAGGTATTCCTTACACTGTTTGCTTATATTCTGCGGTTTTTTCTCGCAAGCTGACGGAAATATTGTGGTCCCTTTCTATAACGACCGTGTAAATTTGCTCGCTATAGAGAGAGTTTGCTCCTTCGTTATAGAGGGTATCCCTGAGAATCTGACAGTGCATCTTTTGCCGCCCATAAGATTAACATTGCGAGCGGCGATTCATTTTCAAGGTTTACCCTTGGTTGGAAAGACACAAAATTTTGCCTGTACCTAGCCCTAACAATGTTCTAGGGAGTGTTCGAAGCAGATTTCCCAATTTCTCACTGGTTTCTTTTACTGCAACTGTTTTGCAAATGCTAGCATCGCATACCTCAAGAAAAGTTCTGTATCTCGAAAACCAGTAAAAAAATTGGGAAATCTGCTTCGAACACTCCCTAGAACATTGTTAGGGGTAGGTACAGGCAAAATTTTGTGGACCCTTAACTCTCGAACGAAAAATTGTGTCAATTCTTTATAGGACTAGTGATTCATGTGATAGTGAGGGGAGGGGGTGGTGGTGTGTGGGGTAAGGGGGGGTAGTGGGAGTAAGGGGGAAGAGAGGGGGAGTGTAAAAATGAGTAATGGATGTAAATGTTGGTGGAAGTGAGGTGACGTTGCCATAGATAAAATACACAGTAAATCAACCATGTTCTCTTGATTACGTCTTTTTATATCAAAAAGAAATATACGTCGAGTGATACGTTTGGTTATCATGACCTAGCTGGTTATTAAGGCTGTGCATACTTGCAGTGCTGCTTGTTTATGTTGCATAATTACATGGAGACTGTTGGATATAGTTTGAGTTGTTCTGAAATATGTCTTTTTATAAAGTCTGAAACTCGATATTTTGAAATTTTGACGTGGGGTCGTCTCTTGGATTGCTTAAGGGTCCGCTATACCTGACGGTGCATTTTTTGCCGCCCATAAGATTAACATTGCGAGCGGCGATTCATTTTCAAGGTTTACCCTTGGTTGGAAAGACACAAAATTTTGCCTGTACCTAGCCCTAACAATGTTCTAGGGAGTGTTCGAAGCAGATTTCCCATTTTTTACTGGTTTTCGAGATACAGCACTTTTCTTGAGGTATGCGATGCTAGCATTTGCAAAACAGTTGCAATAAAAGAAACCAGTGAGAAATTGGGAAATCTGCTTCGAACACGACCTAGAACATTGTTAGGGCTAGGTACAGACAAAATTTTGTGTCTTTCCAACCAAGGTAAACCTTGAAAATGAATCGCCGCTCGCAATGTTAATCTTATGGGCGGCAAAAAATGCACCGTCAGGTATAGCGGACCCTTAATAGTCCTAAACGATGAGAGCTAGGCTAGAGTACTATAGTGTACTTGGTTACTAATGGTAAGGTTAGGTTAGGTTACCTATAAACTACATCCAGTAATTAGCGACACTAACGGATGTTTGTCGTGTTATCTACTAGCTCCAGCAAATTAAAAATTATTTGATTTTTTTTTTACTTTACCTGTATACGTAGTATACGTAAGGTAAAGTATTGTATTCGTGCGGGCCAATTTTCGGCAAACCTCAACTTTGAACCGTCATTGCTCCCAGACCTCAAAAGCGACTGAAATTTTAATATACATTTTGGAAACGTCCATTCCTTCGGAATATGAAAAACATCTCACTTTTTTCCTCCGACGAAAAGTTTGCCCACAGGAATTTTTAGAAGAGGTCAGGTACTCCGTGTCAGTACGTATGTAGCTAGCTAGCTAGCTATGTATGTGGCATTGACCTGGACGGCGCACTTTTCAACCGATTTTCTTCAAAATCGGTAGTGACCTTTCTAAAATTGGAAGAAATCAGAATCCGGAAGCCCAGTTTCCCCCCTTTAAAATTAAGGGGGGTTACCCCCCCAAAACTCCCCCAAAAGGTAGAAAAAAAATATTTGCTCAAAATCGGCTCTAACGATTTTGATCAAATTTTGGACAATTATAGAACAAATAATTACGAATCCAATGATACCACCCACTACCCCCGCATAACTCCCTGAAAGGGGGGAAGTCCCCCCTGGACCTGTAAAAGGGTGAAATCAGTGGATTCAGTGGTTTGTGTTATACGAGTAGTTCTGGATAGGACCTATGACAACCGCCATACCCGTCACAAATAGAATATGGCTTATCTCAAGCCCCCCCCCCCCCGGGGGGGGGGGGGGGGAATTTGAGTGACTTATAAAGTGCGGCTTATGGGGTGTCAAACTGTTCGGGCGAACGTTGTGAAGCAATTTTTTGTGTCAAAAAGTTTTTCTGAATGTATCCTAGCACCCCACCCCCTAAGGGGGGTAGATTTGAGTGGTTTGAGAAATATGGGTTGTGTGGGCTCAAAATGATCGGGAGATCGTTCTGAGGCTATTTATTTCGTCAAAATGTTTTTTCGCCACCCCCCCCCCCCCCTTATGGGGGGAGTTTTGGATACTTTCCAAAGTACGTTGTATGGGGTATCAAAATGCTCGGTGAAACGTTCTGAGGCAATTTATTTTGTCAAAAAGTTTTTCCGAGCTTCCCCATCCACCCCACCTCCTTTTAGGGGGTAGTTTTGGGTGGTTGCCGAAGTATGTCGTGTGGGGTCTCTAAGTACTCGGGGGAACATTCTGGGGCCATTCCTTTCGTCAAAAAGTTTTTCCGTCTCCAATCATTTAACCAAGGGTTTATTTCTAGGAATCACGCAAATAAGCAGGTAAAGTTTTGTCCGACCGTGTCGTACCGCTTGTTTTTTTAGAGTTAGAAGGAGGTGGTCCAAAATATTTGTCAACACTGGGAACAATATTTTTTCGGAATGCAGTAAGGTATATAGGTAAATTCTAAAAAAATTTATGTTCGAAGATTTCGTCCCCTGTCTTTCTCGCGTGGTAGAGTCATTCGGACGTTTTCTTCAATGTTTACGTTTGCCGAACGATTTAGCTTCCAAAAACTAGACGATACATGTTTTCTATTTTGTTTATTCTGTGTGGTTTCTGTGTCTCGCGGACCCTCGGCTTATTAGGATGTAGTGGTGCTCAAGGCCCGCTGGCCTAGCCTCTTCTGCACGTCTTCTTTTGTTCGTCTTCCCGCATCTTCTTCAAGTTTTCCCTCTCCTACTTTGTGTTGGATGGCACTGGAGAAACTGCTACTTTGTTCCTCACTTCTCCCCCCCTGTTCTCCCCCCTGTTCTTTGCCCCTTTGTTGAGGTGAAACATGATATTCTATTGCATTAGCCTGACCTTTATTTCTACTCTCTTGTGTCTTATAGTGAAGTAGCCGTATTCTTTCTTAAGACCGAACGTACATCCGCTATATTTTTACGTTTTTCTTGCACACTGTATGAGGAAAATATTGGATATTTATACCTATATGTTCTGAAATATAATATGTTTTTTTCACGTCGGAACTAATTGGAATTTAACTGAGGTTTAGTTGTTAACTGAAGATGGTGGAATCCACCCTTACTAAATTCTCAGTAATTTAGGGGTTAGAAAAAAGGCTGCTGGCGATGGTGTGAGCTGAAATTTTTAAAAAAATTAATATTTTGAAAAGCAGGGCTGCTGGATTATTGTTGTAATTTAGTTTTGATCCTTCGCCGCCGCCGTGCCTTCTTTCCTCATCTCGGGAAATCCTGCTGGACGTTGGCCAATAAAACTTTCCAATCTCCATAATTAGCAGGGGGGGGGGGGGGGGGGGGGTAACATCTTTTTTCCCTCGTCTCTCATCTCTCTCCACTGCAGTACATTTTTCATTTATACAAATAGGCACAGGAACGATAAGTATATTCGGTTTTTTGCTACTTTTCGAGAGTCCATTCAGCTGGATTCTTTCTTTTTGGGAGGATTTTTTTTTTGCCGTTTCATGAAATTTGAACCTAGACGAGGGGTTAACCACTCGTTGGGAATCATTGGAAATCTTTATGAAATATCAGGGAATCTTGGAATTTTTTGGAGTGTTTACCCCTTTGTGGTTCATCTTTCTATGAATATCGTTGGGAATCTTTGGAAATCCTAATGGAATCTCAGTGGAATCTCAAGGAATCTCTGGAGTGGTTACCCCCTCGAACCTAGACCTCTCAGGACACAAGTCAATACCCTTGGCTGATTGCATTAGCTTCCAAACGAGGGGTTAATCACTCCGCAGGAATCTCCTTGGGAATCTCAGGCAATCATTGTAAATCTTTATAAAATCTAAGGGAATCTTGGAAATTTCAGGAGTAGTTAACCCTTCGGGATGCATCTTTCCACGAATCTTGTTTAGAATCTCAGGAAATCTTTGGAAATCTTCTCGCAATCTCAATAAATCTCTGGAGTGAATAACCCCTCGCTGCCAAAGGTATAGTGATTCTACTTTGACATATAGAAAATAACCTGCTCACTTGCTTTTTCTCTTAAAACTTCAGAAGAAATAAATATCTTTGAATCCGCTCTAGATCGACTGACTCAAGCAACTTTCTTTAATGCCCACACACGAGGGAAGATGTAGATTTTCCAGATGAAATGATATGGGAAAACGAGGCGCCCCCCTCCCCCACTCCCCCCCTCCCCCCCTAATCCAAGGAACGCTCAAAGACTGAGTATTGCAACGCCCGTCTCTCCGGCAGACATCAAAAGGGAAGGAGCAGATTGGATGTCTGTAAGGGGGGTGAGGGGGGGGGGTTGCCCCCCTGGGGGGCTGAAGACGGCAATCTGCTCACCGGACGTAATGATCTGTAGAGTATCCGCTGGAGATTGGCGCGCAAAGCCCAGCTAAGAACCTTCTACGCCTTCTTCTTCAGCAGCCAATCAGGGGAGACCTTTCAGGTTTATGGTTTATGGTCCATTGAGCCGTCAAGAAACTTACTACCTCATCATAAAACTCTAGCTTAATGAGGTGGGCTGGAGAAAGCGAAAAATGGAGGGGGAAATTTTTTTGAGATGGGTATTTAAGGAAACAGAAAATTCGTAGGTGCTGGGATTCGATGTCCTGACAATACCGCGGAAGGGTAGCAGACATCCTTGAAGCACTAGTTCCAGTATTGGTCCTGCCCAAGGCCTCGATAGCCGAGTGGACTAAATGGTCGACTTTTGAGGAGCAGTGAGAGCCGGGTCACACCGGTTCGATCCCGATCCTACCAAAAAGTTTTTCTCCTTGGCATTCACCTCTGATATGTTCAACATGTCAAGTGAAATGTATATCGAGGCTGTGGTGGTTCGGAACCCACCTAAAACTGTAGGTCCCCATCGTTTACTCGATGGCTGGGGAGCTGGTATTTGGTAGTGCTGCCAGCTGAGCACAATGGATAGTCCTTGAAAACGGTCTAGTTGCTGGGCTTGTCCCCCCCAAACCTCAGCTATTATTATTATTATTGGTCCTGCTCCCGGGAGGTCCTGGATACCAGCGTCAGTTACGAGTATGTGGGGAAAAAATGAGTGAGAAGACTTTGAAAAGGTATAGAGATACGAGATACGAGATAGAAATATTTTTTCGTAACATTGGCGGGGCTTCAGCTTTTGTAGTAGATAAAGTCGAGAGATAATCTTAGATAAGTAGCAGTTTTCCTATAGGCACCCGTTTTGAAAAGATTCTCATGTTCCCAATCTCCCTTCGAAATATTAGTTACCTCTACATTTCCATCAATTTTTTCAAAAAATTAATTTATTACAAATCTAATTCGAAGAGGTTTGACAATTCAAAATTCTGGGGGCACTCTATGACGTCACACTCAACCGTTTGTAGTATGCAATAATTAATAAACAACGGTGACATTCACAACTCCGAGGCAATGATTAAAATTTTTGGCAAGGGAAGTAACCTGAAAATTTCTTCTATGTTTAGGTTAGGGCTAAAAAAGTTTTCTTACAACAAACTTCGTCAGCAATCGCGCCATCAGTTACTCTCTTGATTACTCTTAAAATAATTTCACAGCTCCTTTCAGAACTCTCGAGGTTTTCTTGTGTACTTAAGCTCTGTTTTCATAGTATGTTAAGCCAAAACGCCATGTGGCACCTTTCAAAACCACGTCAGCTAAGTCGGAATAAAAAATAAAGGGTTCGACAATGGTCGCACTTGACTTTCTCGCAATTTTTATCGAAAATGTCGATTTTTTTTACGTGAATAATTTTTCTTTTGTCAGAATTTTAATTTTTTTACTTTCTCGCTAGCCATATATGGCGAGAAAGTATTGTTTTCGTGCAAAATTTCGAAATTGAGATTTTGGGTTTCCCATGATCCTGGGGGTCCCCTGAGTCCAAAAAAGTGGTTTCTGGAAAAAGTCTGTCCGTCCGTCAGTCCGTCCGTCAGTCCGTGCAGTGCTCTAGCGCCTATACCGTTCATCCGATTTAGATGAAATTTGGTATGGACCTGTCTAAAATCACTGCCGAGGGGCATTTTCAAGGATTTTTTGATTGGTCAAAAATTGCGGCCGCTATTGTCAAAAAACCGCCAAAATAATTCAAAAATCGTGTTTTTGGTTACTTAGACAAGCGCCGACGGTACACTTTTCAATCTATAACACTGAAAATTGGTATGTGTGTTGACAAATAGATGCTTCGAGGTCATTTTCAACTAAAATTGAATTGGTTGAAAATTACGGCCGTTCTGGACCAAAGTTCGATCGTTTCGGCGCCATTCACATTTATTGACCGATTGTCATGAAATTTGGTAAATTTATGTAGAACCATGTAACTTAAACATCTGTCGAACAGAATTTTGTTATCTTCAAAATTACGGCCGTTTTTGGCAAAAAAGTGTCGAAAATGAGTTGAGAATGAGAAACCACGTTTTTGAATGGTCGGAACGCATTTGGGACTACAGTAATAAAATGACAGACGTGAGATTTGGTATGAGTGATCTCAGATAGATGCTCGTGGGTCATTTTCAACCGATTTTCGATTGCTTAAAAATTACGCCCGCAAAAAAATCTCAAAAAACCAAAAAAAAAAAAAAAATCATTCTGGGCGAGAAAGTTAAGTGCGACTGTTGTCGGACCCTTTATTTTAAAAGTATTTTGCCACACAATGGATGATATTTTAAGGCACCTGCATAACGAATTTCAAACATATCCGTCAAACAGTGAAGTGTCGCTCGACGCGCAAAGTATATGTTTTCTATTTTGCATGTCACCGTCTTAATTTTTAAGTAAATGAAAATCTATTGAAAATGCCCTTGAAGCATCTATCTGAGACCACTTTCACCAATTTTCAAGAAAATCCGTCGATTAGTGTTGTTGCAAATCCGTCTTAACCAATCAAAAACGTGATTTCCATTTTTGGAAAATTTTTCCTACGATAATGCCAATATTGGCCCAAATTTTTGGCCCATCTCAAAAAGAATAAAAATGATCCTGGAGCATCTATCTGGGAACACGACTGCAAAATTTGAAGGTTCTAACTTTATTACCGTACCGTGAAATGCGTCTTGAGTAGACAAAAACGAGATTCTAGCTTTTTTTTCCTATTTTTGACTTTATTTTGCCTATATTGGCCGCAATTTTGAATTGATTGAATATTTCTTCGACAAACCTTTAAGTAATGTTATTAAGCACATGTTTATGGATTTTTGTGAAATTCCGGCTAATACTGTTCATGGGGCCAAGATTTTCACGTATGGGCCAATTTTGGCCCAAATATTTGGCCCATCTCCAAAACAATAAAAATGATCCTGGAGCATCTATCTGGGAACACGACTGCAAAATTTGAATGTTCTAACTTTATTACCGTACCGTGAAATGCGTCTTGAGTAGACAAAAACACGATTTTGAATTTTTTTTGACACTTTTTTGACAATAGTGGGCGCAATTTTTGAGTAATCAAAATTATATTAAAAATGTATCTCGGAACTGATTTTAGACATCTATTTTCCAAATTTGAGCCAAATCGGTAGACTGGTGTGACCTGTAGCCGCGCTACAGACAAACGGACGGACGGACGGACGTACGTACGTACGTACGTACGTACGTACGTACGTCGGACGGACATGACCTAAAAACCACTTTTTTGGTATCTAGGACCTCTGAAACGCCTTTTGCAATGAAAATCTCAAAATCGAAATTTCGCACGATAACATAACTTTCTCAGCCCATGTATTACATACGGGCGAGAAAGTAAAAAATGTCAAAACTACTACGCTTTAACCGAGGGGGTTAGCCACTCCAACAGTCTCCTTGGGAATCTCTTTGAAAAGCTCAGGAAATCTTTACGAAATCTCAGGTGTGGTTACCCCCTCGTCTTCGGCACTACAGTTGTAGTAGGGATACAGGGTCCCAGCTAGGGGATGATTTGGTCAAGAAACCCCCCCCCCCCCCCCCCCCCCCCCGACAGTCCAGGAATTGTTAAAATCTTATAATAGCCCCGTAACAATACAGTCCCATCATCGTTGGGAGAGATAGATGTCAACAGATATTTTCAAAAATAGAAAATTTAGAAAATCGGGTGAGCAAGATACAAAGAGAGGCAATCTTTCATCGCGGACGGTGATGGGGTAAAGTAAGATGACGGATTTTCCGATAGTCAGAAAATGTAGGGCGCTGACTTCTTGCAAAGCCTCATTAACCAGGCCCTGAAGTGACACTTCTGGGAAGTTCCTTCATTGCCAAGACGGAAGGACATGGAGACAGCATGCATGTGTGAGTCACTCAGCGTCAGCCTAAGTCTTGCCTGCCGTCAGCCTAAGTCTTTCCTGGTTTTTCCAGAACTCGCCAAAAACTGTAGGCGAAAATTCAGTACCTTTAAGAGGACATGGGAAGGGATGGTGTTTGTTTATGTTTAAATGAACCAAAACAAAGCAACGCCAGATCAGACTACCCCCACCCCTCACCAAGTACCACCGCCCTTGTACCTGCTCTCCCATTGGTCATTCTATTGTGATGTTGATGAATAGGTTCCAAAATCCAAAATACATACAATACAATAGGGCATATGCCCTTTTAATACTAGCTTAGAATAGGATTCTACGGTACATCGCCTGTAAGATACCTGGGTCTGGCAAGCTACTATGGCCATGCTTGAGGGGAAGAAGTATACCTGGAGAGGGTAGTTTCCCAGGCGTTCCCTGCCCATCACATCAAATATTTCTGACTGCTTTCGAGTCCACGAACTATAAGCAAAAATTCAGTAAAATATCTTTTGGTCATAATGTTTGCAATAACATCAACAAACTCGTTTTTGAGCTTAACTTTTGATTCTCACGTTGTGTGTTTAGGTATTGATTTTGAAATTTGTCTCTCAAAATTATGCAGTGCGACTTTCCCGCCAAAACAGTTTTTGGAATGATGCCCGTAGGTTTCTGCCGAGGGGTTAACCACTCGTTGGGAATCTCGATAGGGAATCATGGGAAATCTTTATGAAATCTCAGGGAATCTTGGAATTTTTTGGAGTGGTTATCCCTTCGGGGTTCGTCTTTCTATGAATATCGTTGGGAATCTTAGGAAATCTTTATGGAATCTCAGTGGAATCTCAAGGAATCTCTGGAGTGGTTACCCCCTCGGTTTCTGCCCTTCCTGCATAGCAGCTCGTGATGGAAGGGTAGCGTGACATTGTGATTCTGTCCCCTCCCTGATTGCAGCGAGGGGGGGGGGGGGGCGGAGGGGGGAAGGGGGGTACAGCCTACTCTGATATTCCCTTTTCTGCGGTTTTAGCTTTTATTAGTGCTGACTGAGTGGATTATGTGTCTATCTTTTTTCCACATCAGCGGTTTTTTTGAATATCAGTTCTGGAATATAATATACATTTTTAACATCAGGAGCTAATTGCGTTACAATTATTGGACCCCTACTTAGTTTACTAAGCAATTTCTGTGGTTGAGACGTTAAATTATAATCTCAGAAGAAAAAGTATCCAAAATAAAAATTAAAAAAAACGGTTTTTGGTAACATAACGCTGTTTTTCTCAAAGAACCTCGAATCGTCATATTATGAGTATTATGAGTTTGAGTTCCATTTTACCTATCAAGCCTTCTAATTTTCTGTATCTGTACCTCGTCCATCCAGCCGCCGTCGTTTTTAAGAGGACGCTATACCTGACGATGCATTTTTTGCCGCCCATAAGATTAACATTGCGAGCGGCGATTCATTTTCAAGGTTTACCCTTGGTTGGAAAGACACAGAATTTTGCCTGTACCTAGCCCTAACAATGTTCTAGGGAGTGTTCGAAGCAGATTTCCCAATTTCTCACTGGTTTCTTTTATTGCAACTGTTTTGCAAATGCTAGCATCGCATACCTCTCGAAAACCAGTAAAAAAATGGGAAATCTGCTTCGAACACTCCCTAGAACATTGTTAGGGCTAGGTACAGGCAAAATTTTGTGTCTTTCCAACCAAGGGTAAACCTTGAAAATGAATCGCCGCTCGCAATGTTAATCTTATGGGCGGCAAAAAATGCACCGTCAGGTATAGCGGACCCTTAATAGCCTGGAGTAGGATAGGGATAGGCATACCGATTACTCATAATTTCTTGAAGATTTTGAGTTGACACCGACCCGGATTTGGGTTCCATATCCTACGCTAAAAATGCCAATCCGACCCTGAGCAGATATTTCCCTGCTCAAGAAGAAGTTTTGATCAGCCCTAGATTTGCAAGAAATTATGAGTAATCGGTACGCTCCTAGCCTGACTTGGACTATAGATGGTCGTTATCCTCTAGAGCTCAGTTTCTAGCAAGCCAGGTGTTCGTACAGAAAAGTAATACGGTTGTTTTTCCTCCCAGTTTGTGGTGGTGTTGCTAAATTCGTCCATCTCTTCACGTCTTCCCCCACCACCTACTTGTCGGTGTCATGTTGTCCTTCCATCCATTGTAGTGCCACTCTGGTCTCTCTTGTCCTATTAACCTCTTACTCCGCGTTATGTTGCCTGTTTGTCTCTCTGTTGCCACGCTTCACAGCTAGTCCATCTTTTGTTTTGATTTTTTGTGGGTTTTTTGCCCTTTGGAGTTTAACCATGAGGTCCATCACCATGGTGACTGTTTATAGCAACGACATAGCAACGTTTGAAAAAATGCCTCGCTGTTGTGCAATAAATTTTTGCGGTCAGAGACGTAAAAAATGACTCGGATGTAGCCTTTCCCAAAAAATTAATTCCCCAACCTGCTGCTACTTCCCACTTAAGGCTGAATATACATTCGCTATTTTTTTACGTCCCGATTTCAAACTTTGTGAGAAAAATATTGGATATTTAAATATTCTGAAATGTAATATGTCTTTTTAACGTCACTAGTCATGAGGCTATGTTGTGATTTCACGATCGGTCAATTTTGGACAATTTTTTTGGTGACAAAAATCGATCGTAAAATCACAACATAGCCTCATGAGTAATGACTAAAAAGACATATTATATATCAGAATATTTAAATATCCAATAGTTTTCACAAAGTTTGAAATCGGAACGTAAAAAAATAGAGAATGTATGGTGGCCCTTAAGTCTTTGTGTTCGAAGTTGGTTCGAAATTTCGTGGAAGTACGTAGCATTGCGAACCAAGTACGTGTAGTCGACCTTAAACCCTTCCTTCCTCTCTTTTCTTTCGAATAGCTTCAAAATAGCCAATCTGAGAAGAGATTGGCCATTTAACCTTGCTGAAGAAGACATTGGCAGCTCCGCAGGCTGAACTGCCACTTTGCCTCTTGACGGTTTGGAGCTTCTCCTGTTGTGATCCTATTGGGATGGCTGACCCATCGATTGACTTCAATCACGACTGATGAGCTTAGATGCCCTGGGATTTGTCCCGTACATCTCCTTCTATCTCCCTTCTCCGCCATAGCTTTTATCTTTATTTCTAGACTCGTCTAGCTAGAGTCTTTCTACCTAAAGCCTTCCGGAAAAGAACGTGATTTGTCTTAGTTTCTTGGGCACTGAAGGGAGGCTAGACTAAAGGCTGAATTTCACCACCTCACTATAGTGCCTCATAACTATCGGATTGTTATCCTATCGTTAAAGTAGCCGCAAAACTTATCCTATCGTTAAACGTTAACTATAAAACCAAAAATGGCTTCCACAATAATATTTAACGTTTTTTGTTGTTTATGGATTCTATAGTACATACAGCTCCATACTTGGTAATAACTTGGGATATGATTGGTAGTAGGTTTTTTCGTGTCACTAGAATTCGTCTGCTTTGTTTATACGTCAACTTTGTTTAGGTGTACGTTTCAACAAGTTCAAGTTAAAAATGGAAAATAAACGTGAAAGACACACTAATTTTTCGGAGAAAGGTATTAAATAGTTGGGTAGACAACAATCCCTGCCTGTTTCGCACCCAAATGATTTGAAAGTATGAAAGTTATCGTTATTGCTAACGTACGGATAATCCACTCGAAAGCTAACGATAAGATAAGGGTGCTATCGTCAGGATGATGGAAGCCGCAAACTTTTCTTAACGATAGGATAACGCTGTAGTGTACACTATAAAGTGGTGAAATCCTGGGATGTGGTATGGCGGGTACCCTCACAAAAATGCCATCCCTCCCTCCCATCCCTGACTATACTTCCGGGGATGCGAGCTTTAGAGTCACCTTCGTAAAGTGCTGATTTATTGTTGTTCTGCGCCCCATATTTTTTCTTAATTTCCATTGTGTAATTAATGAAAGGTTTTTGCTTTTTTACAGGTAAGCTTTCGCCGTGAAGCCTGTAAGAAGAATCTGTTGTAACGTATACGCTTATTTTATTTATTTATTGCTGACAGATCTATCTTTCCTTCCTTTCCCGCCTTTTGAGCATAGACCGTACGACAGCTTCCACAGAAAAGTGTGGTTATTTTTCGTTTTGATTTGGTTAGGTTTGGATATTCGTGCATGATATCCCCATCTCCTCCTGTAGTTAGGTTAGGTTAGGTTAGGTAATTTAAATATCCAATAGTTTCCTCTTAAAATTTGTAGAAAAAAACGTAAACAAACAAGACTGCCCTTAAGGCTTTTTTTTCTCCAATTTAGTATTTATTTCTGTCAGCTTCGTTTTTCAGACCCATCTGTGACCTTTTTGACCCTTTTCACTGTCAAACGTACCCTTAGGGTCGTTTTTCCGACACCCTGGCTTCGAACATTTCCTATAGAGCTGGAATTCGCATTTTTTTTTGAACTACGGAACGTACGGAAGGCCCCATTATGAAATTATTATGTCACGGTTGACACGGCGAAATTGCTAAGTGGAGATCTAACGTTTTTCCGCCATTTTGAAGCTTTTTTGGTTCGATTCTCCCGAGGGGTGGAAATCATTGGAAATCTTTATGAAATCTCAGGGAATCTTGGAATTTTTTTTGGAGTGGTTACCCCTTCGGGGTTCATCTTTCTATGAATATCATTGGGAATCTTTGGAAATCTTTATGGAATCTCAGGGAATCTCTGGAGTGGTTACCCCCTCGGATTCTCCATTTCTAATACCTTCTGTGAGGTTAGTTTCTACTATTATATGAGAAAAAGTGCTTAGTTTTGGTTGAGGTGAAGATTGGTTTAGGTAGGTAAGTGTTTTCTACAAACTTTTTGAGAAAACTATTGGATATTTCAATGTTCTAAAATATAATGTGTTTTTTTAACGGCCGAAATTGTGTTACTTGTCCGAAATTATCTCTTCGTTAAGTCACACCACAGTCTGTTAATTTCCGCCCCTAAAAAGACATTATATTTCAGAACATTTAAATATAGGTATACAATAGTTCCCTCATAAAGTGAAAAACTATCTGGTGCCCCTGCCCCTTGTGTTTATTAGCCTTTGAGGTGGAAAAATCTGCTGAATTCAGCTCGTCCTGCTTAATACTGAGTCCCTGGACTCTGAAAAACCCTCCAGCGGGTCAGAAAAGTAATGGGTACTTCGTGCACGGCCACTACTAGCCTTAATGGTTTTTACTACATGCCATCTCGTGTCATTTCAAAGGAAAAAGGCACTGATCGTAAATGCAGTGAGACCTTACATGCAATAGATAGGGACTCTATCAGCCAACGGTCAAACGGAAACTACCGTAGCTTCTACCTATATAGGTTCGGGGTATTAAAGGTGGCCACATATACGTTTTGGACGGCGTCCTGGCTTCCTGACAGGGATGCGGGTTTGGGATGTGAACTCAGGGATGGCTGGTTCCACACACGATACATCCATCCCCGCATCCCTGTGGTTTGTCTTTAGTTTACCGGAAATTGATGAAACCTTGATTTTATTGTGATAATCACAGTGTTTCGTCTGTCTCAACACAATTCTGACTCCAATTTGAAAAAATAATGCACTAGAAAAATAGTCGATGTAACGAAATTTAATGCAAAAAGGGCATATCTTCAACAACTGGACGCCCACCAGGGATGCGTGGAATTCGGTCAATTTAGAGATCTAAGATCGGGGCGGCATCCCTTAAAAACTGCCCATCCCTTCCCATTTCGAAGCGTCCAGGGATGCATCCTCAACAGGGCACCGTCCGTTAAAAAACATATTACAATTCAGAATATTTAAATATCCAATAGTATCCTTATAAAGTATGTAGAAAAATGTAAACAAATAGCGAATGTATGCTCGGTCTTGACGTAATTAGCAGTCTTTAAGGAACTGCGCTCTATGACTCAGAGACTTCCATGCTTTGTACGTCAGCTGCCAAATGTTGGCTCGCACCATTTCACGGAATCTTCGACTCTCGGCACAGGTGCGTCCTGTCTTTGTTAAGTGAAAGAAAAAATTCCCCTATGAGCTTTCATTAAGTTTTGTTAAGATGAAATTGGAGCAGTGATGTTTATTTATGTTTATCTGAACCAAAACGTAGCACTTTTTCTCATATAATCTCATATTTTCTCTCCGTCACAATTTATTAGGACTAGGAAATATATGGTCCGACAATGGTCGCCCTTGACTTTCTCGCAATTTTAAACAGATGTCTCTTTAAATATAGCACACAGTTGTAGGACAAGGTACTATATTCCTTGTAAGGCTGCCACAGTCGTCTTTTGAAAAAAATTACTATCTGTTTACTGTTTACTATCTGTCGGATAAACCCGGTTAAACTAGCTGAAAACAAATTGTTATTTTCAGAATCTCGAAACACGCAAATTGCCTTCCATTTCTTTAGGTACAAAACACATTTAGTGCGAAACAAAAAAAAATGAAGGAGGCAAAAATGGAAATGAGGTAGGAGGTAACTGGTGTGTAAAGATAACTGTAAATGCTTGAGGGTTTGCATCTTCATTGTAACGGGAATGTTAGAATGTAATAGATGGGCGATTCGCAACTCAAGCTAGAGCTCGAGCTCAATTTACACTCTATTGTCTGCTGAGGGGTTTCTTCACTTTAGAGCCCGCATCGACTGAGTCTGGAGTACTCTGATAGCCAGGGGCTGACTAAGGATTGCATTTTGTGCATATCCGTCTGTGCATTTGCTGGTGAGTGAAGGTGTCTTCAAACTTTGAGAGAAAACTACTGGATATTTAAATATTCTGAAATATAATATGTCTTTTTAACGTCATTACTCATGAGGCTATGTTGTGATTTTACGATCGAGTACCAAAAAAATTGTCCAAAATTAACCGATCGTGAGATCACAACGTAGCCTCATGAGTAGTGACGTTAAAAAGACATATTATATTTCAGAATATTTAAATATCCAATAGTTTTCTCACAAAGTTTGAAGTTCAAACGTAAAGAAATAGTGAATGTATATTCAGCCTTAAAGTTGAAGACCTTACTGACACCTTTCTGCCTGTCTGAATGAACAAAATATCTGAGGTGCTATCATCTCTATAGCGAACTCTCTTTATAACGACGGTTGTTATAGAGAAAAACTACTGTACTTTCGAAGGAACCAATTAATGGTCACTTTGAATGGGGGTATTCCGAGAAAAGTTCCCCTTCCAGCAGGTGTATTCCCTTTCTCAAACGCCAGCAAACCCACCCAACTAACACCTTCAAAATTTATTGTAAGAAGAACTGTTCTCCGTATATTGCATCATGGCGTGCCTTATCTTCGTACAATAAATTTTGAAGGTGTTAGTTGGGTGGGTTTGCTGGCGTTTGAGAAAGGGAATACACCTCCTGGTAGCAGTTCTCTTTCGTGCTGCAGTGGACAGTGTAGCCAATGAAAGGCTGGTCACCGCGAGCTCTTCCGAAGGTGGTGGGGTGGTGGTGACCGCCACTGCGGCCATTCATTGGCTGCTTGTTTATTTCTGGGTTCGGTGCTGTGAGGTTTTGCCCGCATAAGGTACCCTTTATCTCCCGTGGTTGGTTTCACCCTGTGAAACTCCTCATCTAATTTTTCTCGCGCAATCTTAGTTAGTTAATCATTGTGACCCTTTCTCTGACGGCGTCTTCCGCCCCCTCTTCCTTTTTGTTTTTTTGAAAAAAGGTTATTAAGGAATCTTTTTTCGGAGTAATGGTTGGGAAATCTTCTCATTTTTCCCTCCTCTTGCCTTCGTAGGAAATATTAATGCCACTCCCGTCAAGATATATTTTTTAAAAGCTAAAAATGAAATAAGACTTTGGGTATTTTTTGTTTGTTGTTTTTTTATTGTTGTCATCTTGAAAGCGGATGAAAAATTTCAACTTTTGGCGGGAAGTTGTAGTCGTTTTAATTTTCGTGCTTGCTGCAATGGCGAGAAAGTATTTTTTTTTTCTTGTTGAATTCGAGACTGAGGAAAAAAAAAGTAAAAATTTTGCTATATTTTAAAATCCTAAGGGTGCGTCCCACCATGCCCAGTTAAAATTAAACTGGAGATTTTGTCCTATGTTTACCATGTTAAATTTAACTTTTACTCTCTGAGAAAATCTCCAGTTGTTTTTTAACTGGGCATGGTGGGACGCACCCTAATTCAGGTATATTATAAAGGATTATTTAATAAGAAGTTAATGTAACAGACGTTGTTGACCTAATCCTGTCGGATCACTATATTTTTCCTGGCAAATCATCTGTTTTCATCTTATTTTGCATAGTTATCCTTTATTCGGTATAAATTTTTTCTAACGCACTTTTAACGTCTATTCTGGGTCTGTTAATGCTCAGTTAACGACGATGTGGTGTAGTTTGAACTAAGCGTTAGCGTTAGGAGCTTAACGCTTAATCAACGCCCAAAGATCCATAGTAGAATTGTTTTCATTTCTTCTTTCTAACGCCTTTGTTTTGAATTACAAAATTGGACAGCGTTAACTGCCACAATAGATTTTCAACGCACAGAAAACACAGTATTCGATAGGAGAAAATAAAAATACTGGCGCGATGATTTCCACGTGTAACACGATATTTTTCATTGCTGAGAGATATCCGGAATGTGAAGAAACCCCGAAAAATTCAGCGAAGCATGGAGAAAGCGCGTTTGGAACCCCATGAAATATCGCACCGCATCGCGCTCCAGTTTTCCTCGGGCGGTCGTCTTAATTATTTTTGAAAACTTAGCTGACTGTTGCTGACGTTAAAATATACGCAGCCGTTGTGTTGCGCGGGGGATGTTTTTTGTATGGTTACTTGGACAGTGTAGGGGAGGATTTGGGTCGTTAGAAAGACGCCTGTCTAGAGGGGGATGGTTTTATGCTTCGTTTTGAATAGAGTTGTTTTCTTGGGTTGCTGACAGAGTTGATGCTCTGAAACTTGGGCGGTTTTTTTTTTAAGAAAAAAATCTAAAACTGTGGTTTATTTTTTGAGAGATTTATCTGTTGGTTAAACTTGTCGATAAGACTCTGCTTTTACTGGTAATGCTTTTATACCACTCGTAAGGTTAACATTGTTGGTGACAAAGTATCACTTACTGATTTTTTCCCTTGGTTCGAGCTACTCTGGATTTTATCTTAGATGTTTCTTTCTTTTTTTAACAGATGAAATTGTGTTGTCTATAGGGGCTTTTGGTAACCATAGGAACAACGTCTCCCTCGTACCCGAGGGGTTAACCACTCGTTGGGAATCTTGTTGGGAATCATTGGAAATCTTTATGAAATCTAAGGGAATCTTGGAATTTTTTGGAGTGGTTACCCCTTCGGGGTTCATCTTTCTATGAATATCGTTGGAAATCTTTGGAAATCTTGTGGAATCTCAGGGAATCTCAAGGAATTTCTAGAGTGGTTACCCCCTTGCTCGTAACCTACTACAGAACTTTACTACAGGTCCTTCATATTTTGGTTGAGGTTAAAAAAATAAAATTCATTGAAGTCAGAAGATGACGGTATTTTTAGTCAGGATAAAAAATAATCTCAAAAAACCGATATGGCAGAGAGATAAAGCAATAAGAGACGTCTTATACGCCCCGAGGATATCGAGATTCCCATCGCACAACCGAAACAGCTGCTTCTGCGTTCTTACGTTGCAAATATATGTGAGATTTGTATTTACGAAGGGCAAAAATTGAGTTCTGGGCATAGCCGTATCCACGGGGGGGGGGGGGGGGGGGGGTTAGGGGGTTAAACCCTCCCCATGAATGGAAAATTAACATGGTAATGCCAACGTGAAGCAAAAAAAATATAGGCGAAAACCCCCCCATGACCCCAAACCCCCCCCCCCCCCCCCCATGACCACTTTCTGGATACGGGCCTGGTTTTTGGTATCTTCCTTGCTTGTCACTGCTCACTTTCATTTACTTGTACTGAAATTTTGGTGAAAATTTTATGTGTATGGGGATTTACCTATACTTCGGAATTTTTCACCCGAAGTTTTTATCTGTAAGTTAAACATGAGAGTATGTGAGTTCCAGTTGGAATTTTCTTGGTCTAGCAACATGTGGCACCTATGTTTAACTTGTGAGAATTTAATTCGGGTGAATGAAATTTTAAAACTCCGAAAGGCTTAGGTTCTTCTTGCAGTGCCCTCAGTCATGAAATTAAACTTTTTTCTGTCAGTTAAAAGGCATCTATATTTTAAGGTGGCCACATACGATACATTACGGACGGCGTCCTGGCTGCCGGGCAGGGATGCGGGTTTTGGATTATGAACTCAGGGATGGCTGGTGCCCACACACGATACACCCATCCCCGCATCCCTGTGATGTCCTGTTGTTTACCGAAAATTGATGAAACCTTGATTTTATTGTGATAATCACAGTGTTTCGTCTGTCTCTTGATATTTTTCAATAAATCTATTCAAAACAATTCTGACTCCAATTTTAATAAAAATAAATGCACAAGGAAAATAGTCGATATAACAATTAAATGCAAAAAGGGCATATCTTCAACAACTGGACGCCCACCAGGGATGCGTGGAATTCGGGCAAGTTGGAATTTCAAAATCGGGACGGCATCCCTTCACAACTGTCCATCCCTCACCACTTTGAGGCGTCTAGGGATGCATCCTCACCTGGACGCCGTCCAAAACGTATGTAGCCACCTTAACATGACCGTGATGGTGCGGGATTGGCTGTTGACCGTGGCATCCCAGGTATGGCTTTCATCATGCCGCACATTGCAACCTGCCCTGAGCGCAAGAGGGGCAGCAGGACATCAAAGGACGGCAATTAGGGCTCGAAAATGCAACAACGCGTGTCACTATATCGCTGAATACCATCGCTCATTACCTTTCAGCAATCTGGGCTGTCCAACGGTTCTCAAGCTTATTTTATAGCCATTGTTCGTTAGTGTCCGTTCTTTGTTTGGCTTCATTAAAAACTCACCTAATTAGATAAACAACCATGTGTCTGGACTGTATACCCTTCTATTCCCCTAGCTTTCATTGTCATGTATTGTGCTGGTGTTGATTGTTAAGGCCCAACATACGTCCTCGATGAACTCCACCAAAACCACTGTGCGAAAATAAATATTCGACAAAACTAATGTTTACGTGTTAGTACTGCCGGAGACTGGTAATTGCAATATCGCCATTGGTTGTGTCTACTCTAAAAGCTAAACATAGCGTGCTATTCGAACGCGAAACGAACGAGTGAAAGTAGGACACTATGTTTAGCTTTTACAGGAGAAAATGTAAAGAAATGGTGTTGCAATTACCCACTTCCGTAAGTGATCTAAAAGTTTTTCAACAGTATAATGGCGTCGTTAAATAGTACAAACATTTATCAAGCTTCTCTACTATATAAATGTGACGATAAAATCTAGATGTTGTAGTCCGAAACGTTAAAGGTAGTGTTGTGTTTTCGCAATCTGTAAAAAAAACATGTGGACTGGTAGTTGACTGTTTGAAACCGCTCCTGTGGGCTTATTACTCCATTTCATGCAAAAATACAACGCTGCCTCACTACAAAGAGTCTCAGGTTTATATCCCCCTATAAACTCCATTGACCCGCCCTTTAATTTCGGACAAGGACTTGAAGTAAGTACGTAGCATTGCAAAACAAGTATGTGTAGTCGACCTTAAGAGGACGCTATACCTGATGATGCATTTTTTGCCCCCCATATGATTAACATTGCGAGCGGCGATTCATTTTCAAGGTTTACCCTTGGTTGGAAAGACACAAAATTTTGCCTGTACCTAGCCCTAACAATGTTCTAGGGAGTGTTCGAAGCAGATTTCCCAATTTCTCACTGGTTTCTTTTATTGCAACTGTTTTGCAAATGCTAGCATCTCATACCTCAAGAAAAGTGCTGTATCTCGAAAACCAGTAAAAAAATGGGAAATCTGCTTCGAACACTCCCTAGAACATTGTTAGGGCTAGGTACAGGCAAAATTTTGTGTCTTTCCAACCAAGGGTAAACCTTGAAAATGAATCGCCGCTCTTAATGTTAATCTTATGGGTGGCAAAAAATGCACCGTCAGGTATAGCGGACCCTTAAAGCCGCCGTAAAGTGTAGAAAATCAGGGAAGGAAAAGTCGAAAAAAGAAACAACTTTCTCAGCGAAACAGTTATTTATGAAGTCTAGTTTGTGGACAATTTGAATGGGGTGGGAGCAAAGCAGTGGCTAAGAGGCCTGTCGCAATGTTTATAGCTTACGAGATAGTTAATGTCAGCCAAGTCAGCTAACGGCACTTAGCCGCGGCTGGAGCCGTTCACCGCTCAGGGGGGCCACTATCGATAAAATTATGTCCTTAGTTGGCTTCTCAAGCACCTGCGGTTTTCTCTCTGGTCTTGGTCAGTTGGTGATCGCTTTGAAGTTTAAGGCACCTTTACACTTTTGCCCTTTTGCCCAGCGTTGGTCAGTAGGTACGTATTACTCTGGCCTGCGCCAGTGTTCGCGAACATCCAGAACACTTCCCTCTTAATTCAAACTTTCACTCGTATAAAACTCGGTAGTGTTCAAATATACATGTAGGCAAATTTGCTACCTCCCTTCGTTTGAACAGTCCTCCGATTTTAGGTGTTCGTCTATACAACGCCCTCCCGGTGGAAATCAAATCTGAAGAAAGTTTAACAATATTTAAAAATTGCTAAATCGTATTTACTTGTAAATGTTTTTTATAGTTTAGAAGAATTTCTCAATTTGTAAATTTACTGGACAACCAGGCGATTTATACTTTAATTCCACCTTTTTTTGGCGGGGCAAGGTCAACAAAACGTACTAAAAAAAAAGTGCTGCTGCACACACCCTACAGGACCATGCTGGGCGATATAGTAGCAGCGTAAGCCAGCTGAGCTGCCTACATAATGGCGAAGGCTTACACTGACTGAGGATCGCCCATAGTGTGGTTGTCCTTTGAAGAAAGCACACCGGTTCGATCCCTGTCTCAGCGAAATTTTTTCTGATAGCTAAGTTACCAGAAAAGTCAAAAAGTTTATGTAGAAATAAATCCTGGCTCGTATGGTAGTGACCGCTGAGGAATTCTTGTGGTCATGCCCCAAATTCCTGCCTGACGTAGGAACAGCTGACTGGCGTCAGCACCCGCGTCATTCTAATTGTCCCTGCGTCATTTTGTAAAGGAGTTCTCTAATAAATCAAGAAGTTTACCCACGTCATGTCGAAATCTCTCACTCTGCGGATGTAGTCTTTGCCCATCTAATTGCTTACCAAATGCTGTTTGTTTACGTTTTATTTTGCCCATTCTCTGACCAAAACTGTTGGATTAACTATTTTCAAACGTTATAACTAATAAATATCCAACAGAAAAGTGTCATTATAAAACGTGAATTGTGTTTGGGACTCGGTCTGGGAGCACATATAGAAGTAGAAAAGCAAAAAAAACGACCCAGCTGACGTCTTCTACTGGACTAATGTCCTGGGTGCACAGCTGACTACTTCACTCTTTCGACAATTGAAGGATAGTTTTGAAACAAGCAAGATCTTGCATCTGTGTTATTTGCCATAGCATTAAGGGGAGACGAAAGTAAACTCATTACCAACAGGACACATTTTTGTGCCCTCGGTAAGGTAGACTAGAAATAAAACTTATCCCTGTTGACACAGTGATGGTTGTTGAAGTTTTTATCGTCCATTTTCTGAGGGAACTAGTTATTGGTTCTGATTTTACTGTCCAGTATTTTACTGTTTTGATGGTAACACGAAAAGCTTGGGAGGAATCGTTTTCCCAGTAACTCCCTTGTTATGGAAGTTACCGTTACAAAAATCGGTATGCTGCCTAATTATAGGAGCCAGCTTGTCTCTATAAAATTTCAGCGATGTGGGGGCAATCACCTCCGAGATAATTACATACTTAAAAGCGAAAATTTCGTACAAATTTGAACACCTGCGCTGCGCATCTTACCTCGTAGGCCGGGCGACCTTACCCTGCAGTTGCCCCAATAAAGCGGCTTCTCACGGTCGCACAACGGTAAAGGTTGGCTTACATTATTTCAGGTTATTTGTTCTGACGGACCTACCAGTATCTTCTACACAAATAAATAAAATTAAATATGTGTAGCAAATTAATAATATAAAAAATGAAATCATAATAGTCTCCCTGGAAAGGTGTAAATCCTAACCATTCTGCTGGCGCTTTTTTCTTCTGTGAACTCGGTCATGGCCTCTTAACCGCAGGAGTTTCGAAACAAGCAAGGATCTTGTTTCTATCGCTGTCCACGCAAGATTAAGCGGTCTCACCTTTGTCAAATAAAAAGGAGGCGGGTTTGCCGTCTGGCCGAATATTTGTGAGCCAGCCAAACACTCCTTGTGTCTTCTTTCCCACGCTCTTTCCACCCATTCAAACTATGCTGACCGTTCAGTGTTCACCTGAGTCATAGAGGTTATTTACGTTGAGATTGCCCTTTTTACTTTCTCGCTAGTCATAAATGGCGAGAAAGTATTTTCTTCGTGCAAAATTTCTTAATTGAGATTTTAGGTTTCCAATGATCCTGGAGGTCCCCTGAGTCCAAAAATGTGACTTATTGAGGCCGTTATTGCAAAAAAAAGCAAAAATAATTCAAAAATCGTGTTTTTGATTAGTCGAACAAGCGCCAACGGTACAGTTTTCAAACTATACTATACCTATACTATACTATACCTGACGATGCATTTTTTTCCGCCCATAAGATTAACATTGCGAGCGGCGATTCATTTTTTAAGGTTTACCCTTGGTTGGAAAGACACAAAATTTTGCCTGTACCTAGCCCTAACAATGTTCTAGGAAGTGTTCGAAGCAGATTTCCCAATTTATCACTGGTTTCTTTTATTGCAACTGTTTTGCAAATGCTAGCATCGCATACCTCAAGAAAAGTGCTGTATCTCGAAAACCAGTAAAAAAATGGGAAATCTGCTTCGAACATTCCCTAGAACATTGTTAGGGCTAGGTACAGGCAAAATTTTGTGTCTTTCCAACAAAGGGTAAACCTTGAAAATGAATCGCCGCTCGCAATGTTAATCTTATGGGCAGCAAAAAATGCACCGTCAGGTATAGCGGACCCTTAACCATTTTAGTTCACAGTTACGGACACCGTCGACTGAAGTGTTTCGTTGGATTTCACATATAAACTTGATAGTCTCCGCTGAAACATTGTAAATACAGTTAGGTTAAATATAGGAACTGATAATGCTAGGGCTATCTTCCTGTTTGTAATCAGACTGAAAGTCTAAGGCTAAACTTAGCTGTTTTGGTTTTCCCTGATTCCTCATTCCACTGCTGGCATGAGGAAAAGGGGCGTGGTCGACTCCAAACACAAAATTAATTGTTAAGGCCTGTCTAGGCCTTCCTTCCCCCATCCGGGTTCCTGTTTTGGGGGAGAGCGGGAGAGGGGGATTAAGACTTGCGCGAGTAAAGAATTATTTGCTTCCTTTCTTTGTTTTAATTCATGGGGATTATTTAGGGGGATAGGTGTTAAGGACTAAGGATAGGTGTCTTATCGGAAGGATAGCGCTATAGTGAACTTTTAGGGAACCCTACAAACCTAACCAACTGTATCTCCCGTTATCGCGGAGTACCCAGCAGTTAGGCAAGAGGAGCCTGGATCCCAGTTTAGTCCCTAGTGACTGGTGCCCAGCCCTGGCCTTCAATGACTGGGCGAAACCTCGACTGTCGGCTGTGATTCTGGCTAAATGTAGTGCTTCGCAGTTTTTCTTATAGTACAGACTATCTGGTTAAAAGCTGGCGTAAATCTTATGACCTACTTACCTGCTTAGCAATTTCCGTGTCCTCCTCATTTGTCATTAAAAAAAATCTCCAGAATTGAAATCTGACTCAGCAGGAAGTCAATTATATCGTCAATTCGGCCAACCCAAAAAAAAGTCCACCCAAAAATGTTACCCTCGAAGGGGTCTGAGCTTTTTTTTTTCGACTAATGGCGGATTCAAATGAAGTCAGGCACGGAAAGATCAGCTCAGTCGTGAGCGATCGAACATCGTCAAACGAGTAACTGCCCCTTAATGAAAAGGCTGAGGAAGGAAGGAAGGAGGGGGAAAGGGGGGAACTGATCAAGAAATCCTCTGAATTTGAATTTCAAAATTTTCGGTAGGGAGGACCTTGTTGTAGAATGGCAAGTCAAGGGTACTTAACTACTGGTTTTCCGATTGAAAATAAGGATATAATACCTGTGTACCATAGTTAGTTTTTAAGGGTGTCCTCTCCCTTCCCAAAACTTCCCCTATCTTGAGGAAGAACCTTCGCCCCCTATTGGTTTAATAGTGGTAGAGGGATGGGGGGGACAAGCCCAGCAACTACAGCTCCCCACCCTTCATGTTTGTACACATAGGAGACCTACAGTTGTGGGTGGGTTCCAAATCACCAAAGCCTTGACATACACACATTGAAGTTGAACATATCAGAGGTGAGTTCCGATCAGAAAAACTTTTGCTAGGATCAGGATCGAACCGGTGTGACCCGGCTGAAAAGCCCCATATTTCAGCGTTGTTTGCTCCGAACCCGTTGCAGAATTTAATTTAACCATGCAAGAAATGTAATGAAATATATGATGACGCAAAAAGGAGTTAAGGTAGATTTATGAAGCAAGTAGAAGGGAGACGGGGCGGGACAGGTTCAACTTGAAGGGGGGGGGGGGGAGCTTGGGGTTGAAAAAAATTTGAAGCTCACAACTTGACGTAAGTGGTTAGAGCCTTTTGCAGGCACGGAATAAAATGATTTTCGCTGAGATCTTTGCCTTGTTGGCCGAAGCTTAGTAATGTTTGGTGCAAGATCTAAGCCATGGCTTTTTCGGCTCTTTCTTGCAATGCAAGTCTTGTTTTTGTAGTTAAAATCCTTTTTTGTTTTTTCAGTAGGAATAAATCATGTGTTATTCCTACTCTTGCTGCAATATTCTTACATTTTCTTGCATTGCGAGAAAACTTGTTCTTGTATTCTCTTCATCACTAGCCAAAGCTATCTACAGATAGAAGAGCCACTCTTTCGCATTTTCAGTCACTACCAACGCTATGAGTTACGTTTCTTCCGCACATTTTATGAGGAAACTATTGGAAATCCCAACATAGTTAGCAGAGGGTTGGGGGGGACAAGCCCAGCAACTAAACCGTTTTCAAGAACTATCCATTGTGCTCAGCTGGCAGTACTACCAAATACCAGCTCCCCAGCCATCGAGTAAACGATGGGGACCTACAGTTTTAGGTGGGTTCCGAACCACCACAGCCTCGATATACATTTCACTTGACATGCTGAACATATCAGAGGTGAATGCCGAGCAGAAAAACTTTTTGGTAGGATTGGGATCGAACCGGTGTGACCCGGCTCTCTCTGCTCCTCAAAAGTCGACCATTTAGTCCACTCGGCTATCGAGGCCGATATTTCAGAACATTTAAATATCCAATGGTTTCCTCATTAAATGTGCAGAAAAAAACGTAAACAAATGTCAAACGTATATGTAGTATATGTGGTCAATGTAGTATATGGAGTCAACAGACCCAGATTCGAACCAAGTCCCTTCGTTTTGCAAGTTGACTAAACCCCTGGTGATGTAAATAACAATGAGTATGACGTATATAGTTGTCACTGTAGTGAGGGCCCCGTCTAATTTATGACCTTCTAATTAGTCATGATGACGCTCAGCCGACGCCGTGAATTATTTTACAAGTTACCAGATTCTAGTAACATATTTTTACATGATACGAGTATAAAGCTATTAAGTAAAAATATATGGAGATTATAAATTAAGTTTTACCCGTGCTTGATGACTTTAGCTCAAATTTCCACTATAGCGTCCGCTTTAAAGTTGACTTTAGTGTAGCGTCACTCAGGCTGAATTTCACCAGTTTAACGTGAAGACTATCGTGTACACGATAGCGCTATCGTTTCGGTGAAAAATGTTAACGGCTTTCACCATCCTGACGATAGCACCCTGATCTTATCGTTAGTGAATTCGTGCGTTAGCAATAACAATAACTTTCATACCTTATTCGACTCGTTTGGGTGCGAACTGGGCAGGGATTGTTGTCTACCCAACTATTTAATACCTTTCTCCGAAAAATTAGTGTGTCTTTCACGTTTTTTTTTTTCATTTTTAACTCGAAATTATTGAAACGTATAATGAACGTACACCTAAACAAAGTTGACGTAAACAAAGCAGATGAGTTCTAGTGACACGACAAATTTCACGATAGGATAAGGTTATTCGATCGTTAGGAGGCACTATCGTGAGGTGGTGTAATTCAGCCTCAGTGTTGGAAATTTATATGATCTGAAATATAATGTGTCTTTTTTTACGTCAGAACACAATTGGCTAAGTTGAAATTTTACGATCGAACAATTTTGCACAAACTTTTTCCTCGATAAAATTACTCAATCGTATAATCACAACATATCCAGTTAATTTCTGACGTTAAAAAGACATGTTATATTTCAGAACATTCTAAAAAAATGTGATGAAATTCGTTCTGCTGCCACGAGTGTGTGGAGCCTCTTAAATTGTGTGTTATTGGGCCCCTAGCAAGAAATATGTATTCAGGTTCGCAAAATTCTAAAAAGAAGCGAATTGTGAAAAAACCTGAGCTCTGAGTTCGAGTTCGAATTTTTCTTTTCATGGGAAACGCATTGATTCCAATTTTCACACCCCTCTTTATGAAATATTTTCCAATTTAAACGACTTCCCCAATTTATATTTCCCCCAATCCGATGAAAAACAATAGAAATCGATTTCTATCAGCATGGGTTGGGAAATTTCGCAGGGTATGATGACGTGCATTCAGTTTAAGAGTCCATTCATTGGGGCCTTTTTCGGTATATAGTCTTAGTAAGGTTAATTTCCGTAATGAGAATTTCGTTGTTTTTCCAAAATAAAAAGCCATAAAAATTAGATTTTTGCAGGTTATATATTACTGCTAACGTTAATTTATCAATTAAGTAGTAGGTCCTTTAAGGGAATTATTTTTTTTTAGAATGGTCACCGCAATGAATGGTCTCTTAAGAGGAAGTTCTGTAGGGAGCGATGACATGCGCTCAGTTTAAGCGTTGAAAATATTACTCAGCGATTCAATTGCGTTCAGCATTTACATAATCTGGCCGCTAGATATCTCATAAATATTTCAAAGTCAGCAAAACTGGGTTCAGCACTTTTTTATTTCCTCCCAAACGAATTAAAATTTGCAGAGAGGAGGGTGTTGAAGAGGGGGGGGGGGGGGGGGGGGGGTAAATACAGCAGGCCCAAATTGTTACTGAAACCAGTGCGTTAGTCTCAACTGTTGACATTTTGAAAAAAATTTCCAGAATATGAAAATTAATTTTTTTCAGCTGATTTAAAATTATTTTTGTCAGTTTCTTCTATCAGTTTCAATCAAGGATGTTCGAGGATGTCAATTGTCGCACTTGACTTTCTCGCCCTTGACTGCCCGTTCATAGCGGTTCGATCCCGATCCTGCCAAAAACTTTTCTAATCGACATTCACCTCTGATATGTTCAGCATGTCAAGTGAAAGGTATATCGAGGATTTGTTGGTTCGAAGTTCGCCTAAAACTGTAGGTCCCCATCATGTTGGTTGTGGTTGGTAAGTTGTTACTTACTTACTTACTTACTTTTATTTATTTTTGCAGAAAGTCTGCGTGAGTACTTCAGTAAGTTCGGCGAGATCACAGAAGTTATGGTCATGAAGGACCCGACGACACGGCGATCGAGGTATGTTGGTTAATTTTTTCGATCTGTGTAGGTTGTACATGTATGTTTGTACAGTGATGAACAGGTTTTAAAACGGTTAGGATGAGTCAAACCAATCTGAAGAAATTATGGAAATATCCCAAAATTTAGTATAGAATTGCTTAAATCTCGTAGGGAACAGGAATAATAGCATGTTGACATGCAGGCTGACCGCTTAAGACTAATTAGTAAATGTACATGGATTGGTAATTGTTTTTATCGCAGTCAGACATGCACACCCTTAATTCTTACAAAAAACAAACAACTTAATCTGTAACCGCCTTAACGCCCTTATATGGCCTGTCACTGCTAGCAGTCACGCACTTGCGTTACCGTTACGTGTTACTAATTCATGTCACACGTTCGTTACCAATGTGTTAAAGAAAATATATTATGTTGTCACGAAGTAGTGCAATATGTCAGGTGTTTCCGTATACAGTACAGTCTCTCTCTATAGCGACGACGGGTAAGCTCAGTATGTTCAGTGGTTGGGTAGTGAGCTATGAAGGAAGGGGGCCCAGGTTCTAGTCCCGGAGTAAAGAATTTTTTCCTGCAGGTAAAACTTGGCTGTCAATCTTTATTTTTACCAAATAACCTCCTTATGTACAGAGATTTTGCTGGTCCTGGTCCTGCTGGTTCTGCGGGTCCTGTTTGGGCAGTCATGCCGCAGAGGTTTTATGATGAAACTATCTTTACCTCAGACTTGTCTATCTGTCTCTATTATCCTAAGAAGAAAGACAATTTCTTTGAGAAAGAAACTTGTCCTTGTTTGTTCGTTGACTATAAAACCAAAAATAGCTTTCACAAAATTTATTTAACTTTTTTTTATTGTTTATAGATTCTATAGTACATCCAGTTCCATACTTGGTAATAACTTGGGATATGATTGGTGGTAGGTTTTTTCGTGTCACTAGAATTCGTCTGCTTTGTTTACGTTAACTTTGTTTAGGTGTACGTTTCAACAAGTTCAAGTTAAAAATGGAAAATAAACGTGAAAAACACAGTAATTTTTCTGAGAAAGGTATTAAATTGTTGGGTAGACAACAATCTCTGCCCGTTTCGCACCCAAATGATTTGAAAGTATGAAAGTTATCGTTATTGCTAACGCACGGATAATCCGCTCAAAAGCTAACGATAAGATAAGGGTGCTATCGTCAGGATGGTGGAAACCGCTACCTTTTCTTAACGATATTATAACGCTATAGTGTACTCTATAAAGTGGTGAAATCCAGCCTTAGCCTGTTACGTAAGATGACAAACATTGTTTCTTTCTGAAACAAGGTGTCTGTCTTCTTAGGATAATAGAGACCGATAGGTCTGCGCTTAAGCTGGTTCCATCATAGTGATTGACTCCGAGAAAAATTTTATCTCACTTAGAGACGATGATTGGATTGCCCGTACGTAAATGGTTCTAAGACTTGTAATCACTGGTAGATCTGACAGGTGCTAATTAAATTTTGCCCCCCCCCCCATTTCGTGGGGCAAATAAACTATCGATTAGTCGGAAATAGATGTAGAAACTGAGTTTAAAGCCCCCGACCCGTTCCCACACAAAATGAATTCTAAATACAGGAAATTGCCCTGAGATTCCGTTAGAACATCTCTCTCTCTATTTTAAAATTGATTCTATAAGCATTACGTGATACCAGCGGGCCACTTACGCTACAATAATGGGTTATGGAGGTCGGCAGATGTGCTCTCTTTCAAGCAAAAACGTTATCCTGAAAAAGGTCGCTACCATTTCTGAACGCAAATGCTCGCAAACGACTTCTTTGGTTTTTAGAGAGCTTGTGTGAGGGGGGGAGGGGGGGCGGGGGTGTGGGGGGGATGCGTTGGATGGGTTCGCTAAAGGCTTAACCCTCTCTGCCCTGGTGTTGGATTCGTTTGTAAACAAATTGTTTTTGTTTAGACTTATTACGCTGTGGTGCTTCGGCACACTTTATATAAGTAAAACTATTTATTTAATATGTCTTTTTAACGTCGTTACTCATGAGGCTATGTTGTGATTTCACGATCGGTTAATTTTGGACAATTTTTTTGGTGACGAATATCACTCAATCGTAAAATCACAACATAGCCTCATGAGTAATGACGTTAAAAAGACATTTAATATTTCAGAATATTTAAATATCCAATAGTTTTCTCACAAACTTTGAAGTCCAAACGTAAAAAAATAGCGATATTAGGGAGTCTGTCTAGTACTGTCATGGAGCAGTTTACTGAGGGTAGGTGAAATTCTTGTGGATGACAGAAATGCATCATCTACTGTAGCACAGCCTTAAGAAGTTACAAAGAGGGTCTGAGCATTGAAGAAAACTCGGTCGGAATGACGCTGCATGTGCCGTGGCCATTGACTGGCTAATGTCTTTCAATGATTGATGCCGCGGAGCGAAAATTCCCCGCCTTTTATGGGGAGAATTTCCCCTTTTCCCTGACTTAGGGAACACCCATCTTTATAGCCACCTTATCTCGGTGAAGGGGAAGTCAGGAACACACCTAATGGCTAGTTTTATCAACAAGACTATATTTTTTCGGAATAGTGAGCTTTAGTCTTTACCCTGGTTAGGTATATTTCTGGAGGTTTAGGCTTTGGGGTTTTCTCTTGCTGATTTTCAAAATGTTAGGTTCTGTTCCCATTTTATTACATTTCTTAGTGGATATGGCCTTCATCGGTTCGGGAAAATTCAACTGGTTGGCGTGATTCTGGCTAAATCATCCCCTCTTGTACAGAGGTCATGTAATCCACCAAACAAGGATTTTTGGTATGGTCTTGTGAATAAAACAGTTCCTAAAATTGGGGTTTCTCATTATGCTGACGGTCTGGGAAGCCCAAAATTGTGGTATTTGAAAAATTCAAATCATATTTTACCTCAGCAATTTGAAGAGTTAATGTCAAAAAATATTCGAGGTGTTTTAGTTATGGGTAATAGAGGAAAGTATGTCTGAAGCTGCTGTTAGGGAGCGTCCCACCATTCTCGGTTAATAATTAAAACTCAGTTAAACTCCAGTTAGTTCATATTAAACCCCAAGGATTAAGTTTTAACCGGGCGTGGCGGGGCGGACCCTTACTGTTAATTTCAATGACAGAACAGAGTTTCTTTTTCTTTTTCTGGGGATGACAGTTGACCGCTCGGTTGACCCATACTCCGTAGAACTGCGTGCACCCTAAAATTCCTTCTTGAGAAGTCTGGGAGACCGTTGAGGCTAAGTGGCAGCCTGGTGGTTCTTAAGACAACATTCGTGACTCAATTCCGACAAACTTTGGCTCAACTCATTAAGTGTTTCTCCCCCCCCTCCCCCCCCCCCCCCCTACTCCTTTAAGAAGGCCTCCGCACTTGATGGAATTTTCGTATCAGTTCCAAACTTCTTAAATTCGTTTACACCATTAATTATTTTTTGCTACTTCAGTAATTAAATGTGTCAGTCAATCTAAAGTCTTGTTATACCTTGAAGCGCTTCAAGGTGGGGGGCAAGTTAAAAGTACTCTTTCGGAAATTAGTTTGGAGAAGGTTGAAATTTCGGTTACAGCGACTTTCCGTTTAATTTCGGATCACATCAATACGTGGAAACTTTTTTTTCCATAGGGGTAGAGCCAGTACATTAGCAGAGAATTGGATATTCTGAATACAGCTGTCACTCTATAACGAACACCACTCTATAACGAAAGAACGCTGTGATTGCTTGAGAAACTCTGTCTCTCTATAGCGAACTCTCTTTACATGGTCCCAGAGCAAGAAGAGCTGTGAAGAAGAAGTATGTATGTCACGGTCACAGAAATAATATAGAATTGGCTTACTTAGGAACGGTTAGACCATAAATTTTAAGGTAGTGTCTATAAGAGTAATTTGGTAACGACTTTGACGCAGATATTCGTTCCTCTATCTTCATCTTCAATTACCACTGAAAACATGGGTATAAAATTAAGGCTGAATATACGAGTACATTCGCTATTTTTTTTACGTTTTGACTTCAAACTTTATGAGAAAACTATTGAATATTTAAATATTCTGAAATATAATATTTTCTTTTAACGTCATTACTCATGAGGCTATGTTGTGATTTTACTATCGGTTAATTTTGGACAATTTTTTTGGCGACGTAAAATCAAAACATAGCCTCATGAGTAATGACAATGACGTTAAAAATATTTCAGAATGTTTAAATATCCAATAGTCTTCTCACAAAGTTTGAAGTCAGAACGTAAAAAAATGGCGAATGTATATTTAGCCTTAAATCAGAAATTTCAGGGCCCCTAGAACGCAAACTAAAAATCCACTATAATTTTGGATGTAGTGGCATTCTAGAAAGGGTCCAACGACATAGATATCAAAATTAGTGTTTGCATAAAACCCAAGTGAAATAGGGCAAACAAAGATCCAGGCGAAAATAGATTAGGGGGAAGAGGGGGGGATTTTCGGGTGCGTGTTTGGGGGGGGGGGGGGGGGGGGAGAGGCACCGACCGGAATTCCAATGCTATTGAAAACACCATCATGTTTTTGTTTTCAAAGGGTGCGGGGGAGAGGGTGGGGAGGCTGGTTCAGCGTTTTGCCGTGAGAGGGGGTGGGAGTTATTTAGAGTGACTCCTTTTGTTCAAAAGGGAGGTTTCAATCATGTTTATTACTGATTTTCAATTGTATTTCGGTGGCTAATAATGGGCATTGCCTACAATTTTGTTCGAGTTTCGTTTGTTGAAGAGTTGTCACATATTTTCAGGTCTCCAACAAATGAGATGGAAATTTTTCTTACCGAAGATTGCGTCTCGACTGGGCAAAGTTAAGAGGAACCGTCGATTTTGATAGGCCAATCGCTCCCTAAAGGCCGCTATTTGTTTAAGTTTTTTCTGCACACTTTATGAGAAAAATATTCTGAAATATGATGTGACCTTTTGACGTCATAAATTAAAAGGCTATGTTGTGATTTAACAATGGGTTATTTTTGGGCAATTTTATTGTTGACAAAAATAACTCGATCACAAGACAGCATGTTAAAAAGACGTATTATATTTCAGAACATTTAAATATCCAATAGTTTCCTCATAAAACGTAAACAAACACGACTGCGTACAAGCCCTTAACAGCCCATCACGCTACCGACTAGTGGCGGAATTTTTACACGAGACTTACCAGAGTATTGTCCGATCAGCCTTAATTTGCTATTAGATTCATAAATTGAGACACGAGAGAAAATGAAAATCTCGTATTTCTCATCTTAATCCATTAAAATGAAAACAAGATAACACACCTGTCAACATAACTTAAAATTGAAATTTTTAGTTGGAAGGGATGGTCAAAATATATAAATAGATGTGAGTTGGCATAACGTAGATCACCTGCCGCGTCCCCTTCGCAAGGTCTATTTATTATTGAGGTGTCCGTTTGAAAGCTGAAGTAGGGTCTCCCCGTGACGTCACATATCTCTGAAAAATAGGTAATTTGTGAGCATATGGGACGCGGGATTTGATTGGTCGGTGTGATATGCAGTGACGTCAGGAGTCTCTTCGTTGGACTGAAAATGGTCAACCTGTAGAGCCTATAGATCTTGCCCCCTTCTCTCCTAATGCACAGACGGTCCTTTTGTTTATTCTGGCGGCTAGTTGAGATTTTACCAATGGTATTTATAGCATAGATTTTTTACTTTACTTCCTCTTGCGTTCTCGTGTGGAATAATAAATCATCTTTTTGTTAACTTTAATGGCTTTTGATTCAGTAATTTTCTTTAATGTTGTGTGAAACTTTATTACTAAGGTTTTGAGGATATTCTTGCTACAAGCTAAACACCTATAAGCCGGACTGATAAAAGCCACCCGAGGGGTTAACCACTCGTTGGGAATCTCGTTGGGAATCATTATGAAATTTCAGGGAATCTTGGAATTTTTTTTTTGGAGTGGTTGCCCCTTCGGGGTTCATCTTTCTATGAATATCGTTGGAAATCTTTGGAAATATTTATGTTATCTCAGTGGAATCTCAAGGAATCTCCCTTGAATCCACCCTAAATTCATCAAGAGTAACACTTTGGAAGAGGTTGAGTTGAGCTGATAGCTGATATAGGTTTGTGAATTTTCAACCTTCTCTGTTCTTAATTTTGAACACCACACTTGTATGTAATTCCCGCACCTCTGGCTGCGATTGGACTTGTCATAACCTAAACATACCGTAAGATTAATCTGTTCGATAGGAGACACTATAATATACTTCAGGGAAGTGTTGAAATCACCCTATGTGAAGAAAGACTCAAAAAATTGTAGGTAAGAGTCCATGTTCGTTGTATTTCCGCCTTTAACTGAAATTTCAAAAGTTATGTGACGTCATCGGGTGTGTTATCCTCTTAAACCGTTTTAAAGTCACTAACACCATGGAAAGTTCCAGAATCAAACATATGGTCGGTGTAAGACACGTCTTAAGGAGGAACAAAGTGAAATAAGACGGGGGAGGGGGGGGGGGGGGGAGGCTTTGTAAGGAATAGACGTCGGCAAATGGGCTTTACTACTCTTCAACCCCCCCTTCCCCCTCAGTCACCCCTCTCCTTTACCCGCGACTCACGCAGCGGATTTACACAAGGACTGGTTAAGGGTCTGTACTGAAAAAGCCCTGAAGTAGCAAAGAGGGGGGTTGAGGGCTACTGAAACCCAGAAACCACCCTTATAGGCATATTGTCTTTCAACTGCCTCGATAGCTTAGTGGTCTAGGTTGCTGCCTTTAGAAGGACACCGGTTCGATCCGGGTCCTATCAGATTTTTTCTATTTTTTGTTCATTCTCCTCTGATGTGTTCAGCATATCAAGCACATGACTGGAGAAAAAAAATCCCTTTCGGCAGCCCCGAAAAGCGTAGGTAGATTTCGAAGATTACTTCCATCCACTAAAAGCAGTCTAAAATCATTGAGAAAGACGGTTAAGAAGATTTTCAGTTGACCCAAATGCATTCTCTACAATAACAACGGAGGAATTGAGTTTTGAAATTTCACCCCCCCCCCCCTCCCCCCTTAACGAGAAAATGAAAGTGATTTTACAAAAATCATTTTCAGACAAAAGTTGTAGATATTAATAGGAACTCATAGCAAAAAGAATAAACTCAATATCTCACCAAATAAGTGAGTTATGACGTTTTGAAAATTCAACCCCCCACCCCCTGCCTAAACGGTGCGTCGGACGAAAAACGTTTTCCGACAAAAGCTTTAGGTAATATTGAGGCAAATGCATTATAAAATGAAAGAACTCGATAACACCCCTAGGACACAAGTTATGAATTTTTGTGTGTGCAAAACCCTGTTTTTACACCCTTATTCAACCATTAGGGGTGGGATCAAAAAACCGTTACTGAGAAAAGTTGTAGGTAGTACTGTTAGACGACCCTTAGAGAAAACCACGTTTCATTAGTTGCAATATTAAGGGAGTTATGGCCAAAAAACCAGATTTCGAAAAAGTCCCCCCATTTCCCCCCCTTCGTCCGATTTCCCCCATTAACGAACTCGACCGAGATTTTAGTCCCTTATATTTTATTAAATAGTCAAAACCAATTATTTTTCAAAAATACGGCTCCTAGCGTGTTCACAAGGAATTGAAAATGATATATATAAACTTTTGAACTGATGTTGGTTTTGGGATCCAGGGGTCATAAAAAGAAGAACTGTGAAGAAATTTTTCAAAAGTGAGACTACTGGTACGACTACAATAGGTAGATTTTTCTTCGAAATCCACCTAAAATCTGAAAATTTGCAACTCCATTATGAAAATCAATGAAAAGTTGCATTGCCTCTTAAGAAGGGGAGGGGGAGCGTTGCCCTGAAGCTGTGGAATGCTGACATAGATAAGATTGTTTCCACCCCCTCCCCCGTCCCCTTTTGTCATACTGTATTTTAAATGAATGAAAGACTTTCATGCTTTCTTCTTTTATACTTTTTTGACGTACTGAGCTGTAATTGTATTAGAGTTCACATGGCTGATTTTTGGGGGGAGTGTCTAAAGAACTTGTTCTCTGCTACTTGGAATTTTTAACTTTTCACTTCTCGCTCGCCAGATGGTGGAATTTTTATTTTTAAATTAGATCTGTGAGGAGCTTAGTTGTAACTGGCATGGCACTGAAAAGGCGCTGGTTCAAATCCTGAGATCCGGAGACTTTTCCCCTATAGGTGTGTGAGTACCTGATCCTTCACCTGCGAAACTGAACGGTTGGTTGTGATTCTGACCATAAACACATTTCTTTACTGAGTGAGAAGACTATTGGATATTAAAATATTCTGGAATATAATATGTCTTTTTAACGTCATTACTCGTGAGGCTACGTTGTGATTTAACGATCGGTAATTTTGGACAATTTTTTTGGTGACAAAAATCACTCGATCGTAAAATCACAACATAGCCTCATGAGTAATGACGTTAAAAATACAAATTATATTTCAGAATATTTAAATATCCAGTACTTCTCTCACAAAGTTTGAAAGTCCGAACGTTAAAAAATAGGGAATAAATGGTGGCCCTTAAGGGTCCGCTATACCTGACTGTGCATTTTTTGCCGCCCATAAGATTAACATTGCGAGCGGCGATTCATTTTCAAGGTCTACCCTTGGTTGGAAAGACACAAAATATCGCCTGTACCTAGCCCTAACAATGTTCTAGGGAGTGTTCGAAGCAGATTTCCCAATTTCTCACTGGTTTCTTTTATTGCAACTGTTTTGCAAATGCTAGCATCGCATACCTCAAGAAAAGTGCTGTATCTCGAAAACCAGTAAAAAAATGGGAAATCTGCTTCGAACACTCCCTAGAACATTGTTAGGGCTAGGTACAGGCAAAATTTTGTGTCTTTCCAACCAAGGGTAAACCTTGAAAATGAATCGCCACTCGCAATGTTAATCTTATGGGCGGCAAAAAATGCACCGTCAGGTATAGCGGACCCTTAAGGGTTCTTCAAAATCCGGTATCAGAATCCTCTTCTATTTTCCCAGACGTTTCCCTGAATGATAATTGCTGTTAAATTGAACATGGGAATGCAATTGGCGGATAGACCATCGGGCGGCTGTGGATACAAAGGCTCAAAGCCTGAGGATACACCAATCGAAGCACAGCCATAGAGAATTCTATTGCCTACAGACCACTAATCTGTTTGGTTGATGTACTCTGAGCGAGCTTGCTTTACCCCTATCGCCTGTCGACACATTTGTTGGAAAATTATTTACTCTGGAATATAATGTGTCTTTTTAACGTCAGAGACTAGTTTGATATGTTGTCTAACGTTAAAAAGACGTATTTTAGTTCAGAACTAATAAATATTCATCATTTGTAGGGTTTACTTATTTTATTCGAAAAAGTATTCTTTGTAACTGGGAGCAATGGTGGTCGCTAAGTGAGCCAATCCGTTTGCCAGACTGTTTAACTTATGACTGATACGAGGGGGTAACCACTCCTGAGATTGCTTGAGATGGCATGAAGATTTCATAAGATTCTTAATGAGATTCGTGGAAAGATGCACCCCGAAGGGTTAACTACTCAAGTAATTTCCAATATTCCTTGAGATTTCATAAAGATTTCCAACGAGATTCCTGCAGGTGTATTCCCTTTCTCGAACGCCAGCAAACCCACCCAACTAACACCTTCAAAATTTATTGTAAGAAGAACTGTTCTCCGTATATTGCATCATGGCGTGCCTTATCTTCTTACAAGAAATTTTGAAGGTGTTAGTTGGGTGGGTCTGCTGGCGTTCGAGAAAGGGAATACGCCTGCTGGAGTGGTTAACCCCTCGACTTTGCCTATAATTCAGTTCCCGAAAGCAGTGGTTCCCAAAAGGTTGGAATAATTTAAAAAAAACATATATATCTATATTTCAGAACACCAAGATGATTTCGTGTAATTACTCCGGAGTGTAAACAAACTGCATTCCTATGCCGTACCAATCCGAGACAGATTACGAAAAGCACCTGAATGAGAACCTGGAACCTTTGAGTAAACTATCGTAGAGAGAGGGTGAGAGAGTTTGAGTGGCTGGGAGAGAAGAGATTGCCCTTCTCTCGCTCCGATTTGAATTTTAAATTTTCCCTCCGTTTTTGGTGACATCATCTCGAGAGTTGAAGTCGCGCATGGCGGGAGATTTGAAAGTCTAATCCTGAAGCTAATGCCCGGCAGGTCTGTACCAAAACAACCTTTACGGACGCCTTTGACCGCGGTCACTTTCTACTTGCAAGTTTGACTTTGGAGGTGCTTCTAATGATGTTGCTGACTCAGTTTCTTGGGCTGTTCGTCCTCTTTCCGTCTTGGAAGTTCTTTAGTAGGGAATTTGACCCTCTAGTACTCTAGTACTTACCACTTTTGCATAAAATTAAGGCCTTGTTATACGGCTGAATTTCACTACCTCACTATAGTGCCTCCTAACGATCGAATTGTTATCTTAACGTTAAAGTTAAACTTATCCTATCGTTAAGCGTTGACTATAACACCAAAAATTGTTTTCACAATAATATTTAACGTTTTTTTTATTGTTTATGGATTCTATAGTACATCCAGCTCCATACTTGGTAATAACTTGGGATATGATTGGTGGTAGGTGTTTTTCGTGGCATTAGAATTCGTCTGCTTCGTTTACGTCTGCTTTGTTTAGGTGTATGTTTCAACAAGTTCAAGTTAAAAATGAAAAATAAACGTGAAAGACACACTAATTAATTAATATTAAATTGTTGGGTAGACAACAATCCCTGCCTGTTTCGAACCCAAATGATTTGAAAGTATGAAAGTTATCGTTATCGCTAACGCACGGATAATCCACTCGAAAGCTAACGATAAGATAAGGGTGCTATCGTCAGGATGGTGGAAGCCGCTAACTTTTCATAACGATAGGGTAACGCTGTAGTGTACACTATAAAGTGGTGAAATCCAGCCGAGAATAAATTGTCCGACAGACGAGCAGAGAAGCCATCGCACTTGGAAATTTTCTTGTTAAATTGATTTTGAATTAAATTCTGGAAAAAACGGCAAAAAGCATGTTCTATATCTCGGTGTCTTTCCAACGCCCTTAAGAAATTTTAGAAATACTCTTCGTTTATTGCCGACCAAAGTTAAGGACCCATATTGGTGTTTACAGCCTATACCCTTGGCCCAAAGACTCAGATATTTGTTAATTAAAGAAACTGGTCTATAAACAGGAAATTGCTGGTACCTTGGATTCAAACCTGGTACTTCAGTCGTGAGGGCCTGGAGTTTTCCTACTAGGCCTCAGTGAGACCTGAAGTTTACTACGTATGCAGATCTCTAATTCTATGTTTCACCATTTCTCTAAAGAAGACTATAGTGTCTCCTATCGAACGGATTAATTTTTTTCTTATATTTAGCTTGTGACAAGTGCAATCGCACTATGGTGTACATTAAATCCACCCGAGGTGCTTCCAAAGAAGGATACTACCGTGAGGAAACAAATGGGATTCTTTCTCATGTAGTAAGGAGCCTTTTATACCTTTTCTATCATGAAGAGACAGTTTTCATAAAAAGGATGGAGTGGAGTATAATATTTTTCTTCCCCCCCCCCCCCCCCCCCTTCCCCCATCCCCCCAGGCTATTTATCCAAGCTAATGGAAGGTCTGCGTTCCAGATATGTCTCCCTGAGTACCTAAAGCTGACTGAGAGGCATCGGCAAAAAGTATTTATTCCATATCAGTTTCATTTTGTTGACCTAACGGACCCTCTTAACGACTCTACCCCCAAAATTATTCTTCCCTCTCTTTAAGCTTCTTTGTTTTTAGTAAACTGAGATTTTTTAAATGGAAAAATATTTTACTGAGGGTGTCTAGATTGTCTAGAGAGCCTGGTCACAACAGTTCCATCCCGAGGTTACCAAAAATTTTTTTTTGATCGCCTCTGATATGTTCAGCATGTCAAGTAAAATCTGTACCGAGGTTGTAGTGGTTCAGAACTCTCCCAAAACTGTAGGTCCTCATCGTGCTGGGCATTACTTTTTTGAAAATGTACCTATGAATGATCCATTGATGAACCTTATGAAGGGATTATTGAATTTACAGTACTTGACGCATTGCACGTGAAAATTGGAGTTTTATTTCGAAAAACAAAAAAGGTTTTGATTTGCAAAGGGCAGGATAACAGTAGATTATTCACATTTTATAAATCTCTCAGGGCCAAACTGATAGGAGGAAATATGGGAGCACAAAAGAGAGCTTTGATTCAGTAAAAAAATAACATTTTGTTTCATGGATTATTGGAGGCGTTAGTGAGAATTCGAGTACAGAAAAATTCTGTCGGAACCCGATAACGTATCCTTTTTCATTATTGCTCAGTTTCCATATTTTTGTTTTACTGCTGAAGGTTTAAGAATAGATAATCTTCTCCCAGTCACCCAAAAAGGCTTTCTGACTATTATTTTTTTGTTAAGAGGACGCTATACCTGACGGTGCATTTTTTGCCGCCCATAAGATTAACATTGCGAGCGGCGATTCATTTTCAAGGTTTACCCTTGGTTGGAAAGACACAATATTTTGCCTGTACCTAGCCCTAACAATGTTCTAGGGAGTGTTCGAAGCAGATTTCCCAATTTCTCACTGGTTTCTTTTATTGCAACTGTTTTGCAAATGCTAGCATCGCATACCTCAAGAAAAGTGCTGTATCTCGAAAACCAGTAAAAAAAAATGGGAAATCTGCTTCGAACACTCCCTAGAACATTGTTAGGGCTAGGTACAGGCAAAATTTTGTGTCTTTCCAACCAAGGGTAAACCTTGAAAATGAATCGCGGCTCGCAATGTTAATCTTATGGGCGGAACAAATAGGGTGGCCTTTACCAGTCCGTAGTGTTGTCTAAACGTTTTCACTATAGCGTTGTTCTTCCGAAAAGAAACGTCGGCGCCAATTTATAGTCGACTTTTATGGGAACACTATAGTAGACGTTTGGAACTTGCGAAATTTACCCATATACTATTGAAATTTAAATTTGTAAAAATTCATGGTGCCTTTTTTCAATTTGCCTGCACAGGGGTAGGAACTACAGCAAACGGGTGGGTCGCGAGGGGTGAGGGTGGAATTTAGAGCCCGTATTTAATTACGGGTTGTTTCCAAGTCATTCATTATCGGCAGTGTTTTGTTTTGAATTTGATTCCTTTGTGGAATTTGTAGCTAGTGCTGAGATTCAGTAGGAAAAATTCTTGACAGGTTTGGGCTTGAACTTGGGCTCTCTTTGTAGTTTATGGTCAGTGCAGGGGTATCTGCTTACTTTCAGGGAAAACTAAAAAATACTAGAAAAAATTTTAGCTTACACCATGATTCGAACCCGGACCTGTCACTCACTCACGGTCTGATGATATGTTGACATAACTTCCTATGTTTTAAATTGAAAAGTGTACCGTCGGCGCTTGTCCGACTAACACGATTTTTTAATTATTTTGGTGGTTTTTTTGGCAATAGTTGCCGCAATTTTTGACCAATCAAAAAATCCTTGAACATTCCTCTTGGCCGTGATTTTAGACAGGTCCATACCAAATTTCATCAAAATTGGATGAACGGTATAGGCTCTAGAGCAGGGAACGGACGGACAGACTTTTTCCAGAAACCACTTTTTTCGACTCAGGGGACCCCCAGGATCATGGGAAACCCAAAATCTCAATTTTGAAATTTTGCACGAAAACAATACTTTCTCGCCATATATGACTAGCGAGAAAGTAAAAACGTAGTTTTGAGTAATTTGTTCACAATTAGAATGTGAATTCTCGTGGTAGGGGAGCTTCACAAAATAATGCATTCAGAGAGGTAGCGGTCGGGGGAGAGCTTGAGGAGAAGGCTCCCCTCTCCTTTCCCCCCTCTCCCCCTGTGACCCTGAGCGACCGGAGCGTCCCCTAGCGGCGGGAAAGCAATCAAACCTATTGTCTGATGATTTATTTTGCTAGTTTTCTCATTAGTGGCTGACTAGGCTGACGATTCTATGCTCCCTCCTGTATTGAGCTAGCTCTGTTTCTTGCGTTCGGAATCATGCACTGGTTACTACGTAATGTATTTTTGGGGCCTCTAGGGTACGCGTTCGCATGAAGGGGGGAAAACCAGGTCCTCGTGCTACTCAAAGCTGTCAAAAACTTAGAAGCGCACGGCTAGACCAAAGGGGAACAAGGGGGGGGGGGGGGTGGTCATAAAATTTTGGAGCCATGCTTTACTTACAGGCCTCTCCCGTTATGTCATAAGTCTCTTAGGCTGGATTTCACCACTTTATAGTGTACACTATAGCGTTATCCTATCGTTAAGAAAAGTTAGCGGCTTCTACCATCCTGACGATAGCACCCTTATCTTATCGTTAGCTTTCGAGTGGATTATCCGTGCGTTAGCGATAACGATAACTTTCATACTTTCAAATCATTTGGGTGCGAAACGGGCAGGGATTGTTGTCTACACAACAATTTAATACCTTTCTCCGATAAATTAGTGTGTCTTTCACGTTTGTTGAAACGTTGTTCACTTGTTGAAACGTACACCTAAACAAAGTTGACGAAAACAAAGCAGACGAATTCTAGTGACACGAGAAAACCTACCACCAATCATATCCCAAGTTATTACCAAGTATGGAGCTGGATGTACTATAGAAATATTATTGTGAAAGCCATTTTTGGTTTTATAGTGAACGTTTAACGATAGGATAGGTTTTTCGGCTACTTTAACGATAAGACCACCTCACGGTGGTAAAATTCAGCCTTAGATATTTATTTCTTGAGAAGATATCTCGATTATGAAATCGCTAATTAAGCTATAGTTTCTGACGGCAAGTCCGAACATACATTTACATTTTTTCTACACACTTTATGAAAAATATTAGACGCCCTTAAGAAGACTTCTCAGAAAATGGTCATTAAAAAATCGTCAGCAAAAGAGTCGATAACCTGAACGCGTATTACCTCTCGATGTGTATAGCTGACGAGAAAATAAAAATGCTGATTGAAAAAAGTGGGTGGGTTGTGTAGAAAAACACAATCGAATGTACCACGTGCAAAAGCATTTTATCTGTTTATCTTTTATCGGGGAAAAAGGTTGGGGCCATTATAAAGGGCGTGCGAAAGGTTTCGCTGAGTGGGTGCCTTGCTCATCCGTTTGGAAAAGTCGCTGACAACAAGTGAAAACGAAATAGTTGAGCGTGGCACGAAACATTGGGTGGGCGGAGGGGTGGGGGGGGGGGGGGGGGGTCCGTGTGTTTCTGAAGGGACTGGGGGGAAGGGGGGCTTTTTGGAGTTTGAACCCCCCCCCCCCCCCCTATTCGACCACTGCCCCCGATGATCTATGGTTTGGAGATCTATTGGGCCATCAGGAACACAGATTCTTACTTCTCTGAGGGGTTTTGGCGGGGGTAGGAATGTCTTGGTAAATTTATCTGGAGGTCATTAGAGTGTGTATGGGTGGGTCCGGATTATTTTTGTGGCAGGGAACTCATACTTGATGGGTATCTGGCCTTCACCGGCTGGGGGAAAACTCGACTGTGGGGCGTGATTCTGACGAAATCACACCCTTGTGTACAGAGCTCACGAAAGGTGCCACCCTGTATCCCACCAGGCCCTGACCCTCTAAGGGTTGCACTTCGGACGTTTGCCACCTAACCACAAAATTTGGTTCCCGCCAGGTTCCTGGTTCTCTACCACTTAGCCGATCCGGCCCTTAAATTATACAAAAGGTTTTATACTGTTAATATACGTAGGGTCCTTGGGGGTTGCTCCCAGTAACTCATGGGGTGAAATGTATTGTAAGCTTCCCCCTTCACGATTTCTTGCCTTCTAATGCAAATTTCCCATATGCGCCTGCTTTGTTCTGTTTTTCTTAAGGAAGGAAAATTTACAGACTTTTGATTTTCGATCTGGGCCTACTTTGAGGACCTGGCCATCACCAGCTGAGGGAAAACTCTTTTCAATAATAGGTAAACACTCCAACAGTTTAATGTAAAATAAATTATAAAAAAAAAAAAAAAAAAAAAAACCTTTCATGAATCGCCAAAATATGCCGAGAGAAACTTGTGGAAAAAGCGTCTTAATTTAAGCTGAGGCTAAGGTTTAGGTTAGAGGAAGCCTCTTAATGCGAGGTCGTGCCTTGGCAGCCATAACTGAACTTAAGGCCATCATCAATATGGATAAGCTGATCAAGGTATATTGCTTCTGCGTCATTTTCATCGTTCTGCACCCTATATTTAGCCTGGTTGGTTGGAAATATTTGATTATTCCAACCCGAACCAATCACGTAGGTTCAGGCTCTGATTGGCGGGCAGTACCTGTGTCATAGGTGGGAAATTTTTTCTTGAACCTTTAAACCTGTTCACCAGTTCATCACTGTACAAAATTTGAGAGTGTTCCCGGCGATTATATCACGGTGTTGTACTGTATTTTATTTATTAATTTTTTATACAATTATATTATTTTCCTCTAAAAAGGTGCAACACCTAACAACAGCCAATGACATTATAGTGTGTATCTATAGTTAGTTTAGGGTAAAAGCATATAGATATGAGTTAAACATAGATCCGTTAGAACCTATAGAAGTAGAATAGCCCGAAAACTTTTTGAGTTATTAGAAAGAGAAAGCCAAAGGTAGAGTCAGCAAATTTTCAAAATTTCCCGCCAAATTATAAAGTTTCGAACGTGGCGGTAGATTATCAGAATTTGTTGACTTGATCGGTAGTGCTAACCGTTAACTTGGGTTGATAGTTTAGATTACTAGATTAGTTTACCCGTACTAACTGGGGTTTCGGGGCTTCCAAAGGCAATTAGTACGTTCTCTCCACACTCTTGTACATATTGACATAGCATGTTGGGGACATTATTTGTTAGCTGGTGTGGGCCGCCTTTTTCGTTCATCCTCTCTCACAATTCTGTACAATTAATAAAATCATTTATTGGACAAATATAAATATTTTTTCACTTCTTCTGGCTCACCTAAAAAGGTTTCTGGCTGTCTCCGAAAATGAGTCCTTTTTATTTATTTACACCTACTAAAGTGTCTCTAAAAAATTCTGTCAGTCCTGAGCACCCTATATTCAGTACCTATCTAGAGAAAACTATTGGAAACTATCTAAATGTTCTGAAATATAATTATGTCCTTTTAAATTAAATGGCCATGTTGTGATTTTACAAAAAAGGTGACAAAAATCACTCGATCGTAAAATCACAACACAGCCTGTAAATGTCTCGCCTTAAATAGACACACTATATTTCAGAACATTTAAATATCCAATAGTATCTCCAAAAATTTTGAGAAAAAATGAAAACAATTACCAAATGTATATTCTGCCTTAAGGGTCCGCTATACCTGACGGTGCATTTTTTGTCACCCATAAGATTAACATTGCGAGCGGCGATTCATTTTCAAGGTTTACCCTTGGTTGGAAAGACACAAAATTTTGCCTGTACCTAGCCCTACCAATGTTCTAGTGCGTGTTCGAAGCAGATTTCCCAATTTCTCACTGGTTTCTTTTATTGCAACTGTTTTGCAAATGCTAGCATCGCATACCTCAAGAAAAGTGCTGTATCTCGAAAACCAGTGAGAAATTGGGAAATCTGCTTCGAACACTCCCTAGAACATTGTTAGGGCTAGGTACAGGCAAAATTTTGTGTCTTTTCAACCAAGGGTAAACCTTAAAAATGAATCGCCGCTCGCAATGTTAATCTTATGGGCGGCAAAAAATGCACTGTCAGGTATAGCGGACCCTTAAACTGTACCTGACTTTTACATATATCGTGTGGTAAGCGCTTTAAAGCTACGTCGTGGTTCTATCTAGTCAATTTCCCCTAGCTTACCTTAATCAGCTCTGTTTGTTTTAATCTACTAATTTTCGCCTCACAGTATATGGAGTCCTGGTTGCGAATTCTATTTTGAATTGTATTTCGCGCTTAAAATCTATTGCTTTGACGATTACTCCTCGTCATTTGTTTTGTCTTAAATGGGAGACGTTGAGAGCTTTCCCCCCCTGGTTATCCCCTCTCCTCTTAACGTCTATCCAGTGTTGACTGTAAGCTTCCGTTGTTCCTACAGCTCTTCGTCTTCCTTCAGTATAAACTACCGCATTTATGCCCCAAGCATAGGCGTGGAATTTTATGGAGGGAAAATCTCTGTTATCCCCTGATGATCAACTCCGAACATGCATTCGCTATTTGTTTTCGTTTTTTCTGCACACTTTATGAGGAAACCATTGGATATTTAAATGTTCTGCAATGTAATGTTTTTTTAATCACAACACAGCCTCTTAATTTATGACGTTAAAAAAACATATTATATTTCAGAATATCAAATAGTTTTCTCAGAAAGTGTGCAGTAAAAACACGACTGTGTAGACGCCCTTAAGTTCTATAAGGTCAAAATAAAATTTCACTTAAGAGGACGCTATACCTGACGGTGCGTTTTTTGCCGCCCATAAGATTAACATTGCGAGCGGCGATTCATTTTCAAGGTTTACCCTTGGTTGGAAAGACACAAAATTTTGCCTGTACCTAGCCCTAACAATGTTCTAGGGAGTGTTCGAAGCAGATTTCGCAATTTCTCACTGGTCTCTTTTATTGCAACTGTTTTGCAAATGCCAGCATCGCATACCTCAAGAAAAGTGCTGTATCTCGAAAACCAGTAAAATAAAGGGTCCGACAATGGTCGCACTTGACTTTCTCGCAATTTTTATCGAAAATTTTGATTTTTTTTACGTGAATAATTTTTTTTTTGTCAGAATTTTAACTTTTTCTAAAAAGTATTTTGCCACACAATTGGCGATACTTAAAGGCACCTGCATACCGAATTTCAAACATATCCGTCAAACAGTTAAGTGTCGCTCGACGCGCAAAGTATATGTTTTCTATTTTGCATGTCACCGTCTTAACTCATTAGTGCTCAGAATTATTTCAGACTTCTCCTTAAAGTATGTTATTGCTAATTTTTTTCTAAGAAAAAAGTTTCAAATAAGTTTTTTGATAGGATGCACGGTTCTCGAGATAATGGGGTGGTCCTGTAGGAACAGCTGAGCACAAGTCCTAGTACATAGGCACTGCCATCCATTAGTGCTTTTTTTATTTCCATGAGCTTAATTATGTATACCTATATACATTTAGGACCTACATATGTTTATACACATAAACATATGTACATATACATAATATAGGTACACAATGTACCTACATCCATTATCATTTTGATAGTTACAGCTATAGGTATAGTCGGTGCCAGAAAGCTGGAAATAGACCTTCCAAGGTAGCATAAGCTGGCAGGAAGGGTGAGGATAGGTGATTGTCACGGCAGACTTCTTAGCGTGGGAGCTCAGACGTTAGCGCAGCCTTAGTAAAACTATGGCTTGCCGTGATGAGCTTGCGTCACACAGCAGCTTCTTATAGAATAAGGTTGTCCACCGCCCTTTTCTGAACGCAACTTTACCAATTTTGAAACTGCATGTGAAGAAATAAGGAAGCAGTCCAAGTGCAGGTGACATACTTAGGATGTCCGTTTCTTAACCTGCCCGTCCATTGGGCAGAGGTGCACCGAGGCGCCGAAAAGCGCCGAAACGGCGCGGCGTACGACGGAGGGGTCCAATGGGATATCTTACGTTTCTTCACCTCGCTGCGCTTTGGCCGCTTCACTGCGCGTTGGCAAGCCTCTGCCCAATGGACGATCAGCTTTACACTGTCAACACGTGGCTTTGATTTTTCGGGAGCAGCCCACAAGGTTGCAGTGGGTGTTGACGGCATGGGACCTGATATTTTGGCAGGTTGTTCGTAGTTCAGGAGTAAATGCATTGCGGGGGCACTTCGCAATTCCATCAGATATTTCATTTCGGGGAAGTTTGACTCAGCTTTGTGGATCTTTCGTCCAAGTAACCAACACTGAACGGCTCATGTCATCCTTGACTCTTAGTAGTCTTCATCGTGTGGTATTTGGTAACTTCCATGTGACTTGGGATTAGTTGGGATGGAGCAGCCATAAGACGATGAGGCAGATGGGCAGGATCGCCTTCATCTTTTAGGTCAGATTTTTCTGAAACCACGTCCCCTTCGGCGTTTTCATGTTCACTAGGAAGCCCAGCAAGACACTCTGACGTAATCTCGGGAATCATCCAGCAGATCTAACTTTGTCCCAGATATCGTTTACGTCAGCATTTTTCGAGAATCAGACAATAAGCTATTGTAGAAACATAAAAATATAATAAGAAAGTATAATAACGCCTGTACAATCAAATTTAATATGAAGCTCAATGAGTAATTATGTCTGTCTCGGTATCAGGACTTGTGCTCAACTGTCCCTGCAGGGACAGTCCAACTTTTCACTCACATAACTCAGGCTCTAATGCTCGTAAACTTATTCTGTAAAGCAAGTCTACTAGCTACATCCTTCTTAAATGCTGAAAAAAATATATAATACTTTAGGTAAACAAATAAAAAAGGTACATACAGTTCTTTGAAGCAATGTTTGACCTTTTTCGAAAAAAACCGAACATCGAATGACTGAACGCAGAATAAAACTGCTGAAAACAACAGGGCATGCATTTTTGGAATGCAGCGATAGAGTCAAAACATGACACTTGCCTACAGCTCTTGAATCAGTGACGTAGCTGCAATACGTCCCGAGATATCTCTCGGCAAAGTCAGCTGTCCCTGTAGGGACAGCTGAGCACTAATGGGTTAATTTTTAAGTAAATGAAAATCCATTGAAAATGCCCTTGAAGCATCTATCTGAGACCACTTTCACCAATTTTCAAGAAAATCCGTTGATTAGTGTTGTTGCAAATGTGACCTAACCAATCAAAAACGTGATTTCCATTTTTGGAAAATTTTTCCTACGATAATGCCAATATTGGCCCAAATTTTTGGTCCATCTCAAAAAGAATTAAAATGATCCTGTAGCATCTATTTGGGAACACTATTGCGAAATTACAAGGATCTAACTTAATAACTGTAGTGCCGAATCCGTCTTGACCAATCAAAAACGAGATTCTAGTTTTTTTTCCTATTTTTGACTTTATTTTGCCTATATTGGCCGAAATTTTGAATTTATTGAATATTTCTTCGACAAACCTTTAAGTAATGTTATTAAGCACAAGTTAATGGATTTTTGTGAAATTCCGGCTAATACTGTTCATGGGGCCAAGATTTTCACGTATGGGCCAATTTTGGCCCACATTTTTGGCCCATCTCCAAAACAATAAAAATGATCCTAGAGCATCTATCTGGGAACACGACTGCAAAATTTGAAGGTTCTAACTTTATTACCGTACCGTGAAGTGCATCTTGAGTAGACAAAAACACGATTTTGAATTTTTTTTGACACTTTTTTGACAATAGTGGGCGCAATTTTTGAGTAATCAAAATTCAATTAAAAATGTATCTCGGAACTGATTTTAGACATCTATATTCGAAATTTGAGCCAAATCGGTTGACTGGTGTGACCTGCAGCCGCGCTACAGACAAACGGACGTACGTACGTACGTACGTAGGGATATGCGCCCATATACTACCGCCACTCTTACGATCGTTTTTGCATACGAACGTTTTATCGCCACTGGCGGTAAAGCTTATGGCCGATTAACATTGGGCGGTAAGACCCGTAGTTTTGTCAGGTGTACGTATCCTTACATTAAATTAATTGAATTAAATACTTTCACTTAACATTTTTATATCAACTTTTGGAATTTGTTTTTTCATTATCGAAACTAGTTACCGTTATAGCCAAAGACGTAATTAACAGTTTATTTTCGATTTTTGGATCCTCATTTTTGTTACTTTTTGACTTCTGTTATAAAAGTTAGTATTTCATAGCTCAGTACAACACTTTGGAACCATCAACATACCCAAAAAAAATTAAAATTCAAGGAACTGTAAAATAATTCTTAGTTTCATCCTCCAAGTAGTGGCTTTCTACAAGTCCTTCCCTAGAGCTCAGATATATTCAACTATTTGACCACTGATTGAAGGCAATCTATTTTTTCGTTTCACAAATAAGTTCTACAACATTTTGAAGATATTTTAACATTTATCTGACATCAAATGAGTTCTTTTTTCATTTAAAGATTTATAGTACCTAGATTAAAATATGTGAAAGAGATGTTTGAATTACGCGCCTTGTCGCTCATTGTGAAATGTTTTGGCGACTGGCGCATGCGCTGAAGAACAAGAACGTGATTGGCTGCTTTTTACTGGCGGTAATGCTACATGAGATAGAAAAAGGTAGGCAGTACGTCCCACGGTTTTTATACTTACTTTAAATTAATTTAATTAAATACTTTCACAGCACATTTTTATTTCAACTTTTCGAGTTTTTCTTTTCATTATCGAGGCTAGTAACGTTATGGGCAAAAAAGTGATTGGCAGTTTTTTTGCGATTTCTGGATCCTCATTTTTGTTACTTCTTGACTTCTGTAACACAAAAGGTAGTATTTCAAAGCTCAGTGCAACACTTTGAAACCACCAACATGCCCAACAGTGTTAGTGAAGGAAATGTAAAAAAAAATTTTAGTTTAATCTCTTCGACTAGTGACTTTCTACAAGCCCTACCGCAGAGCTCAGATTAGGTATAGGTATTCCATTATTTTAACACTGATGGAAGGCGATCTACCTCTTGAACTGATATTAAGTTTTATAACAATTTTGAAGCAGTATTAACATTTATTTGACATTCAGAAGTGTTTTCTTTTGAACTTAAGTAATAGTTGGTAAGATGCGAGAGTGAAGTGTTTAAATTACGCGCCATGGCCTCATTCAAAGGTTTGCGGTCAATGGTTCACTGGCCATTGATATAAAATAAAATGTTCCCACTAAAATTCAAATTAATGTTATGGGATGGTCCACAAGAAGACTTATCACATCCTTTTAGGTTCTTGATGAATGGTTAGTGCGATCGCTCTGATTTCCTTACTTATGGTGAATAGCGCGGTCGTAAGGTAAACATACAATAAAGATAAAATAGTAAGCATAGGCGCAGGCGTAGCAAGGGGGGGGGGGGGGGGGCTTAGCCACCCTCAGGATTTTTCTGACCTACACAATATAACGTCACATAAAGCCATGCATGAGAAAGCCTGGGAGGGCTGCCCAGGTTTTTGGTCCTGATACGCCCATGATACTAAGGGTGGATTTTACCAGACCAGTTTAACGACAAGATAAAATTTTTGAATAAGTGACGCATATTTTTAACTTACGGGAAGAGGCTAACCGTTCACTAAACCATGTGAAAAGGTAAACAATACCAGACCTATGCTTATAATAATTTTACAGTTTATCTTATCGTTGAACTGGCTGGTGAAATCTAGCCCTAACTACCTATAGTTTTCTATACAGGAAAATAATACTCGATAATTCATTACTTATACATGTATTCAATGACCTTTATTAACAATAGTCCGAATATGTTGCGTAACGTTTGAAGGTCGTAATATTTGTGGGAAGTATGTCCTTGACCTGAAGGTCCCCACACCTAGCCGCGCAGCGGCGCCGCCGTTTTTTATAGAATGGAGCTGGACTGAGAGACTGGCCGCGCTGTGCCTGCGCCTAGCGACCCGCGGTGGCAGTGTCCGTGAACTGTAGTCCACGGACACTGCTTCCGTTTTTAAACCGTGCAATTTGTCTTGAGACGTAAAGCTTCACCGATCCTTCGGACCTCCGGTTTATTGGTGAGCCCTGCACAGCTAGGAAGTCCCGTATTTCCTTGGTTTTTGGCAGTATGTGTGAGATTATGTTTGTTCGGAAATGCCGATTCGCGATTATCTGCGTCGGCGTCGACCACATTCGTCTGCCCTGGGCGGTGGTTTTCTTCCTCTTCCTCTTTCGCTTCCCTGTCTCAACTGAAATAAAAGTGATCGGTAAGGGGAAGTAATAAACCACTGAGATAACCAACGGAAGCGCAAACTCACGACAAAAATGCGAATGTGGTTTAAGGCCAGATAGATTGCAACAGCAAAGTGGTAGTAGGGGAGCTCTTTCAGGTACCTCATTGTAATGGAGGTGCTCGAGTGCTTACCTCACATTCGAACCGGGCAGCTCCCTTGAGCCAGGCACCACCATGGAAATATCTACCTGGACATGCACGGGTGCATAAAAAATCTAAATTGTTGACGCTCTCTATGTACCTATATACCTATCTTATGTCTGGCTGTGGTTATAAATATGGTGAAAATCAGGAATCACCTGATGAATCAGAGGAAGAGGAGGGGTACTGATCATCAAATTGTGGAATCTGTGAGTGAGGGGAGACTCCTTCCTTCTCGGCAGGACTTCCTGCAAATTTGAAGCAAAATTATTGACCTTACCAGAATTTCAATATTTAAGATTGATTCAAAAATCCAGTTTAATGGTCACAGTTGGACCAATACTTCTCATCTCTTTCTAATGTGGTAGAAGACAGACACTACAGATACTATGAGGAAGGAACAGTTTTGGGTCTTCTAGAAACTCTAAAAATAAATGGGCTAAGCAGATATTTTTCTTGAGTGTAAAGTAGATGTTGTTAGGGTAACCGTCACATCACTGCTCCCATTCCATCTTAAGTAAGAGGTGATATTATGATCGATAATTTTGGACAAATATATACCAAAGCAGGTGGCATCCGTCATTGGCCGGCGTGGTGTGGAAAGGCTCGGGTGACTACTTCGGGTCGTTGAAACGTCCCTTGTTGAGTCTGTAACGTATAATTACGAATTAAATTACTGGTTTATTGATGTTTGATAATTCAAGCATTGTAAAGTAAACTGAAGTCATTTTGATGATTTCGGTTTACTCTACTTTACATTCGCAAACAATGTGACTAAAGGCTGAATTTCACCACTTATAGTGTAGACCAGTGGTTCTCAAACCTTTTGGCTGGCGGAACCAAATTTAGTCGGGAATTCTTTCGTGGAACCTTAAACATTGGATCGTCGATTTCACAGGTTTTTTAGGAAACAACAACAATACATTTTTCTATTTCAATTTTTCTAACCTAAACTAAAATTGTATTCCCTGAAGCTCGGAGAAGGCTTCGCGGAACCAAATGGTTCCGCGGAACACAGTTTGAGAACCACTGGTGTAGACTATAGTGTCACTATAGCGTTATCGGATTTATGTTTAGCTTGTGACAAGTAGTAATTTCGCAAGGATTTCTGGGTAACAGGTGCAGTCGCAAGGCACTTGTCATAAGCTGAACATACGATAACATAAATTCGAACGTTAGATCTGTGCAACATCGTATGTTTAGTTTATGACAAGTGCCTTGCGATTGCACTTTTCGTAAGTATAAGCGAGTGGTGATATTATAATCGAGTAATTTTTTAAAAATATTTGTGGATACCTAACCACCTACCATCCGTTATCGGTCGGCGTGGTGGGGTAGGGCTCTGGTGACTGAGTCGGCGTAGTGCAGTAGGGCTCTGGTGACTGAGTCGGCGTAGTGCGGTAGGGCTCAGGTGACTGAGTCGGCGTAGTGCGGTAGGGCTCTGGTGACTGAGTCGACGTGGTGCGGTAGGGCTCTGGTGACTGAGTCGGCCGTTTGAAGTGTCACTTGTTGAATCTGTAACGTAATTATCAATTATTTACTGAAATAATGATACATTGAGAATATAACCCGTACTATCATCGTTCAAATGAGCATTTTCTCGGTAACCAGAGATACTTACACGCTTCTTTGTTATGCGATTTGGACAGCCCGTGTTTAATAATTCATGAATGAAATCAGAAATAGCATCGTTCCTGGCTATGATTTAAATACAGAATAAACGAAACGAATAAATTCATTAAATTCTATTTCCCTATGTCCCCTAACTGTCATAGGCATGCTAAAAATTGTAAGATTCATACCAATTCCAGACAAAGTATGGAGGAGCCTGTTTACGTCTGTCAGTTCGGACAGCCGATCCGACATTCTATAAGATCCAAGATGGGTGGCCACCTCATGTGACAAGTGGCTTGCCAACTTATGGACTCCTTCGGGGTGCAAGTTGAACGTTTGTGCCACTGTGGCGGCATGTTTTCTGAGTAGGGTCCCAGTCACTCTACTTCCCTGCCCGTATCTTGTGCTGAAATTTAATGCTTCCTATTACTTCTTGTGGTAAGACAACTCTGATAAACGAAGAGAGTAAAAATGAAGAGATGAGTCATACCATAGCAGGTTTAGATCGATCTTAAGACACAGTCTAAATCCGAAGAAAATTTAATTTTATAGTTCAAATTTTTCAATATCAAATTTTACTGGAAAGCTACTTTATCCCCACATTTCTTAGGACAAAAAACAAAAAAGGTGGCAGCAAAAAGTTTTCTTCCTTATTTTTTTATTTTTTTTATTTATTTATTATTATTTTTTTTTTTTTGAGGAAAATTGCGATACTTAAATATTTTGAAATAAAATATCTATGTCTTTTTAATGCCAGAAAGTAGTTGGGTAAGTTGTGATTTTAAGATTTTGGACAAATTTGTTACTGACTAAAATTTACGTATATATTGTTATATTTCAGAATGAATCCTCAAAAAGTGGGTAGATAAAAAAATTTCCACAAACAGGACTGTGTGGACTGTCACTCTCCACTGTTAATCCAATTCATGTTCATAGAGTAAACAAATGATACACATTACCTCATTAATCGCATGATATCGGTTCCCGCTTGGGGCGTGAGGGCACCCTGCCCTCTTGCGAATATGTATTTGTTTTGCTTCAAAACACCGCCAGCAGTTTCCCTTTCCTTGATAATTCGGGCCAAAGCTTCGAAAATTTGTACACTCAACAGAGTATAGACTTTTTTATTATTTTTTCCAAGGGATTCAAGTAAATAGAACGAATTGATCATTTCCTTATCCTCTTGACTCAGGGATGTCACCACCTCCTCCATGCCTGCCTCGCATATTTCTTTCGGGGTTTTTATTTTTTTGAAGTCATCCAGCGTGAGGGCATGTGTCTCGCCGACTCTCCGCCTATTAAATATTATGATACAGGCATAGGTCAATTTCGAAGCCTCCACCCAGTCCGTTTTCTCCCATTTACTTTTCGCCATTACTACTTCCAGGCGGCCCACCATTGACTGAAGCATCTGGCTCACACAACTGGATTGGGGTAGCAATACGGTTTTATTAAATTTTGATGTTTTTAAGTTCAGTTCGGCAAGATTGATGATTTTAGCTCCAGCGTCTGCGCGCATTAATCGATCGAATGACAAATGCCTTTCTCTCTGGGTCTCATCCCCATTTTTGTCACATTGTAAAATGAGGTACTGACAAAAATCGAAGATGGCATGACAGTACCGTTGGGCTGCTGAAGGCGCGAGAAATTGTGCTCCTGCCTCTGTTTCTAAGTAACCGGCTTTACTTTTTATGATCTCGACAATAGTGTCTACATATTCCGGGCATAGGAAGTATTTTAGTCGCCGCTCAACGCCAAACTTTTCCTGTAGGGCCATCTCAAGTAGTGCAACGTCACGAACTCTACGGCGGACATTTAAGTCCTTCCTGCAGCATTTCCTTTCCCAGAGGTCTCTTCCGAAATTAATAATGGTTTTATTATTTCGGACTTTTTCACCAACCTCACCATTGATTGGATCAATGATTTTCATAATATATTGATCAGATGAAGTAGTCAGGGGGATTCTGCTTGGATTGCTTGGGACTCCTTGACGCATGCATTTTCGTTGATGTTTTTTTAGATTACAAAGTTGGAAACAGCCTTGGCACAAGGAACAAACTCCATATTTCCTTCTTCTGGTTACTGGATCTCTTGTAACTATTTTGTCTGCATGATTTTGATTGTATAGCAAATCTCCCTCTTTTATAATGCACGACAGTAAATAACGTTTCTCACGAGTGGGCTTCTCATTTAAAGCTTGGACTCTTGGTTCGTCTAAGTGCTTCTTCATATGAAGTACTGGCCGGGTGTAAATATCGTGGCAGTAGAGACAGTAGTGTTCCTTCCTCGCTTCACCTTAAAAAAACCATAGAGCATTGAATTTCTAAAAGAAATTTTTCTGGAGTTGCCAGGGATTTTTTTTATTCCCCCATAAGATGAAATGGGAGCACTGACGTTTATTTCACCTGAACAAAAACAAAAAAAGCACTTTTCTCGTATTTTCATAGAAACTAATCTCGTTATTGAAATAAAAACTTCTTAAATTTTCAGTCACATCTTGTAAGAAAAAAAAGGGAAGCAAAAATTGATTAAAACGACTTTTGGTTAATTCAACGTGCTTGAATTACCAAACATCAATAAACCCTTTGGTTCAAAATGTTGGAGTCTGTGGATTTCAAACACTGTGAACTAAACAACAGTCATTTTAACTTTTGCTTACTTTACGTTCTTATAAGCATTGAGTAAGGATCTTACGTGTTATTATTTCAATAAAGAGGTTAGTTTCTATGATAATATGAGAAAAAGTGATTTGTTTCCGTTCTAGTGAACATCCGTTAATTGGACAGAGGCACACCGGAGGCCTTATGGAATATCGTACGTTTCGGCGCGCCACTGCCCAATGGGCAGCCTTAAGAAGGCAGAAGGCACCCTACCATTCCGCACTAAATGAAGGTTTTCAAAGTATAGGCCACCACTGCGACTTAATGTACATAAAGGAGGTCTCTGCACTGTTGTCATATTATTCTTTCCAGACTAACGGTACATAGCCTATCTATTTTTTTTATACCCACCAGCTTTCTGGGCACATTTTTCTTTGGCCCCGTCGTCAGGTCCGGCTGAGGGCTCAGCTAAAACAAAAAACAACATATTAAAAATGAATATTACTTTCTTTTGGCCTGAATATCTTATACCGCAATCACTACATAAATCGGAGTGTCTCTTCAATTATTTACACCCTTATTCAACCATTAGGGGTGGGATGAAAAAACGTTACAAAGAAAAGTTGTAGGTAGTTCTGTTAGACGACCCTCAGAGAAAACCACGTTTCATTAGTTGCAATATTAAGGGAGTTATGGCCAAAAAACCAGATTTCGAAAAAGTCCCCCCATTTCCCCCCCCCCCCCCCCCTTCGTCCGATTTCCCCCATTAACGAACTCGACCGAGATTTTAGTCCCTTATATTTTATTAAATAGTCAAAACCAATTATTTTTAAAAAATACGGCTCCTAGCGTGTTCACAAGGAAGTGAAAATGATATATATATACAAACTTTTTAACTGACGGTGGTTTTGGGGTCCAGGGGTCATAAAAAGAAGAACTGTGAAGAAATTTTTCAAAAGTGAGACTACTGGTACGACTACAATAGGTAGATTTTTCTTCGAAATCTACCTAAAAAAACCTACGAATGATATTAGGTTACGGTTTTTCCGACCATTTTTTAAGGACACTTTTTTGTTATTTATTTGTTTGAAATATAACATGTCTTTTCAACGTCAGAAATGTTATTATTATACGATCGAATGATTATTGTCAAAAAAAAAAAAATGTTTTCAAAATTACTTGATCGTAAAATCACAACATAGCCACATAATTTTTAAGTCTAAAAATGCATATTGTATTTCAGAACATTTATAAATATCCAATAGTGTCATCAAAAAATGGTCGGAAGAAAACATAAACAAACACGGTTTAATTTGAACACTACCTGGATTAATAAGGTACCTACTTACCGCTCTGCCCCCGAGATGGTGTGGGAAAACTGTGCACGATAATGTAGGAAGTTTCAGGAACTGAAATAATAAACACCCATTACAGTTACCTATAAAAAAAAACTGCTTGACACCACAGGCCTTGGAGGGGGAGGGCTAAGTGGGTACACCCTGTACACAAGGGGGTCATTTGGTCACAATCACGCCCGACAGTCGAGCCCCCCGCTAGTGACGGCTAGGTACCCATCAGAACAAGATTCATCAGGAAAAATCTTGACAAGTCGGGATTAGATCCTTAGTCATCTTGCTTCATACCTCAGTGCCCTGTCAGTACTTATGTACCTACTACGTAGGTAGGCTGAGTCACCCCATACTCGTTTAACAGAAAATCGATTTTCACTTAACCTGTGTATGGAGACGCAGCCGGAGTGATTTTTGCCAATAAAAATTTTGTCCATAATTACTCGATTTTAAAATGACAGTAAGTCAACTTGATTCTGTCGTCAGAAAGATAAGTTATACCATATAGTCATAACATTTCAATTTCGAAAAGTGTTCTAAAAAATTGGGAAGAAAACTCATTCTGCTGCTCGAGTGTTATTTTATTCTCTGGCCATGTTTTGATTTCACGATCAAGTGAGTCTTGTCAATAAAAAAATTATCCAAATTTACAATGTTGTTTAAATTCAGTTCATTTGGGGCTTTAAAAGACACATGACATTTCAGAACATGTAGATGTCCAACAGCTTCCTAAAAAAAATTGCCAGTATGAAATGTAAATAAACATTATTGTGTGGTCACCCTTAAAATTATAGTCCATCATGACTTGCCTGTACTTTGCACTCACCTATTTCCGGCACTGCTGGTTTTGCTCCAAAATCCAGGGCTCGAACACAGTGGAGGGGGATGAGCTCAGTGGGTGTGGCTGAAAAATTGAATACGATCAGAATATTAGACACACGTGCGCATTTGCACAGCCGGATATTCTCATCAACAATTTCTCAGGCTGTGAAGCTTTCGTCATCAGGGACAAAGTCTGATGATCATGTTCGAGAAACGAAATCACAGGAACAGTTTAGATTAACAACAAAAAGAGTTTTGATTTACCATTTCGGGAGTGAGAGGACGTGGGAGTAATATGCCACCTTTCATGAGGTGTATCTGAAAAAATACGCACAGTCAACCATTAGTCAAGCCACTAACAATATGGGAGAATGCCTTCTAGATGTGAACTTGGTGGGGATGTACTTCATATAAAACAACTTAACTCTGGGTCTCCTAAATTTTTTCTATCGCCGGAAAAAACTAAAAAATCTTTTGTTTTGCTCAGCAGGGCCAAAAACGTGGAAATAAATTACAGTGTAGAGTGCCCTTAACGAACAAAACTTAAATTTTATTTTATTTCTCATTATCTATCGACCTGAACAAAAAATAAAAATAAAATCTGACAGGGACTTTCACGAACTTACCTTCTCCATGAAGGCTAAGTTGTAGGTATACAACAAAAGCAGTGCAAGAGTCACTCCAAGAAGTGTACTCATTATGCAGACCATGTTAGACCCAAAATAAAGGTAGGTAAGCCATGTGCGTAACCTAGTAACAAAAAAGATGTTAGATAGACGCTTCATGGCAGGCCAAGTCGCTGTGTTAAACCCAAAAGCAAGCGAAAAAGGATCATTTCTAGTATACCTATTCATAAGGTAGATAAGCAAGCAAGATAGGTAAGCAAAGAATTTCGGTAACTGCCTAGTAAAAATAATAATAAGAAGCGTTACCCTCTTTGTGAAGACCTCGATGTAGTGTCACACTCATAAGCAAGAGAAGAAGAATCATTCCGATTGTAGGTATTGATTAGGTATGTTGGAACCCTCTGCACAGATATCCCAGGAAGATACATTATACGTAAGCTAGGTAACGATTTCATCCCAATTGCTTGGACATATTCGTCATGTTACTATATCTGGAAAAACATAAGAGCCAGTAGAATACCTAGGTGTAAGAGAACGATACGAAGAGCAGGTAGGTACTGAGAGTACAAGCAACACAAAATACCCACGGTTGGGGTCCGGGAAAGGGGACAGCCGAAAATTTCGGTGGCCCGGACCCCATAAAATACAGTTTAGAAAGCCCATTTGTAACAAGATGCCTGTAGTTCTTCTCCAATCCAGTAACTGCTGGACAAGTTACGATTTACAGGAATCTGACTCACCGTCGACGGGGCTTAGAATTTCCATGTACCCAGCTATACCCTCTTCCTAAACAGAACCGAGAAAAATGACATTATATTCCCGCCATTTACAACGCGGTGCGTTAACATTTTAAACGCCAAGACTTATATTTTCAACACGCAGCTTCCACGTTGTTGACTGTTGCGGCTTCCTCAACACCTTTTCTGATGACCCTACCTAGTACAGCATCACAATTCAAGCCTACTAACAGAAAAAAAACAAAAAAGTGAACACTTACCTTCTCAGACGCCATTTTCATCCAAGAGAACTCATGAGTCACGTGTGACTACGCACCTTCAAGTTTCAATATCGATTTATGCCTTATTATTTCATTTATTATAAAAAATTTATAATATAATAGCATTATTATATTATTAAACTGAATTAAAATTAATATTTTTACAATTTTTATTTTAGGGACGTTGGTCTGGCGACAATCATTTCCTTTGTAGCTCCTTTGTAACGACAACTTGCGACATGGCAGTAAACACTAGTGAAACATAAAATATTCACCTGGCAGTAAAAACACGGGCAATGTCTATAGGTTCCGCATATGCTTAGCTTATACATTAAACGTGGTGGCGGTAAAAACGGGACAAACGTTCGACATGGGTGGCGGTAAGCCATGGAGGTTGCTCTATACGTACGTACGAACGTACGTACGTACGTACGTACGTCGGACGGACATGACCTAAAAACCATTTTTTTGGTATCTAGGACCTCTGAAACGCCTTTTGCAATGAAAATCTCAAAATCGAAATTTCGCACGATAACATAACTTTCTCAGCCCATGTATTACATACGGGCGAGAAAGTAAAAATGGGAAATCTGCTTCGACTCCCTAGAAAATTGTTAGGGCTAGGTACAGGCAAAATTTTGTGTCTTTCCAACCAAGGGTAAACCTTGAAAATGAATCGTCGCTCGCAATGTTAATCTTATGGGCGGCAAAAAATGCACCGTCAGGTTCAAAGATTTTTTTGTTTTGTTTTTACTGTCCTATATCCAAAAATTGTCGTGTGACAGAGGATTAACGAAAACTTGTTTCAAAAACTATCGCCGACATACAGTTTGACACAGTGTGACAACGAAACGTCATAAACTTCAATACAATATGAGAGAATCATGATTTCCCATTTTTTTTAAATTCAGTTGTGTTCTTAAATTTTTGACACATACTTGATCCCATCAAGGTGACTATAGAATTCTCCTCGAACCTTAGCGATCGCGGTCGCTGTTACTTTCTCTCTTTCCCATATTTTCTGTTTAGCCAGGCCCGATATTTCTCATTGAAGGCTGAATACGTTCCGATTTCAAACTTTGTGAGAAAACTATTGGATATTCTGAAATATAATATATCTTTTTTACGTCATTACTCATGAGACCATGTTGTGATTTCACGATCGGTTAATTTTGGACAATTTTTGTGTGTCAAAAATCACTCGATCGTAAAATCACAACATAGCCTCATGAGTAATGACGTTACAAAGACATATTATATTTCAGAATATTTAAATATCCCATAGTTTTCTCACAAAGTTTGAAATCGGAACGTAAAAAAATAGGGAATGTATGGTTCATACAGTTTTTGCTGTTTGTAACACTGTGTCATAATGTAACGTCTGTCAGGTGGCCCTAAGGTCGATAATACCGTAGCAATGTAGCGGGAATTAGAGATGGATTCTCTTGCAGTGGCCGTGAGGGATACGGCGAGCTGCTGGCTGAAAATGGAGCCCGAATGTACACATCAAGGTACGTAACCTGGCTCGTACCACTTTTCCCGCCATTTTTCAAAATAAATTCTTCACTCCTTTTTTTGCTTTTTTTTATTGGATCGTTTTTTAATAAAATATTTTATTTCTGATGAAACAAATATTTTGTCAAGTTCTGCAGGGGATTTTTTTTTTACTTGGGCTTAAGTCGGCAGCTCGTTTTTTGATGGGCCTTTTTAGATTTTTAGACGTTACCTGTAGATGATGTTACCTAATTAACACGTGTTTTTTATGTACAAATATGCCGAAATACAGCATACCCCTCCAACATAAGTATTTTTTTTTCGTTCTTGTAGTTTCGTAGTTACTTTTTTTTTTTTTTTTTTTTTTTTTTCATAGTAAATAGGTTTATCTATTCTCCAGTTTGTTTTAAATTTTTGAACCGGTATCGTAAACAAGCTTGAGATTTTGCTGATTGTTTCCAAGTTTCTCTGCGTACCTATGTGAAGGTACTTTAAAAAAAAAATACAGACCTTTAAGGCTGGAAGGGGTGCATTTTTTTCATAACTCACCTTTAGGGTCTTACCATCCTTTTTTAACCGTAGTAAGTATTTTTTTTTCTCTCAAACCTGCCGGATTTATAAAAAAAACTGTGATTTTAAGGCCTGCATTGTATAGGTACATCAGTGAAGGCATTTTTTTTCTTCAATAAAACGAAGCTATTTGAATATTTCTATCTTCGTGTTCACAATTAATTATGTAATTTTTCCATTTGTTTTTCATTACTTGTATTTTTGTATAAATCCGGTTGTAGACACTTCTGTAACTAACCCTGCTTCTTCACTGACATTTTTTCGACTCATTTATATTTTATGTATTTTTTAAATAACCTTTTTAAACAAATTATGGGTTATTAGGGGTGATAGACTTGATATAAATATTTGATTTCATCAGTTCTGTGTTTTTTTTACTTACAGCATGTTTTTCATTTGTTTGTATTTTTGCATGATTTTAACAATTGGTTTTTTATCTCTATGAGTCGTCGTTGGTTCGCAAGCTAAGCATGGGGTGTTTGGGGTACTTATATGACTGTGCTATTTGTTACCTTAAGAAGAGAGCGCTGTGATTGGTTCGGGTCAAAACTCCAACCAATCATTACTTAGCAAAATGCACGAGTTTTTTCGCATCCTTTTTCTATGGTTCTGATTGCTTTTCTGCAGTTAATTACTATATCGATTTGAAGTATTCTTTTTTACATATATTTGTGTAGGTATTTAGCCCACCCTTTTGTAAGAACTGAAAGATGTAGAGGTTAGTAATTTTTATACTTCACTTGGGATAGGAATTTAAGTAATACGGTAATAATAGTGAAATAGTGAACTAGTGCATGAATAAAACGAAACCCAAAGAGATCAGCACTAGTTTTTCGAACTGTTGATTATTGTAAAGTATAGTTAGTGCTTTTTTAGTTATGTTCTTTCCTACTATTGCTGTGATATTAAAATGTTAAATAGTTTACTCAGCAATGGTGGGATTGTACTTAGTCCGGAGAAAATAACATAATTGTGATTTTTTGATGTTAATTACGTTATTTATGTTACAGGGGGTTCGGTTTCATAACCTTCGCGGATCCTGAGGGTGTAAATAAAGTTTTAGCCCACGGCACACATGAACTCGATGGCAAAAAGGTACGTTATCTTATTTATTTACTTTTGGGACATTGTGTACTTTTTTTTTAGTTTTTCTTTAAGTTGTTTCCAGCTGGTCTATTTCGGATCTGTTAACGGAGAGTTAACGGCCAGATAGGCGTAGTTTTGGCGTTAGGAGCTTAACGCCCAATTAACGACCAAAGATCCGGAATGAACCTGCTGAGGTACAGAAATGTTCAACGCAGGAAACAACGGAACGTAGGAAAGACGTTATTTCTCTCCGCTGCTGGAAGCTTATGCACCATCAGCAGTCGCACAGCCTTAATTCGGTCTGGTTGTAGTAGTAGGTGCAGGTCAGCAGTTTTCAGTGATGGCAGAATTCCATTGCACGAATTATGACACATTACTGGTGCTCGCCCATAACTCTCGGGGGATTTTCCGACGCTCTTGTAATGCAAATTTGGAGTCGAGTCGCCTCGGGGGTATCCCTGGTTACGGCATACGACGCCCCCTCCCCCCCCCCCCCCCCCCCCCATACCCAGGTGCTTGAATTCCGTGAACCTGCAAAACGTCCCTGTATAACGCTGACAATTTTTTTGCCTAAGGTTGGTTTCACCAGTTGCTAATATCTACTATAGTGCCCCCTAAAAGTTCGCTATGACCTTAACCTCCCGAAGAAAAAAGTTGGTGCCTTTCACCATCCTGCCGATAGTGCCCTTATCGTAAAGTTAGCTAGCGGCATGATAAAGTTACTAGGGTGGATAGCTGACGTGAAAAGACTTCACCATATCAAGTTCGTTGTCTCGTCGCAAGCATTTATGCAAGAGTTAGACATTAGAGGATGGTTTGTCTCTTCCCTCAAGCTAAACATTAACTTCAAATATGTATAAAGTTTATCATTAAGGGCAAGCATACATTCACTATTTTTTTACGTTTGGACTTCAAACTTTGTAAGAAAACTATTGGTTTTTCAAATTTTCTGAAACATAATAGGTCTTTTTAACGTCATTACTCATGAGGCCATTTTGTGATTTCCCGATCGAGTGATTTTTGTCACCAAAAAAATTGTCCAAAATTAACCGATTGTGAAATCACAACATAGCCTCATGAGTAACGACGTTAAAAAGACATATCCTATTTCAGAATATTTAAACATTCAATAGTTTTCTCACAAATTTTGAAGTCCAAACGTAAAAAAATAACGAATGTATATACAGCGTTAAGAGGACGTTATACCTGACGGTGCATTTCTTGCCGCCCATAAGATTAACATTGCGAGCGGCGATTCATTTTCAAGGTTTACCCTTGGTTGGAAAGACACAAATTTTGCCTGTACCTAGCCCTAACAATGTTCTAGGGAGTGTTCGAAGCAGATTTCCCAAATTCTCACTGGTTTCTTTTATTGCAACTGTTTTGCAAATGCTAGCATCGCATACCTCAAGAAAAGTGCTGTATCTCGAAAACCAGTAAAAAAATGGGAAATCTGCTTCGAACACTCCCTAGAACATTGTTAGGGCTAGTTTCAGGCAAAATTGTGTGTCTTTCCAACCAAGGGTAAACATTGAAAATGAATCGCCGCTCGCAATGTTAATGTTATGGGCGGCAAAAAATGCACCGTCAGGTATAGCGGACCCTTAAGTTAAAGTGGTGAAATCCACCCTGGTTAGAATAAGTTAGCTAAACCAAGTGAATACTCATAAAGTCTTTAGTGCAAAACTCTTCCCTATCTTCGAGCATCTTCGAGACGGGGCGAAAAATATTTTAAATTAATTTCAACTCACAAACAATGCGGCCGAGTTCATTCTTCAGCAAAGTATCTTCTACGTGATTTTGAATTTTCGGCCGAGTTTTAGCCAGAAAATAGCTTAAGGGGTCTATCATACTAATTACTGTGTTTATTACGGAATTTGATTAATTTTAAAAACTTGGTCTCGAGAAATTGTTACTCTACCCATTGAGTTTCAAGCGAGAAAAGTTTATAATTGAAAATGATAGAAAAGGTATGAAATGACTGCGGGCCACTATTTATTCATCTAAGAAAAAGTTTTTTTTTTCTTCCGTACTTGCCAAAGTAGTTCAGAGTTTTCGTACAATGCGGGAAAAAATTGAAAAAATTTTGTTTTAATTTCTGAGTGTTTTTAAGTTTACTTATTCTTTCGTAAATTAAACATTGATAATTGTTTTGTCAGTCAACGGAATTTGACTCAAAAAGTTTACTGCATACTATTCAGAGCTTTAAAATTAATTTAAGGCTGAATATACACTCGCTATTTTTTTACGTTTGGACTTCAAACTTTGTGAGAAAACTATTCGATATTTAAATATTCTGAAATATAATATGTTTTTTTAACGTCATTACTCATGAGGCTATGTTGTGATTTCACGATCGGTTAATTTTGGACAATTTTTTTTTGTGACAAAAATCCTTCGATCGTAAAATCACAACATAGCCTCATGAGTAATGTCGTTAAAAACACGTATTATATTTCAGAATATTTAAATATCGAATAGTTATTAGAAAGTTCTGCTGAGTTTTCCGTTTGAAAAGAATGTCAGAGTAGAATTTCACCAGCTTCTCAAGGCTACTATAGTTTCCTCTAACTGTTTGTCAAAGACCGGAGAGCAGCGGCTCTTAGGAAGTCGGGATGTGCGCCCATGGGTCACCCTACCATAGGTAGGCTTCGGCCCTGCTAGCCAGACATCGGCCTTGCCAGCCGCCAAGAAAAGAGGGCATGTTATGAGGCTGATGGGCACGCACCCCGATGGACTGACCTTCCCACATCGGGATGGCCTCATTAAAAGCACGTACCTATATGCTTACACTTAACTTAGGTAGGACCATTTTCACCCGTACCTACTGGAGGGCATATAAGCCCTAGTCCCCTTCGGTACGGGGGTCATTCGGTCCGTTCAGCCTAGGGGACAGTCAAGAGGAACTTTTGTCAATGTAACAAGTGTTTTGTAAACGATCCGTGTATGTGCAAATATATGGTGTGCCGGGCAAAACAACACATTCATTCAAGGTAAGCACCTTCCCGCTCTTAGGCCATTACAATAGGACATCATGCCCCAGTCATGATATGTTCTCTATAGCGTCGATGCCGTACACAATCCTGCTGATAGCGCCCTTATCGGGAAGTTAAATTTACTAACTTTATCTGCAAAGTAAGTCACAAAAAGTCACACCAATGAAGGATATCCTTAAGATAACCATATCCACAAAGCAAATTTTTGGGGTATTGACATGAACTTGAAAAGGCTCCTGTGTCTCGATGCCTTCTAAACCTTCTCGAGTATAAGACCCTTCTACAGTAGGGATGTAGAACGAGCTATTGCTGCAATTAAACGAAGTTCATTTTAAACTAAGCGGTGTAAACAAGTTAAAGACTTGTAATGAGGTAGGCAAGAGAAGTTATCCTCACTGAGTCTTCGGGGAGTTGTTGCTTCAACCCCCCTGGACTGGTAGTTAAAAAAAAAGCACCGAGCTCGGGGTTAACCACCCCCCTTCCTTCTATTCAGCACTGGGCCTAAAGGAGGTTGTTTGTTTGAATAGGAATATATTTATTCATCATTTGCTTGATTCCTGGCTCTAATAAGGGGAAACTTCTATAAAAATAGGGGGCTCATTTAGAATGTAAATAATTCAGCGTTGGAAACTGGTTTTTATGTTTTTGGATTTGGTTACATAGCGTAGGTTACGAGGGGGTAACCACTCCAGAGATTGCTTGAAATTGCATGAAGATTTCCTGAGATTCTCAAAGAGATTCGTGGAAAGATACACCCCGAAGGGTTAACTACTCCAGAAATTTTCAAGATTCCCTGAAATTTCATAAATATTTCCAATGATTGCCAACGAGATTCCCCTCGGTAGGTTATGGACGGGAGTTGAGAATATGGCGAATTGACTGGAGAATGTTTGGCGCTAATAAGGGAACTGATTGTTGGCCGAAGTCAAATAAATATTTGGTGTGTTCTAGGTTCTTGGTTCTATCTAGGTACTAGTTTTAGCTCTAGGTCTCCATAATTTTCCTGTCATTTTGAAATTCGCAAAATTGAAACACACGCTCACAATGCTAACGTTATGGATGTCAGAAATGCATCATCAGCTGCAGCATAGCCTTAAGACACAGACAAATTTTTTTAGTGCCGCTCCACTCTGTGTGTGAACTCGCCTTTATTTTTGGCCTGAACCTGCTACAGTTTTGATGTGTACACTGATTCCTCTTTCGTCGTAACTTTTTCGAAATAGACCTCTCTGAAAAAAGAAAAAACATTGAAGAAGTTGATCTCGTACGCGAAATGCCTACTAACAACCTTTCCTCAACTTTCAGGCACCGTAAAAAACTTTTCACCTTTGTTTCCCCCTCTGTGGGAACTTATTCAATTCTTACTGTAGATATACAGAATAAACATTTCTCCGTGGGCTGGTATAACTAGAAAGTGAAGTACAAATTTTGTTGTACTCGTATATGGTGAAAGTCATGAAAGTTTACCCAATTTGAGAGTTGTAATGTTTTCTGTAGAAATATAGCGAAGAATTCTTTTTTGGTATTGGAGACTCTGCTGGTAGTACTAGGCCAAATCCGAGGGGTTAACCACTTCGGGAATCTCGTTGGGAATCTCAGGCGATCATTGGAAATCTTTATGAAATCTCAGGGAATCTACGAAATTTCTGGAGTAGTTAATCCTTTGGGGTGCGTCTTTCCACTATTCTCGTTGGGAATCTCAGGAAATCCTTGGAAATCTTCATGCAATCTCTGGAGTGGTTAACCTTAACCCCTCGGCAACAGCAGTCATCCTGCTGTACCTGTGCTAAGCAGGTTTAGTTAGTTTTTGAGCCGTCAGCTCTTTAATAACTATTGACTGTTGCCCCTAGACAATTATCCTTTGCATACTTGTGTACCGTCGTGAGGTGCACCTTGAGGGACCTACAGTTTTAGGTGGGTTCAGAACCGACATAGTCTCATCACAAAAAGCTAAAATTTGCGCTTATAGGTTTGAAACGGGGAATTCATCCATTTGAAAGCTCCGTCCCCGTTTGAATATTCGAATTACAGTATTGTGAAACAACTAAACGATTCCATAGTTGAAGTAAAATTAGATAAAGAAAAAATTCTTAAAAAGATAATAGGGAATTATCCTATAGGCGGATTTTCTCCTAACTTGGTTTCAGTGTATGTTTTACTTAAGGTCTGTGATTTATGGAGGTTGTCCAGTTTGGGTCTCCGGGTGACGTAATGACTATGAACGGGTGAAGGTCACTGTGATGAAAATCTGTCTGTTTTTTTCTCGTCTGGTAGAAGTTTCTACTGTGGCATTGTGTGATCTACGATGAAGACCTACTGTTTTAGGTTAGTTAAACCTTTAGAATTTGTAAACCTTGGGGTATTCGTATATGGAGCGCATCGAGGGTAGGACAGAAGAAATGAAGAGAGAGATGGGCGAGAAAGAATACCCTTTGTGATAGATAGAACGATGCGATTTCAATTATTCCGCTTTTCCAAAATATTGCTTTTTCCATTTGGAAGTCTCTAACTTTTTTTGCCTTTTCCCTTCCCAGGAATGAGTTTTTCCAGGCGAAAGTCCTCTCTCATTGAGTTGTGAGAAGGACGATAATAGCGCTCAAGGTATGTAAAATTGTAAAGGTTGTCGCTTCAAAGCGAAGTAGAGTTTCCAAATTACAAGTAGGGGTACTAACCAATCGGAGCCCGTTTCTGCCATCGCCTCAAGCTCCCTTGATTGGTTCAAGCGTTTGGATATGGTCTGGAGACATTCCTTGACTTTTAAGGGAGGCAACCTGTTAAATTTAGGGACCTTGAATAGCGTCAGCATTGCGGGGGTGGAAGATAAAACTTTCCAGATGACTGACCGGAGGAATGAGGATCAACTAATTTTTTTGCTAATTTTTTTTGGTTCCAAGATCGATTTTTGAAAGAGGTATGGAGTAATTCCGGGTCCCATTCAAATGTTAAATCTGACGGAGGATTTTTGCCCAGGTTCAAGGTGGGTTCCGAACCATTGACATGCTGAACATATCAATGCTCAATGCTGACCGAGGGGGTAACCACTCCAGAGATTCCCTGAGATTCCATAAAGATTTCCAAAGATTCCCAATGATATTCATAGAAAGATGAACCCCGAAGGGGTAACCACTCCAAAAAAATTCCAAGATTCCTTGAGATTTCATAAAGATTTCCAATGATTCCCAACGAGATTCCCAACGAGTGGTTAACCCCTCGATGCTGACCAGAAAAAAGTTTTGGTAGCGTAGGGATTGAACTCTCGGTTATTTCCAAATCTCGTTACCAGACAACGATGGTCACCCCTCTAAAAACGTTTCTGAGAAACCTTATCGATATAACAGATTAACTGGGGGAAAGTTTCCTCGGTCGGAAAACTAGCCTTGACTTATTTTTAATTCAGTGGTCGTAGTACAGTAATGAGTTTGGACGTTGAAAGTGTGTTCTGATTACCCCCATCGTCCCCTAACTGGTCCCATTCCCCCCTATACACCCTAAGACAACAATCGATAGCCGCTGTCTGCTGCCACTTTTTTCCTTCTACCCTCGTTTATTGGATCTCCTTGATTTGTTGGTTAGAGCTTGCTTGGTATCTTGGTTTATAAGTTAGGACCAAGTTACAGTGGTCTCTCTCTATAACGATCGTTAAAGGACCATGTCGAATTGCTCGCTATAGGGAGGATTTCAAAACGAGTCAGGGTTTCTCAAAAGACCGTATAGCTTTCGCTTTTTATTGACAGATTCGTTATAGAGATTATATAGTTATAGTGGCAGTTCGTTATAGAGACATATGTATTATATTTCAGAACTTTTTAAATATCTAATAGTATCATCGTAATATATGCAGAAAAAAATGTTAACAAACACGATTGTATGCCTAGACACCCTTAAGGGTCCGCTATAACGGTGCATTTTTTGCCGCCCATAAGATTAACATTGCGAGCTGCGATTCATTTTCAAGGTTTACCCTTGGTTGGAAAGACACAAAATTTTGCCTGTACCTAGCCCTAACAATATTCTAGGGAGTGTTCGAAGCAGATTTCCCAATTTCTCACTGGTTTCTTTTATTCCAACTGTTTTGCGAATGCTAGCATCGCATACCTCAAGAAAAGTGCTGTATCTCGAAAACCAGTAAAAAAAATGGGAAATCTGCTTCGAACACTCCCTAGAACATTGTTAGGGCTAGGTACAGGCAAAATTTTGTGTCTTTCCAACCTAGGGTAAACCTTGAAAATGAATCGCCGCTCGCAATGTTAATTGTATGGGCGGCAAAAAATGCACCGTCAGGTATAGCGTCCTCTTAAGGATATTATGAAAAAATAATATGCTGCCACTGTTGTTGCAACCCTCGACCCCCAACGAAATTTTGCCCAGGGAGGTCGGATCCAAAGAGTCTAGCCTTTGTTTATTTTACTTCCAATTCGGATCCTTTTTTGACCAATTCTAGGTAAAAAGCTGCAATTACTGCTCGCGATGTCTTCCCTTTCGTGACCCTTTGATCCCGTCGTTAAAAAAGTCCTTCCTGTGAACAATCTGCTATTGATCTTTCGAAGAAAATGAAATAATTGACGTTCGGAGAATTGCTGAAATTGAAAGAAACCCGTTCCGAATGTTAAAATTTCATGCATTGGCTGAGAAAAGCCCTAACTGACATTCCCATTGCTGAAACTGTTCCTATATTTTTACGATGCTTCGAAACAGAATTGTTTTTTTTTATTCGGTTTAACCGTTTCACCACTAGGGGCTGGAATGGAGGGGCTGGAATGGCAACTCAGGGATGGCGGGTCCCCACACAAAAAATTGCCATCCCTCCCCACTAACCGTACGTCCGGGGATGCCACCTCCATTATAGGTGAACTTTTGAGTGACGAAAATGCATGAGCTGTTCTCTACCTCTGTTTCCCAGTGCGCGCATATTCTCCTGCCCCAGAAAAACCAAAGATTCCCCCAGACTTTGACAGATGGTGTGATTTGGAAATATATACCTTGCCAACCCCCTCCCCCCGATCTCATTCCCAGCACATGGATTTGTAGCTGCGGGCGGTCTCAATGGGGGGTAGAGGGGGAAAAGGGGGGGCTTTTGTGTGGTAGGGATGTTCATTAGGTTTCAGCGATATATCGGGTTGTTTGAGTGCCTTTCAAAACCTGAGCCTGATCATGCAATATTGCCACACTCTGTGGTAAGGAGGAATCATGCACCCGGCGTATGACAACCCAAATTTTCGGGCAATTTGTTGGCGATCGAACCTTTTTTGTGAGAAGATTTTTTTGTACTAGGGGGCACCATAGTTCTATACTTGTGTATTGCTTTTGTTTAAGCGGCGAGGTTGGGCTTGCTATGTGGCGATAATGTCCAACCATCGGGAGTAGTGGTGCACGATGCAAGAACAAGAACAAGAAACAATTTCTTGCTCTTGTTCTTGCAAAGTGACTCTTGCTCTTGTTCTTGCAGTCAAAATCCTATCTTGTTCTTGTTGTTGCAGTAGAAATCCTTTCTTGCTCTTGTTCTTGGTGCGAGACTCTTGAAATTTCTTGCATACACATTGAATTTTCTGCTGTTATAATGTGGTTTGTTGCCTACCGAGTGGCCATTTCAAGTGCAATCTATCGTCGCATAGTCTGCAGAGTTTTTTGTACAAAATATGGACTGCAATCCATGAATGAAGCTTTGGAAAAAAAAGCCTGGGTTTATGCAAGACTCCTTCGAGAACTCTTGCAAGAGTTCTTGTTCTTGCTGCCAAAATAAACTCTTGTTCTTGTTATTGTTTTTGCTTGCAAAAAATGTAAGAACAAAAGCAAGACAAGAAATTTTCGTGCATCACTAATCGCGAGTACTTAGATGTCGCAGCATATTTACATGAAAGATCGACCGACAGCAAAAAGCCATAACACATTTTCCTGCATAATTCAATAGGCTACTCGTAAAGAAAAACCTCGATTTTTCATACAGCTTGAAAAATCTTTCAAAAAGATGGATGTTTATAAATTTTGGAGGGAAAATTGGTGGTTGCGGGTGAAGGGGGATTTGTTTTAACAGTAGGGAGGGGAGTTTTATGTCCTAGCATCAATCCGTCCGGAGGCCAAAATTATTCCTTGTTTCTCCAAATTATTTATGGTTGGATGGGTATCCAGGCTCTACTAGGGCCTGTGTTGGCTGTCTCCATGAATCTGTCGTGCTGGCTCAGCTTATTTTATTTCCTCTGGCTGATAATTGGAACAGTTTTGACGTGAGGCTTTTATCGTTCTGATTATTTCCACATAGGTTCACATGTCTCCCACATTTTAACGTCATGTTTTTTGGAGAAGGATTAGAAGTTGATTTTTGACGGGAGAATTTTGAAAACGAGGTCATGTGGAGATAACTCGTAACGTCTGTCGCATGAATTTATTATTTATTTATTTACTTGGGTTGGTAAGTGGTCGACAAATATAATAATATGTCAACTTCCAGATAGTCAGCTTGACAAAGTATCATATTGATACAACGTGATTGCCTACTCGTTAATTCTCCGAATAAATTTTTTATTGATACAATATTTAATCTTAGATGTGAGCGCTGCATTTTACATTCGCTATATTTTTACGTTCCGATTTCAAATTTTGTGAGAAAACTATTGGATATTTAAATATTCTGAAATATAATATGTCCTTTTAACGTCATTACTCATGAGGCTATGTTGTGATTTTACGATCGAGTCACCAAAAAATTGTCCAAAATTAACCGATCGTGAAATCACAACATAGCCTCATGAGTAGTGACGTTAACAAAGACAATATTTAAATATCCAGTAGTTTTCTCACAAAGTTTGAAGTCGAAACGTAAAAAATAGCGGATGTATATTCAGCCTTAACAAAGAATTTAAAAAGCAATTTGTCAAAAAAGCTAAAATAAAAAATAGAAACAATTAAATTACTTGCAGGAAAAGTGAAGCTTGACTGGAGACGATTAAAACATCTTTTATGAATCACTTTTAAAATTTAATGTCTAGCTTATTCGTAATTATAATTAACATCCATCAAATTAATAAGAAACGACGCAAAATTGCTCGTGAGGGAGGAAAAGCTCAAAAGATGTTCCAAAATCTTCATCAAAAATTTTCCAGACACATAGTTACTCCACCCTAAAAACACAGCTGTCAGTTTAAGCACTAATTGACATAGTTATTTAAGGTTGAGAGAGGTGACGGAGGAGACTAAGTTATCAGGAAAAGATGTTCAAAAAGAATTAACGTCACAAGGTATGGCACTCAGCAAGTTCACTGCATCAGTACCTACCATTTTTGAATTTTCCTCTGGGGGTTGCTTCCTTGTCTACCATTTTCCATTGGAAGAAAAAAATTAAGGTTTTACGGCTGAATATACATTCGCTATTTTTTGACGTTTGGACTTCAAACTTTGTGAGAAAACTATTGGATATTTAAATATTCTGAAATATAATATGTCTTTTTAACGTCATTACTCATGAGGCTATGTTGTGGTTTCACGATCGGTTAATTTCGGACAATTTTTTTGGTGACGAAAATCTCTCGATCGTAAAATCACAACATAGCCTCGTGAGTAATGACGTTAAAAAGACATATTATATTTCAGAATATTTAAATCTCTAATACTCAGTTAAAGTCACATCAGATTCTAAAAAGATGGAGAGGTTTGAGTTACTAAGATAGCTTAAATTCACGGTAACATATTCTTCCTTAAAAGAATCTTGCAACGCAGACTATAGAAACGTCACGAAGCGCAACGGGGGAGATATTACGAAAGATAAAAGATAAAGATACCCGTGCAGCGCAATGAGACGTATAATCTGCATAGCTCCAGCCTGCAGCTTAAATAAAGATTGAGAATAAGAAATCTGTTTTTTATCCGAGCGATTAAATTTTTATCTCATCTCTAGATAATCTTTGGAGATAGATGAACAGTGATATTAAAATTTTGAACCAAAGAATTATGGGAAAGACTATTTTAAACTGCCTTTGGGGTGGTAATTCAAATTTCTTTGGGAAGTATAAAGGTTCGAAAATATATGTGGAAAATATTCATTTGGTGTTTGTTGATCCATTTTTTGCTTAAACTGTTGGATATTTAAATGTTCTGAAATATAATATGTCGTTATAACGTCAGAAATTTACTGGTTGTGGTTTTATAGTCGATTGATTTTAGTCACTAAAATAGCTGTCCAGAATTACTCGATCACAGCATGTAGCCAGTTAATGAACGACGCTAGAAAGACATATTATATTTCAGAACAGTTAAAAATCCAACAGTTTCAAGCAATCTCTTGGTGTGGTTAACCCCTCAGTTTCCTCAAAAAACGGTCCAAAAAAATCTTAAAAGCGGCTTTAGTTGATGAGGGGTACTAAAGACATCAAAGTTCATAAAGTCATAAAATTCTTGAAAGGTTAAAACTCGAAGCCAATCAGGTAATATTTAAGCTAAACTTAAAAATAACCCTTTTTCGTTACCCGGACGAAAAGTAATATTTACCTTGGTAGCGCCTGATAATGACGTAAGCCCTTCACGTGGAAAACAGCCTTGAGCCATTCTAGCAAGAACCATCCAAGTTAGTTTGTAATCACATTACACCAACATGACTGGCGCAAATAATTGAATTTTTAATTTGGGAATGTGCGCTCAGTCGGAAACGAGCTGCTTAATAACTTAATAACTTAGCTTGCCTGCCGTAGAGGGGTGAGCGAAACCCTTCCCGACCAATATCTCAGCTTCAAGGCGATTTGCTTTCTGTGTAAAGGCCCCTGTTTAAGCCTTAGCTACGAGATTAATGGTCCCTATGCAAAGCTGCTTTATTCAAGTCACTTCTCAGTCGGTATTTCGATATGGGCGAGGTGAGCGAAGCTTCTTGAGAAATTAATCGTATCTGCGCTAGCTAGAAGACGGATTCAAAATTCGCGGTCAGTAGGCGAAGCGAACGTTTATTCTGGATCTATCCAGTGTCAAACCAACATTTGACCTCTCTATTGCGACCGTCGGAAAACCATGTAATTAGAATTCGCTATACCTAAAAAAAGCGTTTCAAGACGAGTCAGGGTTGGTCAAGGGACCGTTGTGTTTGTTCGTTATAAGGGAGACATTTAAATTTGATCCCTATAGAGAGAGGGTTTTAAATCGAGTCAGGGGTGGTCAAGGGATCGTATAGTGTTTTTTCGTTATAGGGAGACATTTAAATTTCCTCACTATAGAGAAAGGGTTTCAAAACGAGTCAGGGGTGGTCAAAGGACCTTAGTGTTTGTGCGTTATAGGGAGACATTGAAATTTGATCGCTAGAGAGAGAGAGGGTTTTAAATCGAGTCAGGGGTGGTCAAGCAGGGACCTAAGTGTTTGTTCGTTATAGGGAGACATTTAAATTTCCTCGCTATAGAGAGAGGGTTTCAAAACGAGTCAAAGTTTGACAAGGGACAGTTGACAGGTATTCGTTATAGAGCTGTTCATATTATATTCATACATACTATCAAAGAAAACCAACATAAACAGTTTAAACACAACAGTCCAAGTCGATTTCTAATGCAATATATCGATTCAAGTTGATATGGGACTTTCCTTTCTATTATGCACATCGTATGTCCATCGAACCATAGACTGGATGATCAGGGTGAGGGAAATACAGAGGGAAATCAGGGAAATTACGGGGAAATCAGTCGCCAGGTCACATATCATTTGTGCCAGTTGGCGACAACGTCCTGGGTTTGCGACTGACCACAGACCTGATGTTTAGCTAACCCACCACTCTGCACGGGGCGACACCGGGGGGCAGACCTCTCTTCAATGCATTTGTTTACGTTTCTTCATGAATCTGTAATTTTTTGTTCTGAAATATAATATGCATCATTTTTCAATCAGAAATTAGTTGACGTAGTTGGGGTTTAACGTTAACTGTAGTGTTTTCCCGCATCCACAAAAAAAAAAATACTCAGAAATTTCTAGCAGTTATCTATTGCTGGTGTAGAAATGCTCTATTATATTCTAGACGAAAAAAGTTGTGAGCATAAAAAGATACGAGTAATTCAACGAGCATACATGTGTACCTAAAACCTAATAAATATGAAATAAAAACCCATTTCTTTGAAAACCTCCGGAAATTCTATTTAAATTTAGGTAGTTTAAAAATCAGGGATCGGGTAGTCTTCGTTATGGTTATGTTTTCTCTATTCTGTATTTTTACATTTGGGATATTATGTTCCTATTTTCCCCTATCTGATTCAGTAAGAAAGTAGGTTTATCCTCGATTTTATTTCTATAAAGAACGTCAGTTCGCTATAGAGAGGATTCCAGAATGTTGCTCGTTATAGAGGGTGACGACTGTATTTTGTATACATAGCAGGCCTACATTTTAAAATTGGTTCAGACTAGCGGGCACCTTGTCGAACCCTTTCAGGGTGAACATTTATCGAATAACCCATTCAAAATTTACAAATTATTGCCCCCTCCTCTTGCCCATAAACGGGGGGGGGGGGGGGGGCATAAATTAGCCTTTTCAATTTTTCACCCCATCCCCCTGAGGGCTCCATTCAAGCGCGTTCGGCTCCGGATTACGACGGTATTCAATTGACATTATTGCACATAGCTTTATGCAGCCCGTTAACCATCACGGAGGGGGAGGCAAGGGGTGAATGTGCCCCTGCAGGTCACAGGGGTACGCCGCATCCCCCGGTTTCGCCCATAGTTAGCTTAGGAACACGTCCTTACTACCCCATCTATGGTTGTTTCCTAAAGCGGCACCGGTACGACGTTGATGGATAATTCGAAAAGCTTTACTTCACGTCGCAGGTTTTCGTGGCCACCCCCATATGCTGCATTTTTTTTTAGGGTTTACAATTTTTTTAATTACTGCGGCTTTTTGACTACCCTTGCGGTAATTTTGAACCTCGTTTTAAGGCTCGTCGTGCCTTGATAGTCGGGGACGGGGAGATTCAGCCAGTCAGAAGAAATAAGAGCCCGTAGGGTTTGATCGGTGGGAAATTGAATACGGATAGGTACGTCACAACGTACGAGAAATTGAATTGTCTCTTAAACTTACTTTAATCGGAGTTTCTAAGCTCGGAATGGTGAAACTGAGCTTTGTGAGCTTGTCTGACGCCTTAGCCTGCCAGGAATGCGCTCCCTTGAGGGCCTCTACGCAGTTA